>OV725083.1:46474650-47097727 GCA_928085145.1 Nezara viridula | reverse complement strand
ATTAAATTAAAAAAAAGGGAAACAGATTAATTAATACTAAAGAAAAATCTTGAAGATGTATATAACATCCATAACCAAACAAAATGTAATGGTTACGCGTCTACCTCACAGATAATATTACTAAAATAAGCATTTAACTTGACTTAAAAAAAAAAAAAAAAAAAAAAAAAAAAAAAAAAAAAATATATATATATATATATATATATATATATATATATATATAGAGAGAGAGAGAGAGAGAAAGAAAGAAAACCTTGAGAAAAGAAAAAATAAGAAAAGAAAAAATATTACTCTTTATGTTAAAAACATAAACAACAGGCTTACGTAATAAAAATTCTAAAACTACATACATAAAAATAATTAAAAACATTATATTTATATTCAGTTTACTTTATATCAATACTTATTTCTGTATTCATTTTAATTAATATTATTATTGTTTACTTATCCAGAATCGATAAAACAAAAAGTCGATTAACACAATGAACTCATACATAGAATATTATAGTAATGGATTCATTCCATATCATACCAAAAAAGCAAATATATATTTTGAACTAACTTGTAATTGGAAATCCATTCGGCCGTTCCTAAACGCATCGATGTATCCATCAATGGAACTGAGCGCGTTCGTTTATTCATCGAGTGAAATACATACTGAACGAAACAGGATGTTCTATAATCTCAGCAGAGAAAGGTTATATTGAACAGCTGATTAGCAGATAAAAAAGGGAAAAAAACGCTTACCTATAATATAATAATTCAAAGATGTATTAATTAAATTAAATAAAAAAGAAAACAAATCAATAAATATAAAAAAAAAGCTTGAAGGTTCATATAACATCCATACCCAACAAAATGCAATAAATGCACGGCTACTTCACAAAAAACATAACTAAAGTAAGAATATAGCTCAAAGAGCGACATATAGTGATCACTTTATAAATAGATAATAAAAAAAACCTACTATAAATAATGTAGAAAATCACAATCTGTCAAATATTTCTAAACTCAGCGCTGAGCTCAATGATAAGTATCAGAAATACATCAGGCCGTTCCTAAACTCATCTATGTATCAATCAATGGAACTCAGTGCGTTCCTTTATAAAAAGTAACTAAATAAAAATTCTAACTGTATATACATAACAGTAATTTAAAAATTAATATTTATATTCAGTCTACTTAATATCTATATTTATTTCTGTAATGAATTCTGCAATTCCGTCCGTAAATATTTCCTTATTTAATTTTTATTTAATTTAATCCAGCGAGACGTTCCTGAACTCACCATAAATCGCTTTTCTTCGGTGCTTTATTCAATCAATTAATGGATTACTTCGATGGAATAAGCGCTGAGTTAAGGAACTTCCTATCGTATTTCGAAGAAAATATTTGTTTTCCCTTTCTCATTCTCATTCTAAATTATTTTCTTTTTATTAAACAATATTTGACTATTTAAATTACATTGGTGAGTATTTATCGTATCATACAGATGCGTGGAAAATTAAATACTTTTCTAGAACCTAGAACGAAAAATTTGGTTAATATTTATTATATATCAATAAGCAGCCACAACTTTGAACGAATTTATCTATATAATTTATTAAATGTACTTGAACAATTTTATTGGTTTCTGTTTACTTTGAAATATTTTATATATAAAGATATTTAAAGATTTTTTTAATTATTTTA
Source organism: Nezara viridula (assembly GCA_928085145.1). NCBI lineage: Eukaryota > Metazoa > Arthropoda > Insecta > Hemiptera > Pentatomidae > Nezara > Nezara viridula. The sequence goes on along the minus strand of OV725083.1, from coordinate 47,096,035 downwards.
TTGAGTCGAGTTCTTTACTCAAAATACTTAAATTAAATCATTTAAAGTGTAATTTTAAAACTTTGACTTTGTTTTCAATATAGTAACACCATGCTGATGTTATAAAATTATAATTAATGTAAACAAATTAATAATATTAATTTATTATTATGTATTTTTGTCTGGTTTAAAATTTTCTTTTTTATTCACTTATATTAATTAATTATTATAAACTCATATCACATAAAAAATTGAAAACTTAATATTTTTTTTTTTTTATAAAGTAATATAGTTATAGTGAGGTAAGACCATATTCGCACTATATAAATATATAAAATATGAAATATACAAGTAAAATAATACCTAAATAATTATCAAAACGTATATAAAATAACTTAAATATAAAAATAAAAAAAATAGTTATTCATGAAAAAGTATTATGATTTTTTTGGTATAATTTTGCTCTGTTATAGAAATTCTTATTTCAATGAACCTAAATCAATCATATTGATATAAGGCGATTCTTAAAATTCTTATTTAACTTTTTTTTTTTTTTGTCTTCAATTTTCCATCCGCACCTGTCATGGTAGTGACAATTAGCAGATTTGTTAATAAGTCGAAAATGGCATGATAGGCATGACGAAGAATGGTGCCCAGCAGCACCTCTTCCCTGGTCTTTTTTACATCCTAAAATCAGGGAAGGAGATCTCTCATCCAGCTCCTTTTCAGTCGCCTCCTGATGAGCATTTCAGCCGTAGCCTTGTCGTTGATAAGTCCATTGTGATGCCCGTGTAATTTATAATGAAATCGGGAGTAAAGAGTACGTATGTGCTGGTCAATTGTTGGTTGTCTTAGGTCGGTATGTAAAGTCTTATTGTTGACGTACCAGGGAGCTGCAGTTATTAGTCTTAAAATTTTAGATTGAAAGGATTGTAGTTTTTGTAAGTGAGTCTTTTTTGTTGAACCGTAAATCTGTGAGGCGTATGTCCAAATGTGTTTGAGCAGGTAAGGGTATGTATTTAGTTTTTGTCGAATTTTCAATTTTGATTTAGAAAACAGTGAGTACAGTATTTTCAGTCGCTTGTTCAAATTATTTCTTTTCATTTTGACGTGTGGGCCCCAGGTCATCCTTCTGTCAAATATTAGTTCGAGGTAGCGTATACTGTCCGTCTGAGGAATTGGATTGTTGCTGATATAAAATGGTGGGCATGTTTCTCGCCAAAGCGTAAATGTTATGTGTTATGATTTAATCTAATTTTCCAAAGTGAATACCAATTTTGTAAATTTAGTAATTGATTTTGTAAATTTAATGAGGCTAGGGTCATGGTGTTTTGTCAAAATTGTTGTATCGTCAGCGTATGTAGCAGTCAATGTTTCAGAGGTGGTAGGCATGTCATGAGTATAGACAATGTAGAGTAAAGGTGCCAATATTGATCCTTGAGGCACCCCTGCTGATACTGGTCGAATCGAGGAAATTTCCAAACCCTGTCGGACAGAGAAGAATCTGTCGAAAAGGAAAGACTGGAGAATGAGATGGTATGTACTAGGCAATACAGTTTTGAGATTGAAGAGAAGTCCCTGGTGCCAGACTTTATCAAATGCCTGGGCAACATCCAGAAATACTCCGGTAGCATATTGTTTTTGCTCTAGCGCTCCAGCAATGTTGTCAGTAACTCTGTGTAATTGGTGTGTAGTTGAATGAAATGTACGAAAACCGGATTGATGGTCAGATTTAACTTGAAATTGAATCTTGACGTTCATTTTTTTTAAATTATTTTGTTTGAGGTTTCTGTTTGTTAATTTGATTCAAAGCAATTTTTTTTTTTTTACTTAAATAAAATAATCTTCCCGTTTTACATTCATAAGCGGGCTCATTACGAAGTTGGAATTTGTCGAACTTTACTTATTTGGTTATTATCTAAGGGTTTGTTGAACTTAAACAAAGCACCTTGGTTTCGGAGTAATCCAATTAGGAGAACCTCCAATTTACTGCCCAACTCGAGGGTTTAACCGATCCCTGTATAAACAACATTTCAATCTGAACGGTAAAGCAATCAGAAACTCCTTGAAAAACATCAGAAACAGAAAAAAAAACAATCTAAAATTTATCCTGATATTTCTTAAGCTGTGGTAAAACTGGTAATATTAATTGTGAAGGCAGCGGGCGTTCAAAAGTGAACCACCAAATCTGCTCTATCAATTCCATAGGCATTGGTTATCGATTTATCAATTAATTAATTTTAAACCTTAAAAAATATTAAAAACAAATCCATTGAGGATAAATATGTATAAAAAAAGCGGAATAGCAGAAAATATAAATATATTGAAAATAAAAAAACAAATGAAATGAAATGCTACAAATTAATACGAGAAATAATAAATTAATAGTATCTCTCTTGATACAAAATAATAATGAATGAGGGAAATAAAATATTACTATAAACATTAAACAAAAGGAAAACAATCTCAAACTGATGAATTAAATTTACAATGTTCTAGGACTGTTTTGTTATTAAAATAAATAATTATTATTATTTAATGAAAATGCAATTAACCCAGATGTTAATTTAATTGTTTTAAAATTATGTTAAATTATATTATATATAGACTTGGGGCCCACGCGTCAAAATGAAAAGAAAGAGTTTGAACAAGCGACTAAAAATACTGTACTCACTGTTTTCTAAATCAAAATTGAAAATTAGACAAAAACTAAATACATACACTTACCTGCTCAAACCCATTTGGACATAAGCCTCACGGATTTACTGTTCAGCAAAAAAGACTCACTTACAAAAACTACAATCCTTTCAATCTAAAATTTTAAGACTAATAACTGCAGCTCCCTGGTACGTCAACAATAAGACTTTACATACCGACCTAAGACAACCAACCATTGACCAGCACATACGTACTCTTTATTCCCGATTTCATCTAAAACTACACGGACATCACAATGGACTTATCAACGACATGGCTACGGCTGAAATGCTCATCAGGAGGCGACTGAAAAGGAGCTGGATGAGAGATCTCCTTTCTGATTTTAGGATGTAAACAGGCCAGGGAAGATGTGCTGCTGGGCTCCATGCTTCGTAATGCCATTTTCAACTTAAATTGTCACTACCATGACAGGTGCGGATGTAGATGTAAAGACAAAAAAAAAAAAAAATATGTTATACAAGGCCATAATTTATATTTATATAAATCTAAAATTATAATATCCAATATACAAAACAAAAAAAAAAAAAAGAGAATGATGAAAAAACCCGGTACTGAACCTGACAATTTAGTATTGTAAAGTAAGATACTAGCTATTACAATATTAAGTGCTCTGAAGTGGCATTGTAAAAAGTAGTAAATAAGACAGAGTTCAATCTCATTGTGATGTGTTCAATTGATAAAATAATGTTTTTATTTCCTGATGATAACATCCTGAGACCCGTGGGGTCATTAATGTTTTAGAGGGGCGCCACTCACCTTAAAGCTCTTCTATATTAAAATACACAAATTCACCTCCAGCCGGCTCATATTACGTCTTGCAGCTGACGAGAGTTCTCCTCCAGGCATAATGTCCCAGAGGCGGGAAGTCGCCGTCACAACCTGCATAAAAATAAATATACATCTAATAAATGTGATACAGAGAAATACAATGGCGTGAAAAGACTTGTAGAGAACTTACCCACTTGGGGTGTCCCGAAATTTTGCAAAATCAATACCAAGAGCGCTATAAACTACTATAACTAATGTAATTTGTTGTAAGACCAAGACCAATACCGGTAAAAAATAGGCTTTTTGAATACAAATTGAAATAAAAAAGGCGAAATAGTTACTAATACTTGACAATTTTATTTACTATATGTAAAGAATTGGTATAACCAATATACTTTTGCATTTAACTCTTCTAATTTTTCATACGGGCTAAGTTAGGTGTCTCCTATATAAAAAATTACAATAATCCCTTCGTATTTATAAGCTAACTACTAAAGGTAACTACAAGACTGTTGTGAGACTCTAGCACAAGATTAAGACCAAGACGTCTTGGTCTCGTATTTGGAGGACACTACTACCCATTGCTAACGCTCTGATAACCATTTTTATATACCATCCATTATTAGCTTATATATATTTTTTATTTAAAAGACTGATTTACGTTTCGAGAAACCACTTCATCTTCAGAATCTGACTTCATATCAAATACGGACATTGCAATTTTCAGAAATCCGAGACAAACTAATTTTTTATTTTGTAGGTTCAACTCAAACTGTTTCTGAGGATTTTATTCAAGAATGTTCAATTTGAATCATCAAAAAAAAAATCGTTGAAATTGGTTTGATTGAAGCTACGTAACAGAAAATTGGATTTTTTTACAACTTTTTATAAATGAAAGACCTTCGGCTTTGATATTATTTATTTATTTATTAATAAAGGCTTTAATATTGTTAATATTAAGCTACTCATATCTTTAAGGAAACTTAATTTACAATATTCTACATATTTTTTCTTTTAAAAGGCATTTTTTTTAATTTATTTATTTATATATACATTACATCATGTCAAAATGATAAATTCCATGTTTGTGGTTGCAGTAACCTTATACATGACATACTAGTGGTATGAATATTGTTTAGTAGATTGAAATAGATTTTATACTGTAGGAAAAACCTCATAAAAAACCTACATAAGATATAAAAGAAAAACAAAATATAATTTATATACATAAGAAAACTATATATATAATTATGCATACTTATATACACATATACATGCACACACACACACACACACACACACACACACACAAACACACACACACACACACACATATATATATATATATATATATACATACATACACACACACACATATATTTAAAAGGCATACTAGCTTGTCGTAGTCATACTAATTGTAAGTAATGTTCCTTGATAAAAAAAAAATCTTTTGAATTATTTTTTTTATCTAGGATTTATGTAAAAAAAATAAAAGGCTAATGTTCTTTTTATGAGGAAAAATATATACAATACTGTAAATTAAGTAAACTTGTAAACTGTAGACTAAAATACATGACTTTTTAATGTAATATAGAACAAGAAGTCAGATTCTGAAGGAGTGTTCCTTGAAACTTAAATCAATATTTTAAATAAAAAATAAACAATGAATTCTGAGTTGACTTCTTTCGAAAAATTCAAAACTAAAACTTAGACAGAAATTGAACACATACAATTACTTACTAAAACCTATTTGGACTAACGCATCACAGATATTTGGAACTGCTAGAAAGACTCACTTAAACAAACTTCAAATATTTCAAGCAAAAACATTCAGAACAATTACAAAAGCACCTTGGTACGTTAGCAAAATAACCTTACATACTGACCTCTATGTGCCGACTGTTAACGAACACATACGAACTCATTACAAACGATTCCATGACAACTTACAAGGACATCCTAATACACTTATAAATGACATGGCCACTACGAATATGCCAGGTAACGTCTGTAGGAGACTGAAGAGGAGCTGGTTGAGGGACCTCCTCGCCTAATGTAGATATCACGCCGAGTGAGGTGCCGCTGGGCACTGATCCTCCTCATGCCTTTCATTACATTATTTTTTCCAATCGACCTTCGCTGCTTGTCATTACCACTATGACAGGTGTGAATAAAATAATTAAACCAAAAAAAAAAATAATAATAATTGAAAATTGCCATACACCTTTGATGCTATTATTGAAAAGTTGTTGTGAATTTTTTAAGATTGGAATCCAGCTAGGGTTTTGATGGAGATCATTGGAAAGATTTCGCGGTTTCTTTAGCTTTTTTAAAAATATATTTACAATATTTCCATCATTTTATACACGAAAGTAACTATTGAATATTTGATGGAGTCGGAAAGATTCAAGAGACACGGAAGAGTTTTATTATTTTTTTTTATATTTAGGTTACATATAATATTTCAACAATAGAGGTATTCTTGTATACTTCGACTTTATGAAAATTGGTGCCTTCGGTTAGTAAAAACTGTTTTACACGCTCCCCCAACATTTTTTTTCTATAATAAAGAATATTTTTGTTCAACCAATATCTAAAGGTTTAGACATTTCACAAACTATGGGGGAAAAAATATATAAATTTTTATTTCACTGCGCTAGTATTTTTATGACTTGTTTTTGATATTTTCCATCAGCTGTCGGTATCAAGAGAAATAAAATAGATAGTTTTTTTTTTTAGGAATTATGTCGCTATTAGTCAAATTAGATAACTGCGTTTCCCATAGTTTGTGAAATGTCTAAACGTACCTAAACAGTATAACACTACAATGGAATATCAGTGATACCAACTTGTATATCGGAGTGCAGACTAATAAAGCCCCCTGTCCGAAGTTGTCCCTCATTATAAGTTTTAGCGAGTTGCGTATTGTAGCTTATAGTTTGATCTTCTGAATGTTCCCGTTCAGAATCGGCTAAAATAAATTGTTTTTTTTTTTTTCTATCATAAACTTATTGTTATAAAAATTATTGCTCATATAAGAACAAACTGTGAAAACTGATATAAATTATGCAACAGAAATACAGTGCCTCTAACCTATGTTGTTCAGAAAACCTTGTTTGTTTATTTGATTTCAATTTCCGATCGATCTCATGCAAATTTAAATAGACATAATATCATATTAATAAAAGGCGTGACCACAGCAGACATACCCCTGAATGCTGGATGCGAGATCTCCCTCCTTAAACAACCTAAGTAATTGAATCATGGAAGAGTTGCTGGGTGCTGTGCTGTAGATACGTCATTATTTATTGTATTGCCAGCTCATTTTCTGATTGTCGACAAATATTTGATAGGTGGACATATACGTTTAAAGAAACGAAAAAGAAAATGCTAAAAAATATTATCCTTATATCATTCGTTATTCTTTAACCATGGAGAAAACTGTATAATCCCAGGGCTATCCTGAACAACTCCATGTTTCAAGTAACGGTGTGGTCAGTAGTATATATTCATATAATGTACACATGTAAGAGGGAAATAAATATATATATATATATATATATATATATATATATATATATATATATATATATATAATTAATATAAAATATAAATTAATTCTACAACAGAGTATGAATAGGAAGTGTTGCCAATGACCCTGCAGGGTAGAGGCAACAATAAAAATAAATAAATAAATAATATAAAAGAAAGAAAAAACTAAATAAGGTAAAGATGCTTAATATTTATTAAAAAAAAATAGAATAAAGATTAGGAAATTTTGTTTTCTTCAACTTGTTTTTTGAGAAATATTACAATCTGCATCAGATAAGGACACTTATTACAGAGTTTAAAGAGCAAATTCACACCACATTTAAAGAAATATAAATAAATAAATTAATAACAAAATAATACGTTGAAATAAGAAGTTAGAGTGCAACCATTGGGTAGTTACTCAGCAAGTGCTTTTCATGTCATTATATACATTATGTTCAAATTTACTAAATGTATTTATTTAATTTAATACAGTTGTAAATTTCTTTAAGAAATAAAATAAATAAAAAAATAAATAAGAAGAAAATAAAATATTGTAAGGAAAGAGAAGAACAATATAAAGAAATAAAAATAAAATGTACTTAAGTAAAATAAACATCATTTTATTTATTTCAAATATATTTAATCTGAAGTGTATAATCCTTTTATTTATAAAAACTGTAAGAAGTATTTTTATCAGCTTTCCATACTGTATATAAGTATGTCTTTATTTAATTTGTTATTGTGATTAATTTAAGTCTCTTCTTTGTTTATATGTGTATATAAAAATTTTTAGTGTCATTATATTTCTATTATTCAATTTCATTTAATTTTATTTTGAGCACATATAGTGTGAATGAATTGCAGTATCATTATTACAAGTGTCCTCAATTGTGACAAAATGTAATAAAATTCAATACAGGATTTAAAAAAAAAAATGATTTTTACATGGACGTATAGAAGAGCTCTCTTAAATTTTTGTATGAGATTTGTATTGTTTTAAAATAGAATTGTATGTAAAATTTGATTCAATTTATGATGCTAAAAAAGTATTTAAATAAAATATCTTAGATAATATCAAAAATGAAATAGTTTGACGAAACTTCGCTTTTACTGTAAATTGTTTATTATATTAATTGAATAAAATGTTTTCATATTATTTTTATACACCGTCTTTTAATCTCATTACACCTTTCTTTGCTGAAATAAATTTTTTTTTAAAGGAATTAATGATGTTTAACCAGTCATTAGTATTTTGAAATTTGCTGTTTTTTTTTGTAATTAAATTAATGAAATTCTGAAGGTATTTTGAATCTAAAAATAATAATTTATAATCCTGCTCTGTTGAATTTATCTTGTTAAACTGTTGTGTGTCCATTTCAATTTATATTAAAACGTTGGTAAATTTTTTTTTAATTCAGTTTTTTTGCAACGACACCCTTTTTTATCGAACAATTACACATGTTCAATTAAAAATAAAATAATTTGCAGGATTTGCCCACTAAAATTTATAGCCCCCCATTTTAACCTGCCCTGAAATTGATGGTCCTATAAGTCAAGGACTGACTAATGGTGCTTTTTCTTCAGCGCATTTATTCCTGTCACACGAGTCTCCCTACCGACCTCTAAAACTATGCTTTGTACCAGAATTAATTTTCAACCCAGATACTCTCGTATGAACAGTTGGTTTCAATGGAAATCCTGAAAACACTTCTTTTTTTTTTCTGAGAAAGCAAGTTAGCTCACGATTCCATTCCTGTTGACTTTTTTTTTTTTAATTCACTTAGTAAACATTTTTTCGTTTGATTAAAAAAACAAATGTGCTTTAGTTCTATTTTTAAAAAGCGCTTTTTAGTTTGTTTTTGTGATCTCTTTTACCATAAATTCATAATCAGAGACGATTTTATAATAAAACCCACAAAATACGGTATATGATATGCATTCAAAAACCATTAAATATGCGCTAAAAATTCATCACAAAATTTGTAAAAAGACAGATAAACGTCATAATATTCTATTTTGTATCAGTAAGAAACTTAAAAAAGAATTAGAGGAATGATTACAAATTATTTCAATTTTTTTTTTTTGATAAACCAAAATAATTAAAACATAATATGACGACATAAAACAGTGAAATATAAATATATATGCACCGATTTTTAAATTAATATAAGGAACACATTTAAAAAGTAAAATATCAGTTTGATACAAACTTCTAATGTAATTGCATTTCTAAAGTATAATTCCATGACAATAGTTTTAAAAACGGAATAAAACGCAAATAAGTATGAAATAAATAGAACACTTACATACTTTAAAAAATAAGAAATTTAAAACTACGTGATATGCATTAATTTTGTATTTATTTATATTTAGAAATATAATAATCTGTCACGTGGGCAATAATTACCGTGATATATGAACACATTCACACCACCATATATACAGAAAATATATTTTGTTTTTGAAAAATGCCTACATTTTCGCACTCAATGAAAGTTCGACCATGAAACTTTGGCATTATTAACTTTCGACCCAGGATAACCAAAATTTGTATTTTTATAAAGTTTGATGTGTATTTATTAGAATTATACCTTATACTATAACCAAAGCTCACTGGTACATTATCTACATTACATAAAGACCTACATATGCTAACAGTGAGCGACCGCATACGAACACACTTCAAAATATCTCACAATAACATATATATATATATATATATATATATATATATATATATATATATATATATATATATATAAATTTTCTTTAAATCTCCAACAATGAACCTGAGGAAAACCCGCATCTATATATATATATATATATATATATAGAATAGAATAGAAAAATCATCTTTATTCTGGGGCTAGGTCCCTTTAGAATAACAGTATTGTTCATATATATTAACTACAAATCTGGTCAAAAGACTTATTACAATGAATAATGACAAAATACATGTAATACATTAAGTATTAATTAGGCTCTTAGGATAAATTAACGAGGACAGTTGGCTAATAGGGGTTCAGTACTACAATATTGGAGCTAAAATAATTGCATAATAATCACTGAATGAAATTATAAAGGAAAGTAAAATCTATTTTATAGGTAAAACATTGTAGTGATGGAATATAAAAATTTAAAAAAATAATAATAGCTGTTAATATGTAGGGAAAGAAATTGTAAAAACTAAAACAAAAAATATATAAAAAAACAAATAATGATATACGCAGGACCTTTTCAATTGGTTTGAGATAGAAATATTCTGTGAGTTGCTTAGCAGTTGAGGAAACTTATTCGTGGAGAATCCTCCTTTCATAGTAGTTTGCCAGGGAACATTTCCGTTGCTCGAATTGAAACCAATACAAAACGGTCTTACGTTTCCTGGATATTCTATTTGATGTGGCCCCCTTTTTTTTTTTTTGCGAGACATATTCACCCCCGATTTAAGGGCATTCCTCCCTTTCCTATTGTGTCTCGAGTTTGTTTCCAATCACTAAACCTCCCTTGAAATGGAATTTTTATTTTCTATTTGAAGGTACAACTTGCCTTTCCGCGCTGAATCGACTGATTTTTCCTCCTGTTTTTCCATCGTGGAAAGGCACTCAAATGAATAGCAACGTCTCTCTCTTTTTTTTTTTCACGTTCCAAGCCCTCATATAAAACTCCTTTCTTCGGAATCAGAATTTTCTGATAAGAGATTAAAGGAATCGAATGGACTCTCTACAACTTTAAACCGGAAAACACATTGGGCATTGACGGTGCCAGAAAAACAGACTATAATTAAATTTTGTTTCACCATTAAATTGGTAATTCATTTATTATTACTTGGATTTCTTCAGTTTTAGACCTCTTTTTTCATGAAGAAAATGTTTTTAGAAAATGTTATTAATTAAACATTAACTGCAAAAATTAAATAGTAATAAATTAATTAAAATATGTTAAATAAAACAATTAATGTTAAGATCTACCACCATTTAAAATTAAAAATGAACAATGCACTTTTTATAATTAATAATAGTAATTGACATTTTAATGAACCCATTTATATCCCAAAAGACTAAAAAAAAAACACTTTTATTTAGTTACATCAACATTTATTAATATTGTAACGTTACGTCACTTCTAGCTATTTTCAAACATTTCTGTTCCATCTGTTTTATATTATCTGTTCAACAATTATCTGTAATTTTTTTTTGTGATTTTTTTTTTTTTTGTAATTTGTCAATATCATGTAGGCAAGAAAATTTTTATTTTTGTTAGTAGGGAATTTTTGTTGGTATCTATCTTTTTTTATATACTTAATAATACATAACAGATATAATAGTCCGTGATACTTGTTATTATTAACATCCTTCTCAAACTTCGTAAATAGTTTCATCACATCCTATCCTACAACTATTTTATTTACGAAAACTCTTGGAATTAGGGGGCTTTTTCAATCTGGAGGGGGAGCAAGCTCTGTATATTTAATTAGGTACTAAAAACTTTTAAATACTTATTTCTTTTCTACTTGGATCGTATCATAAATTGATCACAAAATCGATAAAAAAGGTGGCCTACAAAAATATTGGGCCATCTATCCTATATAACCTCGTTATTTTGAAAATTTTGGAATGCAGATCAATATTTTTGAAGGACACTTTTTTTAATTGAATTTGTGATCAAATTATCTTACGAACCAAGGAGAAAGCACATGAGTATTTACGAGTTTTTAGTATCTAATTGAATATACAAAGTTTGCTCCCCTCCAGATTGAACAGCCCCAATTACAAGAGTTTTCGTAAATATAGTAGTTGTAGGTTACGATGAGATGAAGCTATTTACGAAGTTTCAGCCGGATGTTAATAATTAGATAAAACGAGATCTGTACCACGGACTGTTATGTATGTTACTGGTAATTGAATTTGTAAATATGTAGATGTATAAATACAAAAGAAAATGTTATGATGTAGGTAATTAAATTTTTTTGTAGTAAAATAGTCAACAATGAATATATCTTTAATTGATTATTTTTTCTTAGCTCTAAGGAGTTTAACTATTATTTAATGATGTTTCGCTAAAAATATAATAGTTTATTTTAATTAACGATCAATCAATTTTTGTTTGTACTGTGATACGTTTGTAAGATGGTAAAACAAAAAGAAAAAGATTTTATTTATTTTTTTAATTCTTAATGATATTTACAACTGTATCAAAGAAATAAATTTAGTCAATTTGAACATATGGATATAATGACGTGAAAACATTTGCTGAGATACTACCCAATGGTATCACTCTAATGACATGTCTATAATAAGAGATCACGAGGCCATCTTCTTTTCAGACGCCTCGGGGTGTTATCAGGAATTGAAGAAAAAGCAAGGTTAGAAACGAGAGGGTTGGGATGATTCTGAAGTTTATTATGGAACTATAGGTATCTGGATTGGGCCATATCTGAAACATTAAGGTCATCATGGATGGTTTTTTTTGTAACAAAGTAGGGAGCATTGAGGATTTTACAAAGGATTTTGTATTGTAAAGATTGGATACGAAAGGAATTCGATGGTTTAGTGGAGCCCCATTGCTCAACTCCGTAAATCCAAAGAGCCTTTATTATAGTCATGTATATGAGTCTTTTGTAATTAATTAGAAGTTTAGAGAGTTTGTCTAGTAAGTGCTGAAGTAATCGGAAACGTCGAGCAGTTTCTTGTCGTTTTAGCCTGTTATGAGAAATCCAAGTTAGTAGAAAAAAAATCGTACATACATAAATTATAGAAGCATTACTTTTCAACATAAACTCTCCGTTATCTTACGAATCGCCATCATAATCTTTCCTGAAGATATTTAAATTGAGCTTTTTATCACACTGAGAAATCCAGCTACTTTGAAAGTGATCAATTCCCAAGTAGATCTCGGTTCCACTAGAATAAGACTCTCCATATTATTGCTCCATTTGCAGAATAATCTCTGCTGGTTTCTGGAACTTTCTGAATTAAGGAAACTTATCACTTCTCGTATTTCTTCCTTCCTTGGTGCAATCAGACAAATGAGAACTTATTTTGAACAGACTTTTGAACACAATGAACAGCTGATATATCTAATGAGCTATATTCTAACAATCAGTGTTGCCATACAGGTCATTTTGAGGGAAATAAAAATTTCCCGTTAATGTTTAACTTCATATATACGATTAAATATTTGATAATTCATATACTAATTAGTTTACGTACTTCTTTAAGTACTTAAGGTAGTACTTCTTTTATTTCTTTCTTATTTCAGCTTTCTCAGTTTCTTCCCTCCTTCCTTTCGTTCCTTTACTCTGTTTTTAAATCTTTATTATATTATACATTGTCTGTACATCTTTATAGACTTTACAATATCTCAATTTTCTATCTAACTACTCCATTCTCAATGTTTTAATTTTACTATTTATTTTCATTTCTTATATAACTTCATATATATTTTTTTTATGTTTTACATTTTATTCTAAGATTCCCATTGTAACACTTTTGTCACCCTTTTTGATTATGCCTACTTCATCATTCCACACTTTGTAACGGTTTTTATTATTTATCTCTTAGTTCTTAGTCATTATTCTAACAATTTCATTTTACCTTATATTTATCTATTTTATTTTTCTAATTTTTTTTATTTTTTATTATCTTTTTTACAATCATTACTTATGTTTCTCATACCTTGTTATCTGGTTATTTTCTTAGCCTTGATGAAGGCCTGAACTTCAGATCGAAACGTCGGCATATGTAAAAAATAAATATTATCATTTATTTTTGCCTTCCTTTTTGACTGACTACCCCAACTATTCTTCTCTTCACTAATTATTTTAAAATGTGATAATGGTTAAAATATAAAAACAATGGTTTACGAATTATACATATAATCATGTAATATTATGTGTAATGTTGTGTGAAAAGTGTGTCCTTTCATATACAAAATATTAAATATTCATTGTGGTTAATTATTTAGGTTATAAGTTTAGCCTCTTCATTGTGCAGACCTACTTAACCCGCCAGGTTGTTAGGTTGTGCAAGATAGTGTTGATAGCGATTGAAGGGGTTGTATAGGTGGATAATAAAAAAAATTGTGAATAATTTATTTATTTATTTATTTTTTAACATAACTTAACTTAATCTAGTCCCTCAAAATCCTTCTTTAAATGTTTGTCAAAATGGCAAACTATATTTTCGTTTCAAGTAAATTTTGTTTAGTTTACAGTGAAGCAATTTTAGTTATCGCTTTCTAGTCAATAAAAAACATGGCTTACTTTAAAAAAAAAATCACCAAACTTGAAAGTTGGCCAATTATTTATATAAACTTTTTTTTAGTATCTCTTGAGGTTTGCTATCACTCCCGAAAAAAATTGCCTCTATAAATCATAAAATTTCAGAAGAAAAATTAGTTTTGAACATTAATTGAAAAAAACTAATTAGTAATAAATAATCATAAACGATTTGTGAATTATCTGAAGAAAAATTTCTTCTATGCAACTGATATATTCATATGATCAAACTATAGTTTGATATATCGCAATTTTATTAATTACAATATAAATCTAAACTTATAATTTGTTTATAAACTGTTATTTGTTTTCTTTAATTATTATTATTCATTTTCCTCTTGTTTGTATGTATTGCATCAATGAATACCTGTTACTCTTCGTTGTGGCAGATTGTATTAACATTAAAGAAGCTAAATGGAAAGAAAAACTATTTTTTTTTTTTTTTTACTATACTTGCAACTTGGGATACATTGGGATACAAATATAAACAAATTACTAATTGTCAATATAAACTACTGTTTGTCATTATCATAGCAGGTGTGGATAGAGATGTGAAGATAAAAAAATAAAATAAAACAGTCAGAAAACGGCTAACAACACATTGAATAATAATGTGAACAACAGTATTGTTTGTACATATTACTTAGGATCTTAAATATGTATTTTTCTACCATCTTTATTTTGACTACACGTTTTTACATATGCGCGTCTATGTGCATATGTGAATATGTGTATGTATGGTTATATAATGAGAGTTAAAATCACAGTTGGAGGGACAAGTCTGGTTTGGAGTTCTCTTGCCAAATTGCAGATATTGTATATAGGTGTGTATGTGTTCTTTTTATTTATTTATTTTTAGGTTATTTTATTCTTATTTACTGTATATATATTATTTTTCTGTATAATTTATTTTATTTATTGTACATAGAGAGTGAATGTGATCTATGAACTCTATTATAGATGTCCTAGAGACAGATTGTAATATTTTTCAATAAATAATTTAAAAAAAAAAAAATCTTTCTTTTATTCATAGGAGACTTGTTCCTCATTTATTAGAGGACTTGATTTTGTATTCTACTGTTTTTATTTTTTAAATAGTTTTCTTTTGTTTATTGTATTAGTTTATCTTTTTAACTAAGCATCGATTTTTTTTTCATAGTTTGTTTCATTTCTTATTTATATTCTATATAGTTGTATTATTTTGTAAATAGTCTCATTATTTTTATTTTGTGTACATAGTTTGTTTGCTTAAAGGTTTTGGTCTATCTTTTTTTTTTTTAATGTAACAGTTTCTCTGGTCAGATGTTATTTTTTCTTTTTGTAACAATCTGTTATTCTTATATGACTTTGTCCCAGAATAAAATTATTTTCTATGTATCTATCCATATAAAACTCATATTATTTCTTCTTGTTTTAACTCATTATCTTTCCATAATTACACGTAGGTATGACTCTGTTTTTAATTTGCATATCTTTATGTTATTTTATTTTTTATTGTATATGGTTTTTGATTATTATTTTACTTTTGTTTGTTAATTTTATATTTTCTGTATATATGGTGTGAATGTGTTTATATATCACTATAATTATTGTCGGCGTTACAGATTATTATATTTATAAATAAATAAATTTAAAAAAATTACACTGACTTATAATAACACGTTTTGTGCCATTTTTTGCAAACGTATTCACTGTGGATATTTTGGCCATTGTCTAGCTAGATTGCTTTAGATAGCCCACTGAGGAACGCAGAGAGTACAACTGTTATTTTAATATAGGATTAGAGAAGTACGATTCCAAATCAATATTTATTCCTTGATAAATCCTTACTAACAATAGTTATAGCTGTACCTAAAAATATATTCCACGTGGGGTTGCGACTTCCGGTACCCAAAGACTGCGGGGTAGGGTTAGGGGGTGGGGGAGGTTAAGATAGAATATGCAGGAACAGGAGCTGTGTACTCACCTTTTTATCTTGCTCCAGGATTTACGGCTGTTAACTTCCTCTCCAGAATCCTCCTTTATTCATACCTCTCCTCTCTTCGGCTGGAAAACAACTTTCGCCTTCATCTCTCTGATAAATAGCCCCGTATTCTTTCACCAGTACGTTTAGCGAAGATGGGATCATTTGTTCGCTCTATTATGGTACCTTTGGGACATTCGGGTCCTAAAGCATTCTGTATCTGGCAGTCCCGAACTCCATTTTTATGTTGAATAGTGTTGAGGAAAGGGGTGTTTTTTGTCCAACCTTACATACTATGAAAGCAACCTAAAGCACTTTAGTTAAAATTTTTTTAACAACAAAACCTATATAGCATAGGTTATATCAGCATCCCTATCAGAATACATCAGCATCCCTGGGAAATCGAGAAGAAATCGTTGCCAAAGTTATCAAGTTCCTTGCCAATAAAAGACTTAAACAACATATATGAAGTTTATAACTAATGATCCTTTGCAGATTTATTATTATTTTTATTTATATATTTTATTTTAAATGTTCATTTGTCAATTTCAATTCATTTATTGATTTTATTCCTATTTTTTTTAAGTTAATATATATTTAAACACCTGTCCTCCAGTTTATATTGACAACAATCAAATTCCTCAAACGGACACGGTACTTTACCTTGGACTCACCTTCGACAGGAGGATGACATGGGGCCCACATGTTAAAATGAAACGCATAACACTTAACAAACGACTCAAACTACTTTACTCTCTTTTTGCCAAATCTTCAAAACTAAAACTAAAACAGAAACTGAATACATATACATACTTACTTAAGCCCATATGGACATACTCATCACAAATATACGGCATCACTAAAAAGACCTACCTAAAAAAACTTCAAACGTTCCAATCAAAATTATTGCGACTCATAACAAAAGCACCTTGGTAGGTGACTAACAAAACTCTACATACTGACCTCCACTTTCCAACAGTTGACCAACATATAACGACCCTATATCAACGATTTTACACAAATTTAAATGGAATTAATAACAGACTTATAAGAGACATGGCCACAGCTGACATACCTCAGAACATGAGGGGGAGACTAAAAAGGCGTTGGATGAGAGATCTGCTTCCTTAGACAACCTAAGTAATTGGAACAAGTTAGGGAAGAGGTACTGCTGAGTACTTTCCTTCCCCATGCCTGTCATGTCATTATATCATTATCGCCATCACATTTGCTGATTGTCAACTTATTGTTGACAGGCGCAAATACATATTTTATAGACAAAAAAAAAAAAAAAATATATATATATATATATATATATATATATATATATATATATATATATTTATCTATTCTATCGTATTATCTATAAGTGTCTATTGTTATTTTTATTTATTCATTTTATTCTATCAATCCTTTTATTTGTTTTTTTTTATTCTTTTTTTTTACTCCTATTTTTGTACCAACCATCCATGCATGACCTGGATGTTTTGCCCCTAAACATCGAAACAAACAGCTTACTTACTTTGCTCCAAATCACGCAACATAGATGGCGCTGACAATTAATACTCAGTTTTACGTTAAAATAACAAAATCACTTCAAAAACGCTAAAAAAAAACAAAATGCTGTCAATTATACTTAAATCAATATCAATAGTGGAAAGGATGCAAACTACCGCTAAAAAACAAATATTACTTCCAAAAAATGGCTGATATTACTTCCTCGTGTTCTTCTGCAGGCTTCTGTTGCACAAAAGATTCAGAGTAATTAGATAACACCGAATAAATAATAGCGTAAATAAATCGATAAAAAATCGTAAAAAATAATAAAATTGTATCTTAACGCGACGCCCTGTTAAGGAAGCGAAAAGGAAAAAATAGTGTCGAAAATCAAATGATAACGAGTTTTATGGAAGATATTGGTTAAAATATTTCAGAAATTAATAATAAGACCTGCATACTGTAAGGTAGAGAAATGTTCAGCATTTCATCCTCTTTATAATGAGTTATTACTTATAATTTATATTGCATACTATTATTGATGTTTTCCTATCGCATGGTCTAAAGCACAAACCTTAGTTCTTTTTTTTTTTTCATTCTAATTGAAGAACTTTAAATGGAACTTTAAAAAAAGTTAATACTTAATCTTAGGATGCTTAGCAAGCACAAATCAATATGACTTTTCCGTAGTAAAAATATTTTAAAATAAAAGCTGTGTTAGCTAGATTCCTAAGAAAGGTAAGGAAAGAAGATATTTTCGGTCTCAGGTCAACCGCAAACCAGACGCATTTGATCAATATCTCAATCGCTAGGGGATAGGGAGAACAGGTTAAGATGGATTTCAACTTAAGAAACCGACTTAAGTATTAAGGTTTATAAGAGAGAACTTAACTACAATTAAGTCGAATTTCAAACAGGAGTATCAATGATGATATGGTTATCAAATGTTATGATAACCTTAATTTTTTTTTTAATTTATACTATTTTTTAGCAATTAAAAACAATAGAAATTAACGTTCTATGGAGAAAATGTTAAAAATTTTATCTAAATCAACAATTAGAACAAGGAAGTTATTCATTGCTTTCTTGCTAACTAACTAATAAAGTTCTTAATCATCCTGTATATATTGTTGGATTTACGTTCGAACTTTTCAAGGGAGTATAGTTCTTTAGAACAGCTAACAAATAGTTGTAGACATCCTTCAATAATTATTTATACATGTTAAATATACAGGGTGTTTCGTAATTGCACGGCACTATCTTAGGTATGTGTTCACTAACACAAAACAAACAAAAAAGTTCATATTAACTAGTGTTGCCAAAATGCGAGACCGAGACTAGTCTTGGTCTTGCAAACTCAGTCTTGGTCATGGTATTGTTCTTGCGCAAGAATCTTGCAGTTACTTATTAACTTATTACTATAGAGATATTACTGTAATTTTTTAGATAGGAGAAACCTAACTAAGCCCGAATGAATAATTTGAAGAGTTAAATGCAAAAGTATATTGGTCATAACAATTATTTACATATACTAACAGTGTCCATTATTGGGAACTATTTTGCCTTAATTTTTATTCAAAAAATCGATTTTTTTTACCAGTTCTGATCTTGGTCTTGCAACAGTTAGGCAGCCTTGGTCTTGGTCTTGCAGTTTGCAAGACCAAGACCGATTTTGGGCAACAATATATATCAAACTCATTTATTAAACAGATATCAAAGATTAAAGATTTATTATTTATTTACTACATTAAGATTGACTGTACAAAATTTAACTTGTTTAATATTAAATATCAAACGGATATCAAAGGTTAAAGATTTATTATTTATATACTACATTAAGACTAACTGTACAAAGTTTAAACTGTTTAATAATAAATAAGAGGTTTTAATCACCTAGTAAAGAAATGAACGATTAGCAATGACAGTAGTTGCTCATCTCTTTGTCTAGTTCTGTGTGTTTCAGTGTGAGTGAATACTGTGACACAGTTCAATTTATGATTATCATGTGAGACTAATGTCTACGGATGAGCAACTACTGTCATTGCTTATCGTTCATTTGTTTATCAGGTGATTAAAACCTGTTATTCAGTATTAAACACGTTAAAGTTTGTACAGTCAGTCTTAATGTAGTAAATAATTAATAAATCTTTAGCCTTTGATATATGTTTAATAAAAAATTAGTTTGAGATATATGTTAATATGAACTTTTTGTTTATTTTGTGTTAGTGAACACATACCTAAGATAGTGCCGTGCAATTACGAAACATCCTGTTTTTTTCTTGTTTTTTTTCTGTTTTTTACTGATTTATCTTTATCTTAACTTTTTATGTTTGTTTTTATCTGGACAGATATAAAATTTTAATTTCTGTACTTTTTTGTTATTCTGAAGGGACTTCGTCCCAGAGTAAAATTATTTTTCTATTCTATTCTATAAGGTAAAATACGTCTCAAAACTTTGATTATAACAGCTACAAGGATTTTCGAAAGGATTAAATATCAGACAAAGGACAAAACCTTAGAGATGGCTAAATTGTCGACTGATCAATTATGAGGCCAAAAAAAAAATTGTCTGGAATTTCAGTCACGATAATAATTAATGGGTTAGCTGACGTTTCGAACCAAACATATGGCCCATCAACAGGACACACAACTATAAAATACAAAATAATGTAGTCATTTTGTATGGAAACTCTGATTCTTTAAGGTAATAAACTCACGTATTTTTTTAAAAATAACTTGAGTTTAATCCCAACATATTTTGTAATTACCTTCAATTAATCAAGTTGAACCTAAACCTTATTAAGTAAGAAAGTTTTTTTTTTAAATAGGGTATCTGTAGCATAATTAATGGGTGATATAATTAAACGCAAATAATTTTTTTTTTAATTTAACAAACAGAACTTAATTTAGTCGCGTAAAAAGTTCTCTTTAAATGGTTTAACAATTACAAATTCTATTTCTATTTAAAGTAAATTTTATCTAGTTTACTATGAAATAATTACTTATTGCTTTAATTATTTTTTTAGGTAAGGCTTCCTTTTTCATAATGCAGAAAAGGTGATTTATTAAAAATAAAACGCTAAACTTGAATTTTACACTTTCCTGTAGAAAATCAGATAATTGATTACACATATTTTTTTGTAGATCCTGAAGTCTGTTATCACTTCTTTAAATACTTCCTTTATTTACGATACGCCTTGTACAGTGAAGTAATGTCCAAAATTAGGACTTGAGGGTTCTAGTGTAAACTGGAATAGAAACTATTCATAGCCGAAGACAAATGCTTCAGAAGCAGTAATTACTGGCGAGGACTTAAATAGACCAAGTTCGCTTTGTTCGCCGAATGTTCGATAGCAGCTTGGCTCGTGTAAAAGCTGGACTCGATGCCAGCTGATGAAAACACAGGACAAATATTTTATGTTCCGTGTTCTTTGTCTGGTCCATTTTATCAGCTAGCGTTGTAGCGTTATTTTCATTCACTTACCTTTCAGCGAAGGGATGTAAAGGTCTAGCGATGCCCAAACCATTTGCACTTTGCAAGACCAAGACCAAAATCGCCTAAATGTTGCAAGAGCAAGAGTGGTAAAAAAAAAAAGGAGTTTTTGTGAATAAAAATTGAGGCTAAATAATTGCTGATACTACATAATTTTAGTTAATATATTTAAAGAATTGGTAGAGCCAATTTAATTTTGTATCTAACTCTTCTAATTTTTCATTCGGGGTTTATTTAGGTTACCGCATTCTGAAGAATGACAGTAATATCTCTGTAGTATGTAGTAGTAAAATTAAAAGGTTATTAAATTTCCCAAAAAACTATTAAAAAAATCGTCTAAATCGGACTTGTTTCAACAACTTTACAATATTTTGAAGACTCGTCTCGGTCTTGCATTTGGCCAACACTAGTTATTAGACCACACCGTTGATCTACATATTATTATTTTTTTCACTGATTATAGTTTCTCATACCTATTGTTATCTTATCTTTTCTTGGCCTGATGATGGCCTGAACTTTGGGCCGAAACGTCAGCAAAAATAAAATAAATATAATTCATTTATTATTACTTTGTTTTTTTGACGGAACACATTCAATCACTCACTCACTCACTCTCTCTCTCTGTCTCTCTCGCTCTCTCTCTCTCTTCAATAAATATATTTAACATTGTATTTTTACAATCATAATTATTATCTAATCATCAATTAACTTCTGCAACGATCAATATTTTATCGTGAAATATTACTAAATTTTGATTTCTAAACTTTTTGAATATTATTTATTTTTATTTTGCTTCTATTTATTTTATATTTTTTGTACATATAGTGTGAATGTTATCCTACCTCACTATAACTAATGTCTAAGTGACCGATTGTTGTAATATTCAATAAATAAAAATATATATATATACATACAAAAAAAAATTATAATTGACTAACAGTGTTTTGAGAGTATAATTAAGAAAACTGTAAAAGGAAATGCATACTAAACGTCGGAGAGGCAAAAGAAACTTGGATCTTCTAAACGATACTTTTCTTTTCTTTTTTTTTTTTTAAGTGAGTGAATAAAGTAACTATAGGTCCGGAGAGTATAAAACACCAATGCTCCAGAAAAAAAAACAACGCTAATTGGCCACTATTGGTTGAAGAGGCGGTGTCAAAGCAACTTTCATTGACTTTTTAACTGGTCACCCTCCATCTTTCATCGAACATCCCTCCTCCTCCTTCCCTCCCCCTCCATTCCTTCGCAAAATAATTTATCGTTATATCAAGAGAAAGATCAATCGATATAAGTGTTTGTTCATTAATTTATTTTATTTTAATTTAATCTTAAAATATTGTATTTAATCATTAAATCTTCGTCAGGATTTATTCGAAGGCATTCCGGATTAGTTCTTTTTTCACGTGTTATTCTAGAGTTAACGAATCGGAGGCAGTGAAGACTTTATAATGCTTTTATTCATAATGTCAGTTACAAATGGCATCTAAAATACTAAGGATATATGGGTTGACTACATGAGTTCACTACAGGTCTCCTACAGTGAAGAGTGTGACTTCAAGAATGTAACTACATGAGTGATTAGTCCAGAGAACCATGGGGTTTATATTCCCAATAATATCAAGGGGGTGAAGGGAAGTCGGAAGAGGATGGCAAAGGAAGTTATCGATAGTTAATATTCTTAAGATGAGGTCTGTGAGAAAGTGCCCTTTTGCTTGTCTTGATAATGGATCTTCTGTCCAGTCGGTACATTCTAGATAACTATTTCTAAGCTATCAGAGATAGCTTGACCTGTTTATCTAGGGATGCTTTGTTCTTTTATCATTTGAGTCCTGAGAAAGGTCAATACAATTCATGATTCACCAATTGGCATATTAAATAAAATCAAAGTTAAATTAACATTATTATTTTTATTTGTTACGGATTAAGTCTATTCCTTTAACTTTCGATACCATGAAAATATCGGAATTTATATATCGGTAGTAGATATTTGATATATTTTTTAATAATTTTTTATATATTATTGATAAAAAATTTTGAAATGAGAATATCAATATAAATATTTATTCTCTAGTACATAGACACATCAAAAAAGATTTTATTATCTATATAAATAAAATGAAGTTTTTGTCTGTACATTGAATAGAATCAACCCGTTTTATGACATCTTTCCGTTTCATACATTGCAGACACCAAATCCACTTTTTAAATTTTTTTTTGTCTGTCTGTATATCGGCATTGCAACGAAATTTTGTCAGGGGTAAGCTCAGCAATGGCTTATTGCAGACTTTTGAAACTTTGACATTATATTAAGGTTTGCTTGACTTAGAACATATTCTTTAAGCGAAAACAAAATATTGAGTAGAACCAACGTTATGAATTTTTTAGTAATTTGTCTAAAGATTTCCTTTAATGCTGATAATAAATGTTAATAATAAACATATGTTTATAGGTTAAAGAACATCCATATAAATAAAATAAAAGTTTTGTCTGTACATTGAATAGAATCAACCCGTTTCATTATATCTTTCCGTTTTATACATTGCAGACACCAAATCGGCTTTTAACAAAATATTTGTCTGTCTGGGTGTCCGCATTGTCCAACGAGATTTTGATAGGGGTAAACTCGGCAATGGCTAATGGTAGACTTTCGAAATTTTGATTTTATATTTAGGTTTGCTTGAATTGAAATATAGTCTTTAAATGAAAACAAAATATTGAGTAGAACCAAAGCTATAAATTCTTGAGTAATTTGTCTAGAGATCCCGGTTAGGCTGTTACTTCGATTCTCATCTCAACCTACTCTATCGCGATCCACACTTAAAAGTTGTACTACTCAACTGATGGAAAAAATGATCACAACTCAACAAGAAAAATCCGGAATACCGACCATCTATAACGCACTGATTTTTCAACATTGTCCGATCTTCCCGTTCAAGCTGTCATTCGATTCAACTTCAGGAGCCTAACAAATGTCGTATACATGTTTAGAATTAACCAGACGGATTTCAGGAAAAAAATCCCAAAAAATTCATCAAGTCCTCCACAATGTTCAGATCAAGTTCTAATTTCACACGGATTCTCAAATTTCAACTATACACCCGTCAACAATGGGTACAACAGCTCTTTAAATCAATTAATGGAAATATCAATTATTCCTCCCTCCTTAGAAAAATTAATTTTCTAGTTCCCGTAATTAATTTTCTTCGTCTTCATCAGCTTTTTCCTGGAAATTTTCATTCAATCGATTATGACTTCCATTTGGGTCTTATTAATAGGTCGGATTCAGCGAAATGATAATTTATTTGCATGATACATATATTTCTTTGACGATTCGTGGCCTTGGTTTGAGAAAGTTCTAACTAACGTATTTTGACAAATTGATCACACTGGGTGAGAAGTAGTTTTGCCGAGTCTTGGTCTTGCGTAAGAGTCTCGCAGTTACCTATTAGCTTCTTACTATAGAGATATTACTGTAATTATTTATATAGGAGAAACTTAACTATGCCCGATTGAAAATTAGAAAGTTAAATGCAAAAGTATAATGTTTTTACCAATTCTTTGTTTATGCTAACTAAAATTTTCAACTAGTAGTAACTATTTTGCCTTAATTTTTATTAAAAAATCGATATTTTTTATTTTACCAGTCTTGTTCTTGGTCTTGCTATAGTTAAGCTAAGACCAAGACCGATTTTGGGCAACACTAGTAAGAAGGATTCTACGCCGCACTATTCAACTCTAATTAGGGATGGCTATAGATATTCGATTTTATCGAAATATAGGTAATTTCCTCAGCTACGCACTACATTCTATATAAAACAAGTAAGATGAATATATATATATATATCAGATAGATCAGATTCATATATAATTAATTCCTAGCACTTTTCGAAAACTGTAGTTTTAATTTTTAAATTTTAAAATGTCCTTGAGACAGATTGTAATATTTTTCAATAAATAAGTTTAATTTTTTTTTTTAAATTAAATATAAGTAGAACTATCGATGGTAAAATAGCGACTATCTATGGCAAATCCTTGGTTCTTCTATCTTCATGTGCGTGTAGTATAAGAATTGTATTTCAAAAGTGTTTTCATTAGAAGTTGCTTTGGATATTGCAACGAAAAACATAGGCAACGATGTCTCAAACCTTGAAATTACAAAATACATGTTTGAGCGTATCCATAATTTGTAAGCTCTTGTTTAATATTAGCTACAGGAGTGGCATAGTGCCATTTTTTAAATTATTATTTGATGGTTTTTGTATCTTCTGGAAGCTGGTAGGTGTGGAAATCAAATAGTGGTATATTTTTTCTTAAACTTGTGACTAGTCTGAGATATACATCTGCATTTTCGGGATAGACTCTAATCCTCTAATCTAATCTTTCTCATAGATGTTTTTAGGCTGACGCTATTAGGGCCACCTTCGTTGTAAAGATAGGATACTAGGTCTATTATATTTCACGCGTTTTGAATTGAATATATTTTTCCAGCTGTCAAAGAAATAAAATGGAGCCAATAATTTGGGGTTTAAATTTCACGTATGTTGAACAAATCCGATACCTAAGACTCCAACTTGACAAATGACTCACTTGGAACCCTCATGCAGGACTAAAACCACTAGAAACTGCCTGGCGTTTTCGACTACTGAAGCACTTACTAGAAAAACGCTCTAAACTACAAACTACTTGCAAATGACTCATATATATTACTATAACAAGGCCTATTTGGACTTACAAGATCGAGCTTAGGGGCTCTACGAAACCATCAAATTCCTCTCGTATCCAATCCTTACAATCCAAAATCCTTAATAATCCCTACTTTGTCACAAATACAATCATTCATGATGACCTTAATGTACCATATGTTTCCGATTTAGCACAATCCAGATACCTGTCCTTCCATAATAAACTTCTGAACCATACGAACCCTCTTGTTTCCAACCTTGCTTCCTCTTCTATTTCTGATAACTCTCCGAGGCGTCTGAAAAGAAGATGACCTCGGAACCTTCTATTATAGTAATATAATTAGAGTTCTACCAATGGGTGGTTTCTCTTCATGGTGCACATGTCATGTTACTTGTTATATTTATCATTTAATACAGTTGCAAATTTCACTTAAAAAAAATAATTTCACGTAATTATAAATAGTGGTCTTCGTACTGACATTTTGTATGAAACTTTAATTGTTATGAGTTGAAAATATTTTTTTATCTGTCGAAAAAATTAAATGCAGCCAATAATGTGGTCTTCGTATGAACCTTTTAAGTAATAAAGTTTATCCAAAAATTTTACAAATTTTTGGATTACAACACAGAATTCCATATTTTACAAGAAAATTCACATAAAAAATGAAAACTACGTCATAATTACTTGACGTCGGCGAGCTTAGAATATGCCACGACTACGAAGCTTATTGCCGGTAAAGGCAAGCCCATGGGACTTAAATCCTTCAAACTTATGCCCCAGGGAGCAGGCCCGAGATCTAATACTCAACCTGAGCCGCTAACATAATTTCTGATTCATGAGCAGCTTTCTCATAGTTAGTACCTTCCTCCCCTCCCCTCCCCCCCCCCCCAACCTTATTGAGGAATATTAGTTGCCGTTAATTTCAACTAAGCCAACTGAGGACATCA
Source organism: Nezara viridula (assembly GCA_928085145.1). Classification (NCBI taxonomy): domain Eukaryota; kingdom Metazoa; phylum Arthropoda; class Insecta; order Hemiptera; family Pentatomidae; genus Nezara; species Nezara viridula. Next base: position 47,069,177 of record OV725083.1, on the reverse strand, counting down.
ATTAAGTCCCCTACTGTAATTAACCGCTGGATAAAGTAGCCCGCAGATCATGTTGACGCTTATGGTAATTTATCAGCCAACATCTGATCATATTAAATAATAAAGTAAAGAAAAGAGATTTTATCATTTGTTTTATCTTCAAAGATGAGAACAATTGGAATCATTTAACAACGGAACATGATCATAACTGAAAATAAAACTTAATGACCACGCTAATTTTATACTAGACACTAGAGCACTATAGATATAGCAAAAATGTGACACGATTGCCTTATTCCTTATACAAATCGTTATCGTAAACGTGATTACGATTGTAATCGTTGATTATGATTATGCCCATCCATGGTTAGCTTAGATTTGTAATTGGTTTGTAAAGAGAGGAGTATAAGAGACGTTTATTTTCAAGGTGATCCCCCATCATTATCAACAAACGTGAAAAAATTAAACAATCACTGATTATATAGGTTGTCATTAAAAAGCAGTGTAACTTTAATAGGGAATATTTTGGATAGAAATAAACTTTAAGGCCGGTTTTGATGGGAATGGTGAATGATTAAGAGAGATAAAAATTATAAAAATTCCTTTATAATACAACGGTCAACTATATTATATTTTTAAATAATAAAACTTGTTTTCTCGTATTTGTCATCATATCCCAAGGTTGATTGTACAAACCATCGAATTTTACCAATTTTAAGCTAAATATCATTTTTTGGGGTCTAATGACCAACGTCTATTATTTTAGGTCATTGGGTATCAATCCGTTATTTTGTAAAGTAACATGTTTAATTAGTACTCACTGATAGGCTCTGAATGAAGCAGTTGGAGTTAAGTCCTGAATAGCACTGTTGGCCCAGACAGTGCATTCGGCAGTGATTAGTGCAGTCAATAATAGGAATTGTTGCTAAGCTTAAGGTAAAAGGTTTAAACCATCTTCTCGGCCCAGTACTCCCATTAACTGCTCATTCATTCAAATATGATACACATATTTTTGAGGTTATAATTGGAAAAATTCCAACCACTTTGTATCTCCAAAAAGCAGATAAAGAATAACAGACACGTAATAAGGACAGAAGAAAAAAGTACTCCATGACACCCAATCGCAAACTGGAAGGAAGGTAACACAGCCAAGGAAGGTTATAATCAAACAGCTGATCAGAAGGAAAAAGAAAGCATGATAAAAAATATGCCCAGACTAAATCCAAAAATATGTCACAAAAAAAAAAAGAAAAAATACTAAGGGAAAATTTGTAATAATGAGAAAAAAATTATATAGACACATATATGAGTGTAAACATAAAAGAAAGGATATTATCAAAAACAGCTGATCACATAGATGAACATAAAAAACAAAACAAAAGCAAGTTAAAATAGTGAGATTTATTATATTTATCCTAGATATTACTAAAATAAACAAAAAGCTCGAAAAGTGACATTATCAGTAGAATAATTTAAACTAAAAAGCCATGAATCTGTAATATAGAAGTGAACAGTTGATTTTCCAATTTACGCATCACAAGAAAAAAAAAACAAGATCACATATATGCAAAAAGAAAGAGAAAAAAAACATTTGCTATTAACATCTCATCTAGGCATCCAAAAAAAAAAAGACCGAATGAAACACTAGATAGAGTAAGGTTATATCAAACAGCTGATTAGCAGGAATACAAGAAAAAAATACACGTCCTTGAAATATAAAAAAAAAAGAAGAAAAATAAATTAATAAATAAAGAGAAAAAAAAACTCGTAGGTGTATACAACATACAAAACATAGCGTATGTACCGCTATTCCTCAAATAATAATTATCATTATATAATAATGATTTCTGTGTCTTTTATTAAGTTTTTTTTTAATGATTTTTATATATAAGTTGAAGAAACTACGTTTTGTATACAAAATGGTTGATGTTTGTGCTGATAATAGAATGATTTTTTTATAAGAACTTTTTTTTTCTTTAGTAAATTTTTCTCATAATTAAAAAAAAAAATTTTTTTCTGAAATAATGAGTTGTACTTATATACTCTATTTTCTATATAGGCATATCTATTTATTTTAATTATCAGATTTCTTTTATATGAAGATTCATTTTTCAGTTATTACAGGCAATTTTTATGAAAATATTAAGATCAAACTGATAATATTTTCAAAAAATACGTCTACAATAATTCAAAAGTGAAACTAAATACCGACGTGTTATCTTAAAATCGATATTTTCAGTAACCAGGTATGGTTTAATAACCTATTCATCTAATGTAATATAAATACAGTAAGGGCTAAAATGACACGTAAGAGGTTGAGTAGTCCCTCATTGTTATAAATAAATAATCATTCAATAAATTGAGTTTTATTCATAAAATATATTTTGATAAATAAATAAAGTAACATTAATCAGTTGTTGTAAGTAACATAATTCTTTTTTTTCACAAGTACAGTTTATTTTTAAATCTACTATTACTCATTAATTAAAAAAAAATCATGATTATCGTTCATTATTGTTTATTCATTATTCCAGAAAAACTTTCCTAGCTGTGCCTTTTATTTATTACCTTCAAATTATAGTAAACATTATTTTTTTTTTGTATTATCTATTTAAAAAATACACTTTATCTCTAGGCTATTCAATTCGTAGAAGAATATAAAAATCAAAAATATTGAATATTCAATTTAAAAAGTTTACAAAAAAACTTATTTATGTAGCCACTACGGTCTACAATGTCTTATTATTTGTATTATTTTAAATAAATACAGTTTGGTTATTTTTAATGATATTTACTATCGATATTTCTTATTTAAACAATCTGTTTGAGTTTTTACGTTAATATTTAGTGCAGTAGTACTTTAAAAGAAATGTCATATGAAACCGCATAGTTCGTACTAATTATCAATGAGGTTATTTTAATTTTTATTGTACATAGTTGTCTGATTGTTATTTAGTTATTATTTTACTTTTGTTAATTTTATGTTTTCTGTATATATGGTGCGAATGTGTTCATATCTTACTTTAATTATTGTCCACGTAACAGATTATTATATTTCTAAATAAATAAATAAATTATTATTTATTTGACGCGAAACAGCCCTGAAGGACTACGCGACTATGATACTGGTTTTTTTTTCAATTTCTTCCTTTCTGCCCATCTCTGCTTGAGGATATCGCTTAATTTTTTTCCCTCCTCTCATCCGTCCACTTCCTCCTGGACGGATGTTCCTTACTGTCCACCACATGCACCGCACTTTTCAGGAATTTCTTGTGTTCTGTCCTATCCTCACATAATTCCCGTGTTATCCCCAGCCTCTGTATTTCCTGTTTTATTTGTACCGTATATCCATGATTAAACTTGTATTCCATAACCCTACTGAAAATCTTCTTGTTTAACCTCTCCTCGGTCATCCTTTGCATGTGTCCATAAAACCTAAGTCTTCTTACCCTCAGTTCCGTTTCCAAATCAGAGATTTCACTGTAAATCTCCTTATTGGACTTCAGTCTGTATCCTTCTGTTGTTATTTTGGGCCTATGGATAGAATCCTTCTTTCTATTTTCAGCAGTTTCTCCAAATTAATTATATACATAAAAATAAATTATTAATTGCGCTGGTATGATGTAAGAAGTGAGTTTTTAATCATAGTATTTTTTAAAAATTCTTATCAGAGGAACTATAATTTATAGTATATATAACTCTTATGAACTGTAGCAGCTGAACAGTGGCATAGGATCCGCAAATTATTTTATCTTCCGTATTTCAAGGAACGGACTTAAATTAAGCTACAACTTTATGAGAAGTGCAGATGGTGTGATGAAAAAAAGGGGGGGGGGACTTTATGAAGGGAGCGGTTGGTAACTGCACTAAATAAAACAGAGCTCAGCAGCCCTATCCTTTATTACTGGGCACTGGCTGTCCCTTACTAACTTAGTGTAGCCTGGTGTGCTATTCTCGCGAACATTAACAAAAAAATGCTATATTTGTTATTATTATTATGTATAATATGCTAAAATCAAAACAGTAAGATCTAATATGTACGAACTCCAAAATTTAAATCAGGACAACAAACCTATCTTTGCTCCTAAAGCTCCTCGTTATATAAATGAATGAATGAAAATACTTTTATTACTCTGGGATTAGTGTCCCTTTAGAACAAGTTACAAATACAGAATATATATTAATATTCTTGTGTGTCCACAAAATACAATTAAATATTTACAGGATGACTAGGAATACAATAAAATTATGGATGATAAAAGATACAAAAACGTGTGTAAACATAAAATAAACAGAGAAGGTAAATTAAGTAAACAAAATATCAATGAATCACAAAATAATCAAAGTATCTGGGTGATCAAGCGGATTGGGAATGGAGTAGGTGTTTGAAGAGGATAGATGTGATAGAGGATATCGATTTTGCATGTCGAATATCTGAGGGTATAGAGTTCTAGAGGGAGACCACTTGAATTAAAAAGGATTTATCAAACGCAGCAGTTCGGTGAGGAGGAGGATAGAGGTCGGACGTACGTGATCTGGTGGGACAGGATTGGAAGGAGCGTTTGAATTGTAGGATCTGTAGAATATAGGCGGGTCGCTGTGTTCTAATGACCTGTTATACGAAGGTAGCATGGAAATATTGACGATAAAGCGATAGGACGGATAAAGCCACTTCAACTCGGTGTAAAACTATATTACCCAGTTTTACACCGTATCCCTTGAGATCCCGAAGATAAAGCGGATTGAGCAATTCATTAGACGCTTAAGTTTAGCTTCGAGACGTTTAAGTTTAGCATATATGGCGCACCTCTGTTCGATCATGTTAGCAAAGCAACAGAGAAAAGGTTAGAATATTTCCAAAATGGAATAATCAGGGAAATAGTTAGAGGAACCACGATTCTCGATATTTTTACTCCTTGTCCATTCGTTCAACACGAGATCCCAGCCCAGAAACCTGTCCATTCCTTCTCATATAAGTTCCTCTTTTAAAAAATCCTCAGTCAGGCGTGCCACCTTGTTTTAGAATTTCTTACCTAACTCCATCCAAAACTCTTCATCCTTGACCTTATTCAAAAACCCTTTATTTTTCCATCTCCTCAGCAATAAATCTTCCTAATATATATAAAAATAATATTTTCATTTCGTATAGCTGTCAGCCGCATTTTACTGTTACCTTACAGGTATATCATCCATATTGCTTATATATAATATGTGAACTGGCACATATGTATTTATCTATAATTACATATGTCTAGTTGGGTAAGCGCACCATATGATGGACATAGCTAGCTAAGGAAATGTTTTTTTTTTTTTGTTTTTTGCCACCGTAATTATTATGAACTTCTCCGTTGGACATTTAGAATTACTAGCGTCTCCTTTTTCTATTCAATACTATAAAATTGAAAAAAAAATCAGTTATGCAGGTATAATGTCCATTTAAAAAAAAAAAACATCTGTTTGCACTAGTGATGGAGACCTCGAAATTCAATTGTTCTAGTAATGGACAGGAGGTCTGTACCAATAATAGACATACCTCAGAAAAATTCTAAAATTTTTATTTAACTACAAAGATAAGATGAATGTTCAACTTAGTCTTAGCAAAACTGTTAGTAGGAAGGTATGAAATACACTGATCACAAGAGCACTATAGAAACAACAATGAAAGGTATCTTAAAATTTTCTTTTGGAACATTTTTACATATAGTTGTCAATAGAAGTAGTGTTGTCCAAAATCGGTCTTGGTCTTGCACTTTGAAAGACCATGATCAACACCGCCTATCTTTTGCAAGACCAAGACTGATAAAAAAAAATCGATTTTCTGAATAAAAATTGAGGTAAGATAGTTAATAATACTTCATAATTTTAGTTACTATGTGTAAAAAATCCAGTGTAACCAATATAGTTTTGCATTTACCTCTTCTAATTTTTCAATAAGATTTAGTTAGGTTTCTCCTATCTGAAAAAATACAGTGATATTTCTCTAGTAATAGGCTAATAGGTAACTGCAAGACTATTCCGAGACTTTTGCGCAAGACCAAGGCCTAGACCAAGACTGAATTTGCAAGACCAAGACTCGTCTCGGTCTTGCATTTGGGCAGCAATACTAAATAGAAGTCATGGCTCATCAATATAGAAAAAGCTGGACCCTTTAAATCAACAAGGAAGCTTATTATTTAAATTTAAAGTCCAACCTGACCATCACTGGGTTCTCTGTCCATAATTGCGTTCAACCTAGTGCCGTTTTAATTTTATATTTGGATAACTTTGTAATTTGATTTGTTCTTAAATATTTTCTAATGACATACAATGTTCACTTATTTTTTCATTGTAGTTATTAGCGGTTTTAATATCCCAGAATAAATTTTCTCTCTATATTTCCAAAAAAAAATGTTATGAGCTTTCGACATACTGCGTATCATCTTCTCTAGAAAAAGTATCTATAGAGAGAAGAAGAAGAAGAAGAAAAAGTCTTTTTATTTATCAAAATTACATAATATAAATTACAATACAATATAAAATAATATTTTTGGATTTAAAACCGAAAATCAGACGTGTTACATGGTCTGTAGACCGTCAGAGTGTGTTTCATAACAAAATTATATTTCAATCTATTTATATACAACTAATTAATAGGAAAATAAGAACAATTATATTCACAATGTAAAAGTTATATAAATATTTTAATTACGAATAGAGTGATACCAAAATTCTCCAATTTATTAATTGTTAAATTTTCTGGTGAGCATTATCCTATAGGAGAAAGCAGACTTGCAGTAATTTACCAATGCTATCCAATTTTTTCCATTTAATAAATCTATTACTTGATCCCGAGATAAATTTCTAGACTTTAACCATTTAATTCTAAATTCAGAGAGTATCGGACAAGCAGCCAGGAAGTGATAGAGATCTTCTATTTCTTTGTATTACACATGCTACAATTATTATTTGTTTACTTGAAGTGTTTATAATTTAAGTTCGAAATATCAACTTTTAATTAATTTTAATTACCCATATGTTGCTCAAGCGTTTGACAGAGTTTGGCACTAGGGTCTTCTCTTTAAACTCAAGACTCCCACCTACATATTATCTAATTCTACAATCCTTCCTTTCCGATAGATTTTTCTCTGTCCGACACGGGTCAGAACTATCTTCCATCAGGTCTATCTCAGCAGGAGTACCTCAAGGTTCAGTACTCGCTCCACTACTCTATATCACATACACCCATGACATACCTTGCAGTCCCAACATTTTAACAGCGAGATATGCAGACGACACAGCAATTTTAGCAAGACACAAAAATCCAACATACGCCTCACAGACCCTACAACAGTATTTAACAAGATTACATGACTGGTTCAAAATTTGGAAAGTCTGGACTAAATCAAGACAAATCACAGCACATCACATTTACGCTTCGACATGAAACATGCCCTCCAGTTTTCCTTGACAATACACAGATTCCACAGACACACATCGTTCACTACCTTGGTCTGACATTTGACAGAAAAATAACGTGGGGCCATATAATACATATAATCAAAAAACGAAAAACTTTAAATCAAAGATTAAGAATTCTGAGTTCACTTCTTTCAAAAAATTCAAAACTAAAACTTAGACAGAAATTGAACACATACAATTACTTACTAAAACCTATTTGGACTTACGCATCACAGATATTTGGAACTGCTAAAAAGACTCAGTTAAACAAACTTCAAATCTTCCAAGCAAAAACATTCAGAACAATTACAAAAGCACCTTGGTACGTTAGCAACATAACCTTACATACTGACCTCCATATGCCGACTGTTAACGAACACATACGTACTCATTACAAACGATTCCATGACAACTTACAAGGACATCCTAATACACTTATAAATGACATGGCCACTACGAATATACCAGGTAACGTCTGTAGGAGACTAAAGAGGAGCTGGATGAGGGACCTCCTCGCCTAATGTAGATATCACGCCGAGTGAGGTGCTGCTGGGCACTGATCCTCCTCATGCCTTTCACGACAATTCTATTAATCAATCGATCTCACATTCACTGGTTGTCATTAGCATTATGACAAGTGTGAATAAAACATTAAAGCTAAATAAAATTAAAAAAAATAAAAAAATTACCCATATGATCAACTTCAATGAGTGTGTCATCAATATAATTTACTGAAGTTAAATGAGGATAAAAAGTGAAAGTTTTAGAATTATATATTGATTATATATATCTTTCTGAATTTGAGTTCTTAGTAAGTATAAATTAGCTCTCCATAGTTTAACATCATCGCAGTTAGATCGATTTAAGTTGAAATTTAATCCATACAGTTCTATAAGTATCTATATCAATACATTGGATACGAAGGGAGCCTAAATAAAGTATTACTTATTCCGAGGAGTGGATGGAACAGTTTTACCGTGGCGATGAAAGGCACGATAGCATCTTTGAGAAAATTGGAGAGGGGGGGAGGGGGGCTGCTCGGAGAAGGACCAATCATATCAAGTATCTTCCTAACTATTGTCGGCGGGAGAGAGGAATACACAAGCAGCTGGCCAAATATGGAAATCGTCATCCCCACCTCCCCTCCTCTATGGAATATACATCAGTCTTCTCTTCCTATCTCATAGTCCGAGAAATATATAAATAGATATATTATTTAAACTATTCATTCATTTTACCTGTTCAAACATTGTTGGGGCCGGGGGTATTTCAAAATTAAAACACAAACCCTTCCCCGGTGAGTTTCCTCAAAGTTGTGGAAAATTCGAGTAAAATTAAAAATATTAGGAAAGAGGGAAAAAAAAGAAGAGTAAAAATGAGACCTTTAAAACATTAAAGAAAAAAACAAATGCATGCACAAGAAAATAATATTAAATAGAAATATTCAAGAAATCAAAAAATGGAAAATGAGAAATTCCCTTCTAAATGCTTACAATATTTATTGAGAAAAACAATTATTCAAATGCACTGAAATAAAATAAAACATAAATACCATATTTAGTAAAAAAAAAAAAAAATTCCATCAAAAACAAAACATAAATAAAATAAACTTCTATAATAAAGATTAAATTAAAAGAGAAAAAAAAAATAACTTCAAGAGAACAAAATCAAATTTCGAGAATAAAATTAATTAAAATGAAAAAGTTAACTTGAGAGTTCATTACAGTTTAAATAATAATTTAGAGAGAAAACCCAAACTAATATTTAAATCTCCCATGGTAGTGCTCTCGACCAATCTCCGCTGGCTTTAGTACCAGTGACGCGGTTGGAAGAGTAGCGCAGGGTTCTCCTGGAGTTCCCTCGCCTGATTGTATATAGGTATGCATGTTATTTTTTTTTTTTTTTTTTTCCTTAGTTTTAATTTTCTTATTTTTTAGGTTATTTTATTTTATTGTCTATTGTATATACTTTTGATTATTATTTTGTTCTATTTATTTTATTTTTTTGTACATATGGTGTGAATGTCATCCTACCTCACTATAACCAATGTCGAACAGACAGATTGTTATAATACTCAATAAAGAAATTTAAAAAAAAAAAAAATCTCCCATGGTGATGGTGAGAATAAAAAACGTTCCAAGTTGGAGGATCTTCTTCCAAAGAGGTTACCTTGTACGATGTCAAGTCGATGGTGGGGAGTATCGAATCGATAGGCCTATCGATCTCGATCGACGACTAGAGATGACATAGCTGGGCTTTTCAAAATGGCGCTGGTGAGGTGACGATGAGACGAGACGGTCTGGAGCTTGGTGAAAATGGTGGGGGTAGACGCCCACTACAAACGAAAGACAGCTCCAGACTCAGGACCCAGCAGTATTTTGATGTCTTAATCCCTAAGACAGGGTATTACTGCCGGGCTGGTGTGTATATACAACGCGATAACACATCGCAAACGAAGCCAAATATACAAATAATATAAACTTAAATATATTTCTAAGACAATTGTCCCTCAGTATTCACCAAAAAAAAATAAACATTTTATTGTTAACACTAAAAAAGGGATAAATGGTGAGAAGAATAATAATGAAAAAATTAATGATATATGTCTATGCGGCGTTAACAAACATATTACCAACATATTGGTATAGAAACTTAAGTTAAGTATCTACGGTCTACGATAACTAGAAAAAACGAAATTGAAGATGAGATTAAGGTTATGCTGAAGGCGAAAAATGCTTATTATTCTTTGAAAAAACTACTTAGCTTGCGCATCCTGTCCCGGATTTAAAACAATAAAATCCATAAAACCATTATCTTACCTAAAGTTCTTTATGGATGCGAAACTTGGTCGCTTACATTAAGGGATAAGCAACGTCTTAAAGTTTTTGAAAATAAAGTATTGCGTGGAATATTCGGACCGAATAAGATTGAGTTAACCGAAGAGTTCAGAAGATTGCACAACGCAGAATTGCGTGAACTTTATCCGGTTAATATAATTGAGGGGATTTCATCGCGGCGAATCAAATGATGTAAAGTTGTTGGACTTAGTAACGAAAGAATTCGTAAAAGCTTTGCTGTACCGAATGGTAAACGTCCGAGGGGCAGAACGAAGCGAAGGTGGGAAGATTGCGTTAAAGCCGATTTGAAGGGACTGGGGACCGATTCGCTAAGCCATTTATTATTATTATTATTATTCATTTATTTTAAAAATTAAAAATATTAATGATTGGGTATATCAGTGCAATAACTTATGTATACGCTAGCATATAACAGTGAGAACTCTCACATTACGCAGTTATCTTTCTCCATTATGCATTTGACGTAAAATCTAAATCAGCGAAACATTTGTATTCCAATATAGAATATAATATCATCAAGATTGTCTATTCAATGCACTTCATACTTTATTACGACTTTTTAAATATTTACTTAATAAGTAAATTTTTTGAAGTTATGACTTCTTTAAGCGCGTTCTGCACTTTTTTATGGAGAGTGAATTAGATTGATCCGTCAGAGTTCCGAAATGTAACGCTCGAGCAAAGTTGACTGCAGACGATTAATTGAAGTGTGTTTGCATATGGATTAAAATATCTGAAATTAAAAATCCGACTTGGATACTATAAGCGAGTGAATTGTATCTTAACGCGACGACGCACACTGGGACGAGTAAGGGAAAACTCGAGACATCGTGTAAATATATATATATATATTTTTTCCAATTATACTATTCAATATTGATTGTGAACAATATATATTGTAATTGAAAATATTCTTGGAAACTCCGCAAGTAATACAACGAATCAATAAAACAGTTTATATAGCTTTTGGAGTTTAAAAAAAAAACAAAAAAAAAACGAAAGATTTATACAGATTCAAATAAATTTCGCGAGTTTTCCATTACATGGCCCACTGTGCCCCGTATGTATATGTATTATAATATCTCAGAAACTAAAAATCGGACCTACATACTGTAAGCGAGAGAAATGTTCAGCGTTTCTTTGTAATGTGCTATTATTTATAAATTATATTTCATATGGATGGAAAGATGGATTGGGATGCTTATAGAGTATTTCTGGTCTCAGAATTTTCAATCCCTGGGTCAATTGAAACCGAAGACGAATTTGATGAAGCAGTAGACAAATTTACCAAAAGTGTCCAAAAAGCTGCTTGGACTCATTCTTCAGTCTTTTCTTTTCGACAGATTTTTCTCGGTCCGACAGGGCTTAGAAATTTCCTCAATTCGAACAATGTCGGCAGAAGTACCTCAGGGGTCAATACTGGCTCCTTTACTCTACATTATATATACGTATGACATGGCTACCACCTTCGAAACATTGACTGCTACTTACGCTGACGATACAACAATTTTAACAAAAAAATCACGAATTCAGACTAGCCTCACTGAATTTACAAAATCATTTACTGACTTTGCAAAATTGGTACTCACTTTGGAAAATAAGATTAAATCATGAAAAGTCACAAAATATAACATTTACAATTCGAGGGGAAACGTGCCTACCAGTTTATATAGGAATTTACCAGTTTATCAAAATTTCTCAGACAAAGACAATACGTTATCTGGGACTAATATTCGACAGAAGGATGACCTGGGGTCCACACGTCAAAATGGAACGACAGACCTTAAACAAGTGTCTGAAAATACTGTACTCACTTTTTTCTAAATCAAAATTGAAAATCAGACTAAAACTCAATACATAAACTTACATACTCAAACCCATATGGGCATACGCCTCACAAATTTACGCTTGTGCAAAAAAGACACACTTACAAAAACTACAGACATTTTAATCCAAAATTTTACGATTGTTGTCGGCTGAGTACTTAATAAAAGCTGATTAATGTGTAAATACATCATGATCATTTCTTAATGTACCTTTTGGTAAGAATTTAATAGTATATATAAAATAAAATAATAGTAATAAACAAACTATATATATTCAACAGCCGTATTCATAATTACGGTTGATAAGTTCATGTTTTGTGGTGCAACGAAGAACCCTCTTAACTATTTCAGAAGGGTTCAATGTTTCAATAACCAAATTAATATGAGGATATTATCGAAGGATACACTCACCATTAAATATTATCGGCGGATACTCGTCAACTATTTACCAAGTGAGTGAGGGAGGAAAGTGGGAGAGGTTGTTAGGGGAAGGGAATCGGCCTGTATTGATAGAGCTTTATTAAATTCCTCCTACGAATGAACAACTCTTGAACAAAGTTGGCAGATACCGCAGTCTCATCGGGAGCAGTAATTATGGTTCCGCAAATAGAAAAAAAAAGTTTTTGAATAAAAAAAATTGCAGTTTGTTAGGAACTAACGCATTGAAGCAGAAGCCTTCTCAATATTTAACCAATATCCTCTTCATTAAAAAGTTTCTTTTACCTTTATATTTCCTAATTTTGTTCCACAAGACTAGATCTTAGATACTCAAATCATGTCTTCTGTGAATTTGCATTCATTAATTCCAAAATAAAGTAGCGCCTCTGCTCAGCCTCCACTGGTCCTTATTAACAGTGTTGGGGATGAGCGAGAGGCGCTGGGATCTCGTAGAGTCCTGCTCTTCCTTTCACAAGTATGACTTGAAGTTCTCCTGAGTGAATGAATTGTGTAAGCATACCTGCACTCAAGTTGTTATTTAGATTAGTTTATATACATTTTACTTTTTTTTCTTCATATTTTCATCCTTTAGTCACAGAATAAAATTATTTGTTCACTTCATTTCATTTCATGTCCATTTTTGTATTTGTTAAAGAGAGCCAATATTTTGACTTTGAGCAGTTATATTTTTTTTTCGTTAATAAATTACTTACTTATTTACTCCTAGATGCTATCGTCTGCGTGGAACCTTGATCTTCTCAACAATACGTCTTCACTCGTCTCGGTCCAATGTGACAGCCTTCCACTGCTTTACACCAAGCTGTCTCAAATCCACCTCAACATCCTCCAGCCAACGAAGTAGTGGCCTTCCTCGCCTTCTTACTCATACTGGTCGTCCATCTAATATTTACCTCGGTACTCGGTCAGCTGCCATCCTTTCCGCATGTCCTAACCATCTTATTCGTTCTGCCTTGATGACACTAACGAGATCTGCGCCCCTGTAGAGTTGTCGCATTTCCCGATTATATCGAGACCTCCAAACACCTTCTTCGCATTCAGACCCGTAAATCCTCCTAAGAATCTTACGCTGCCACACTCCAAGAGCCCTCTCATGCTTTTCTGAGATAACCCACGTCTCGCTTCCGTATGTGACTAACGGACGAATCATTGTTTTATAGATTGTCAATCTGGCATTCCTTGATATTCTTCGAAACCTAAGTAGTCGCTGTATGGCATAAAAAACATCGGCTTCCCGCAGCAATCCTAGCTGCTATTTCAGCTCCTCCGTCATAAGGAATCCTAGGTACTTGAACTTTCTGCATACTGGGAACTCGTGTTGGCCTATGTTCAGTATCCGATCTTGGTGAGGACGATGTCTTAAACTCTTCATGTACATCGTCTTTTGCTCGTTTATTTGTAGAGCTGCTGCAGCGGTCTCAAATTCCTTCAATTCACGTGCCATCGCTGGGCGCGTCCATGCCACAATCTCTCCTCCCTCCCGTATTACCTCCCCGGTTGGTTCTTATGGCCCTTGCCGCCTTCTGCAAGGTCATGTTAAAAAGGGGAATAGCTTTGGTATCTCCTTGCATTATGCCCGAAACGACAGAGAACTTCTTAGACAGCAATCCTTGTAGTTTTACTCTGCATCTGGTATCTGCCATAGTCATTTTTACTAAGCGAGTGAGCTTCTTAGACACACCCAGAGAGGGAAGATCCATCATCAAAACCTGCCTATTCACTGAGTTGCATATCTGCTGAAAATCAATGTAGAAGTGATGCAGGTCGACGTCGTATTCCAGTGACTTCTCCAGCACCTGTCGGGCGGTAAAGATCTGATCAATAGCAGCTACCCTTCCTGAAGCCACACTGATAATCGCCTACTTCTTTCTCCATGTATAATATCAGTCGTCTTCTACCAATGGCAGAGGATAGTGTTTTATAAGCTATTAAATTATTTAATTAAAAATGGACAATTTGTTTCTTAGCACCTGGGTACAGATATTTGTTTATGTGAAAACTGAAGGATTTTTTTTATTTATCCAGGTACTCCTGGTCAGTGGTGCAGTCAACTCCTGGAGCAGCGCGAAGAGGAGGCCAGGATGGAGGTTGCTAGGTTGTCAGCAGAGATCAGGGCTCTGAAGCTCAAGCTTCTCCAGATCACTGCAGAGCACAGTAAGTAATAATTATATTTATAGTATAATAATTGCACCAAACCATTAATTAATTGCTTAGTATCATCGTATAGCACGGGTAAGAAACTGAGGTCTCTAAAAGTTGTTGCACAATATTTATTAATCTAGTACTAGAATTAATTAATACTTAATTATTTAGGCATCAAAAATTTAAAAATATTATTTATTTATTGAATAATATAACATTCTGCCACTTAGACAGCTATTACAGGCAAGTAAAATCAAATTCATTCTATATGTACAAATAAAAAAAAATATATAAAATAATACAAGTAAATAATGATCGAAAAGTAAATACTATAAAAAAAAAAATTAAAGACAAGAAAATTTAAAAAAAAAAACGCATACATACCTATGGCGAGGGAAATCCAAGACAGGCTTGTCCGTCCAGCTATGGAGAGAAAAGCAGGAATCAACGAGATCCTCTGCGCTACTCTCTCAGTGTGCGTTACCTTGGCGTCAGTTTGTCATGAGTGGGCGATATACTGTGCTCAGGAACCCGGGGTTCCTGGCCCATGCAATTGCACTCATGCAGCTGCCCCTCGTGGGATATTATTCATATTATTGTTCTCATCCATGGTAGTATAATTCATCATATTAATAAAGTTCTTACCTTTGGTAGTGTAAATAATCTGATTCTTATTGTTCTTGCGTATAATAGTATGATTATTCTTATTGTTAATCAACGTAAGGATGGCAGTTTTTATCGTTTTATTGTTATTTTTCCTACCTATGCAAGTATTATCATCTTTATTATTGTGGGCTGATGTTTGACTGTAGTGAAAAATTAAAGAGACGGATGGTTGGGGTGACAGGTCAAAATAAAAAATAGCAAAAATAAATAATAACATACATTTAAAAATTTGCCGACGTTTCGGCCTGAAGTTCTGACCTTCATCACGACTGATTAAACGAAAAGCGTGGAAAGATGATTGTTCTTAGTTACGGTGGTATGGTTAGTTTTATTTGTATTGTTCTTACGTATGGTAGTATGGTTACTCTAATTGTTAATTTACCTATGCTAGTTTGATTATTCGTATTATATTTGTCCTTACGTCTAGGGTAGTATGGTTATTTAGTGGTATGGTAGCACTAGCGGATCCGGAATTTATTTTTTTGGGGGGGGGAGCTTCAGCCCGAAAATTGTTTTTTCATAAAAATAACGATAATTACTTTGGAAAAAAAGAAAGAAACTAACTACCTATATGAAATGGTGTTAAAGGGATCCCTAAAGCCTTTTTAAATGTAATCACACGAACAATAATACTTTAAGAGATACTTTTTTAATATTTTTTTCGAAAAAACATGGTTATATTTTGCCATTTTGGGGGGGGGCTTCAGCCCGAAATTTCTATTGCTCTTACATATTGTAGTATGATTACTCATTTTAATATTGTCCTTACCTATGTTAGTTTAATTATTCTGATTGTTATTGTTCTTACTTATGATAGTTTGATTATTCTAATTGTTAATTTTCTTAATTATGGTAGTATGATTATTCGCATTATATTTGTCCTTACGTCTAGGGTAGTATTTATTTATGGTAGGATTGTTATTTTTATTCTCATTGTCCTAACCTATGGTAGAATCATTATTCTTATTATTATTGCTCTTACTTATGGTAGTATGATTACTCATTGCATTATTGTTCTAGCCTATGGTAGTATCATTATTCTTATTATTATTGCTCTTACTTATGGTAGTATGATTACTCATTTTAATATTGTTCTTACCTATGTTAGTTTAATTATTCTGATTGTTATTGTTTTTACTTATAATAGTATGATTATTCTAATTGTTAATTTTCTTACCTACGGTAGTACGATTATTCGTAATATATTTGACTTACGTCTAGGATAGTATTTATTATGGTAGTACGGTTATTTTTATTCTTATTGTTCTAAACTATGGAGTATCATTATTCCTATTATTATTGCACTTACTTGTAGTAGTATGATTCCTCATTTAATATTGTTCTTACCTATATTAGTTTAATTATTTTGGTTGTTACTGTTCTTACTTATGATAGTTTGATTATGTTAACTGTTAATTTTCTTACTTATGGTAGTATGATTACTCATTGCATTTTTGTTCTAACCTATGGTAGTAGCATTATTCTTATTATTATTCCTCTCACTTATAGTTGTATAATTGTATAATCAGTGTGGTCTAGACCTCAGTTCAGAGCGTATGATAAAAGTTCAGTCAGTTTATAGTTAGTGATTTTCGCAGTTTTTAGAAGGAGTTCGGTCATAATTTTTGGTTAGAACCAACTATTAATCGTGTTATATCCACAGACAGGAAAGATTCTTCAATACAACGCCGTTTCACGTCAGAAGAAGAAAGGAAAAATCATAATTTTAGTCGGCTTAAGGTATTTATTGCAGGCATTCTAGATAAGAATATAGGTGGGGAGCGCATGCGCATAAATAGGACTAGGTACTAGATATCTCAGTGTTTCCAGTGACGAGGTTGGGATAACGTCAATTTTTTTACCACGTTACTTACGTAATTTTTTTTTTCTCTTTCTTCTTTTCTCTCGCTTATCAAGATGGTTTTATGCCCAATCTGTAAACAGACCATAGCAAGAGAAGAAAAAAAAACAATGGCATGCACTGTCCCAACATGTCAAGCCATTTTCCATGGAAAATGTCTAAACGCAGACGAGAGTGAGTTTGAAGCACTGAGGGCATTACGAAAAAATTGGGAATGCCCGAAATGTGAAAAGGCACGGAAAAATATCCAACCGACAGACAAGTGTCTCAGCCCGCCAAGATCGGCGCCACAACAACAAACTGTCGACAGCACGTCACAACTGTTACTTGCTGCCATTAAAAATTTAACAGAAGAGGTCAAGGGATTAAAATTCTCCCTCGATGCCAATGCTAACGAGGTGAAAGAATTAAAAATATCTCTCGAAAAGCAAGCATCCATAACTTTTGAGAATGCGGCGAAATTAGACTCTATAGAGTCACTACTGGAGGCTCAAAATTCCAAGATTGACGGACTGGTCTTGGAAAACACGACTCTCAAGTCTCGGGTCTCGGAGCTCGAAATCAGGCTCAATAAAAGTGAGCAACTGCACCTTTCCAGGTCAATAGAAATAAGAGGAGTCCCAGTGAGATCTGGAGAGACCCCGATGGGCCTGGTTATGAGCGTGGGGGCGGGCCTGGGCCTTAGTCTAAAGGTGGAGGACATTGACTATGCAGAACGGATAAGAAACAGGCAAGACGATACACCTGGGCCGCTTGTGGTAAGGTTCGTCCGGCAGTCGCTTAGGGATGAGTTGATCCAGAGGCGAAAAGTCATTAGGGATTTTTCAACACGTCACCTCGGATGGCAAGAAAATGACGCCCACAAGATCTACCTGAGCGAAGCTATGTCCGTAACCAACAGACACCTGTACTGGCTGGCCCGGCAAAAGAGGTCTGCAGGAAAAATCAGGTACAGTTGGTTTAGCGCAGGCAAGGTGAAATGTCGACGAGACGATGGACAGCAGGTCGTCGTCATCAACTCACCATCAGATTTAGAAACGTTTGCTTGACATGCATATACATGTTACAACACTTTGAACAATTTTGTTTTTACTTTTTTATATCCCCAGTTTTATGTTTTTGTTGCGTTTGTTTTAATAATAGACTATGATAATAATTTCATTTTTGTTTATGAGAATATTTTAGGTCTGATCTGTCCAGAAACTCTAATTTGTGTATTTTTTTTCTTTTGCACAATAGGAATATGCTTTTCGTTAACTAAATTTTATATTTTTTGTTTACCATCCTTATTAATATCTAGGAGATCTTGCACACAATTGGCTCTAGCTGCTGTAGAAATATTCCTATCCTTAACTCCTTCTGTCCGTTTACCAAGCCACCCCTCCTTCTTCCATGACTAATATCCTTCTAACCTGCCACGTCAACGCTCAGTCACTCTTAGCCCATTTTGATGAATTTTACGACTTTTTTCTCCATAACTTCTACCATTTAATTGCCGTATCCGAAACCTGGTTGAAACCCACAATCCCGTCCTCCCAGATCCTTCTACCTAACTATACTCTCCTTCGTCATGACAGAGTAGATCGCACGGGTGGTGGAGTAGGTCTCTTTGTCCATGACAGTCTCAAATCCAAAATTCTTCACTGCTCTTCCATAACCGATTCTCCGCACGTTGAATACCTTTTCGCCGAAATCCTCACCACCTCATCTGCCATTCTGTTTGCTGTCATATATCGCCCTCCTAGAATTCCTTTCGATGAATCACTTGAGACTTTATTGTACAACTTAATCCCTTCCTACTCAAACATCATCCTCTCCGGTGACTTTAACACCAATTTACTGGCACCATCCTCTGATTATTCCTACCTAACAAACCTCTTTAATTCTCTCAGCCTTTACATAGTACCCTACAATCCAACCCATCATACTCAGTATTCAGAGTCCTGGCTCGATCTAATTATCCTGGATTCCTCAGACAAACTCCTTGCCGCATCTCAGCACCCGGTTCCGTTTCTATCTTCCCACGATCTTGTCCAGATCTCTTACAATGTCCCTGTTCCATCCTTTTCTCCCCGAACAATATCCTTCCGAAACCTAGATTATCTCACTCACGAAACATTGTCAGAAGGTCTTGACGATATCCAGTGGGATCCCATCTACTCCTCAAAATCCATAGACACCATGGTAGAAATCCTAACCACTCAACTTCACTCTATCCTCGACCGACATGCTCCTCTTATCACAAAAACCATCCGATATCCTCCAGCTCCTTGGCTTACCCCTGCTTTGAGGGAGTGTATGAGAGAAAGAGATGCTGCAAGGCGACGGTTTAAACGAACTCGACTTCCTGATGATTTTCTCTCCTACAAACAGCTTCGAAATAGCACTCAATCAGCAGTACGCCGCGCTAAATCCCGTTACTACCATCATTCCCTATCCAACTCGCCCAATACCAAGGCTACGTGGGCTATTCTTAGAAAACTGACCATTGGTAATACACCCCAGTCTCAGTCCAATTCCGTTTCTGCTGATAACCTCAACGCTCACTTTGTCTCCTGTCCTCTTGCATCCACATCTCCCACGTCCAGTCTGGCTCCTATGTTCTCTTCCTTTAATCCTGATCACTTCTTTCTTTCCCATATTACACCAGATGAGCTCCTTAAATCCATTCAGAAGTCCCATACCAATGATTACGGTCCCGACAACATCCCAGTCAGACTGATTAAAGCCGCATTGCCATCCATTCTTCCGATCCTTTATCATATATACAATTATTCTCTTCAAAATGCTACCTTCCCTACATCCTGGAAAACCGCCCTAGTACGCCCATTGAAGAAGACTTCAAACCCATCAGTTCCTAATGATTTCCGACCGATTTCCCTCCTTTCAAACCTCTCAAAACCACTAGAGCGGTTAGTCCAATCCCAGCTATCCCATTTTTTAGAGGACAATAATCTCCTAAATCCCTACCAGTCTGGATTCAGGCCTGGTTATTCTACTCAGTCTGCCCTAATCAAAATTTCCCAAGACCTTCACACAGCCATAGATCAGCAGAAACTAACCATCCTTATTCTCCTAGACTTCTCCAAAGCTTTTGATTCAGTAGACCACAACATCCTCCTAACCAAACTTAAAAATATCTCTTTTTCTTCTAGTTCCCTTAATTGGTTCCAATCCTTCCTAACCGGTCGCTCCCAGTACGTTGTAATTCCTAATAACCCACCATCAGAATCTCTACCTCTGACCAGAGGCGTCCCACAAGGCTCTTCCTTATCCCCCACCCTTTTCTCCATCTATATAAATGACCTCCCATCCTCTATCCTGCACTGTCATTACCACCTGTATGCCGACGACATTCAAATTTACCTCTCCTTTAATCCGACAGATATCTCAGATGCCACTCAAAAACTTCAGGAAGATATTGACAGAATAAGTGCTTGGGCAAACCTCAATAGGCTCACTCTGAACGCCGAGAAGACAAAAGCCATCTTGATCGGATCCCCTTCACTCCTCAAATCCTCCCCAGTATCTCCCAATCTCTTCCTGAACAACTCACCTATCTTATTCTACACCACCGTTAAAAACCTAGGTGTTACTTTCGATCAATCCCTATCCTGGAAACCTCACATCTCCCAAATTTCCCGTCGCACTATCTCCACCCTAAAACAGTTCAATCGTCTACGATATCTCCTTCCATATAAGTCCCGTCAACTCCTAGTTTCCTCCCTTGTTTTCCCCCACTTCGACTACGGCTGTATGGTGTACGGTGGACTCCCGGGAGATTCCGAGGCCAAACTTAAACGCCTAATGAATTGCGCACTACGATTTGTTTTCGGAATCTCAAGGGATACGCATATTACCCAGTATTACACTGAGTTGAGGTGGCTCTACCCATCCTATCGCCGTCAGTACTTCCTAGCCACCTTTCTGTACCAAATTATTAGAACCCATCGACCCTCCTACATTTTTCACAGCTTACAATTCAAATATTCCATCCAATCCCGTCCCACCAGATCTCGTACTTCCGACCTCTATCCTCCTCCTCACCGAACTGCTGCGTTTGACAAATCCTTTGCAATACAAGCCGCCTCCCTCTGGAATTCCATCCCACCTGATATTCGACACGCTCAATCAGTTTCCTCGTTTAAACCACTCCTCTTTAAGCACCTACTCCTTTCTCAATCCGAATGAATGTGAAATATATCTCAGAGAAATATCTGAGCACCACCAGAGAGTACCTCAATTTATTAAGGTTATTTTAGTTTCTCATACATATGTACAATTTACTTGTTCTTTTTTTTCTCTTTTCTGTATTTTTATCGTAAGTCAACTTTCATTGTAAATATACAATTCAATTGTAGCCACACAGACATATAATCTGTATTCATATTTTGTTCTTAAGGGACAACAGTCCCAGAATAATAAAACATTTTTTTCATTTCATTTCATTTTCATTATAATTACTCATTTTAGTATTGTTCTTAGCTATGTTAGTATGATTATTCGTAATCTATTTGTCCTTACGTCTAGGGCAGTATTTATTATGGTGTATGGTTATTTTTATTCTTATTGTTTTTACTTATTCTAGGGTAGTATTATTAATGTTCTTACGTCTATGATAGTATGGTTATTTTTATTCTCATTGTTCTTACTTGTAGTAGTATGAGTATCCTTATTATTGTTCTAGCCTATGGTAGTATGATTATTCTTAATATTGTTGTTCTTACATCTATCATAGGATATCCGATCATAGTATGATTATTCTTATTGTTATTGTTGTTACATATGTTAGTATGATCATTCATATTGTTATTGATCTTATGGTAGCCTTTGGATGTGTACTGATGGGTGACCTTAGTGTCAGCGTTTATGTTATGTTGTAGTGTGATGAGTGTATGTTTGTGGGTGGTGTACTGTGCTTAGGAACCCGGAGGTTTGCAAGACCCCAGCAACTGCACCCATCAGCTGCCCCTGCGGGGCGATATTAGTATTGTTATTATTATTATATTTACCAATGGTAATATGATTGATATTGCTGTTATTTTGCTTACGAATAGCAGTATGATTATTATTTTTATATTTGAATATTTGATAGTTAGCCTTTGCATTATTTAGGAAGGAGATGGTCCGGCGTGGCGGTCATAAATACACTAAACAGTGGTCAAACTATTTTATTAAAAACCAACGTTTCGACCCGACTTTGCTGGTCTTCTTCAGGGAGGTGTGTTCAGCTAGGAGTTTCGCTCAGAACTGAAACGGGTCGAAATGTTGGCTTTTAATAAAATAGTTTTACCATCATTTAGTCGCCACGCCGGACTATATCCTTTCTTTATTATTATTTTTGTTGCCGATGGTATTATTATTTTTCTCTTTTATGTCCGAAATGTCGTGTTTGCAGCTATCAATATATTTTGTTCTATAGGTAAGTATTTGGAAAATCTGTTCTTTACAGGGTTTTTTCAGCATCCATATGTCTTCTCTCAACAGCACCAACCCATAGCTATAAATGAAATAGCTAGAGATAAAAAATTAATAAACAATTCAATTAAACCTCATCTATAATAACTAAGTTAAATATATGCATATTGGTGTATATATTAGGTGGGAAATAAAAACAGGAACAGTGAAATTTAAAAAAATGTTTACGGCCTTCATTTGTACTGCCTTAATTTTACTCCGGTCTCAAATGATAAACCTATGATAAATAGTTTGTTACGTGTTGTTTTATTATCTGAAGTATAGTTGGTAACAGTTAGAAATATGATCAACTTATTGTCAAATATTAACTTGTAAAAAAGTTATTAATTAAAAAAAAATGTTATTAATTTAAAAATTATACTCATCTGTAAGAAATATAATTAATCGAAATGTGTATAATATATGCCTACTTATGCACAACAATGAAATATGCAAAAATATTCTACAAATAAATATTTTCCAAAAGATAGGATTGACAAATAAACATACGAAACAAGTAATCAATGATTTCGAGCAATATTTTCGAGAGTTGTATTTTATATATGTCCCTTCCTTATATATGTCAATTTATACTGTCCGTATAAATTTACGATCCAAAGTTTCGGACTCTTTGTCCACCTTCAGAGACATTACTATTTACATATTAATGTTTTCCTTCATTCCCTGCATGTTATCAAAATTTGTCTTTTTCAATTATATTTATATCAGTTTTTTCTACACTTAGTAAGTTTTTCATTATCGCATACTATGACAATTGAAGAAAAAAAACTGGTAAATAGAATAGAAAAAGAAAAATGTTGATAACGTGCAGGTGATGAAGGAAAAACATTAATAAGTGAATAGTAATGTCTCTGAAGATGTACAAAGAGTCCGAAACGTTGGAGAGAGTAAATTGACACATATACGGAAAAGAAAAGTTTCATGGTTATTCCTAAAATAACACAAAAACTCTTCCTTAAATAAATTATAAAGATAAAAGAATATAAGAGCATATTTTTGTAATTTTATTTATCGAGTGATTCTCTCACTTGGACAATGCTTATAGTGAGGTAAGACATCATTCATACTTTATAAACAGAAAAAATAAAATATACAGAAACAAAATAGCAACTAAATAATATATATATATATATATATATATATATATATATATATATATATATATATATATATATAAATTTCGGTGGGCTTTACAGACCCTGTACATCTTTGGCCGCCTGAACCAGCCTTCTCCACCTCTGCTTTCCAGTTTGCGGCATGAAGCTCAGCCGTATCTTTGTTTATCCTATCTATCCATCTGGTTTTTGGCCTTCCACGTGGTCTCTTGCCTGCTACTCATACGCTTGCATTCATTGTCGTGTAAAGGCGTCCTGATGGATTGCTGCGAGCTTCATTCTCTGCCCATCTTAACCTCCTTGCCTTCATGTCATGAGCTATTGACTGACCCGTTTCTTTCAGCAATTCTTTATTGCTCCTTCTCCTCCATGTGTCAAGGTTCTGGTCCCATATAGGTCCTGCTATCCTACGTAGAACTTTTCTTTCGAATCTCTCAATCCTGGCTTTTAGTGTGCCGGTTATTAGAGCCCACGTTTCACGATGGTACAGCAGAACTGGATTAATCACGTCGGTGTTCAGTCTCACTTTGAGATTTCTGGAGATTTTTCTGGATTTCAGTACCTTTGCTGTATATTCACTGGTCTACCTTTGATATATATATATATA
Source organism: Nezara viridula (assembly GCA_928085145.1). Taxonomy (NCBI): domain Eukaryota; kingdom Metazoa; phylum Arthropoda; class Insecta; order Hemiptera; family Pentatomidae; genus Nezara; species Nezara viridula. The sequence goes on along the minus strand of OV725083.1, from coordinate 47,044,752 downwards.
TATATATATATATATATATATATATATATATATAATCAATAAAAATAAAATAAGAAAATTATAAAATATGACATAAAAAAAATTACATGAAACAAAAAATAAAAATACAGATATGTACACCTGTTTATAAGATAAGGAAAACGAAAAGTTTTTCTTTATAAACATTTTTTTTTAAATAGAGTTTTATTAATATATTTTTGTTTAAATTATAGTATAGTATTAACTTGATTTTATTTGTTTGAAGCCATTTTTTCGCGATAGTTGGGAAATGCGAAATCGGTATTGAATGGCGCTGTGCGCGGGCAATGGCTTGATATACCGTGTTAAGGGCTATCTCCTGGAATTTATACGGGAAGCCCTTCCTTTCGGGGAATATTAGATAATATTTCAAAATCTGGGCCACCTGATCCTGGCATACAATTTATATTGATTACTATATAATAGCTAGGGGTATCTATGCGTCCGTCATAATCTATTGTTATGACAGCGGCCATTTGCTACGATATGTGTCCATGTAAACTGCGTGATATTGAATGTAGGACACTAATAAAACATGAAAATTTTTCAATCTACAAATATAAATTTTATCCTCCTTTTTTTTTTTAATATAATAAGTGATAATTTAAATGTAGTCATGAATTTTTTTTTTATTCATTGATATTTACAACTGTATTATAAAAAAATACAACTAGTAAATGTCCACACAGTAATAATACAATCTCATGAAAACGCTTGTTGAGAAACGCTACCCATTGCTAGCATTCTAATAATATATTTACATAAGTAGATCACGAGGCCATCTTCTTTTCAGACGCCTCGGAGGGATCGTAATGAATAAATAATTCCTTTTATAATAAATTAATAAGACATACTTTTACTCACCTAAGTAAAAAAAAAAAATATTAAAGATGAAAATATATTTATAACTTTACATCCGTACATTGTGCTCACTTTTTTTCTAAATCGAAATTGAAAGTTCGACAAAACTAAATACATACACTTACCTACTCAAACCCATCTTGACATACGCCTCTCAGATTTACAGTCCGGCAAAAAAGACGCACTTACAAAAACTACAGTCATTTCAATCCATAATTTTGCGACTATAACAGGAGCTCCCTGAAAAATTAACAACAAAACATTAACGATTTACGGCAACCCACTATAGACCAACACATACGTACTCTATACTCTAGTTTTCATCTCAAAGTACACGGAAACACAAACAGACTAACAAACGACATGCCCATCAGGAGGAGACTAAAAAGGAGCTGGATGAGAGATCTCCTCACCTAAATCAAGGAAGTAAATAATGACCAGAAAGAGATGCTGCTGTTTGCTATCCTTCCTCATGCCTATAATTCCAATCATTATTTATACTCAGTGGTACAAACCCTTTTTTATCGAATTGTTAACATCCGCCTGAAACTTCGTAAACAGTTTCGTCTCATCGTAACTTACAACTATTTCATTTACGATAACTCTTGGAATTGGGGTGTTTTCAAGTTCTGGAGGAGAGCAAACTTTATCAATTTAATTAGGTACTAAAAACTCGCAAATACTCATTTGCTTTCTACTTGAATCGTTAGATAATTTAATCAAAAAATCGAGAAAAACGGTGCTCTGCAAAAGTATTGGGCCGTTTGTCATATATAACCTCGTTATTTTGAAAATTTGGAGGTGTAGGTCACGCCAAAAGGCTCAATATTTTTAAGGCCACTTTTTTTTACGATTTTGTGATAAAATTATCTTACGGTTTAAGTAGATAGAAAATAAGTATTTACGAGTATTCATTATCTAATTAAATTGACAAAGTTTGCTCCCCTTCAGATTGAAAACGCTGAAATTCCGAGAATTTCCGAAAATAAAATATTTTTAGGTCACGGTGAGATGAAGCAATTTACGAAGTTTCGGACGGATATTAATAATTCCATAAAAAGAGGTCTGTACCACGGACTAATAACTTACTTAGAAGAAAACACAAAACTTGGATTTCATAATTTTTTTTATAAAAATTGGCTCATTGTTTATATGAACTTTTTTCTAGCTCTTGAAGCCTTGTATAAAAATTTCCCTCTACTTATGTCTGTCCTATATATCTCGTTATTTTGAAAATTTGGCAACGCCAAACGACTCAATATTTTTAAGGCCACCTTTTTTCTGGATGTTGTGATCAAATTATCTTACGATTCAAGTAGAAAGCAAATGTGTATTTACGAGTTTTTAGTACCTAATTAAACAGATAAATTTTGGTCTCTACTAGATTGAAAACGCACCAATTCCAAGAGTTTTCCTAAATAAAACTATTTAAGAAAGTTTCAGGCTGATGTTAATAATTCGATAAAAAGGGGTCTGTACCATGGACTATTACCGCAACACATCTGCTGATTGCCTATACCATGACAGTTGCGAATACATATTTAAAGTGAAAAAAAAAATTAGATTTTTCAATAGACGTTCGAAATTGTAATTAAAATTAATAGTTTCCCTTATTTAGGAAATTAGAAAAAATATAAATTAATATCTTTCCCCTATGTTTTTTGTTGTGGTTTATTTTAAAATGTCAATGCGATCTTGGACTACATCCGTTTAAGAGGAGATGTCATTATTATAACATTTGTTCGGCTTTTGATTCCGGATAAAGGTAATTTAGGGGTTTTCGCCCGTATTGATCTTGACTACAATCCAGACTCCACCCACAGAGTGTCTTGGGATTCGGAAGTTTATGGAGTAATGAAAGTATCATTATTCACAAAGACACACTGCTGCTCCACGAAGCTTGTCCCCTCTGCGGTGTAGTGCTTACAAACCACTACAAACCAACCAAGGGTTCCATATTGTTTCCCACCCTGTGTTTTTGTACTATGATGAAGTATGGAAACATGTAATTATTTTAAACATGAGGATAATTGATAAATTGTTTAATACAAAATAATCAAGATTTTAATATTTGATGATTTTTATTCATTAAAACTATAATAGACTAATATGTAATATTTTATTATTAATTATTTGTTTATATTCATAACCCTATTGTCAAATTTAGCTATGATAAACATTAATTGCAATACCAAGTAATAAGTGTTAAAAAACAATTAATGATTTCATAATGATGTAGAAATGGTTGACCGTTGATATCATATGAGGAGTTAGTCGAGGGTGCGGTCCAATAAATACAAAATTAAAATATATTAATTTTTGCCGACGTTTCGACCCACTTTGCAGGTCATCTTCAGGGCTACAAAAGATACAAAACATTTTGAAAATAAAAAATAAATATAAGTATATATAAAATAAAAAGAAGTTGTCAGATACAGAAATAAAAGATGCTATCAGAGATATAGTGGGTGACAATGTAGTTAAATATTAAGAATTATATATGTAGAAGATACAAATAAATGGAAAATAAGTAGGAATAAAAATTAAAATAAAGGAGAATATAGCATGTAAGTTAAAAGTAAACAGATTTCGATAAAAGATAAGGAATAAGTGTATAACAAACTAATAGAGATTACATTAGATAACTGTGGGTTAACAGATAAAGAAAATAAATGTTAACGAATAAATAGATTGAAAATTGAATAAGTATTGTTACATTAAAGTTAAAATAAGGATAAGATAACATAATAATAAGATATCAGTGGATAACAAGCAAGTGGAGGTTACCTTTGATTGTAAATGAACAGATAACAGGACTAAAGGTTAAGAAGTGAAGAAATTGAAAGATTAATAGGGTAACATTAGTGTAATATCGTTAGGATAGATTATTAAGTATAAATAACTCTATAAGAAAACAATAATTTTAAAAGAGTACTTTAAAATGTAAGAATAAATATAAAACAAGGTTATGATGATAAAGAACTATGTTTTGTATCTTTTGTAGCCCTGATGACGACCTGCAAAGTGGGTCGAAACGTCGGCAAAAGTTAATATATTTTAAATTTTTATTTATTTGACCGCACCCTCGACCAACTCCTTCTCAAATTAATGATTTCATAATGATGTAGAGCTGGTTGACCGTTGATATAATATGAGTATTATTATTTTTGGTAAATTATTTTTTTTTTCTTATATAGTTATTTACACTTAATAATCTATCCTAACGATATTACACTAATGTTATAATATCAATATTTCAATTTGTTTACTTCTTAACCTTTAATCCCGTTATTTATTTAACTATAACTATCAAATTTAACCTCCACTAGCTTATTATCCACTGATATCTTATTATTATGTTATCTTATTCTTATTTTAGCTTTATTATATCAATACTTATTCAATTTTCAATCTATTTATTCGTTAACATTCATTTTCTTTATCTGTTAACCAACAGTTATCAAATGTAGTCTTCATTAGTTTGTTATACATTCATTCCTTATCTTTTATCGCGATCTGTTTACTTTTAACTTACATGCTATATTCTCCTTTATTTTCTATCTTTATTCATACTTATTTTCCGTTTTTTTTTTTTGTATCTTCTACATACATAATACTTGTTATTTTAACTACATTGTCACCCACTATATCTCTGATATCATCTTTTTATTTCTGTATCAGACCAACTTCTTCTTATTTTATATCTACTTATATTCATTTATTTTATTTTCACTATGTTTTGTATCTTTTGTAGCTCTGATGATGACCTGAAAAGTGGGTCGAAACGTCGGGAAAAATTAAATAACTACTATTTGTTTAATTTAGTATTTATTATAACGCACCCGCCCGATCATCTCCTTCCCATATTAATGATTTCATTTAATGCGAAAAAAACACCTGTTTTTACTTATCGATTTGCTCTTATATGGTTTTATATTATTCAATCATAGTTAATCCATACTTAAATGATATTAATCTAAATCTTATCAAAAAACATTTTTCTAAAAGTAGAGTATATGTAGTATACTTAAATGATGATAAAAAAACAATCTCGAATAATTTATCGTAAATAAAAACAACAGAACTTAGCTTAGTTTACCAGCTCAAAAGTCCTCTTTAGATAGTTTTAACAATGACAAACTATTTTAATTAAAAGTAAGTTTTGTCTAGTTTAAATTGAAGAAATTTGTAATTACTTAAATTAAACATTTCTTTAATTATAGCTTCCTATTCAACAAAAAAAAACATAGTCCGTTGTAGAGACCCCTTTTTATGAAATTATTAACATCCGGCTGAAACTTCGTAATAATAGCTTCATCTCATCGTAACCTACAAATATTTTATTTTCAAAAATTCTCAGTATTGGGGCGTTTTCAATATGGTGGGGGCGGAGCAAAATTTATCTGTTTAATTAGGTATTAAAAACTCGTAAATACACATTTGCTTTCTACTTGGATCGTAAGATAATTTGATCACAATATTTAGAAAAAATGTGGCCTTCAAAAATATTGAGCCGTTTGGCGTTACCAAATTTTCAAAATAACGAGGTTATATAGGACAAATGGCCTGATATTTTTGTAGGCCACCTTTTTTTTTTTATCGATTTTGTGATAAAATTATCTTACGATCCAAGTAGATATCAAATGGGTTTTTAGTAAATAATAAAATAGACAAAGTTTGCCGATCTTCAGATTGAAAACGTCCCAATTCGGAGAATTTTCGTTAATAAAATATTTGTAGGTTACGATGAGATGAAGCTATTTACGAAGTTTCAGCCGGATGTTAATAATTTCATAAAAATAGGTCTCTACCACGGACTAACAACTTACTTAGAAGGAAACACAAAACTTGGGTTTCAAACCTTTTTTATAAAAATTGGCTCATTATTTATATGAACTTTTTTCTAGCTCTTGAATCCTTCTGTAAAAATTTCCCTCTACTTATGGAACACTTTGCACACATAAACGAAAAAAAAAATGAATAAAAAGTTTGCAACAGTTATTTGTAGCCATTTTTTTTTAAATACAGATACTTTTAGGTGACACGAAATTTTATAGGCATTGTAGTGATAAAATATTTTTTTTTTGTCTGTGAAAAATGTATTTGCGCCTGTCAACTTATTGTTGACAACCAGAAAATTTGATGGCGATACATGATATAATGACATGACAGGCATGGGGAAGGAAAGTACTAAGCAGTACCTCTTCCCTAACTTGTTCCAATTACTCAAGTTGTTTAAGGAAGGAGATCTCTCATCCAACGCCTTTTTAGTCTCCTCCTCATGTTCTGAGGTATGTCAGCTGTGGCCATGTCTCTTACTAGTCTGTTATTATGTCCATCTAAATTTGTGTAAAATCGTTGATAAAGGGTCGTTATATGTTGGTCAACTGTTGAAAAGTGTCAGTGTCAACTGTCAGTATGTAGTGTTTTGTTATTCACGAACCAAGGTGCTTTTGTTATGAGTCGCAATAATTTTGATTGGAAGGTTTGAAGTTTTTGTATTTGGGTCTTTTTATCGATGCCATATATTTGTGATGAGTATGTCCATATGAGCTTAAGTAAATATATATATGCATTCAGTCTCTGTTTTAGTTTTAGTTTTGAAGATTTAGAAAAAAGAGAGTAAAGTAGTTCGAGTCGTTTGTTAAGTGTCTTACGTTTCATTTTAACATGCGGACCCCATGTCATCCTTCTGTCGAAGGTGAGTCCTAGGTAAAGTACCGTGTCCGTTTGAGGAATTTTATTGTTGTCAATATTTTTAATAGTTTTAACCTGTTTAAATAGATTTAAAAATGACAAACACTAATTCCATTTAAAGTACATTTTGTTTAGTTTACTATGGAGGAATTTTTAATTTCTTAACGTGACACGCATAAAAAAAACGCAAATCCTAAATTTCCTACTTTTCTGCGGGAAATTGGGCAATTGTTTATATATTTTTTTGTAGATCGTGATATCTACTATCAACCTTTTAAATATTTCCCTCAACTTACGGGACACCCTGTATATAAAATTTAACTTAATCCTTTATCATTTTACTCCGCAGCTTTTATAGTCGCTAAACGATGTAATTATTTTATTCTATTTATGTTTTGAATGATGTACTATCAACATCAAATGGTCACTTATAGAATATTTTTTGCATACTAAGACGGTTTTGATTGATTTGCTGAAGCAGTTGCTACAATCAAGCACCCTTGCGTTCGGGAAGGTTTAAGAAGGTTTGGGAACCCTCCTGCAATCAGGGGATGACTATTGTTTGACCACTGAGCCCTACAGGACTTGCCCTCTCATCGATTCCCATTGCTAGGCCCTTCTTCTTATGCCACTCTGGTCCATCCTCTGCAATCAACCCTTCTTTCATTTCCTACCCTTCTTTCCAGGCTAACCGGAACCTGAGGAAATTTGCTCTTCTCTTTGTATTTTTTTTTTCTGCCGATACCGCATAAATCTGTGCCCCGTGATTCGTTACGAATTTTAAATAGGGAACGATGCCAAAAAGAATGTATCTTTACAAAAATACAGAAATACATAACCGGAACACAGATTATGTATTTATAATATGTAAATATAATATGTAAAAAACAAATAGATTATTTTCTATTATGTGCAAAAATAATTTTCTAATAATTATGTTACTTTTTTATTCAAATTTATTTTATTTTCTTCATAATAATAAATACATAGTTTACTATCAAAGAAATACTGATTCCTGCATTTTTTTCTTCATATCCTATATAGTATTTCTAAAAGGTTTTTTTTTTTATCGGTAAAAAGTATGTAAAAAACAAATAGATTATTTTCTATTATGTTCAAAAATAATTTTAAAATAATTATGTTACTTTTTTTATTCAAATCATCAAATCCAATGATTTACCACCAATTTTGAAGATATACTTCTTCACATGCGAAAAATATTACTATCCCCCCGAAATTTCTGTGGAAAAAGTTATGTAGGAAAAGAAAATTTATTTGCGAATAACTCAAAAAGTATGCATTTTTTTCGATTGTACCCATGATAATTAGAAAGATTACTAAATTACCTACAAAACATAAAAAATAAAAAATCTTCTTCTCTAAACGAATTTTTCGCACGGGCCAACTAGTAGTTTTATACTATTCTTAAAGATAGTTTTGTTAAATTCAATTAAATTATATAATTTAGGCCAAAACTTCATGACACATATTACAGTGAATATTCATTACAGTGTTTTATTCCTGATACACATCCCAATATATATTTTAAATATTTTTATCTTTATTCAATTTCCTCTCAATAGTAAACTATTTTATGTGTTAGTAAATATAAACGTCAATTATCATTTATTTTGTTTTCATTATTTTATTATAACTATAATTTTAATTAAGGAGAAGGAAATGGTCCTGGGTGGCGGTCATAAATAGGCTAAATAGTGTCAAAACTATTTTATTAAAAGCCAACGTTTCGACCCGATTTTGCAGGTCTTCTTCAGGGCTAGAACTGACAAGATACAAAAAGACAGAGAATTGTGGAAGTGTGTGGAAGGTGTGTTCATCTCTAAGTGAAACTCCTAGCTGAACAAGACTCTCTGAAGAAGACCTGCAAAGTCGGGTCGAAACGTTGGCTTTAAATAAAATAGTTTTGTCCACTATTCAGCCTATTTATGACCGCCACTCCGGACCATGTCCTTCCTTTATAATGCAACGGTCAACTATTAAATATTCAAAAATAGATTTACTTATTAATTTTTACATACCTTTTTTTACCGATCACACCAACCAATACTCTCCTCAATAATTCACTACAGTCAACCATAAATCCACGATTGAAAATATTTCATAATTTTTGGATGTTGACCATGACGTAATCCCTCCCTAAATCCTTGGTAGCTAGTGGACAGATTTGTTAAAAATTAATTTATATAGTACAAGTTTCTAAACACAGCGCTGAACTCATCTATATCATAGGTCAACCCATTCTAGAGACGGAGCCCTAACATTGAGCTCAGCGCTGAGTTTAGGAACTTGCTTATATATTAATATTAAGTTTAAATATTTGCTGGAAGAAATTTATATTTTATATTGACAGAATACCTTTAGCGCCTACAGCCCGCTTTTCCGACAAAATGTAAAGACGTATCAGTCGTGCAGGTTTAGCATAACAAGGAGCGCCGTCTCTTAAGTATCATATTATTATATATTAGTATCATATTAATATTATATTTTTTATTTTATTTGTTTATTTAGAAGTATAATAATCTGTCACGTGGACAATAATTATAGTGATATATGAACGCATTCACACCAATAACTAAATAATAATTAAAAACTATGTATAATAAAAAATAAAACAATCTAAAGATGAGTAAATTAAAAAACATAAAAACACAGTCATACCTAATATTATATTAATATTTTAAAATATTTTCCTTAATATTTATTGAATCCCTTTACACTTGATTTTAATAGGATTCATATTAGGATTTTATAAAAGACATTAATAATGGTACAACAAAAAAAATAAACAAATCAGAAGATAAAGGTATATTGGATTACTGTTGGGAGCTGTTGAAATTTTACTGTAAAATAATTAATTTAAACATATTAAATTATTTATTTTATTTAAATACTGAAGTCTTTTAAGTAGCTGTTCCTCATGGAGTTATATTTTCAATAATTTCATGAGTTTTTTTATAAACCTATAATAAAATTAACTAAAATAAAATTTCCATGTATCTCTAATAGAAATACAGGCTTTTGTTATCTATTAATTTTCGTTTATTATTTTCAATAATGAACCATTGTGATCGAATAAGAAATTCAAAAACTTAACTCCCTCTCAAAATTTCAGTTTTTACGTTTCAGGATTCGAAGAATTCGAAAAACGAATAATTTTTTTTTTGTCCTCACGCCGTCCGCACATTTTCTCCGAAAGCACTGGAACGATTTCGTTTTCAAATTTCGATTTGAAATCAGAGGTCACCCGAGAATTTCATCGACTTTTCTATCCTCCTTTTCCTTTCAAGATGGCGACGGGAAAACCTGTGTTGCCAAAGACTGTAGCGCCTAGAGGAATGTACCGATTTAAATTAAACATAGCTAAATTCTTCTACTCGATGGCCTTTAAATTTATCCATATAAAGTCGAAGTACGAAAAGAAGCAGGAAAAAAAGTTACGAGGGACCGTAAAATTAGATTCCGAATAACTCAAAAAGTATACACTTTTTTGTCGATATTGTGATAAGATGTGTCAAAGGTATTTAAATTTCCTAAAAAATGAAGAATGTTTCATCGAAATCAAAACACCATTAGTAAAGATATCGCGATTTTAAATTTTTTTTGACTTATTATTTTCAATAATGAACCATTTTGATCTAACGAAAAATTCAAAGACTTAACCCCCTCTCAAAATTTGAGATTTTACGTTTCAGGATACGTAGAATTCGAAAAAAGAATACATTTTTTTTTTGCTTATAAATTTGTATATTTTTTTAGATCTATAAAATATAAATGTCGATAATTCTCCTAGTATTTCGTTCCCGTACGATATTAATAAATTATTATGTATACATCGTTTTACAAAAATTCAAGGGTTGGAAAATCTTTTTAAACTTTAAATGGAAAAAGGATTCTGGGTTTTTTTTTTTGTTTTGTTTTTTCTTGTATCTCTAAATTCTTTTTTCACTTCAACTTAGATATAAATCCAATGTTTGAATGAAAATCCCCAACATTAAGTACAATTCTTCTCTACGAAGCCATATTGCTTTCCTCGCTGACATTTGCATTTGTTTAGGGAAAGACTACCTTTGTCCAGCAAGCTGTAGTCTGTCCCATTTACAATTTAATCAGCCGTGGTCTGTCTTGTACGCCTATCCGTCCATTATCATCGCTGATTTAGGAGAGTTGGGTGCTCTGCTATTGAAGGCTTCCTATAGGCCCAATTATTTATAGTTGAGTTCTCTTTCAAAATCCACTTTTCCTCTCGTCCCATTGTTCGTGTCTTTTTAAACAATTCCTTCTATTTATTTAAATTCATGTCGACAAAATTAAATATTTTCTTCCGATTATAGATGACTAACTTAATATATCAATAATGTATCATTAATTATTTAAATAAAAATAATAACGTTGAAGGCTTTATAACCTCAGATCGATTTATATACTGAAACTTCTCTTCGCGCTATTTTCTCTATAACAGCCAATTTTTTATAAACCCAATCACATTTTATACAATTCAATGGCAATAGGTTTTTATGAACACCGGACGCTCTCTGTAAAGGACACTAACTAATTTTTATTGATAAATTTATATAACATAGAGCAGAAAACCAGCTAAGCTCATAGTCCGTGGTACAGACCCCTTTATATCAATTCACTAACATCCATCCGCTCGCCATGGTTTGGGTAATATGTGAACGCGGTTTAACAAGTATTAGTTATAGGAAAAGAAACACTTCAATAATAATTAGTAATAACAGTCCCATAGAGATCGATACCTGTAACTATACTTCTTTAATATTTCCATGATTAAATTATCACAATTTTAATTTTTTTTTTTTATACATACGCAGTTAAGAACATATATACGGTATTTTCACTTGTTTTTTTATTTCCCTATCTATACTAGGTAAAAAAAGTATTGAAATATAATTTCCAATATGTGGTTTTCGACTGACATATAAGTTTCAGAGCCCCCAGAGTCCGAAAAACACATTTATAGCCTTTGGTCTGTCTGCCTGTGCCATGTTTTCTTGGGAACTAGAGAACCGATTTTGTTGCTTATTTTTTTATTTTATAGGGTTTCGACTACCGATGCCTGTGAAGCAAATTGGATGTCCTATGCAGAATAGCTGCTGCGCAATAAATGAAAAACGTGTTTTTACATAGACTGTAACGCAAAAACGGCTCTAAGGATTTTGGTAAAACTTTCCTATAATGTTCTAATAATTATCCTTTCAATATATGGAATAAATTCCCGAGAAAATTCAGGAGAAAAAGTTATAAAGAAAAGAACAAATGGGACCTAACTCGCTAAGTATATATTCTATGGTGAAATTTATAATAAAACTTTTGAAGAGTAATTAAATTACCATCAAAACAAATAAAAATCATCGGAATCGAACCGGTATTAGCGATGATGCAGTTTATTCTATTTTCTATATAGATATGTATATACGTAGATATTTTTTTTTACTTGCTTACCTATACTAGGTAAGGAAAGTATTGCGTTCGGATCAAATTTCCGATATGCGATTTTTGACGGATCTATACGTTTCCCAACACAATTTTAGTATGGTTTTTAAACGTAATGAAATTCCCTACAAAACAGTATAAAAATGGTTCATTTCGGACAACTATTAACGAATTTACAGCTATTCAATTTCCAATGTAAAATCATGGGTTCATATCTTGGTATCAGAAAACGTTGAATGAGAGAAAAAAAGATAACTAAGTGAAAGCAAGAAAATTGCATCACACTAGCTTCACTATTTCCTCTACTTTTAACAGAATCAGAAATATTAGAAGATATTGATTTTTTTCGCTGTACTAATCGTACTCAAATCTTTTCTTTGATCAATTTTTAGGAAAATAAATCTTTTTTTTTTTATTAACTTAATTTTTCAAATCATACCTGTAGGAAGTTTCGAGAATCAGCGAGAGTGACGTAAGATGTATAAGGTTAATATGTCTTGAAATAGGCGTGAGAGAGAGGAGTGTCCAGTGGTGTCGTTCCTATCTTGAATAAATTATTTATAGTTATTGGAGGAGTACTAAATCTACATCTATCTAGTACAAATCTAAATATTCAATAAATCTAATTAATTTTTTTGTTTCTTGATGGACATATGTAAAGATTAAAATTTTTTTTCTGAAATAGATAGGAAAGTCGTGTGAGTGGACACACCAGATTTTTTTTGAACAATTTTTTTTTGGTTTAATTTTCTTTATTCACACCTGCCATAGTGGTAATGACAACCAGTGAATGTGAGGTCGTTGGAAAAAAATAATGTCATGAAAGGCATGAGGTGGATCAGTGCCCAGCGGCACTTCACTCGGCGTGATATCTACATTAGGCGAGGAGGGCCCTCATCCAGCTCCTCTTCAGTCTCCTACAGACGTTACCTGGTATATTCGTAGTGGGCATGTCATTTATAAGTGTATTAGGATGTCTTTGTAAGTTGTCATGGAATCATTGAAATGAGTTCGTATGTGTTCCTTAACAGTCGGAATAGTATGTAAGGTTATGTTGCTAACGTACCAAGGTGCTTTTTTAATTGTTCTGAATGTTTTCGCTTGAAAGATTTGAAGTTTGTTTAAGTGAGTCTTTTTAGCAGTTCCAAATATCTGTGATACGTAAGTCCAAATAGGTTTTAGTAAGTAATTGTATGTGTTCAATTTCTAAGTTTTAGTTTTGAATTTTTCGAAAAAGTGAACTCAGAATTCAATGGTTATTTTTTATTTAAAATATTTATTTAAGTTTCAAGGAACACTCGCCATATTCACAATACACAAAGAGCTTTTTGATTTTTCTAGCGATAAATTACATTTTATTGATCAAGAGAGGCATGGGGTACCTTGAAAGTATAAATATGTATTTAAAATAAATGAGGAAAAATTATTAATTTCATAGACGGAGAATACTTGAGGATGGGAAAAAAACAACATAAAAAACTGATGAAAACGTATGTAAATATTAAAGTCAAATAAAAAAATAGTGGCTCTAAAGAAGTAATAATGTAGAATTCAGGTGAAAAAAAAACAACTAAATAAATCTTAAAAACCTCTGCGGTAACGGCTTTTTCTGGCTCAGTCAAAGGATTTGCTTCTTCCTTTTTATTAATATTTAAAATGGTTTTTATATTTATTATTTACGCTTTAGTCGAACTGGTTTCCTTAGTAAAGAAGGCAAACTTTGCCGGGTTTTTTTCAGTCAAGTTGAAAATGTTTCGATATGTAGATTTAAGTAAAAAAAAAAATATGGTTGTCAGAACTTATGGCAGGTTTGAGTGAAAAATAAAGTAAAAAAAAAAAAATAGATAATATTTATAAAACTCACATTCAAAGTCATAGTTTGCCCAACAGGATAGTTTGCCCACCTAAATGAATTGTCACTGTTTAGGCAACTCTCTAATTATGGCAAAATAACTCGGATGAGTTTCAATAAGGCAACATTCCAAATATTTAAGGTAACATCTTCATTTTTAAGCAGTGGACTGTATCTCAAGGGATTATTAGGTTAATGATTGTGTAAAAAAAAACCAGCTTACCGTCTATAAGCCAGCCCACATCTTTTTTACCTGGAGAGCTCTCCTTACATGGCTTCTTGTGCTGGAGATGGTGTTTGGCCAGTGGCTGCCGGTGGAATGGGCAGATACAACCAGTTCCTCTCAGGGCTTAAGTGTTATCTTTATCTTTTAGATCTGCCCCCACCACTCGCCGTAACGCGGGATATTTAAACGAAAACCCCTCTTTGGCACAACCAGTCACCTTAATAAATCAAAACTAAAAAAAAAAAAAAAATAATAAATATATTGATGATGATATATTGATTTTGAATTGGCGCCGAAACGTTAAAAAATTTAATTTTATAAATATTTTTTTAAAATATTGTAAAAATGTTTTTAATGAATAATAAAACACTGTAAGATAAAGAAAAAATATTTTTATAAAAAAATCATCTATAGATTAAGTATAATAGATATATTGGATTTTAAATATTTTTTGACTACGAAAAATTTGTTTATGCTTGCCAACTTTTTGTTAACAACCAGCAAATATGCTGGAAATACAAGATATAAATGGCATTTCAGGCATGGGGAAGGAAAGAACTCAGCATCCCCTTTTCCCTAATTTGTTTCAATTAGGCTGTTTAAGGAAGGAGATCTCTCATCCAACGCCTTTTTAATCTCAAGTTCTGGAGTATGTCTGTTGTGGCCATGTTTCTTATTGATTTTTTTGTGATGTCCGTTTAAGTTAGTATAAAATCGTCGATAAAGGGTCTTCATAAGTTGGTTAACTGTTGGAAGTTGGAGGTCAGTATATAGAGTTTTGTTAGTCACGTACCATGGTGCTTTTTGTTATGAGTCGCAATAATTTCGATCGGAATGTTTGAAGTATATTTAGGTGGGTCTTTTTAACCATATGAATTTAAGTAAGTATTTATCTGTATGAATATACTCTCACAGGTCTACAGGTGGGATCGGAAGAAAAGGAAAAAGGATATAATATGAAATAATGGACATAATGGATTTTGAGAACGAAAAGAAAAGAGAAAACCAAAAAATGAAATATAAGTAAATAAAATTAGAAGAATAAAAGTAGAGACTTACAGGTGTGTTCAGCAAGGAGTTTCACTTTGAACTGGAAAACCTGAGTAAGTACCTTTAGGGGAATTTGTTCACCCGGTTGGGAAATGGTGAGGAAGTAAGTACTAAAAGTAATAAAATTACATTAGTCCATAAATATAATAATTTCTCTTGTATCCATCTATACATTCAAATTTTATATACTGTAATATTGGAGGTTTTGTTTTACTTATACTACTCAGCCCTTCACCATTTCCCAACAATGTCAACAAATTTCACAGCAAAGGTACTTACTCATGTTTTACAGTTGGAAGTAAAACTCCTTCCTGAACACACCTGTAAGTTTCTAATTGTACTTACTTATTTTATGGTTTCTTTTTTTTCTCCACATCCCTTTATGTCCATTATTGCATATTATATCCTTTTTCCTTTACTTTCAATCTCTCCTGTATATCTGTCGGAGTATATTCACAATTGCATATATTATATTATATTATATATTATACTACAACAATTGTTACCATCTATTTAGGCTTAGGATCTTGTTACTTAGCTTACTCTGTTTATATTTTAATATACTTACTTTTTATAATTTTAATAAGTTTATTCACATTGTTTATAATTTTTTGTCTAGATATTATGTAACTTCCACATTTCTCTATATATTTTTGTATCTTGTCCTATACCTGAAGAAGACTTGCAAGATCGGGTCGAAACATTGGTTTTTAATAAAATAGTTTTACCACTATTTAGTCTATTTATTACCGCCACTCCGGACCATCTCCTTCCTTAATACTACAACGGTCAACTATTAACTATTCAATAAAATTATTTAATAATTTTTATTTTTTTTTTAATCAAGCTTAAATCCTTCGGTTCCAAATGCTTTGGACGAAACATCGGCATGCTGAACAGAAAATAAATCAACTACAAATCTTGATAATTTATCGACCTAATAATTTTAGGCAAACGATCAGCGAAAATATCCATCTCTAAATTAATAAATTATTTTGGAGTTCTAGCAATGGCCAGATTCTCCACTCAAGTCATGAGCGTCTGCGGCTGTAGCGCTCTTACTCATCGTCCGCTGGTTTTAAATAGCAGTTTAGTGGCTGAGGGAGAAGCGCAGGGATCTCTTAAACCTCGCTTTTCCCTCCACATATGGGGGTACAAGATTGGTTCGGAGTTTTCCTGGCTGATTGTAAATAGTTTATATAGGTATGCTTGTATCTAAGATGTTGATTTTACTTTTATCTCTATTTTTACTTACTTATGTATATATATATATATATATATATATATATATATATATATATATATATATATATATATATATATATATATATATATATATTTACACTCCTTATAACATTTTATTTTGTTTGTTCTTATTTTTATATATTCTGTTGTTATTACTTTATTTATTTATGTCTCTGTAAATACAGTATGAATGTACTCTCTGAACTCTATTATAAGTGTCATTAACGGAGACCGATGGTAATATTTATCAACAAATAATAATAATAAATATAATAAACCAAAACCTTTATAAACCACTTTTTATTTTATTTACTCTATCCTATGTATAATTTCTGTCTGTCGAGCATTACAGATCTTAAATCTCATGGCACGATTGTGTTTAAAACTTTTAGAAAAAGTTTTTTTAGAAATAGACTAAAATAGTTATAATTCATTACGATGATGACTCATATGCTTGCATCGAAACGTCGGTAATTAATTATCTTTCTTATATTGTTATTAATAATGCTATGTTGGTTTTGCATAGTTTTAAAAATATTAGTATTTGATAACTTTTATTTAATTTTATTTTAATTCTTAACTTATCGTTGCTCAGCAGGACTTACATAAATTCATCAAATTTAAATTAAGTTGGGATCCTCAATGGAGACTTGGCTATCCAACCAACCCTGGCAATCAGTAAGTAATTACCCGAGATGGATAATGATATCATATCCACGGCTTCACATGCATATGTATGGCGCCAACGTTGATCGATTCCGTCCTCATCAGTAGTCTGAACCAGGAGGTCTACCAATATTGTCAGCAGAAATTGTCGGATCTGTCTGTCTCCCGCCCATAATTCTACACACTAATACACAATTATATGCTCAATGAATTATAGTGTGTAGTTTTTATTTTCAGAGCTCATGTGCAATAGCCGATATTTAGACCGTCGATATTGTTACCGTTGAATTTTCGGGAGCGTTATATGTAAATTAGAAGAACAGAGAGAAGAGCTTTTCTTTTTTTTTTTTTTTTTTTCCATAGCCCCTTTTTATTTATTTTTGTCTTGAATCCTTTTCCTTGTCTTCATACTAGTTCTTTTACTGCTTAAAAGCATTGTAAGGTGTATTTTTTTGATTTTTTGTCGTTTCTGAGTATTTTGTATTTCATCTGTAATATAAAATGTGATAGGGTTCACCTCAGGCTTGAGTTGACCTTATAACTAGAGCTTACAACTATATTAATAAAACATCTATCTCATGTGATTTGTTGCCAACGTTTTGAAATTTTGGCCGGTAACAAGTTGTTGAAAAGAGGGTATTTAGTGTTGCTTGTGTATCCAATATCTGCTTTCTCTGCAGCGTGGTTCCTCTTACAATTTTTCTAAGTATTCCATTTTGGAAATATTGTAATCTTTTCCCAGTTGTTTTGCTGATATGTTCGAACAGAGTCGGCCGTATTATACTTGTATAGACCAGAAGCCTCAGGCGTAAAGATAGGTTTGTAGTCCGAATTACATTTTGGAGTCTGTACGTCTTAGATCTTACTGTTTTGATTTTTTTTTCAAAATGTCTAGTAAATTTTAAATGTCTGTCGAAGTAAACTATAGAGCTTTAGAGCTTTGTTTTTTTAATATAATATATTTTAAAAAATAAGTAAGTTGTAACGAGAAGTTATGTTGATTGTGGGAAAAGTAAAAAATAAAACGGTAATTTACTTTCATTTATATAAAATAAAGCCGTTACTCCACCAACAATTTATTTCTTTTTTATGTTATCTAGACAACGTTTCAGCCATCACTATTTCCTACAAAGATGACTTAGGGTCCCCTTAAATATTAGGACAATTTTATTCCTGTTTTAACTCTTTATTCTCCTCAAGGTAGTATCCTTGGTCCGTTCCTTTACACAGTTTATATAGCTGACATCACAACATATCCTGACACTGTCATCAACACATATGCTGATGACACATGTATCCTATCTGTTAATAATGATCCATCAACTGCATCCCAAAATCTCCAATCACATATCACAAACCTTGAAGAATGGTGTAAAAACTGGAGAATTAAAATAAATTCCAATATATCCCATCAAATTATCTGTACCTTTCGTCGCAAAACCATGACCTCCTGTCCTACAGTATCCTTTAATAATTCCCCACTTATCCCAGTTGAACAATTCCGTTGCCTAGGACTCCACCTCGACAAATAACTCACATGGAATCCTCATACAAGACTGAAACTACAAGAAACTGCTCGACGTTTCCGACTGCTCCAACAATTACTAAGCAAACTCTCTAAGCTTTCAATCAATTACAAACGACTAATATATATGATAATAATAAGACTTATTTGGACTTACGGAATTAAGCTTTGGGGCTCCACTAAACCATCTAATTCCTCTCCTATCCAATCCTTACAATCCAAAATCCTTCGTAAAATCCCCAACGCTCCTTACTTTGTCACAAATAAAATCATCCATAAAGACCTTAATGTTCCATATGTTTCCGATTTGGCCCAATCCAGATACCTATCCTTCCATAACAAACTTCAGAACCATCCGAACCCTCTTGTTTCAAACCTCGCTTCCTCCTCGATCCCTGATAACCCCCCGAGACGTCTGAAAAAAAAACTCTTTATTCTATTATACGTTGTCAATACACTTTGAAAGACTTTACAATATCTCAATTTTCTATCTAACTAGTCTATTTGCAATATATTAATTTTACTATTTATTTTCATGGCTTATTTAATTTTGTATTCCTTTTTTCTGTTTTATATTTTATTCTAAGATTACCATTTTAATACTTATGTCATCTTCATCGTTCCACACTTTGTAACGGTTATTATTATTTATCTCTTAGTTCTTACTATTGTCATTATTCTACCCACTTCATTTTACTTTAATTTTTTTTTTACCTTTTTTTTATGTTTCTCATACCTTGCTTTCGGTTCTTTTCTTAGCCCTGATGAAGGCCTGAACTCCAGGTCGGAACGTCGGCAAATGTTAAAATAAATATTATTATTTATTTTTGCCTTCTTATTTCTGACTGATCACCCCAACCATCTCCTTATCTTCATTTTAACAATTTTAATTTGTTCTCAGAAAGATGGAAATTACATCCAATATGGAGATTTTGTGGAGGACTCAAGTAAGACTTGAAAATTGCCCAAATATTGACCGAAAGATTGTCTAGATAATATGAAAAATAAATAGAATGTTGGTAGAATAACGGCCTTAATTTATACAAATGAAAACATAAAGACACCAAATCTACGTAATATACATTTTTTATATGTGCCGATGTTTTTTCCTATTTTTTGTACATTTCGACCAAATATTTAGATACTAGGTCTAAAACAAAAAAAAAATTTAGAAATATAGGTACAATATACAATGAGTAAAAATTTTAACTTTAAATATCCTTGGGTTATGATATAAAAATATACAACGACGAACTTTGTGACGAAATACACAAAGTTTAATAAAATAAAAAGGCAAGAGATAAAAATAAAAGCATAAAATTAAAGTACATCACTACGGCTTCCTCGGAATTACTATCAAATACATAAGGAAAACGAAATACATTTTTATGCCAAAAAAAAAAAGAAATAATGCTTTTATATTTTATTTACACGTGTTAAGGAAAAGAGATATTTTTATTATTTTTTTTAAACCTTGTAAATATAATCTGTTATTCTTTTTCTGTATTTAATATTTATCAATTTGAATTTAAAAATCTAACATAAATTGATATTCTTCTGAACTATATTTTTAAAGACATTATTTTTGTATCGATTATTTAATATGCTATGTTTGAAACAATTAATTTTGAAAAAATCCAATATAATTAATGAAGTTCAATTGTGGTTGATTGAACGATTTAAGATTTTTTTCTGTATACGATCTTATTTTATTTATTACAATCTTAGCAACAGAAAGTGACCAAGAGAAAATAAATAAATAATTTATTAATAGAAGAGGTTCCCTCTATAAAAAAAGATATGTTTTATGATATTTTATTTTATTGTATAACGATATGTTTTATTTAATTAATACAAAAGAATAATATTGATACATTGTGGAATATTCTTCCGAGGTAAGTATTTTCAGCAATATGTTCAGCAGCGGTTATATTAAAGTGACCAGAGAGAAAATATGTATTATTTATTTTTAATTGTATTATATAAGCCGTTCTTTTGTTGGAATGGCAAACTCCAAAATCACTATATTTTTATTATTAATTTTAGTGATATTTCTAGGAAGAAAATTTATACCTTTATTCACAGTTCTTTCTATATTTCAACACTGCAATCACTGAAAACACGAGTACTTTCAGGTGAGTGGATAGTAAATCACTTAATTTCTTTACACAAATTAAGGTTAACCTCAGTTTTTTTTCTAATAAACCTCAACTTAACTAATATGGCCTTAACTTAAGGCTTATAAAATGAGGAAGTTTTTCTAAAACCGCTACTGAACATTTTGCTTATCTCGTAAAAATATTCCACGAAAGTATAACTATTATTCTTTTGCCTTCATTTAATTAAACTTATAGTTAAAAAATAAAACAAAATAACATAAAACATATCCTGTTTTTTTTTTAAAGAAGGCACACCTTTCATTAATAAATTATTTATTTATTATCTCTTGGTTAGTTTCTGTTGCTAAGATCCGACTTCTACAATACTTACTTGACAAACCCTTTAAACTTACAATATTCTACAAAAAACTCATTTACACTACCGTCATCAGGCCCATTTGGACAGATGGTATTGAGCATTGGGACTCTACAAAAACATCAAATTCTTTCTGTCTCCCAAACTTAAAATCCAAAATCCTCCGTAAAATCCTAAATGCTCCTCATTATGCAACAAATAAAATTATCCATTAGGACTCAACATTCTCTTGCAGGAAGACTTGCCCGAACTAGATATACCTTTTCACTCTATACTCCCCTACCACTCAATCCTATAGATTGTTCCTTTCATCAACACAATTCCTGACAACCCTCTGAGGCGTCTGAAAGAGTTGCCAAGGAAGCTCCTAAATTAATTTAATGCTTTGAAGTGTTACCAATGGATTTCTTCTTCACAAGTACCTTCATGTAATATATTCCTATAGTAGATTTACTGGTTGTATATATATTTACAGTTGTAAATTTCAATAAAATAATAAAATAAATAAATAAATAGAATAAGATTGTATACACAAGAAATTCTTTATACTGTCACGATCGCGATAATTAATACTTTTAACAAATTGTTTATATATTAAAATACCATATACAAATTAATACGAATTTAAATATTTAAAAACAAAAGAGAAACTTAATAAGTAACGAGTATATTGCAGAGATTCAGTAATAAGCCTCTACTATCCTAGTGCAGACTGCTAGACTTTGCTAGGACTTTCAAGTCTTGAATGCTAAGCAGCCATCTCAGAGTGTAAGACCTTTCCTAAACCTGTCCTCAACCAGCTACAGAATAATATCTCTATAAGCACTCACAGCTAAAGGCTATGAGAGAGAAGAAGAAGAAGAAAAAGTCTTTCTATTAATTAAAATTACATAATATAATTTACAAAATATTTTTAGATTTAAAACCAAAAATCAGACGTTCTACATGGTCTGTTGACCGTCAGAGGAGTCTGTGTTTTATAACAAAATTATATTTCAATCTATTTATATACAACTAATTATTAAGAAAATGGGAACAATTATATTTACAATGCAAAAGTCATATAATATGTTAATTACAAAAAGAGTGGTACCAAAATTCTCTAATTTATTAATTGTTAAATTCTCTGGTGAGCGTTATTTTTTAGAAAAAAAACAGACGCAGTAATTTATCAATGCTATCCAATTCTTTCCATTTAATAAATCTATTACTTGATCCCGAGATAAATTTCTAAACTTTAACCATTCAATTCTAAATTCAGAGAGAATCGGACAAGCAGCCAGGAAGTGATAAAGATCTTCAGTTTCGTTTGTATTACACACGCTACAATTATTATTTGTTTTCCGGAAGTGTTTATAATTTAAGTTCCAAATATCAGCTCTAATTTTAATTGCCCATCCGATCACCTTCAATGAGCTTTTGTCATCAATATAATTTACTGAAGTTAAATGAGGATAAAAAGTGAAAGTTTTAGAATTATGAACTTTAATTGCATATTGATTATATATGTCTTTCTGAATTTAAGTTCTTAGTAAATATACATTAGCTCTCCATAGTTTAACATCATCACAGTTAGATCGATTTAAGTTGAAATTTAATCCATGCAGTTCAATCAGATTAAGTAAGTCCCTAAACCGTGCGATTTCTTTTTTAATTACCAGTAGTGCTAATATTTTTGGATATCTATGTGGTGGAAGATTCAACATTTTTTTAATGTAATCAAAATGGAGTTTAATTGTGAAGATAAGTAACGGGTTTATTTTAGTCTCAAAGTGAACAAAATGTGTTGGAGTATACTTCGGTAATTTAGATAATAAAGGCGATGAAATATCATAAGAATTTGTCAAACATATTGTATGGGTGTTATATTCACAAGAAAATAATTAAAAATTAACGTTGAGGAATTTGATAAAAAAGAAAAAAAACTCAATGAATTGCTATTTTAACTTTAATTATAGCACAGCGTAGCTCATTCGAAACCTCATCAATGAAGACAAATTAAGGAGGAAATACCCATTACCTTTGGCACTCCCAGCCAGTGTCACGCGGAGTGGCTTTGAACATATTGGAACACCCAACTCCAACTTCAAAGGAGTTCGTAATCAGTAACTTCGACTTTTCTCCATAACCCAACTGTTGCCAGTTCGGAAATATGCAATCAAATTACTCCAGTTGTTGAGGGTTCTTTAATATTGTTTCGCGAATTTTTTCTCGTCCCAGTATTTTAATTTTAACGTTGTTATTATGAAAATAACTTTCCCTTTTTGAATAAGCATGAAATATTATAGATCAGCTGTCTTTAAGACCGAACCTCAATATAATAAAAAAAAATTTTCTCGATCGCAATTCTTACCCCTACTATATATTACATATATAAGTAAGCAAAGTAATAATAAACCAAACATATTTTAAAATCTTGATATCTCTACTGATGGTTCTTTGATTTCGATGAAACTTCTTTCATTTTTTAGGAAATTTAAATACCTTTGAAACATCGTATCACAATGTCCACAAAAAAGTGTATACTTTTTGAGTTATTCGGAATTTAATTTTACCATCCCTCGTAACATTTTTTCCAGCTTCTTTTCGTTGAAGTATGTTATATAGATAAATTTAAAGGGTGTCGAGAAAATTACTTCAGTGAAGTTTCATGGTAATCGGTACATTCGTTTAGGCGCTACAGTCTATAGCAACGCAGGTTTTTCATTTTCGAAATGGATAAGCATTTTTATTTTTTTCTCCTTTATTAACTTATCGAATTCTTTCAAAAGTTATATTTAGCATTTTTTCGTAACTCTGAATAATGTGAAATGATTATCTTTTTAAAATAAACCATATTAAAGGTACTTTAGAGGAAGACGTATATGAACATTGGGCATTTAAGCCCTGTAAAGTGACATCAATGGGATAAGACCTAATTGATATTAAAGACCACTTAATTATACAATGATACACCGAGTTTAATCAAAATCGTTAGAGCCGTTTTTGAGAAAATTGTGAAAATGTGTTTCAGCGTTGATATAAAGTGGCACTTCCGGTTAGCCGATTTTAAGGAAAAAGTTGCTGTCACATCTAAGGCATATACCTATCTTAAATACGTAATATCAGTTTCGTACGACTTTTCGTTTTTGAGCTAGACTGTTAACACACACACAGACCATTTTGCGGGACTTGGTTATTTGGACTCAGGGTACCTCAAAACATGTATTTCCGTTGAAAACTCAGATTCAAAAATTTTCACGATCGCAATACTTACCCTTACTATATATTACATATATAGGTAAGTGAAAGTAAAAAAGAGTATTTGAAACCTCTAACCAAACGCTCTAAACTTCCAATTACAAAAGACTCATATCATGACTATAATAAGGCCTATTTGGGCTTACGGAGTTGAGCTATGTGGCTCCACTAATCCATCGAATTCCTCTCGCATCCAATCCGAAATTCTTCGTAAAATCCTCAATGCTCCCTACTTTGTTACAAATAAAACCATCCATAATAACCTTAATGTTTCTTATATCTCAGATTTGGCCCAATCCAGATACCTATCCTTCCATAATAAACTTCAGAATCATCCCAACCCTCTCGTTTCTAACCTTGATTCCTCTTCAATTCTTGAT
Source organism: Nezara viridula (assembly GCA_928085145.1). Lineage (NCBI taxonomy): Eukaryota > Metazoa > Arthropoda > Insecta > Hemiptera > Pentatomidae > Nezara > Nezara viridula. The sequence goes on along the minus strand of OV725083.1, from coordinate 47,020,042 downwards.
AACCCTCCGAGGCGTCTGAAAAGAAGATGGCACCGTGATCTCCTAATGTAGACATATCATTAGAGTGCTACCATTGGGTAGATACTCAACAAGTATTTTCACGTCATTGTATCCATATGTTCAAATTTACTAAATGTATTTATTTAATACAGTTGTAAATATCATTAAGAAATAATAAAAAAAAATTACCTCTATCCAAAAACTATGTTGTTAGCTAAAGATCACAATCAAACTAACAACGCATTTTTGTTTGTTTCTTTTTTTGGTTCTTCGGTTTTTATAGGTACTAACTTAAAAAAGGAGAAATAATAACATACTCTTAAAAAGCTTCCTGAATCTCCCATTTCAGTGACGTAACCTGATATGAGAAAGGTACACTAAGTCCCTAAACAGCCGTACCTTTTTTCGTACCGTAGCTTAAACCCATATTTCACCGGTTCTAGGTTCGGGACTATTTCGAGTATGTCTTGTCCCCCTCCTATTCCTCCCCTCATCGATTCTTGGTAAAGGAAAGCTCCTGGGAGGGTAAAAATATGGCCCTATAGATTCTCGCTTCCACATCCCTGCCAAGTGACAAATGTCATCCTCCCTTTTTCTTCATCCCCTAAGCATCCCCCTCCATTTTCTGTCCCTGTCGTTCATATTTTATTTATCACTCCTCGTTGCCGATCGTTCACCTGGAAGTAGACCACTTAAACAAGAGGTGAAAAATATGTTTCTTCCCCCTTTCTCTACTTTTGTGTTGAATGGTTTACCCGTTTAGAAATATATATATATATATATATATATATATATATATATATATATATATATATATATATATATATATATATATATATATATATTGTTGCTGAAATCGTTATTTTTACTTTGAAAAATATATTTATTTTATATCTGACCTGGGCAGTATGTCAAATAAAATACAAAATGAAATATATTTTTGTATTTAAAAGAGAATTTACCTGTGATGTTCAGTCGAAAGGAGTACAATTAAATGCATTATGTTTATTTTTAGTATATGTACCACTGAAGCATTTTTTTAAACACAGAGTGTAATTAAGCAACTCTAGAACTACTGTTAGTGACCTTGTAATATTTCTTAATAAAGAAATATGTTCTAAATATATATATATATATGTATATATAGTTGACCCAACGTTTTGGCCTAAGTTGCAGGCCTTCTTCCGGGCTAAGAAAACACAACATAACATTAATATGATGAACTAGTAGACGGTAGCAGTATAAAAGTAATAATGTATAGTTTAATAACGTGTAGGTAGTGTAAATTTAACACTAATAAATATGTGGAAGAGTTAATAGTTGATATATAAATAAACGAGGTATAAAATAACGGTAAGAAATTAGGGGAATATGAAATAGAGGTAGTTAGTCATAAGATTGCGGTAACGATGTTAGAGACTAATGGAATACACATATGAAGTTAATAAAAAAAAGTAATAAAGTCGTTAAGTAGACAATAGCGATAACAACATGAAATTAAGTTATTATTAAAAATGTAATATAGAGTAACAGAGCTAGGAACTTATGAAATAAATAATATCGGTAAAAACATAATTTAACAAAGAAGTGAAATAGCAAAGTAATGTAATGAAATATTATTAGACAAAAAACCTAAGTGTTAAACATAAAATAAATAGGGTGATGCAGAATTTTGTTATATTATTGTATTTTACATTTTATGAAGTAATATATCAATTGTATGAATCTTGTAATACATTCATCTTTGACCATAAAATTAATTTGCAAAACTATGAATTATAATTTGTTAAATCAACAAGTAAAGGTAAACATGCCTTTTTTTCCCTTTAATAATATTTTCAAGTACTGCAGGGATCTCTTGGAGTCTGTTTCTCAATCTATAGTTGGGGGGACTATAATCATCTATCCACTCCCGCTCCACAAGATCTCTTCCTGCTGACCTTTACACCCCTTTCCATAGATCTGCTTCATTTCAATATTCCTTGATTGTACGCTCCACCACTTTTTGGAATTCCATCCCACTTAAAATCCGCCATGCACCATCTTTATCCACATTCAACACCCTCCTATTCCAATTCCTCTTCACAATCCAATCAGACGCTGGTTAATAATGTATTATATAACAAGGATAATTTTTTATTATTTTTTTTTTAATTTTTGCTTTTAATACACCATTATTTTATTTTAGTTATTGTTTATCATTTATGAATTGGAAAGATTCAGAATCACTTTTGGACATAGCACTGCGATGCATAAAAAATAAGGGATTATTTGTTGTTTTTATCCATTTTTTTTTTTCTATATATAAGATTATATATATTTTAAATGTATTTCATTTTTTACATTCCTCAATTCATATATGCATCTTTCCTATCTGAGTCTCCGTGTTTGTTTATGGTTTACAACATCATTGCGTATTACATATATAAATAATTTATTTTCCTTTAATCATCTTCTTTTTTTTTCTTTTTGTCGCAATTGTTTTCTCATAAACTTAATTTAATACTCCTTTCTAATAGTGTGTATCTGTTTGTTCTTATGGCGGGATAATGCAATATTACTCATCTTCTGTCATTAATATATCTTTACTAGATATATATTTTGCATGTTTTAGCTGTTTATGTTTTAACATATATATATATATATATATATATATATATATATATATATATATATATATATATATATATATATATATATAATCGAATATTTAATGCAATTAAAGCATAAACTTTAGATATTCTGATTCCTTATCAATGTATAACGAATCCTCTTCTGTTCCGTTTTAGGCCTCTTAGGGAGAAAACTTTCCAGTTTGAAAACTCCCGGGTACATTAGGGCTGTAATTATCAGAATTATTCTTGGAACTTGGGTAAGAAACACTAAGAACTTTCGTATTCGGGAACTTTTCAGTTTCTAAAGCGTAGCAGATAAGAGACTTAGATTACTCTCATATGATACCAGCAAGGTTCCTTTTTTGCATATTAAAGGAAAATTTTCATAACTAACCTTACAAAAGCATGAGGAACTATATAAAAAAATATGAACGTTATACATGTTCTAATACATGTCTAATAAATAAAATAATAATACTTCGACACTCTAATAAATCGTTTTCAGCAAATTATGACAATATATCACCTCTATTTTTTTTATGTACTTTATAGTGAATCATCAAATATATATATATATAAAGTATATATATATATATATATATATATATGTAATCTGTACGACTATAACCTATGAAGGGTTTTGGATGCAGTACTTTATTAGGAAGTACTGGTTAAAGGACAACGGTTTTACAAGAAGATTTCATTTATTAAAAGTTACTTAAAAGAGGCTGAGTGTGCCCCAGGAGGGTATCCTGGCCCAAGGGTTCATGCAAAATTATTTATCGATTAGATTCGAACCTGAGACCTTAGGTCTAACAGCCCAGTGTCTAACACTGAGTCACTCCGCTCAAATATAGGTTGCCTCGGTTCTTAATAGCCAAACTCCTGGAGGTGATTCTAAACAAAATTTCCAATAACATATTTCATTTGATGTTGCCACTTTCAACGGAAAAGAAGTAATTCAAATTTTGTCTTTTCTCAAGGTGGTCACACTTCATTTTTTATAGGAAGCGATAACATGAAAATTATTTAATTCCGGTAATCAAAATTAGTAAAATAGACGAAATTTCCTTCAAACGCAATTTAGTTAGTCTTTGTCAAAATCATTTAAATGGGACTTTTGAGCAGGCAAACTGCGCTAAGTTGTGTTTTTCATTAAATCATAGATTATTCGCGGGTTTTTTTATCATCTTACTGATAGTTACATTTCAAAAAAAAAAATTCTTTTTTAACAAGCTCTAATTCTAAAATAAATCATTAGGATTTCATTTTTTATTTTGGATAATGAGTACCTTATAATGGTATTGAGAAAATGAAAATTCGAATTAGAAATTTAATTTTCTCAATTGTGGCTATTCGTAAAGTACAATATTCTATTCTAATAATACTTTCGAATTATCTATGATAATGTAGATAGATATAATAATATATCTATGATTGAATGAAAAATAGAACTTAGCGTACTTTAGCCTTTCAAAAGTCCTCTTTAAATGGTTTTGACAAAGCAGAACGCTACTCGTATTTGAATCAAATTTTGTCTACTTTCTCATGATATAATTTTTAATTACCTTAAATAAATAATTTTTGTGTTATCGCTTCCTATGTATGAGAAAACGTGACAACCCTAAGAAGAGACAAAAATGGACCTAACTCCTCTTCCGTTAAAAATAAATCAAATAAGATTTTTTGTTGAAAATTTTGTCTAGAATCATTTCCCAGGATATGACAATTATATATATATATATATATATATATATATATATATATATATATATATATATATATATATATATATATATATACATATATATATATATATATATACATATATACATACAGGGTTTCTCTGTTTATTAAAAAAACACAAGGAAAACACTAAACGAGATATTCTACAAGGCAATGAAGAGCAAGTCTGTATCGTATTTAAATTTTTAATGATTGCAAATTACTATAATAGAATATAAATTATAGAAAACGCCAATAACTCTTTAGGGTAGAGGCGAGAAAAAGTGTAATAAAGATTTCTGGTCTATATATATTTAGGATAATTAATATGGCCACCGCATAGTTGGTTCGCTAGAACAAGTCTCGTGTCTGTTTTTGGTCAGTGCCTACCTGGAATAACCACATTTCATCCAAACCACTTGACAATCTATAGCAATCCTCAAGCAGTTCCTAGGATTCGCGATTCTAAATCTTCAGTGACCAGTTAAGCTCTTAATTTCATCCACGTGTAGTGTCTCTGCAATGAAGTCGGCTAAAAGGAGTCCTTATTCATTGAATTAAAGTCGACCCAAGTCGATTAATTTTTGCTCTTGGATTAAAATATCATAGAAACTAAAAATCGGATCTACAAACTATAATAGGTTGCCTACCAGAGAGTTGAAGTAAAATTCCCTGACTAGAAATAGAACAAAAGTTGTTTATATACGATTATAACTGTATATATTGTGTATATATATATATATATATATATATATATATATATATATATAAGATAAAGACCGGAGACTGGCGATATCAGCCTTAATACCATCTTGTAATGTAAATAAACATAGCGATTGTATATAAGGCAGATTATTGGACGAATAAAGCAGTGTTTATTCAGAAGCCGTGACTATTGTTTCTCGTTCCTCTTTCCTTCTTTTTTTTTATTTTTAAAGCCCGGAGACGCTTAACTGGTGCCGAAACCCGGGAGAACGTCAGGAGAACACGGAAGTAAAAATTTTTTTTTCTGTCTTTATTTTAATTTTTGTTTCTCTTCTCCTAGTCATAAGGAAAAGACGAGATGCCGACAGAGGGCATAATTCGACCAGGAGTGTTGAACGCACCTGAAATGCCGCAACCTCAGGAAATGCCGATAGCGCAGATTCCTCAGATCGCCCCTCAGGTTCCGCAGATTCCGCAGATACCTCAGATACCTCAAGTACCGCAGATACAAGAGATCCCTCCCTTACCTAGGGACACATTGGCAGAGGCGCATGCCAATGCATTGGAGTGGATGAAGATAAGGGCAGCGACCACGCAGGATCTACGGAGAGCAATCGCAGACCTGGAGCGATTCGGGGGCGAGATAGGTGAACTTAATCACTTCCTGAAAGGCGGAGACCGCCTCATATCAAGAATCGAAGCAAAGGTGGCGGAGGACCTCGTGAACCGGGAGACGCAGAAGCACTGAAGGCAGCTCTCGTGTGCCGAGTGAGGAGGAACATCCTCAACCAAATCCAAGCGGACGAGGAGACACCATGGCCAGTGATTAAGGAGCGTTTGAAGAAGGCTTTCGGAGGGGGCCGATGGACGCCGGAAGAAGATATCTTCCAAATGTTTAGGGAGTGTCGGTCCCAACGCCAAACAAGAGGACAGTATGCGGGGGTACTAGTGGCGAAGTACAACCGCATAACTGAGAAAATGCGTGAAACCATGAGTGTGGGAGAGGTCGAGGCTAGGATGGAATTCCTTTCGACAATACTCAAGGTTCAGTTGGCTAAGGAGACTGGGAGAAGGGACGGACTGCCTAGAGAGCGATCGTTCCTCGAGTGTGCCCAAGAAATGATAGATCTGAGTGCAAGAGAGGAAGAGACGCGGATGGAAATAGAAGAACCAGGGTGGACCCGAGTGAGTGACAGACGACCCCGGACAGCCCAGATAGGGTGGAGGAAGAGGGAAATGAAACACCCGAACGGAGAAAAAGCCACGACGGGCGAGAGAAGATCCGGACAGTCCAGGCCTAGGAATGGACCCCGGAGGGAAGACCGAAAATGTCACGGGTGCGGGAAACCGGGACATTTGGTAGCACAATGTCCGCGCACTAGATGTTTCGAGTGCGGGACTGAAGGGCATATTGCCAGACAGTGCCCGTACATGTTTCGCAGGAGAGAGAGACCTCTAGACGAGCCAATGGAGGTGAACGCTCAAAAGTTGAAAAAACGAGCTAGGATGCAGCAGAGAGACGGATCTTCGGAAGAGGCAACCGAGGAGTCGGGGACGTCGGGAACGGAGACTGACGAGCCAGCCAGCAGTGGAGGCGAAGGAGGCAGGAGCAGCCAACGGAGCGAGCAACGACGAGCGACGGCGGTAAGGAGGAAGCGAGGTGGCATCTGAGAAGGGTGTCAGCAGAGAGGCGACCGCACAGCAACCTGCAACAATATTAGAGGTAAGCCATGCTGGTTGCCGATTATTGAAGTAGATGGGGGAGTGAAGTGTCTCGTGGACACAGGGAGCTCGAGTACTATCTTGACTCGGGGGGCGTTGGGGAGAGTGTGCGGGAGCGAGAGGGTACTCCGGATACAAAACTGTGGCTGCCAGCTAATCACTCTGGGTGGTCCCTGTAAAGTAGAAGGGGAAGCGTCAATTACGCTTGACCGGTGGGCAGGGAAAAAGGGGGAGCTAAGGGTGCATGTGGTAGAGAGCATGGCGCGGGAGTACCAAGTCATAATAGGGTGTGATCTGTTAGGACAGGTAGGGGTAAGCATTAGAAACCGTAGAGGAGCTTGGAGTATCAGGCTGGGAAAGAGGAAATTTGGATGTATAGGGGTCGCGAGAGAAAGAAGGGTGCGGATAGGAGCGGTGAACAGGGTGGAGGACTGGAGAAAGGCGTTACAAGCGGAGTTCGTAGATATTTTCTTCAGGGAGGGCGAGGTATTGGGGGTAACAGGGAAGACGGTACACGAAGTTCCACTGAAGCAAGATAGGGTGACCTACGTAAAGGAAAGGAGATACCCGCAGGCGATGAGGCAGCATATTCGGGAAGAATTGGAAAGCCTGAAGGAGCAAGGGATCATAGTCGATAGCACCTCGCCATTTAATAGTCCCCTGTGGGCAGTGAAAAAGAAGGCAGCGCCGGGGGATAATAAGGAAAAATACAGAGTGGTAGTGGACTATCGTAGGTTGAACGATAACACGGTAGACGAAAAGTACCCGATCCCTAGATTCGAAGATATACTTGATAGGTTGAGTGGGGCCGTGGTGTTTAGCACGTTGGACCTCAAGGCGGGATACCACCAAATACGGATGCACCCGAAGGACCAACATAAGACGGCGTTTACATTCGAAAGGGGGCATTACGAATTCACCAGAATGCCGTTTGGTCTGAAGAATGCGCCCATAACGTTTCAACGCCTGATGGACGAATTTCTGAGGGGGATCGACGACTCCGTATGTCAAGTATACATGGACGACCTGCTGATTTTTAGCAGAACGGAAGCCGAACACGTGGGGCATTTGAGGTCGGTATTCGAAAGGCTGCGACAATTCGGGCTGAAACTGTCAAGTGAGAAGTCCCTGTTGGGACAAACGCGAATCAATTTTTTAGGCCACACTATTTCTAGCGAGGGGGTCAGACCGGATGCGGCAAAGGTGGAGGCTATCACACGAATGGCGGTGCCACGGGACGTTAAAGGGATTCGTAGGCTTCTCGGGACGCTGAATTATTATAGGAGATTCGTACCTGAGATGGCAGAATACTTGGTACCTATCAATAACTTGCTGAAGAAAGGCGCGAGGATCGTGGTGACACCGGAAATGGAAAATAATATTCGGAAATGCATGGATAGGTTGCAGGCAGAACCCGTATTGGCGTTCCCGGATTTTGAGAAGCAGTTCAACGTCACCACCGATGCGAGCGAATACGCGTTGGGGGCCGTTTTATCCCAGGGCAGAAGTGAGGGTGAACGTCCGATAGCATACGCGAGCCGACGGCTTACGAGCGCGGAATCACGGTACAGCGCGTTAGAGAGGGAGCTACTCGCGATAGTGTGGGCCATCGACCATTTCAGGCCATATATATTTGGGAGGAAGTTTCGAGTCCACACCGATCACAAACCCCTTCAGTGGGTAGGAAAACTTAAGGAAACCTCTGCGAGGGTCACGAGATGGAAAGAATTCCTTAGTCAGTACAACATGGAGGTGGTGTATAAGCCGGGAAAGGAAAACGTGGTGGCAGACTGGCTCTCTAGGGCCATCATGATCAACGCGGTAGAAGAGGACGGAGGAGGTCCATCGCGGGACGTGCGCCAATTCTTGAGGGAATGGACTCCTGAGGGTGAAGGGGCAGATGATACCGTCAGTATAGAGGACAGGGAGGGGTCCCCGGAAGAAGATAGCTCAGCGGAGGAAAGACCAGAGGCGATGGAGGAAATAGACGAAATCATCAACGACAAGCATAGACAGGTAATCTGGAAAACCAGGACAACAGGGATCATGAAAATAGATTACCGAAGATACGGGAAAAGTAGGATTCGCGTCATTTGGTCGCAACCCGGGGTGAGCGAGGAGCAAATCCGTACGGCACTGAAGGACGCCACGGAACCGGGAAAGACACACCATCTCTATGTTGGGAACAACACGGTATGGGAGAAAATAAAGCGGATGTGGAGATCCGAGCGGATAGGCATGGATAGAACGATCATCCGGTGCAAGTATGCAGTGGAAACCGTACAGGATGAGGAGCAGCAACAAGCAATTACATTGGCATACCACCAGGGGAAGACCAACCACCGAGGCGTCAACGAGACGTTGCAGGCATTACGGCGAAAGTATTTCTGGTGGGGAATGAAAAAATCTATCCAAGGAATCATCGGGAAATGCGAGGTATGTATGCGCACAAAGTATGATCGACACCCCCCCAGAGGAGTTCAGGAAGAGACACCTACAGGGAATATGCCGCTACAAGACCTCCAGATCGATACATTCACCTGGAAAGGGTTCAAGTGGGTCACGATCATCGACACCTTTAGTAAAGTAGCTATGGCACATCAGGTCATGGACAAGTCTGCCAATGCAGTTGCGGAAGCCCTACAAATCTGGATACAGTTTTACGGAGTTCCCGAGAGGATCACATCAGACGGTGGTAGAGAATTCGACAATACCGCGATTAGGGAGGAGGTGAAAAGGTTAGAGGTTGTGTGGCATTATAACACACCGGGACACCCTAAGAGTAGAGGAGGAATCGAACGCTTGCACAGCACGTTGAGTGACCACATCCGTGTATATCAGGGAGAGAAAGGGTTGGAGCCGGATGTTGCGATGAAGAAAGCCGTAACAGCTTACAACCATTCGATCCACTCCGTAACGGGGTTTTCACCTGTGGAAATACTATTCGGGATGCGCAGGCCAAGGAGAGATTGGGGGGAAACAACGACCAATGAACATCTCGTAGAGCAAATCCAGAATACTAGGGTAGAGGTAGGAAAGACGTGGGGGAAGGTAGCGGGGAGAATTCAGCGGGAAAAGGAGAAGCGGGTAGCGCGGCAGAATGTGCAGGTACGTGACCGAATGGGAGAATTAAAAATCGGAACAATAGTGTATCGTAGAATTGGAACCAACAGAGGGAAACAATTGTTACGGTACGAGGGCCCATTCAGAGTGGTTGCTATTAGGGAGCATAATCTGGTAACCATTGAAAGCATTAACGAACCTAAGAAGAGGAGAACTGTTCATATTGAACAATTGAAGCTCCCAATGTTAGAACCGGTACAGAAACCAATTGATTCGTAGTACCCTTATCGCGTATTATAAAAAAATATGTTTTTTTTATTATTATTACTGTTGATGATGTCATTTTTTTTTATTATTTTTGTTGTTCTTGTAAATAAAGATATGGCAGCATAATAGAGGTGATTGTAATTTTTATAGGATTAAGAGTTCTGTTCCATTGTTAATAAGACGTTGTGTGTTTACTTTCTGTGGTTTATTTCTTTTTATTTATTTCTCGTTCCAGCGGAGTGGAAGTGAGGTTTGGTGTACTTTAAGTTTATACTGGTACAAATAATTGTAAAGGGTTAAGGCTGATACCGGTGGCTCCGATCTGGGAATTTATAAGTTTCCGAAAATCCTATTCGTAAACTGGTGGGGGGGAGATAAAGACCGGAGACTGGCGATATCAGCCTTAATACCATCTTGTAATGTAAATAAACATAGCGATTGTATATAAGGCAGATTATTGGACGAATAAAGCAGTGTTTATTCAGAAGCCGTGAGTATTGTTTCTCGTTCCTCTTTCCTTCTTTTTTTTTATTTTTAAAGCCCGGAGACGCTTAACTTATATATATATATATATATATATATATATATATATATATATATATTATATATATATATATATATATATATATATATATATATATATATATATATATATATATATATTCATTCACTTTCTGAATATAGAACAAAAAAAAATTCATATTATTAATCCCGCCTTTTTTGATGTTTTTACTTCTATCGTGTGGTCTTAAGCACTGACCATATATATGTATATATATATATTTTTTTTTATTATCGTATTTGGCCGAGGGATTATTATTATTATTATTATTCTGGATTCCCTTGGGATTATTCATCATCACATGTATGGTGGTTAGGGGTTTGATTATCGTTATTTAGTTATTTATTCAATTTTGAATTATTTAACTGACCATATCTTTTTGTCTATGTTCATAGAACTATGTTACTTGCTGTGTGTGCGTTCCAACTTTCTGGTGTTTAAACTGTGGCATTCGAATACTATATTTTTTTTTCCTATAAATTTTAGAAATTTTCTTGTATCAGTTTCACCGAAATATTTATATATATAGTATATTCTAGAATTGTAATTATATGTATTAGTCTGTTATAGTATTGATATAGTTTGTTCTGTGTAATATGAAAAGAATTTGTGTATAATTTGTATGTCCAAAAAAAAAAAAAAAAAAAAGGATTGATGAGTATGCTGTGTATCGAGCAACCCTAAATAGTAGGGCAGCACTGCTTTAAATAAAGTATTTTTCTCTCTGATTGCCATAAACAAATGTTTGCATTTGGCTAAATGTTTGTCTTAGGCTAGAAGGATATATATATATATTTTTTATTTTTTTATTCTGAACCTTATAAGACTAGTCTGAAGGTGAAGCAGCCCTCGAAAGAAGGCAGGGGATGATAAAGGAGAGACATTACCGAGACTGAAGGGACGAAGGACATGAAGAGACTGAAGGAGGAGGGCACTCCCCGATCCAATCTGACCTGACGTGGACAAAGTAGGCAGGCCATGTTCCTCAGGAGTGGCTGCTATGTCCGCTTCTATCTTGTCCGCTCCATCTAGGCTATCCCGCCATTTACCCCTCCACTGTCTTCCGTCATTTAGTCTGCTCTCCTCCATTAGGTAGGAAATTCCTTAAGTTAAGTTCAGCTCAAATCCTCTTAGGCGTGTGCGTAGAAAACTGCACTAGTTTATTGAAAATATCCATAAAATAAAGGACGTAATTCTGGAATCTATGCCTGACTACTGACTCCTTTCCTATACAGTTATACACATGAGCTATTGCCTGCTATATCTGTAATAATCATATAACAATTTTAAAAACAACACACCATGATCCTGCATTGCTCCTACCACGGACGGATTTACCACAAGAGGGAAGGAGGCTTTCGTCGAATCTTCGGTTTGGCTAAGCATTTTAATAATATCATTATTTTTAGCAAATAACAATGGAGTTCTTGTTTCACGCTTTGATGTTTAGACATATTGATATACCATTCATTATAAAAATGAGCACTCACATTAATAGACACTCTCTCCTCTTCTCTTTAATGTAGAAAGGGCTTTAAGAGTATGGAAGAAAAATGTAGATGCAAATGCATAAAGATTATAAAGGATTGCCTATTCAATCTTCTTTGCCGACGACCAGGTACTAATCATTTCAGAAGGAGAAGATATAAAATATATAATGAGAAAAAATGGCCTTTAATAGCCAAGGCTAATATCTACAATTGGACAACTGCATATGATACCTTGAGCTCAATTTAAGTATCTAGGAAGCTGGGTAAATATGAAACATCAGACATGGACGTTGGAAAGAGTATAAGCAACGGAAAGATAATCATCAGAATCTTTAATATAGTACTGTGGAGTTTAACAGTGTCCTTAAACACAAAAAAAAAAATATTTATAAATCGATTCTGGAAAGTGTGACTCTCTACTCAGCCGAATTTAGGACAATTAAACGTATTACTAGTCCCAGAAATGGACTATTGGAACCGATCATGTCTCGCCTTCAAAAGTTCCAACAGTGAAATAAAGAAACTACAAAAACTTCTCCCGTACTGTTTAATTTATTAAGCCAATACCTTCTACGTCTGTCAGGTATATTTACCTAATAATCATGCTGTAGGATACTGATTCTAATTTGACTGCTGTGGACTGTATGTAAGGGTATTTAATCATTCTATGGGGTTGAACGGATTGCTATATTAAATTATTGGATGGCAAGTAAAATAAGATTGCTGTATTTTGTTTCTATTGTATTATAATGTGAATTATTGAGGCCGAATATTTACGATCAGCGTTAGTATGTCAATCAATTTTTTCTACATATTGAAAAATTTTAACTGAAATAGGTTAGGTGGGTGATGGCTGGAAAATTAATTGCTAGGTAGTTGCTGCATTCTGGTACTCATTCTTCTCTCTCTCTCCCCGGTTAACTTGTCCCTTGCTATTCCTCTTAAGGTACTACTCCGTGTTTTCTTCTTATGAAGTATGTAGAAATGTACTTCTTCTTGGTGAGCAGCTATGCTCCAGCATTAAGTGGACATGATTCCAGCAGATCCTCAGCATGTCTGGACTATGTCCTTGATGCTTCATGGTCATGTGATGAAGATGAAAGAGGAACGATGGCGAATTTGGGATCGCAAACCGGAAAGAAGAAAGATCACCCGATGAGAAACTGGTAAGAGGGCGTACAAGAAGGAATGAAGAACAGAGATATGCGTGAAGAAGATATGCAGGACAGAAGAAGATGGCAAAAACTTTTATATAGTGACGAAATATGACCAATGTTGTAAAAAAAATAATGTGACACATTATCAAATAAATTATTCAAAAATTCACAATGCGATTATTATTTTTTTTATTAAAAAAAAGTTTTCTGATAGCTTGAATTATAGTATAACAAAAGTTTCAAATAGAAAGTTTTTATTTTATCATTTAACGTAAACCATCGAATTCCTCTCGTATCCAATCCTTACAATCTAAAATCCTTCGTAAAATCCTCAACGCTCCTTACTTTGTCACAAATAATACCATCCATAAAGACCTTAATGTTCCATGTTTCCGATTTGGCCCAATCCAGATACCTATCCTTCCATAACAAACTGCAGAAGCATCCGAATCCTCTCGTTTCAAACCTTGCTTCCTCCTCGATCCCTGATAATTCTCCGAAGCGTCTGAAAAGAAGATGGCCTCGGGACCTTCTCATATAGAACTTTAATTTGAGTTCTACCAATGGGTAGTTTCTCTTCAAGTTGTACATGTCATGTTACCAATGTCACATTTACTTGTTGTATTTTCCATGTAATACAGTTGTAAATTTAAATTTAAAAAAAATAAAAATCATTTAACGAATAATTTGCCTGAAAAGACATTTTATTGTGTTATTTTTTTTTTTTTTTTTTAATATTTTCTTCCGATACTCATTCCGGAATTTTTTTTTTCAAAAATAAATCTGTTCGATTGTAACTAATACATCTAACCGTTCCCGTGACCTGTTTTAAGGGAGCTGGTATTGGCTGTATCTGGTTATTTAAAGCGATTACTTACGGCACTAAGTTGTAATTATATGAAGCTTAGGTATGGCTTAAGCGAAATTTACAATTCCGCATACAGTAGTGTAGAATCGCTTCTAGTAAAAGACAAACTGCTTACACTGGATTATACAAACATATTGTATTTTGTAATAATATCAGAAAGATCCTACAAGGTTTTACAATATTATTTTCTGGGAGTTATATTGTTTATTAGCAAAGATAGTTAATTTTTTTTTGCAATTGCGTCACTATAATGGCAATTTATTTATTAATTAGTACAAGAAGTACCCAAAAAATAGGATGTTTGTCGATTTACAACTATGTTGGTGTTTGATGATCTTTATTTTATATCGATAATAATTAAACGCGGCTAATTGTCTACTTTTGATATAGTTAAAAGGATGGAAGAATATGAACCAAGAGAAGTGTAAAGAAAAATTAAAAAAAAAAAAAATTAAAAAGAAAAATGTGAAATATAGTAATAAGAGACATAAATGTTACCGATTATCTTTCATTGCAATATCAATTAAGTTAAATGTCCTTAAAAATAGAAGTAAAATAAAAAGATGTGAGTTAATAATCATAATACAGATATGTATATACGTACATAATTTTTTTTTTACTTTCCTACCTATACTAGGTAAGGAAAGTATTGCGATCGGATCAAATTTCCCATATGAGGTTTTTGACTTATCTTTAAGTTTCCCAACACAATTTTAGCCTGGTTTTTTTTTTAAGTAATGAAATTCCCTAAAAAACTATGGACAAATATTAACGAAGTTACAGCTATTCAATTTCCAATGTAAGATTACGCGTTCATATCCTGGTGTAAGAAAGTAATGAATGAGAGAAAAACGATAACTAAGTAAAAGTATGATAATCTGTTGCACGCATCACACAATGTCAATATGTCTAGTAAGTTTCAGTAAGTTTAAGTTTAAATTCAGTCGATAATTTAATACTTTCGTTGGTACTTTTGAATTCATTTGGAATTTTCTTTTTCGCTTTTGATATGAAAATATAATTCCTTTCGTTATTTCAGTGTTGACATTTATGTTGAGGTTTTTCAACTGGTCTTCAATTGTTTCACAAGCTGTTTCCGCCTCCTGCATAGCTTTTTTGGCAAACATATTGCTATTTGAGACAACTATGTTATTAGCAAATCATGTCACAGAAGCATTTTGGTGTTTAGTACTGACTATTTTCGCAATATACAATAGAAAAACAACGGGAGATAAAACAGCTCCTTGATGTACCCCACAAGTGAGATCAAAAGTGTTTGATTTCTCATTGCCTACTTGTACTCGTAAGGTACGAAGGCTTAAAAACGATTTTAACAATGATTATAACTGTTCAGGGCATTCTAGATTGATTGTATATACGTGTTAATTTTAAATTTGAATATAAATAAAAGAAAGATTAATGTAACGATTAATAAACTCACCAAGAGACAGAAATTCAATGTTGGGTTGTAATTGAAAAAATATCAAACACTCAATCTGTTTCAATCCCATTCCCAATTTCAATCCATAATGCAGGTAAAGAATAAAAACAAATTCACCAAGATCACGTCAATTCCGGCATCACCGAGACATAATAGAAAACCAATCGAAGATAACATCACTCCATGGCACACAATCACATACTGAAAGATAACTGTCAGGTAACAGCTGAGGAAGGTAATAATCAAACAGCTGATCAAGAAATAGTATATATAAAAACACTTAATATACAACCAAAATTCATAAATATGTCACAAAAATACAAATAATAATAAGAAGAAAAGAAATAATAATGAGTATAAGAGAAAAAAAGAAGAAATGAAAATGCATTTCACACTATGGCTATCATTAAAATCAGCTGATCAAGAAGAAAAAATCTTAATATCAACCGAAATTCATAAATATGCCACTAACAATACAAATAATAAAAAGAAAAGAATGAGTATATAATAAGAAAAAATAATAATAATGAGTATAAAAGAAGAAATAAAATTAATATCACAATATGGTTATCATTGAAATCAGCTGATCTAGAAAAAAAAACTCTTAATATCCAACCAAAATTCATAAATATGCCAAGAAAAATACAAATAATAAAAAGAAAAGAATGAATATATAATAAGAAGAAAAGAAATAATAATGACTACAATAGAAAAAAGGACATATATAAATGCATATCACACTATGGTTATCATTGAAATCAGCTGATCAAGAAAACAAAAAACTCTTAATATCCAACCAGAATTTATAAATATGCCACTAACAATACAAATAATAAAAAAAAAAGAATGAGTATATAATAATAAGAAAATAAATAATAATGAGTACAAAAGAAAAAAAGAACAAATGTAAATGCATATCAAAGGATGATTATCATTGAAAACAGCTGATCAAGAAAACAAGAATATAATAACTATTAATATCCAAACAAAATTCATAAATATGATACAAATAATAAAAAAAAAAAGAATAATAATGAGTATAAAAGAAGAAATAAAATGAATATCACAATATGGTTATCATTGAAATCAGCTGATCTAGAAAAAAAAACTCTTAATATCCAACCAAAATTCATAAATATGCCAAGAAAAATACAAATCATAAAAAGAAAAGAATGAATATATAATAAGAAGAAAATAAATAATAATGAGTACAAAAGAAAAAAAGAAAAAATGTAAATGCATATCAAAGGATGATTATCATTGAAAACAGCTGATCAAGAAAACAAGAATATAATAACTATTAATATCCAAACAAAATTCATAAATATGATACAAATAATAAAATAAAAAAAAAGAATAATAATGATTGTAAGAGAAAAAAAGGAGAAATGAAAATGCATATCACACTATGGTTATCATTGAAAACAGCTGATCAAGAAAAAAAAACTCTTAATATCTAACCAAAATTCATAAATATGCCAAGAAAAATACAAATAATAAAAAGGAAAGAATGAATATATAATAAGAAGAAAATAAATAATAATGAGTATAAAAGAAAAAAAGAACAAATGTAAATTCATATCAAAGGATGATTATCAATCAAACAGCTGATAAAGAAAGAATATATATAAAAAAACTTAATATCCAACCAAAATTAATAAATATGACACACATAAAATACAAATAATAAGAAGAAAAGAAATTATAATGAGTTTAAAAGAAAAAAAAAGAAGAAATGTAAATGCATATCAAAGGATGATTATCATTGAAAACAGCTGATCAAGAAAACAAGAATACAATAACTATTAATATCCAACCAAAATTCATAAATAAGATACAAATAATAATAAAAAAAAGAATAATAATGAGTGTAAGAGAAAAAAAGGAGAAATGAAAATGCATATCACACTATGGTAATCAATGAAAACAGCTGATCAAGAAAAAAAAACTCTTAATATCTAACCAAAATTCATAAATATTCCAAGAAAAATACAAATAATAAAAAGAAAAGAATGAATATATAATAAGAAGAAAATAAATAATAATGAGTATAAAAGAAAAAAAGAACAAATGTAAATGCATATCAAAGGATGATTACCATTGAAAACAGCTTATAAAGAAAGAATATATATAAAAAAAACTTAATATTCAACCAAAATTAATAAATATGACACACATAAAATACAAATAATAAGAAGAAAAGAAATTATAATGAGTAAAAAATAAAGAAAAGAAGAAATGAAAAAGCATATCAAAGGATGGTTATCATTGAAAACAGCTGATCAAGCAGATGAAGTTAAAAAAAATTATTTAGATTAATTATTTATTTATCTATTATTAATATCCAATTTATTCAACGTATTCAAAATATACGTTCTTACAATTACAAAGTTATTCCAATTTTTACTGTAAGTCTTATAATTAAATGACTTCCAATATTCGATTGGATATCATGGAGTCATTTGATAATTTTTTTTTCTGTTCTATTGCCCGAATTCGTGAAATGTTAAAGTTTTTTTTTTTTATTCTTTACCTGAATTATTGATCAATAAGTCTGAGTGGTTGGAATTGTCGCAATTATAACCTAACATATCATGGTAATTTCAAATCAAATTCATCTAAATAGTGAAACTTCAAAGGTTCTATTTCTTCAGAGTGTACTACCAAAAGTAAGGAAAATATAAGGTCTGTTGATAGTTTTGTATTTTTTAAAAGTATGTCACGTTTTATCTTGAGTCTGAAGGAAAAATCTTTAAATTAGGTTATTAAAAATTGCTTCATGTTAAACTAGATACAATTTAACGTAATTTACATTACCTTATATATTTTGGAAATCAAAATCAAAAGCGGTTAAAATATTTTAAGTTCTGTTTTTCATAAAGGCATGGATTATTGTCGATGTTTTTTAATCATCCTTCTACATGACTAAGCATGTCCCTGTTTCAGAAAAACTTTTTTATTTAATAATCCTTAAATTCATATGAATTTAGTTGATCTTTTTTAAGGAATAAGTTGAAAAAAAAAAATATTATTTTCTGTAACCTCAAATTACTTATTTTTTCAGCAAAAATACCGATACATTATTTCGAATCTTTTTTGAGAGACTTGGGATTCAGTGTAATAAATAAATTATGAAAATATACTTTTAATTTGTAAATAAATATGTTAACAAAATAAAGCCAGTTCTAATACAGAGCTGTCACAAGTTCTGCGCATGCGTTAACCTTACACATATACTCTTTATTTCGTCTCTTATTAAGTGACTTTATTAACAGTGAAATAATTCATGTTATATGTGAAAAAGTAGTGTAAACTGTTAAGTTAACAATTAAGTTGAAACTGGACATAAACAAGGTGAGTAATCACTTATTTATAACGGCATTGTGAACAATGTAAATAGACCTGAGGATAGTGATAGATAACAAGCCGGCCATATACATTCGTTAATCCGACCAGTGGGCTGCTGCCCTTTGGCGGAAGCAGATCTACGTTACTTAGACTTCCACAAACTTGCGTAATATATACGTAATTGATAAAGGACATTTTTTTTTTCCAAATTATTACAGTTACCTCTAATTAAATTAATATGAGATGCGCAGTATCCATCCCTAGTGAACCTAAACCTCCACCAATATTCGTTAGAAATATAATAAATTTCCAATTAATGTGTCAACAATTAAATAATACAGTGGGCTCAGGTAAATACGTATGCCAAAGCCGCACTAATGACACGAAATTAATGCCTGACACCCCAGATACGTACAGAAAAATTGTCAAGTATTTATCTGACACTAAGGCGGATTATCACACATATCAACTGCGCCAAGAGAGAGCGCTCAGGGTGGTGATCAGGAGATTACACCCATCAACACCGCTGGATGCCATTAAAGAAGAACTAACTGAGATGGGGTTCCGTGTTCGACAAATAGTGAATATATTCAAGGAAGATAGAGAACAGCCTGGTACAAAAAATAAAATACCGCTCCCACTATTCTTCGTTGACCTTGACCGAACGCCCCAGGTCGAAGAAATCTACAAGGTCACACGCCTTTATTACACTAGCGTTGTTGTAGAAAAGCCCTACACTAAGCGCGACATTGTACAATGCCATAACTGCCAGGCTTATGGTCATACGAAACGCTATTGCCACC
Source organism: Nezara viridula (assembly GCA_928085145.1). Lineage (NCBI taxonomy): Eukaryota > Metazoa > Arthropoda > Insecta > Hemiptera > Pentatomidae > Nezara > Nezara viridula. Next base: position 47,000,276 of record OV725083.1, on the reverse strand, counting down.
ACATTCCTAGATGTGTCAGGTGCGGTGATCAACATAAAACTGAGGACTGCCAGAAGTCCAGAAGAACACCAGCAGTATGCGCTTTATGCCACCAAGGGCACCCAGCGAACTACAAGGGTTGCCAAACATATAAGGAACTGAAAGCAAGAATTTATGCAGCTCCAAGAGAAGAACGGCCATCCAGGCCACCAAGACAACCCTCTAGAACTGTAAATACAAGAGTGTCCTATGCTCAGATGTTCAAAGGAGACACTGCACCCACACAAACTCAGGCCCTGCCACAAGAACCTCAACCTCGAGTATTCACATCTCAACCACAAGACCCTTATCCCATCTCTGAACCTAGGCCTAATAACCAGACATTCATTCCTCCTCCTCCCAATGCCACTGACCTCACAAGCCTATTGACTTCTTTCCTCTCTGAATTCAGGTCACTCATCACTCCTCTCATTTCCTTGCTTACCAATGTTGTATCCAACCTCATCCCACTGTCGAGAAATCCTTAAATGCCCCCAATCAAATCCCTCTCCGTTCTCCTTTGGAATGCGAATGGTATTCGAAATCACGTCAACGAACTAACAATCTTATTACAGGACAAAAACATTGATATAGCATTAATAACTGAAACTCGACTTACCAACAAACGACCACTTAACATCCCCAACTATCATATCTATCGAACCGACCATCCTGATGGAACAGCACATGCTGGCACTGCCATAATTATCCATCAATCCCTTTCCCATCATCTATTCCCTTTGCTAACCCATAATTTCCTACAATCCACTGCCGTGATAATCCAAACTTCCCTTTACCCAATAGCAGTAGTCGCAGCATACTCCCCGCCTAAAATACCCATCTCAGAATCCCAATTAACTTCCTTCCTTAACTCCTTAGGACACCACTTCCTTCTAGGTGCAGACTTAAATGCTAAACACCAGCAATGGGGAGCCAGAACCACAAATTCCCGAGGACGAACATTGCTATCTGCACTTAATTCCCATCACAGCAACATCCTCTCACCCAATTCTCCCACATACTGGCCAACAGATCCTAACCGCAATCCCGATCTCCTAGATTTTTTCATCCACAAAGGTCTAGGGTCCCTTCATTATTGCATCTCAAGACTTGATGATCTTTCCTCAGACCATAGTCCCCTAATCCTAACGGTCTCCACATCACCAATTCCCAAACCACCTCCACCTTCATTTATCAGGGGGCCAGTTAATTGGAACCTCTTCCGTCAAATATTGGATGATAATATTGACCTCAGAGTTTCCTTAAAAACACCCGCAGACCTAGATGAAGCAGTATATTCCATGACTACCTTGATCCAACAAGCAGTTTGGACTGCATCTTCACCTTATCCTTCTAAAAAATACCGCAAAATAAATCCTCTACCCCAAGACCTACTGGACCTTATTAATAGAAAACGATGCTCTAGGACCATCTGGCAAAGAACCAGGCATCCTGATGATCGGAAATCATATAACTATTATTCCAAGCAGGTAAAACAAAAACTGGCTACGTTTAGATCCCAATCCTATAATTCCTATCTTTCCTCACTATCTGCAAGTGATAACTCCCTCTGGAATGTAACTAAAAAAATCCTTAAATTCCAATCCATTTCCCACCCCCTCCGCCGTGATGATGGTTCCTGGGCTTCGTCAGATGAGAATAGAGCAGAAGAGTTTGCTAAACATCTATCGTACACATTCACTCCTCATCCTGAACTCCATCCCTCCCATACTGCTGAAGTTAAAGAATTCCTCTCTTCACCGATTCCTCTCTCCTTACCTCCTAAAGCCGTCAACCCCTCTGAGGTCAAATTCCTTTTAAAGAACCTAAAACCTCGCAAATCTCCAGGACACGATCTCCTTACTTCCCAGATCCTCAGACAACTTCCCAAAAAAGCAATTATATTCCTTACATACCTATTCAACTGTATCCTCCGCACAACCCACTTTCCTCTGGTGTGGAAACACTCCATAATTATCCTCTTTCCTAAACCAGGTAAACCTGTTAATTGTACATCATCCTATAGACCGATAAGCTTACTTCCGATCCTTTCCAAAATCTTTGAGAAAATCCTTCTCAAACGCATCCTACCCATACTGGAATCCCACAATATCCCTTCCCATCAGTTTGGATTCCGCTCAAGACACTCCACTGTCCAACAAGGCCTTCGCGTTGTGGACCACATATCCTCTGCACTTGAAAACAAGCAATATTGCACTGGTGCCTTTCTGGACGTAGCTCAAGCTTTCGACCGGGTGTGGCACGATGGCTTGCTTTTCAAGCTCAAAACCCATTTACCTCAACCCTTGTATCTAGTCCTCAAATCCTACCTTTCAAATCGCTCCTTTCAAGTCCGCTGCGGCACTGAACTCTCCAAACATTATCCAATTGAGGCTGGTGTCCCACAAGGCAGTGTCTTGGGCCCAGTTCTCTACATCCTTTTTACCGCTGACATCCCTTCAAGTCCTGATACCTTCCTAGCAACATTTGCTGATGATACTGCCATCCTATCCTCCCACTCGGATCCTCTAATTGCGTCCCGGAACCTGCAAAGACACCTCTCCTTCATTGAGCAGTGGTGCAACAACTGGCGCATCAAAATTAATGAATCAAAATGTAAACATGTAACTTTCACTCTTCGACGCAGATCCTGTCCTCCAATCCTTTTTAATTCAATTCCTCTTCCCTACTCAGACACAGTCCGATACCTTGGCTTCCTTCTGGACAAAAGACTGACTTGGAACCCACATACGAGACTTAAAAGACAAGAGCTTAACCGACGATTTGGTCAGCTATATAGACTACTAAACAGAACATCTCATCTCTCAACAGAAAACAAATTATTAATCTACAAGACCATACTGAAACCTATCTGGACCTACGGACTTGAGCTGTGGGGGACAACTAAATCATCGAATATCAAACGCATCCAATCCTTCCAGTCTAAAGTCCTTCGAACAATAGTCAATGCTCCATATTATGTCACGAACAAGACCCTACACCATGACCTTAACATCCCATATGTCCACGACATCATCCCATCCAGATTCTCCAACTTTCACCAGAACCTCATACATCATCCCAATCCTCTAGCCCAATCCCTATCCAGCTCCGAGCATCCATACCATCCCCCTCGAAGGTTGAAACGGCAGTGGCCTCGAGATCTTTTGTAAATATGCCTTTGGAGTCCTGGCAATGGCCAGCTTCTCCACTCATGTCCTGAGCGTCTGTGGCTCTAGTGCCCTCTTCCAGTCTCCACTGGCTTCTAATACTAGTGATGCGGCTGGAAAAGTGGCGCTGGGATCTTCCGGAGTCTTGCTTTGCCTTCCACGTGTGGGGGAAAAAGCCTGGTTCGGAGATTCTTGGGCGAATGTATATATTGTATATAGTTATGATTGTGTTTAGAAGTTTTTATTTTATTTTATTTGTTTATTATTATTATTTTTTCTTTTCTTTTTATTTATCTTCTTCATCAGTATTATTTATTTACTTCTTATATTTATATTTATTTCTTTATTATTTGTATATATTGTATGAATGAGAACTTTTAGCCCTAATGCTTATAGCCCTCCAGCAGTGGCTGCATGTATTATTATTCAATAAATAGATAAGCTGGACGGACACTAACCAGCACTCTAGAAAAAAGTGTTGACAGATTTGAGAGAAAAATCCTCCGCACGATAGCCGTAGCGATTTGAGATCAGAGTACTAACGGAGAAGAAAGACTAATAAAGAACTGCTTATAGAAACTGGTCAATCAATATTCCGTAATATGAAGGCACGGAGGTTAAGATGGGCGGGGCATGTAGTTCGTAGCAATCCATCTGGAAGCCTCTACTTAACAATGAATGCCTCAATAGAAGTCTAAAGACCACGTGAAAGGCCAAAAAGCAGATGGATAGAACCAACAAAGATACAACAGAGCTGCGTGCAGATAACTGGAAAGAAATAGCCCAAGACAGGCAGAGATGAAGCAGGCTTGTTAAGGCGGCAAAATATCTACACCGTCTGTAATGCCAAAAAAAAAAAAAATAATAACAAAATATTTTTTTTATAATTTATTTGATATCAGTTTTGCTACAGGTACTCGTAAGTGACAGAATATCAAGTAATTTCATTTTTGTACAGAGGAGAGAGGTGAACCTCAACGTAGTCTGTTCTATATCTCAACTAAATTGAAATACTCTAATAAGCCTTAATTATTTAAAAAACAATGTTTTTAAATGAGTAGTATCTCTAAGCTAGCTGTAGGATTACGCAAAACTTAAACGCATGATGTCCCCTTTAAAAATTTGAGAAACGACAGAATGTACTAGTATTTGAAATAATTTGGCTAATTTACTTTGAATTAATCGTTAATAACCTAAATTTAATATGTTTTTATCAATCACTTCCTATATAAGAGAATATGTGACTAACTTTAAAAAATGGACATACGGAGTTGAGCTTTGGAGTTCTAACCAAACCATCGAATTCCTATCGTATCCAATCCTTACGATCCAAAATCCTTAATGCCCCATATTTTGTCACAAATAAACCATTCATAAAGACCTTAATGTACCATATGACACTAATTTATCCCGAACCGGATATCTATCCTTTCAAGATAAGCTCCAGTCCCATCGGAATCCACTTGTTTCCACCCTTGCTTCTTCCTAGATTCCTGATAATCTTCCTAGGCGTCTGAAAAGAAGATGGCCTCGTGATCTTCTCACCTAGAATTAGATAGGGAATGCTACTACTGGGCAGTATACTCTTCAAGTATGTACATGTAATTATTTCTAATGTATGCATTTTTACTAGTTGTATTGTTTATGTAGTTATAAATTTTTAAAAAATAAAAAAAACTTTAAACAATCCAACTTAAACTTCCTGATTTTCTGAGGTTCACTATCGCCTCTTTAAACATTTATCTTTACTTATTGGACAACCTGTATGAATGGTTTGCTCTTTATGGTTTCAAGAGCAGCACCAATGTTAAAAAATATTTATTTTTCAGATTTCTGTTTTTAGTTTGAATCATATTACATTGCTTCAACTGCGATCGAAGTGCTTTTTCCGATTCCTAACAAAGGCTCCAGTTCAGGTCACATGATTATATTTTCTCGAATTCGTATGATTTTTCTTCATGTCATACCCTGAGTGGAATATTTTTTTTTCCTTTTTATTTTTTTTATGTCCCACTAGAATGTGGAATGAAGCCGACAAAGGGGTGTTAAAATCTATATTCTGCGGGCAACGTGTTGAATAAATTTTATTCCAAGCTACCTGGAACACTTTCCCCCCTCCCCCTTACAAGGTATGTCACTCGAATTGGAAACTTATGTATATGTTTATCCATGTTACTTCACATGAAATATTTATAATTTAAAAAATGGTATTTCAACATATGAAATATCCTCACACCTGTACTAAAAAACCGGTGAAAGAAGGTACATCTAATGCAAATGAATTAATTAAAAATATGGAATAAGTTATTTTCTGGACCTGCTCCACTGGCAGGACCGTGGGACAATTAATTATCATTAATTCATTGTTTATTGAAAGAATCTATGCAAAAACCACAATTCTTTCGATTGAGTCTTAAGAAATTTTTATATTATGCAGTCAATTTATCTACAATATTCGACATCACATTCTCCTTCACTGCCCAGCATACAATGAATATAGACAAAAATTCCTCCATAACTTCATCTCAGAATCTTCCGATAACCACAGCATCGAAACTATATTGAATATCGAATGTATAGATAAAGTAAACAATGTTATATGATGTGAGTAGACAAAGTACATTTACAAAATTGTTGATCATAGCCCATGTTCTATTAAGTGTTTGTTTTTAATTTATGTTAAAAGTAATATTTTGTTTGTATATATAAATATTTTTATTTGTTATTGTTCTATCATAGTAACAGGTTCATTTAACTATCATTATGCAGTAATCGTTTTATGTTTTAATTTTTAAAGTTTACTTATATTTAAATGAAATGTATATAATTTGTAAAACCATATTATTCTACAATAGCCAAGCTAGGCTCTATTTGTATGGAGAACCCCCCAAAAACAAATACAAATTTCTATCTATCTATCTAATTCATTGTTTATTTAAAAATTAAATTATTTATTGATGATTCTAGTTAGCTCGAGGCTATTGTCCCGAAAATTAAAAATTATAATTCTAAAACCGTTATCATTCCTACGGTTCTTTATAGATGCGAAACGTGGCCGCTTACATTAAGAGATTAAGGTTTTTGAAAATAAAATATTTCGCAGAATATTCAAGAGGAATGCTGAAGAGGAATGCATCAACCGGAGAATTTAGGCGAATACGCTTAATTGCGCGAAAAGTACCTGGTAAATGTAACTAATATGATTAAGTTGTGGAAAATAAATTGAGCCTATACAGTTTTTGGACTTCTAAAATGTTAATATGCGCTGTGCCGTGCTATGTATTGAACTTAGCCTAATGTTAATTAATAAATTTTAAAAATAATTTCTAACACCTGGGCGGGTACCTGAAACCCCCGACCCAACCTTTTGTAAGTGGTTACTTAGATAGTGGTCGGGATACCTGATAATTCCCTGAGGTAACCTTTTAGCACTCTTGAAAATATTCTTAGCACACCCACTAACAATAGAAGTACTTGACGACACATGTCGGCAAAAACACCAAAGGACCAGTCTTATGTTTACAGAGGATCAAAAAGCTTTTAACTCTTAAGCATAGGAAGAAACGTTCGTGTACCTGCTAAAAGGGGTGTGTTCAACATATCGCTGGGGGGTGGGGTCATCCCTTCTGTTACAAAAATTGAACCAGTGGGAACAATTCTTGCCCCTACCAAAAGAGAGGGGATGAAGAAAGATGAAAAATATAGAACTTGGACTAGGACACCACTTCTTCTTGGAAAGCAGCTGAAGACACTTCTTCTTGGGACTGAACTGAGGAGACTTCAAGCTGGGAAGGAAGCGAGGACAGCTGGATGAGGAGAGGCTGATAGAAGAGAGGCCTGATGGACTGCCCGGCACTGAGGAGGTCCCTGATGTTTTCTTCCAACTTGGAGACTGAAGCCTTGGCCCGACCTGATCCATGTCCAGATGATCTCGACTTATTAGATAAGTAATCCCCAACAATTCCTTTTTAAAGATGTATAAATATTTAATGGCAATGTAATTTTAAATTCCATCCATCTGAATCATGCCTTCACAACCAATTGTATAGTTCATTAATTTTTGTAAATATAATGTATACAACATTCTTTCTCATCACTTGTAAATAAATATAATTTGTACATAAAAGTTATTTTAATCATGCCACCTATTGATATCATTATAAGCACAGGTAATGTTTGGTAATTAGAGAACAGATAAACACACAACAAGCCTTTGTGAGAAGTAATCCAATAAATTAATCAAGGACCAATATGTCAAATGACATAATTTGTTTAACTAATATTTTATTAATCAATTCTGGATAATTATCTTCAATAATTACCAGTGGCATCCCGTTATCAAAATCCACTAATCAAAAACCATTTTGATACTTAGCAGCCGAATGGCAAGCATCCGAGGGGTAGCCCGAAGCGAAGGTGGGAGGATTGCGTCAAGGCTTATCTGGAGGACCTTAAATGACGCCCGGTGCATAGAAGTATGTAGACAAGGATTCGTGTAATAGACATCAAACTTTCGGGTTCTATAAGTCTTATTATTGATGATTTGAAATTAGTAGCGTAAATACTTGGTTTTATTTTTTAATAGTCAACGTTCTGCCTTATTACATTTTTAGAACATAAATATTTTTTTTAATTTGAAGTATTGAGAAATTGATTTTTGCTTTAGTAGAGTGTAATTTATAGGTATCATTTTCACAAATCTTCATGTCATTATCTTTCTTTGTTCATATTTGGACGAACGCACCAGTTATGAACAGGGAGTCCAGTGATGGAAAGGTAAAAAATAATAAGCTTCCTTGTCGATTTAAAGTTTCTAGTTGTATCTAGATTGAAGAACAGTTCTCTCTATTGACAACTTTATGAATAAAGTTCCCAAAAGAAAATTTTAAAATGCTTATTAGTCCGTGGTACAGACCTTTTTTCTTATCGAATTATCCGCTTGAAACATCGTGAATAGCTTCGTCTCCTCGTGACCTACAAATATTTTATTTACGAAAACTCTAAGAATTAGAGAGTTTTCAGTCTAAAGATCGAAAAACTTTGTTTATTTAATTAGGTATTAAGAACTCGTAAATACTGATTTGCTTTCCACTTGGATCTTAAGATAATTTGATCACAAAACAGAGAAAAAAAGGTGGCCTAGAAATATTGGACCGTTTGGCCTATATAACCTCGTTATCTTGAAATGTTGGGAGAATAGGTAATGTCAAACTATACAATATTTTAATATGCCACATTTTTTCCCGATTTGTGATCAAATGATCTTACGATTCAAGTGGAAAGAGAATAAATATTTACGAGTTTTCAGTACCTGATTAAATAGGCAAAGTTTAATCTAGATTCAAAATGCCCCGATTACGAGACTTTTCGTAAATAAAGTAGATTACGATGAGATGAAGCTATTTACGAAGTTTTAGACGGATGTTAATAATAAGGATAAAAAGGATTGATATAAGGAATCTATACCACGGAATATATCATTGTTGTTTCTATAGTGCTCTTGAAATCAGTGCGTTCATACCTTCCTACTAACAGTTTCGCTAAGAGTAAACATTTATCTTATCTTATCTTTATAGTTAAACAAATATTTAGAATTTTTTTGAGATATGTGATAATACTGGTAACGACCTCCATTACTAGAACAATTGAATTTCGGAGCATCCATCACTTGTGCGGAAAGGTGTTTTTTTAATGAAGATCTTACCTGCGTAACTGAATATTTTTTTTTAAATTTTAGAGTGTGAAATAGAAAACGGAAACCCTAGAGATTCTAAACGTCAAATGGAGAAGCTTATAACTATAAAAATGTCTATCATTGGTGCGCTTACCATACTGTTTTTTTTTTTTTTTTTTATTTCTTTATGACATTTACAACTGTATTACATAAATACATCAAGTAAATTTGGACATAATTGATATAATGACATGAATACACTTGCTGAGTAACTACCCAATGGTAGCACTCTAATGATATGACTACATTAGGAGATCACGGGGCCATCTTCTTTTCAGACGCCTCGGAGGGTTATCAGTAATTGAAGAGGAAGCAAGGTTAGAAACGAGAGGGTTGGGATGATTCTGAAGTTTATTATGGAAGGATAGGTATCTGGATTGGGCCAGATCTGAAACATAAGGAACATTAAGATCTTTACGGATAATTTTATTAGTGACAAAGTAAGGAGCATTGAGGATTTTACGAAGGATTTTGGATTGTAAGGATTGGATGCGAGAGGAATTCGATGGTTTAGTGGAGCCCCATAGCTCAACTCCGTAAGTCCAAATAGGTCTTATTATAGTCAAGTATATAAGTCTTTTGTAATTAATGGGAAGTTTAGAGCGTTTGTCTAGTAAGTGCTGAATTAATCGGAAACGTCGAGCGGTTTCTTGTCATTTCAGTCTAGTATGAGGATCCCAAGTTAGTCGTTTGTCCAGGTGGAGTCCTAGGTATCGGATTTGCTCAACAGGGATAAGTGGCGTATTGTTAAAGGAAACTGTAGGACAGGAAGTCGTTGGTTTACGACGAAGGGTAAAGGTAATTTGGTAGGATTTATTGGAGTTTACCATACTGGTTTTAATTTTGTTTTAATACAGTTGTAAATTTAATAAATAAAATAAAAATACTGTTTAAGGTTTTTATGTGTATGCTTTTTTTTATAAATTAATTTCATAGAACAGATAAAGATAAATTATAAACTAAAAGTTGTTACAATATACTTGGAGTGGAGAGTGGGGGGGGGGGAGAGAATAGATCTTTAAATTAGTTAAGTGACCACAGTTTTCGGGCCATTAACCACTAACCACTTCGCTTTGGCTGAGTGAAGATTGGATTTTTCCCATTCCTTACTACAACAGGCCCGTTTTTCTCTATTTAATCACATTTGTTCAATCAATAAAATATTTTTAGTCATTTGTCTATAAGGTTAAAACTGTCTAATACGATTCCAATTGAAGATTAATAATTTAATTTCTTAATATCAATAATATATCAGTATTGGCAGGAGTACCTCAGGGATCAATACTATCTCCTTTAATCTGTTAGGTAAAGTGGGGTAAGTGAAACCATGGGGTAAGTATGGACATGACTGGTTTTCGTCCTAAATTTTTTTTTTTTTTTTTTTTTTTTTTTTAGGAAAAACGATTTGGTTTGTAATTTTCGAACATTTTCTTTAAATGTCCACCTAAGAGCATGAGAAAATCCAGCTTATATACAGGGTGTCTTGTAAACAGAGGAAAATATTTTTAAAAATAATATTAGACACCAAGATCAAAAAAAAAAAAAAAATCATATTAATAATTTCCCAACTTCCAGCAGAAAAGTAGAATTTTGTTTTATATATTTACTAGCTTTACCAGGCCACGCGCTGCTGTGGCTTAGCCTGACAAAATGAAAAAGAAAGAAAATGGAAAGCGCATATGAGTAGATTAGTAGCAAAGGACATCTATCATTTTTAAAAAGTTGGGAAACAAATTTGCCTGTAAAATGGCTTCGATTGAAACTAATTCTAATTGTTTTTTTTTTTTCATGATTCAAATTGAACATTCATAATCATCTGAGTAAATACGCCGTCATTCGTAATCATCAGAAACAGTCTGAGTTGAACTTATAAAACTAAATTAAAAAATTAATTTAAAAAACGTATAATAGTATTGACCTACATAAGAAGAATCATATAAATTCTTCAAATGATAATTTCAATTACTGTAGTAACTATAAAATTTTCGATTAATCAATAAAACAAAAACAAAAAAAAAATGCTTGCCGACGTTCGGTAGCGAGGAAGCAAAAGGAAACGGCCTTTTCTGAAGAGAAAGCAGTAATTGAGGGTTTATCGAGGTGCGAAATACAAATGTGAACTTTGTTTTTCCTTAAAAAAATAATTTAATCCACTTTACTCCTACGGCCGCTAGAAATAGTTTTATTTCGGAGATAATGCTTATCTATTTCGATGACATTTTTTTTATTATGACGGCAAATCAGGAATCTTTCAAATAAATGTGGGTATTATCAGTCAAAAATTGTGTACTTTTTTAGTTATCGTCAAATAAAATATTGAATTCATCGTAAAATGTTTCAGCTTGTTTTCGGGAAAGTATGTTATACACATAAATTAAAAGGGTTTCAAGGGGAAGACTTTAGCCAAGTTTCGTTAAAATTGGTAAAGCCGTTTTAGCACTACAGTTTATAGCGACACATTTTTTGCGGCTTTGAACAGAAAAACATTTACATTTTTATTTTTTTACATATATAAAATTATCGTAAGACAGAAGTACTATGCCAGAAATCTTCCCAGGAGTGTACGGAAAAACTTCCCAAAGTTTCATGGCGATCCGTTGAATGGTTTTGTAATGCACTGAGGACATACAGACATACATTCATTTTTATATATATAGATTTATTTATGATATTTACAACTGCATTAAGAAAAATACATTCAGTAAATGTGACAACAGAAAATTAAAACATGAAAACACTGGTAGTTTTAAAACAATCCACTGGTAGAACACACACAAAAAAAATGTATTTACAATAGAAGATCTCGAGGTCATCTTCTTTTCAAACGCCTCGGAGTGTTATCAGATACCGAAAAGGTTAGAAACGAGAGGGTTCGGATGGTTCTGAAGTTTATTATGGAAGGATAGGTATCTGGATTGGGCCAAATCGGAAACATATGGAACGTTAAGGCCATTATGGATGATTCTATTAGTGACAAAGTAAGGAGCGTTGAAGATTTTACGAAGGATTTTCGATTGTAAGGATTGGATACGTGAGGAATTCGATGGCTTTGTGGAGCCCCAAATCTCAACTCCCTAAGTCCAAATAGGTCTTATTGTAGTCATGTGTATATGAGTCTTCTATAATTTACTGATAGCGTAGAGCGTTTGTCTAGTAAGTGCTGGAGTAGTCGGAAACGTCGAGCGGTTTCTTGTCGTTTAAATCTGGTGTGAGGATTCCAAGTTAGACGTTTGTCCAAGGTACCGGATTTGTTCAACTGGGATAAGCGGGGTATTATTAAAGGATACTGTAGGGCAGGAAGTCGCACATGACAGGTGCGAATAAATAGTTAAAGGAAAAAAAATATATTTCTCTGTGCTTATGGGATACCCTGTATATTTTTTGTTTTTTTAAAACCTTCATGTTCGCACTAAATAAAAGTTCGACCATGAAACTTCGGTTTTTTTTTTTTTTTTTGTATTTTTAACTTTCAACCCAGGATAACAAAACTTTGTATTTTTGTAAAGTTTAATGTTTAATTTTCAGAAATGTATTTTTTTTTGTTAATGGGTTAATAATTTTAAAAAGAGAGCCGTGGCTTAGGCTACATCTGCCAAGTCATTTTTACAGACGGGGCAAGTGCAGAGAGACGAGCGATAGAGAAAAAAATTCTTATATAATAATAATTATCCGTTATAAGGTATAATTATCCGTAAGCGGCTTTTAGACGACTTAATATACTTGAGTATGAGGAGTAAGATGATCGACCGGGCGAGCTGGCTGGCTTTAAAGCCCAAATTAGTGCGGGTTCATGCCCCCGCCACGGTTAGCTTGAATATTTAAAACGGGATTGATCTACCGTGAACACTAAGCCCTTAACCCTGTTTTCGAGACCCAACATTAACTTGGACAAAATCTCGCAAAATCGGCATCTACGGTATCTCTTCCTTGCAAATTTTTGATTACTGGTTTTTAGCTTCAATAAAGTGTCTATTTATATCTCTAGCATTAAGAACATTTTATTATTTTTATTTTATTATTTTTCCACATGTTAGTGAGTTTGCTATTGGGAAGAACAATAGTAATAAGGCAAATATTTAAACAATTTTCTAAAATGTTCACTTTCTTCCATTCTACTATTTGCCTTTATAATTAGGTACTTACAAACAATATATCAGAATGAATAAATTTCAGAATAAAATAAATAAATATATATACAGCATTAACTTATATAAATTTAATTTTTTTTTTTTATTTGGAAATTAATACATTCTGCCGCATTGGAGGGCATTAATATTAGGGCTACATTAAACATTCACACAATATATACATACAAATGATAACTAAAATAGAGATAAAAGAAAAAGAGTTTAACATACATAATATGAAAATGGCGCTAGGTGAGATGTGGTGAGTCTGGACTGGTGGGGGTAGACTTCCACTACATGGATCTAGTGTTAAGAGCTATCTCCAGACTCGCTTCGGCCGTATTTTGATGTCTTAATATCTAAGACCGGGTAATACTGCCTGGCTGGTTCATATAAATAAGCGATAATACATCGCAAAACAAACCTAAATATAAAACAATTTACCATTCTGGGACAGTTACCCCTCAGTTTTTACCAAAAAAAAAAATAAATAAACCTTTTATTATTCACACTTAAAAGGAGTGAGTGGTGAGAAAAAAATAACACAAAAAATAAAGATACGAGATTATGTGGCGTTAAAATAATAATAAATAAAAAAATAGTGAAAAGCTAAATAAAATTGAAATATATAAAACAGATTCACACCTGTATAGAATGTAAAAATTTAATAGAAACAAAATATAAAAATTGAAAAAAAATGTATGTATATATATTTGTTTTACGTATCGTTTCAATTACTCTTTAGGAAAAAAATAAATCAATGATTAAAAAATTACAATAATTACTTGTTAAAAATTAGTGTTGCTTTAATTCATAATTTCTTAAGCACTGTAAAAAAAATTTAAATGATCGAATTTAGAGAAACAAAAAATATAAAGAAAGATCAATAAATACAAAATTAGCATTCTTCTTACAAGCATAAATAAAATATTACAGCAAATGTGTTGGTAGGACTTTCGGAATATGTTATATTATGTTTATGATTATTTTAATTAAGTACGAATGTAATTTTTTCATATATATATAAATTTTGATGTTATTTAATTTTATTTCAAGTTACATTTCTTTTGTTAGTACTCTTTAGTTTTTTTGTCGAGACTGACATATGATATGAATGTACTCCATATAGATCTAATAGTCAGTGCTCTGAAGTACAGCGAAATGTATTATTTCTTAAAAAGTAAAAAAAAATTGGATGAACTCAGCTATCCTTGAATATTCTTTTAAAATAATGTATAATATATATTAGTTCAATATACTTTTTTTTTAATTATTTTTTTTCATACCTTAAACATTTTAACCTATTCCTATTTTTACATTAATCTGTTTAAGATTATTAGACATAGTTTACTGTAACAAAGATATTATTGTATAAAAATTAAAAAGGTGAATTTAAAAAAAAAAATATTCAAGTTTAACGATGAAGAGTAAAGGAAAAAATGCTAGAACATATTCACTTATTTTTATTCACAGTTTTATAAAAACGGATGCGAATATTATAGTAAAAAATTTATAAAATAGACAAACAAATATCCAAATTTATGCTAAAAAGATCTGAGTGAACGATGCCCCTTCAGTTCCTATTCCGACATAACGTGAAGACATATCAGTCCTTATGGTTTAGCCTATCCAACAGCGCCGGCTTATCTTACCAACTTTATTTAAGCAGGCACTAGAACTTATTTCTTTATTTATACAACTTATTATTCTAAACATTTATAAGCCCTTAAAGAATTTATATTCGGATGTTATCAAGAAAAATAAATCGAAATATTAACCTCGTGTAAGAAGAGATAGGCGTATCAAATTTATATTTTACAAAGATATATACATATATTCACAATAACGTTTATAGAAATAGAGATTTCTTATAATACACTGATTAGCAAGCATATCATTTTAATTTAAGTAGTTGGTTCAACCGGTCCAAGATTGCCTGGTACACTCGAATTTAACACTATTGCTTAGTTTAATTATAAATTATTAAAAAAATAACCAAGACGGAACATGAATGTTAGGTTATTATTAGGAAAAATTCCCAAACCATACTAGCCCTATTTCTCCAAAATGCAGGGAAAGAAAAACGCGTCAATGTTTCGCCTATTCAGGTATCATCAGTTAAGAGTGGTGTCAAAACTGGAGAATAAATTCCAATAAATCCCATCAAATGACCTTTACCCTCCGTCGTAAACCTACGACTTCTTGTCCTACAATATCCTTTAATGATACTCCACTTGTCCCTGTTGAACAAATCCGTTACCTAGGATTCCAATTGGACAAACGTCTTTGGAATCTGCATACAAGACTGCAACTACACGATACTGCTCGACGTTTCCGGTTGCCCCAATACTTACTAGACAAGCGCTCAGGACTTTGAATTAATTGTAAATGACTCATTTATATGATATAATACGACCTATATAGACAAACGGATTTTAACTTTGGGGCTCCATCAACTCAACGAATTCCTATAGTATCTAATCCTTACAATTTAAAATCCTTCGTAAAATCATTAACGCTCTATATTTTGTTACAAATAAAACCATTAATAACGACCTTACTGTTTCATATGTCGTTGATTAACCCTGAGCCAGATGTCTATCCTTTCATGATAAATTCTAGTCCCATCCGAATCCACTTGTTTACAGCCTTGTATAATCCTCCTAGACGTCTGAAAAGACGTTGGCCTCGTGATCTTCTTACTTAGAACCATTTTGGGCTGTGTAATCATTGGGTAATGTTTCCACAAGTTTGTTCATGTCATTATTCTTAATTTACTCATATTTACTAGTTGTGTTTATTTATTACAGTTGTAAATTTCAATAAATAAAAATAAAAATGGTATCTTCATGACGGAAACAGCTAATCCAACATCACTCCATGAAATTTCATGGAGTTCAATGATAAGTGAATTAGCGAAACATTGACGGGTTTTTCTTGGCCTGTCTTTTGAAGACATAAAGCTGTAGGATTTGGAATTTTTCCAATAACAACCTAACGTTTAGTCTCATCAAAATATAATACAAACTTTTTTTTTTGTTACAGATATTGTGTCTGGAGTGGAATGGAATGCCAGCGAGTGCTCCATTCACGTGAAGCGGCTGGTAGAGCGCGCAGAGCTACACCATGGCGTCGCTCTCAACAACGAGTACGAGGTGATCTCCTTCAACCACTTCACCCTCAACAGGATCTACCCAACGGAAATCGGGTTGGGGAAGAGGGTAGTGGAAAAGCCGATCGGTTTCCGCCGGAAGGACCTGTTTGAAGTGATCCAATCCTCGGTGGACACCCTCAACAAGAATCAGAGCAAGCCCCACTACACCGCGGACGACTTCGTCGAAGGAATTTATCGGACCGAACCAACGACGGGCACAGAATACGAGCTCTACTTCCGAAACAAGACCAAGGGTGGCCTTCTCAAAGTGACCGCGCTACGGTCGTTCGCACCCATAGTTCACATCTCATCGACACCTGTAGGCACGAAGAAGGAAATAGTTCACGTCATTCTTCCCTTGTCGGGAAGGGTCAAGACATTCCAAAGCTTCATGGGTAAATTCGTCAAGATCGGCTTGAAGCACGACAGACGGGTACTGCTGACCGTTGTATATTTCGGCGAGGAAGGACTGGCGGAAGCCAGACTCATCATGTCCAAGTCAGCGGGTCGAAACTCTGCCCTCTTGCGGCTGCTGGCCCTCAACGAGACCTTCTCCCGTTCGAAAGGTCTGCGGGTGGGGGCCGAGCGGGCATGGGAAGTGCCGGGGATGGTCGGCGACGACGTGCTCCTCTTCTTCTGCGATGTCGATATCGTGTTCAGTGCCAAGTTCCTCGATCGCTGCCGGTGGAACTCCAGTCCTGGGAAATCGGTTTACTACCCAGTCGTCTTCTCGCTCTACAATCCTCGCGTCGTCTACACATTGCAGGGGAAGAAGGTCCCGTCTGAGACTGATCAGCTACTCATTTCGAGGGACACGGGCTTTTGGAGGGACTTCGGATTCGGGATGACTTGCCAATACAAGTAAGTGATAAAAAATTGAACTTATTTGAAAATTTATTATTATTGAAGCTGTTTATGAAACATTTTAATAGTATACTTAAGACCTAGGTAGTAGTATTTAGTATAACTTATCATTAGTTAGTATCAATAGATGTAAAATAGAATATTTTTGATACATCTTATTGCTAACCTTTGCACCAAGACTGCGGAGAAACATTCAAGAAGAAAGTTGTATTTAAAATATAAAGTTAGGGAAGAGGTACTGCTGAATACTTTCCTTTCCCATGCCTGTCATGTCATTATATCATATACCGCTATCGTATTTGCTGATTGTCAACAATAAGTTGATAGGCGCAAATATATTTTTTTGATAGAGAAAAAAAATATATTGCATAATAAATAAATATTTAACTAATTAACCCAAAGAATATTATTAATAATGGTGCTGATAGTTGCTACTGATGACTTGTCCGGAATGTTAGTCTTCTGGTCCTTTTTCTCCGCAAGAACTAATTTGATGTTACAACCACTCACTTACCAGAGAGGTATTGTCACATTTACTTCCCGCGGTCGCAGAGAAATGAAAACTAACCGACTCAAGTGGGAATCGAACTAACAAGATGAGAACCGAACTCTCTTGGACCCATACCCTTACGTACTCAGCCATAACGTCCTCTAAAAAAATATTTAGGTATAATCTTTTTCTTCCCTTTTTTTTTTACTTACGGGCCTAAATAATGCTGTTCCAAAATTTTTTTTTCTCTTTTGAATTTTTTTTTCGTGGATGGTGATTTGGATTCAGATGTCTCCCAAAACTCCTTGTAAGGTCCAATGAACCACAGCGGTCAAACCACGACAGACAGTTATACATCACCTCACACTTAGCTGGGACAGATTAACATCATCCTAGGCAAGTGTGACAACAATTTACACTCCAGAGTTTAACCTGACAAGAGGTTAACTCCATACCTGATTGTTTATAGCATAAACTATATACCATTATATTGTTTTATTTATTTTAATTATAATTATTTCTTATATATATTTTTTTTAAATCAAATAATTTCTTCAAAGTCACATCAAATAGATCTGGCCTCAGAAAAAAATAGAATTAAGGTTTGTTCTCTATGCCATATGATAAATATGAAAATATCAACAAGTAATATGAAATAATAGCCCACTATAGAGAGGATGAAATGCTGAACGATTTCCTGGCTTATAGTATGCAGGTCCTATTCGTCTCTCTAAAACGGCTTCGCGTTAAGATAAAACTTTGAATAATAACCCATCGCAAAGAGAATGAAATGATGAACATTTCCCTCCCTAACAATATACAGTTCCAATTATTAGTTTTTGAGGTATTTTAATCCATATGCAAAAACACTTCAATTGATCGAATCCGGCCGACTTTACTCGATCGTTAAACATAGGAGATCTGACGGGTCAATCCAATTCACTCTTCACAAAAATGTTTAAAAAGCACCTAAAGAAGTTTCCAATAAAAAAATAAATCAAACTCTTAGTTTTTACTCAACGTCGAATTTTGTGAATATAATTGACGAATGAATTTTGAAAAAAACAAAAAAACAATTAGAAATAATTTTATTTATTTAGTTCTTTAACCCACGCGTGTTCCTCATATATCCACATAATATATATATATATATATATATATATATATATATATATATATATATATATAGATGTGTGTGTGTGTGTGTATAAAATAAACTTCTTTATTTATAATTTAGTCATCTAAATACCTTGATTCAAATTTCACTTAAACTGAAAAATATATTTAATTTATAATTTGTTTTATTAATTTCATTTTGCTCTGATCGTCCAACTGATATCCAGAAGCTTTAAAGGAAAGCTTAATATCTAAAGAAGTTAAACAATTTTTTTATTTTTAATAAAGGCTTCTCATGAAGTGTCGTACCAAAGAAGTCGTGTAAACGCTCGCCAATTGCTTCAAAAGAATTTATATTAATAGCATTGCAAAGTTACAACAAGAAAAAAAAAGTCCGTCTCTCTGCTCTGAGTGGGATGGGGTAGAAAAAAAGATTTTGAAGAAATAACATCAAAGAGTGCAGAGAGAGGAATTGTTCTCCAATATTCTCCGGACAAGTCTCAATGGCTCCAGTATTTGATTAAGGATCTTTTTATATTTAATTAAACTTTTATATTGTTCTAAATTAATTTTTAATAAAAATAATTATGTACGTATATATTTCTAACGTATGTAATATTTCTCTGAGAAGACAAGTCGCAGATATTCATAAGGTACATTTAGGTTCGTTTATAAGGACGCAGTGAAAACTTATAACGTTAAATAAGTTACTGTTTAAATTAAAAACTGTTTGAAACGGTCTAGAAAAGTAGTATTGCATATAAAGTGGCTCACAGCGAAATTGATCATGTAGACCTGTAGAAAAATTAAATACATAAATGATTATAGTAAACAAATTAAACCAGAAACTCTTCAACAAATTTAATTATAATCTCAATTTAAATATATGAAACTCAAAAAAAAATTAAAATATTCAACTGTGATTATTTTTTTAAAATAACAAGAAAAAAGTCTTGTGCGCATCATACAAGTTTCACTTACCACTCTCTTCTTAGCGGAAAAATGTATTTTCAGACAAAGGGGAAGTGAAAGTAAAAAATTACAGATGCTTTATTTATATATATTTCATTGTAGGTATTTTTATTTGTATAAGTACTCTTATATATACAAATTTTAATATTTATATCGCTGTAGTCTATACAATTAAATATTAAATAATACCGACAATAGAATTTATGAGAACCACATATGTATATTTATATAATATTGTCGGAGTCCGTATCATATTTAGCTCATGTTACGTATGGAAGTGTGTTCTAATCTTTCAGGCGAGCTCGGGTGCGGTCATATTCTTTTGGTTCCTCAATTATAACTATTCTACGTTACGATATCTTGTTTATCTTTTAGTTAATTATCAAATTCTTTCATATTTTATATTTAACTATATTTTGTATTAGAGATTAGTGTGAAATGGTCAATTTTTCAAAAATAAAAAAAATTAATGGTACTTTAAGGGAAGCTAATATTGAAAATTAGCCATTTAAGCTCCGTTAGAGAACATCAATCGGAATAAAAACAAAATTTTATTTACAACTGCTTAATTTTATACTGATATGACGAATTTAATCAAAAATGTGTTTAGTTCATTATATAAAGTTCAACAATCATCGTCCTTCCTACGCTTACAACCTTCTCCAATTCAAGTCCTCAGTCCACTCCCTCTCCACAAGATCTCGACCTTCCGACCTTTACATTCCTTCTCACAGATCTGCCTCGTTCCAAAACTCCTTTATTGCACGTTCTGTTAGTTTCTGGAATTCCCTTCCAATCAAAATTCCACATTCTTCATCCTTATCTACATTCAAAACCCTCCTATTCCAATTCCTGTCCCAAAAACAATCAGGCACCAGCTAATCTTTTATGTAAAATTACACATTATATATAAGACCATATTCACATATAGCTCATGACCTCAATACTTATTATAGATTCGACTTTCTTTTTCTCTTTTTTTTTTTTTTTTTTCTGTTTCAACAGAAACAGATTTTACTGTTAAGAAGAATATACATTTATTTTTTCTGTATTTTTTATTTTTTCTAAAAGGGTTTATTTATGTTTTAACATCGTAAATAGTTTTAAGTATCTTAGTATGGTTTCAAGAGTTTTTTATATAGATTTTTATATTTTATTTTGTATATAGTATGTATAACCAATATTTTTTTTCTTTTCTTTTCTTTAATGACCTATCATTATCTTAATTTGTTATGTTTGTTTTTATCTGGCCAGATGTAAAATTTTAATTTCTGTACTTTTTTGTTATTCTGAAGGGACTTCGTCCCAGAATAAAATTATTTTTCTATTCTATTCTATTCTAAAGTACCACTTCCGGTTAACCTATTTTGACGAAACAGTTGCTGTAACATCTCTAGGATATCAAAACCTTAAATATGCAATTTCACTTTCGTACAAATTTTTGTTTTTGAGCTAGACTGTTAACACACACAGATCATTTTGCGGGAATTGGTTATTTGGACTCAGGAGAACTCAAAAAATGTATTTCCGTTGAAAACTGAGATTCGAAAACATTCACGATCACAATACTTTCCTTTATTATATATTTCATGTATAGATAAATGAAAGTAAACATGGATATTTTTAACTTAGTCAAAATGATACACCTCATTCTTCATTATTATTTAATTATTATTATAATCGTTCGATAACTTGTAGGAAATCCATTATTATCCACCACTTCTTTCAGCCTTTTTGTAACGGAGTTGAACAATTTTTTGGTGAATTCTGGGATTTCCCTGTTCCACTATAGAAATTTCATTTTTTCTAATCTCTACCTCCAATTTTGCATACAGAGTTCTATCACATCAAGACCTGATGTCTGTGATGGAGTTAATAGATCTTAACCTTCAGGGCAAAGTGTTGCAGTCATTATCCTGAGAAAAACTTTATTGTTTTTTAGTCCCAGATTTTTCAAAATTTCTTACAAGTTTTTTCTTAAAATGCATATTTAAACATGTTTATTCACTATATAATGTAAATATTTCCACTATAAATTCAAGACTCCCCTGACCAGAAGCCGCCATACACCCCCACAACAAGAGAACGTAAGTAAAGAACATAGAACATAGTATAACAACATAAGAAAAGAACATATTAATAGGATGTATATAGATTAGAATATATTTATTGTTTTTTCAATATAATATGAGTTGAATAATTTATTTCTTCAGTGAATATCCAGACGTATAATTTTTATAGTAACTGAAAAATATTTTATTACTTACTTAAAACGTAAAAAAAAGATAATAATTTTTTTGAATCGGTGGCGCGAATTAAAAATTGATTTTTTTTTTAAATATGTTTTCTTCTCATTACAATATTCGCTCTTCTTTAAATGTTGAAAGTTAAATTCGTCCACTGTTTAATGAAGATGGCTTGTTCTGTATTTCCAAGTGTAAACATGTGCTTGTTTGCGATAGAAGTAATGTATTAAACTTTTTAGTGTTAATTAGAGTTTACACAATTATCGCGTTCTGTTTATTTTATCTCTCAGGTTCATCAGCAGTAGAGCCATTTATACAAGGTATATTCTGTATATATATATATATATATATATATATATATATATATATGTTTTTTTTCTTTTTTTAACACAAAGCAACGTCAAATGAAAATATGCCTAAGTAATTTCAAAAACTTTTTTTTAACTGATAAAATTTCATATTTTTAAAAATGTAATAAGTAATGTAAAATTTGAAAAAAAATAAAACTATAAGAATAGGTTTGTGATGTAGATTTCTTTGTTATTAAATTGATTATATTATATTATTTATTTTACTGTTTATCATTTTTAATAGATATATATATATATATATATATATATATATATATATATATATATATATATATATAATTTTATTTGTTAGATCCGGGATGGCCATTGGGAAAACCTTACAAGCATTGAAACATAAACGTAAAGGAATAAAGCAATCAAACATGTTTCTAGAAGCCTTCCTTAAATACATATGAAGTCTTTTAGAAAAAGACTTGCCAAAATACAAATTTGAACAAAAATATATAAAAATAAAAACGTTGAAATAATTTAGGTTGTGTTGAATTGCCATCAGGCGTTGTATTGTTTATACTACCTTGTTTTTTTTTCAATTACATTAGCTTCGTTTCGTGCTTTACGCCTTCTGATCTAATTTTATGTGATATTATTTCAGTTTATAACGTAATTTATGATCTTTATCTGTATTTAAAATGATTTTTTTAAATATAAAATATTTTAATAATAATATAAATAATATTAATTAATAAAAGAAAATTGAAGAGAAGTTGGATTGGGTGCTCGGTAAAAATTAAAAGCTTTTACAAACTGTATTAAGAAATAAAATACATTTAGTAAATTTAATAACATGAATCACTTGTTGAGAAACTACCCACTGGTAGCGCTCTAAAATATATAATTAAATACATTTTTGTGCTTTTTATTTGAAGAACTAAAATATATAATACATTGATTGTAATTGTATTTTCTATAAGCATTTTAGCAATGCTGTTCATTTGAAAAATAATTTTTCACCGTGGAAATCATGCTTAGAATTTTTTTAAGATCGATTGTAATATATTTGTATTTGTAATACAGATACCCTTGGCTATTAAGTTGATTAGCTTTAAAAAAAAATACTCCTTAGTCTTAGATTTTAATAAGTGGAAGAGCATATTTTATTAAATAAACAAATAAATGTGAGCCGACGGATGATCGCTTAGGAAAAAAAAAATGTTTTTTATCTTTAATAATATTTTTAAGTCCTTTTCCGCCAGGAAAAAGGATGGATTCTATTTATGTTATTATATTTTTATAATACCTTGTTGAATATTGAAAGTTAAATTACTCGAGAAACAAAAAACGCAAATTATATTATAAACTGTTCAAAAATAATATATATATATATATATATATATATATATATATATATATATATATATATATATATTGGATATATATTGGCAAAAAAAATAATTATTTATTTAAAAGGATGTCTTCTAATCATTATTTCTTTCCTCACAAAACTGTCCTATTTTTTAGGAGATCAATAGTAAATTATCAGTTCCTAAGCCGTGAGTGAATTAAATTAAAAGATACTTAGTATTGCAAATACTTATTCTGAAAACTATTTAAATATTATGTAATTAAAATATATTATATTTTAATTACGTGAAATACTTGGCATTTTAGTAATTGTATTTTAAAATAATAATTAAAATAATTTTTATTCATGTCTGATCTCATTTAGTTTTATATACTGTAGTTGTTAATAGCATTATATACCGTTTGGCTTTTAAAAAAAGAAATTGTCTTTGATTTACATTAGAATGAACTGTATGAGCGATACTTTCTAAATCACTTTGCATTAAAAAATATATTTATACTAGGGGATACCCCTATCCACCTAACGGCATATAAAACATACCAGGCATATAAAACCTTAAATACGGAATATCAGTTTTCATTTTGTGGGACTTGGGTTATTTGGACTATATTACATATATTACCTCCTTAAAATGTTTATTTCCATTGAAAACTGTGATTCGAAAATTTTCACGATCACAATAATTTTTCTTACTATATATTACATTTATATGTAAGTGAAAGTAAAAATTTATTTATAAGATCTAGACAGCAGTGAACAGAAAAGGTCCTATAACCCGGCACTGCCTAGACCATTCACAACTTAATATAACATAAGGAATGGTTTTTCCAGAACCCCGATGAAGCTGTTTATATATATATATATATATATATATATATATATATATATATAATATATATATATATATATATATATATATATATATAATATATATATATATATATATATATATATAGTTGATTTGTTATAAAAAGGCATTTAGTACACTTTTGATTAAAATTGGAAAAACTTGGCAAGTGCATAAAAATAACACAAACCCTCCATTACAAGCCAAAAATATTTATCTATTATTGAGTGTACAATGTTCTCATTTCACAGATAAAAAAATTATTATATTACTTGTGGAAATTTTCTAAAATGGTACTAAATAACTTAGCAATAAATTGACAATATGTAATATAAATATCCAGAAGAACACTGTTGGACTTACTTGTACTTCAGGAAAAAATTCGGCGCTTCAAATAATTTGTCCCATGAAGCCTTTCCGTTGAAAATTTCATCAGTAATCGCTAAGCCATTATTAAAAGATTCCTGGAGAATAATTCTTGTAGATGCAGAAATATTGAATGTTGAATTCTGCTGAGGGTATACAGGAGTGATAATAGGCATGAGATGGTACCTATCAGATACTGTAACCTACAATAAATATGGCAGCTTAGTAAAATATAATACGATCTCCAGATGTAAACAGATAGGATCCTAAAGCATTATAGATAGATACAAAAAATTGAATTTTATTAAAACTTATAAATAAAATGGAAGACCCTATGGAAGACCACCAAACATATCCTAAAACCCCATCACATATCACATCCTCTCCGTCGAGGTGATGGCTCTTGGGCAGCATCTGACGAAGATAGAGCCGAAGAATTCGCCAAAAACCTTTCCCTTACATTCACCTCTCATCCAGAATCCAATCCCACCCACACGTCAGCAGTAGAGGAATTCCTTAATTCACCCATCCCACTCTCCTTACCGCCTAAAGCAGTTAATCCTTCTGAGGTCAAATTCCTTTTACAAAAACTACCTACCCGTAAATCACCTGGATACGACTTGCTTACCTCTCAGATCCTTAGACAACTCCCTCCTAAAGCTGTCATATTCCTTACATACATATACAATAGCATCCTACGAACCACCCACTTTCCTCTTTTGTGGAAACATTCCACTATTATCCTGTTTCCGAAACCAGGCAAACCTCTCAACACCTCAACGTCCTACAGACCAATTAGCCTTCTTCCTATTCTCTCAAAAATCTTTGAAAAGATCCTCCTAAAACGCATCCTACTCTTTATAGAATCCCAAACTCTTCCTTCCCATCAGTTCGGATTTCGTTCACAACACTCTACAGTCCAACAAGGACTCCGAGTGGTTGATCATATTTCCGCAGCATTGGAAAGCAAGCAATATTGCTCGGGTGCATTTCTGGACATAGCTCAAGCTTTCGACCGGGTATGGCACGCCGGGCTTCTTTCCAAGCTGAAAAACTATCTTCCTCAGTCCTTGTACCTTGTTCTCCGTTCCTACCTCTCAGATCGTAACTTCCGAGTTCCTTTCGGTACTGAATTTTCGCATTGCTATCCAATTGAGGCAGGTGTTCCTCAAGGTAGCGTATTGGGTCCCGTCCTTTACATCCTCTTTACCGCCGATATCCCTGTCCATCCCGATACCTTCCTGGCAACTTTTGCTGATGACACCGCTATTCTATCATCCGACTCAGATCCCAACATAGCATCCTTAAATCTCCAAAACCACCTCACCTTGATTGAGCACTGGTGTAATAACTGGCGCATTAAAGTTAATGAATCTAAATGCCAACACATTACCTTTACACTCCGACGCAGTTCCTGTCCACCAGTACACTTTAATTCCATCCAGCTTCCTTACTCAGACACAGTCCGGTATCTTGGCTTTCATTTAGACCGAAGACTGACGTGGAACCCACATACTAGACTCAAAAGACAAGAACTCAACCGACGATACGGCCAGCTATACAGACTACTAAACAGAAAATCCAAACTTTCTATTGAAAACAAATTACTTATCTACAAGACAATACTGAAACCTATATGGACATACGGACTTGAACTGTGGGGTACAGCAAAAGCTTCTAACATCAAACGTATTCAATCCTTTCAATCTAAAGTCCTTCGAACAATAGTTGATGCTCCGTTCTATGTAAATAACAAAATCCTACACCATGACCTTAATATCCCATTTGTCCTAGACCTTATTCCAGAAAAATTCTCCAAATTTCACCAGAACCTTACCTATCATCCAAATCCCCTTGCACAATCTCTATCCAGCACCACCCATCCTTACAATCCTCCTCGAAGGTTGAAGCGGCAGTGGCCCAGAGACCTTTTGTAAATAAGCATCTATTGGAGTTTTGGCAATGGCCAGATCCTCCACTCAAGCCCGAGTGTGTATGATTAGGTTAGTTCTTTTGTTTATATACATTTATTTTATTTTATTGTATTTATTTTTATTTTATTTATTGTATTTATTATTATTAAGTTTCTGTATTATTTTATTTTTTTTTTTATTGTAAATAGAGTGTGAGTGTGCTTTCTCTGAACACTATTATAAATGTCCTTGATGTGACAGAATGTAATATTTCTAAATAAACAAATAAACAAAAAAAAAAAATGCCTGGTAATACATAAATAAAATAACTGTTTATTAATTTAGACAACAAAAAAATATAGACTTTTTAGCAAAATCTACAGAACTTTTAAATAAACTTTTTAAAAAGTAAAAGTTCTTTACTGGAAAAGTTGCAAGAGAAAAAGTTTTAATTCCAAAAGAACTGAAAACTATCGAAAATAGAAGTTTTAATTCCAAAAGAACTGAAAACTATCAAAAATAGAAGTTCCAGTGATACTAAAACTTTTTATAAATAATAGTTTTTTTCCTGTTTCAAGCCCTGAGCAAAATTATTGAAGAAAATTGGAATTGATTGAAAACATCTTTTTAATTTGTTTATTTCGGTGAGACTGGACCAACCCCCATTTTACAAATTATACAACTGTTCATTTAATTGCACTGTTCGTTTCTCAAATTTTATAACTTTAATTTACATGTATTCTGTAGTTCAGTGTTATTTTTTATCAACATAATATAAACTAAACGAAACCACAGTTCAGACAAATTTTTAATTATTTTAAAAATCTATATTATACACCTTATTGAACCTGAAATTGGAGCCTCAACATGAGCCTTGGGTAACCAAAAATGGAAAAAAGGTATAGGTATTTTAAATAAAAATGCCATAATTATAGAAATATATAAATAAAAATTTAAATCCTCAAAATTAATAATTCAAAAATCCAAAGAATTAATTATAAAATCAATATAAAAAATCCCTAATAATAAAGGTAAAGAAGCAAATAATGTATAAAACAATAAATAATAACCCGCTGAAATTCGCTCAGGCTGATATCCCCACCCAAAAATTAAAAAAAGGGTGGGGATTAATGAGCTCTCAAAAGAAACCGCGCCTTTTTGCCAATTTATATTATTATAATTATTCTTATTGCCAGTTTGTACCCATAATATATATATATTTAACTTTTCCAGCTTCATATAAGCCCAATGATTTGAGTCTCTTATTTCTAATATTTTATTTTCGTTATATTGGGATTCCTTTTCTAGTTCATAATAATTATAATTATAATACAATAAATATAATAATTAATATATTGTATTCAAGGAGGAATGTCTAGATCGAAAAATAACTGCTGTGATCTAAGTAAAATCAAACTAATACTAGCCTTTGTCACCCCTGATACTACCTACAAATATAAATAACACCATCTTTATATTGTTTACACAGCGGAGATTAACGCCATAGCAATGAGTTTCCGATACGTCATGAAGATGCTAGTTGCAAATGTGGTTGTGGTATCGGATTCCCTAAGTACTCTGATAGTCATGAATAACATGATTCCAGACCATCCAGGGATACGCTGCTTTTTAAATCTTATAAAAATACTTCATGGAGTTGGAACAACGGCACGTCTTATTTGGTCGCCTGGCCATGTAGGCATTGAAGAAAATGAAATGGCTGATAGAGCAGCAAAGAAGCTCTTGCTCTTCCAGGCCGCGGAAAAGCTTTTTTGACACCATCTGAACTTGCACGACCTCTAAGAGAAACCATGTCCCAAGAATGGCAAAGACGGTGGGACAACAGCAAATTAATGACATTAAAGAAAGAAGTGCAAGTGTGGAACAGCTTCAGACGCAGCAGTCGTAGAGAAGAGGTCGTCCTCAAGCAGCTGAGGATCGAACATACCAGACTGACACACCTCCACTTCAAAACAAAAGATCTTATCCCTATATGTCAAAAGTGTGAACAGCCATTAACTACAAAACATGTTTTGGAAGAGTGCCCTTTTTACACCTCAACGTTAAAAGATCTCGGATATTCCAGAATATATCAGCATCCCGGGGAAATCAAGAAGAAATCGTTACCAAAGTTATCAAGTTCCTAGATAATGAAAGACTTAAACAGCATATATGACAAGTTTATAACTAATGATCCTTAGCAGATTTATTATTTTTTTTTTTATTTTAAAAGTTCATTTGTTTATTAATTTCAATTCATTTATTGATTTCATTGCTATTTTTTTAAAGTTTATTTATTTATCTATTCTATCTTATTATCTAGAAGTGTCTATTGTTTTTTTATTTTATTATATCAATCCTTTCATTTATTTGTTTTCTTTTTTTTATTCTTATCTTTTGTACCAACCATTCAAAAAGTATGAAAGTAGTGTTATTTAGTTGATCGGGCGTTGATGGCCTGGATTTTTTGCCCCTAGACATCGAAACAAACGAAACGAATACCAGATGAATACCATTTACCGTACAAAGTTTCAGTTTAAAATCTGTATTTTATATTAGGAGAGTAGTAGGTAACAGGAGCTTAACACATATTTAATTATATGAACAGCTGTATAATTTCCAAGTTGAGCCCAAGTTGCCTCGTACTCTAATACTAAAATAAAATAAAATATTAAAGTCACTAAAAACTCTTATTTATTAGAGAGATTTATACATGTAATTTTTTGAAACCTAAAATGAGAGCATTTATACACGCGGTCGATCATATTACAACCGCAAAGGCTATAATAACTGCATCTGCGTACTGTTCAGTTCCAACCTTACATCACACACATTCCATACGGTCGAACGAACCCGCGCCATCGGAATGACGGAGCACCATCCCCCGGTTAGTGGAAGTGATCGATGCAGCGGGACCGAGAGCTAAATGAACCGCCAACATGACTACCGGAGCGATCAGTCATAACTGATAAATTATTTAACCTCAGTTGCCCCTAACAGCATTCGAGGGGAGGAGGAAGGGGGGAGGTTTGACCTCACTGAGTTACTTGCTAACTCTAAGCTGATACCGCGCTTTGTAGTACAAAGCTAACTTGTCTCCATTGAAACTTCTGTCTAAGTAGATATTCCAGGTATATAATAATAAGATACCGATTTCTAATATATTAAAAAAAAAAAGAAAATCATTGTAGCTCCTGGTTTTTACTTACAGTCCGTGGTTCAGACCCCTTTTTATCTAATTAAACATGTACCTGAATCTTCGTGAATAGCTTCATCCCTCCGTAACCTACAACTATGTTTTTTTTTTAATAATAGGTAAATGGTTGACTGTCGTGGATAATGAAGAGAAGAATAGTTGGGGTGGTAAATCAAAAAAGAAGCCAAAAACAAATAATATTTATTTTTACATATGCCGACGTTTCGACCTGAAGTTCAGGCCTTCATCAGGGCTAAGAAAATAGCCAGCTAACAAAGTATGAGAAACATAAGTAGTGATAGTAAAAAAAATAAATAAATAAATAAAAAATTCCAAAAAAAAAATAAATAAATAAAATAAAAAATAAAAATAAAAATAAATATAAAGTAAAATGAAATTGTTAGAATAATGTCTAAGAACTAAGAAATAAATAATAATAACCGTTACAGAGTGTGGAATGATGAAGTAGGCATAATCAAAAAGGGTGACATAAGTGTTACAATGGGAATCTTCGAATAAAATGTAAAACATAAAAAATATATATATATATATATATATTTATATATATATATATATATATATATATATATATATATATATATATATATATATATATATATATATATATATATATATATATATATATATATGAAGTTATATAAGAAATGAAAATAAATAGTAAAATAAAGACATTGAGAATGGAGTCTCTTCTCTCTCCCCCTCCCTTGCAACGACTTTTATTCTCCCTGCAACACTTAAGGAGACAGGTAGTACTTCTTTTATTTCTTTCTTATTTCAGCTTTCTCAATTTCTTCCCTCCTTCTTTTCATTCCTTTTCTCTGTTTTTAACTCTTTATTACATTATACATTGTCTGTACATCTTTATAGACTTTACAATATCTCAATTTTCTATCTAACTACTCCATTCTCAATGTCTTAATTTTACTATTTATTTTCATTTCTTATATAACTTCATATTTCTTTTTTTTTTTTTTTTTTATGTTTTACATTTTATTCTAAGATTCCCATTGTAACACTTATGTCACCCTTTTTGATTATGAATACTTCATCATTCCACACTTTGCAACCGTTATTATTATTTATCTCTTAGTTCTTAGACATTATTCGAACAATTTCATTTTACTTTATATTTATTTATTTTATTTTTATTTTTTTTTCTTTGTAATTTTTTCTTTACTTATTTATTTTTTTTTGTTTTTACCATCACTACTTATGTGTCCCATACCTTGTTATCTGGTTATTTTCTTAGCCCTGATGAAGGCCTGAACTTCAGGTCGAAACGTCGGCATATGTAAAAATAAATATTATTTATTTTTGCCTTCTTTTTTTGACTGACCATCCCAACTATTCTACTCTTCATTATATTTTTTTTTTTAAATGAAATTTACAACTTTATTACATGTAAAATACAACAAGTAAATGTAACATTGGTAACATGACATGTACAACATCAAGAGAAACTACCCATTGGTAGAACTCAAATTAAAGTTTTATATTAGAAGGTCCCGAGACCACCTTCTTTTCAGACGCCTCGGAGGGTTATGGGGGATCGAAAAGGAAGCAAGGTTTGAAACCAGAGGGTTCGGATGGTTCTGCAGTTTATTAAGAAAGGATAGGTCTCTGGATTGAGCCAGATCTGAAATATAAGAAACATTAATGTCATTATGGATGGTTTTATTTGTAACAAAGTAAGCAGCATTGAGAATTTTTCGAAGAATTTTGTATTGTAAGGATTAAATACGTGAGGAATTCAATGGTTTAATGGAGCCCCAAAGCTCAATTCCGTAAGTCCAAATAGGCCTTATTATATTCATGTATATGAGTCGTTTGTAATTAATTGGAAGTTTAGAGCGTTTGTCCAGTAAGTGCTGAAGTAATCGGAAACGTCGAGCGGTTTCTAGTCATTTCAGTCTAGTAGATTCCGAGTTAGTCGTTTGTCCAGGTGGAGTCCTAGGTATTCGATTTGCTCAACAAGGATAAGTGGAGTATTGTTAAAGGAAACTGTAGGACAGGAAGTCATTGGTTTACGAAATATATATAAAAAAAAAAATGATGGTAGCTCCTGGTTTTTACTTACATTCCGTGGTGCAGACCCCTTTTTATCAAATTATTATTAACATCTCTACCTGAATTTTCGTCAATAGCTTCATACCACCGTAACCTACAAGTATGTTATTTACGGTAACTCTTGGAATTGGGGCGTTTTCAATCTGGAGGGGGACAAACTTTGTTTATTTAATTAGGTACTAAAAATTAGTAAATACATATTTGTTTTCTACTTGGATCGTCAGATAATTTGATCACAAAATAGATAAGAAAGGTGGCCTACATAAATATTTTTGGATTACCTACGGGAGGAAATGTATCGATTTGTTTATCAAGCCTGGTGCTAAATAGAATAAAAAAAGTATAGAAATAAAAAAATGTATTAAATTATCTGAGGATTTTTATCCAAAACGTTTATTTCAAAAGTTGAGACTTATTAAATTTTAAGGGAACTAAATATACAAAAATTGATAATAAAAGAAATAAAGCTTTTATTCCGTGGTACTGACCCTTGTTATCAAATTATTAACATCTTTCTGAATCTTCGTGAATAGCTTCATCCCACCGTAACCTACAACTATGTTATGTAAGAAAACGCTTGGAATTGGGGCGTTTTCAATCTGTAGGTTGGCAAACTCTGTCTATTTAATTAGGTACTAAAAACTGGTAGATACACATTTGTTTTCTACTTGGATCGTCCGATAATTTGATCACAATCATAATTGATTTAATTTGAACATAATTGGGCATAAAAATTAAAGTTATTGAAGTTAAAGTAATTAAGTTCTCTATAGAAATAGACAATTTGTATTAAATCATCTGAGGATTTTTATCCAAAATGTTTATTACAAAAGTTGAGATTTAAATTTTAAGGGAACTAAAAATATAAATATTGATTATAAAAGAAATAAAGTCCGTGGTACAGAGCCCTTTTTATCGAATTATTAACTACTACTATATTATTTACGAAAGCTCTTGGAATTGGGCGTTTTCAATCTGTGGGTCTGCAAACTCTATATTATTTAATTAGTTACTAAAAACTCATAAATATCCATATGCTTTCCACTTGGATTATAAGATAATTTTATCGCAAAATCGAGAGAAAAAATATTGGGCCGTTTAGCCTATAAAACCTCGTTATTTGGACACTTAAGAGGTGACGGTCCGCCTTTTTTCTCGTGTTTTTGTTAAAATTATTTTGCGACTCAAGCGAAAATCAAATAGGTATTTACGAGTTTTAAGTACCTAATTAAATAAACAAAGTCTGACAACCAGCAGATTGAAAACGCTCCAATTCAGAAGTTTTTCCTAAATATAATATTTGTAGGTTACGATGGGATGAAAAGGTACTGTACGGTGCTGACATATCCGTTTCATTATTTCTGTCAGACCATCTGCTGATTGTCAACAGATGTTGAAAGGTGAAGTTAAAAAAAAAAGTAGTTTTGTACTAAAATATATAAAAATAAATATTTGAAGTAGTATTTATGGGTTTAAAAATCATAATATAATAACCATAGTGTAAAGACATTAACAGCGATAATGATTAAAATAATAAAATATTAACTGGCTATATTGCACACAGAAAATTAATTATTTTTTAAGGGTTGTAATTTAAAGTCGAACTAGACTTCTTTCTCTTTTATTTTATTTTTTTTATTATTATATATTGTGAAGAGATCTAGAATTGTTGAAAGGCTCTTGAAGCCGACGATATTATTATTTTTATGAATACGTATTGTTATATAAAATGCCTCTCAACTGAAGGAGGTGCTTGAATCTCTGAAGTTAAATAAATAAAATTTATAATTCTACTTCTGGTAAGTTTTTTTAAACAATACCATACTTGTTTTATTTCAATAAAACTATATATAGAGAGATTTATTTACCTTTATTTTCAATATAAATTCAAATTTCATATTTCATAATATGAATACATGATATTCGATTCTAACAAATATTTAACATTTACCAACTCAGATAAATAAAAAGCATTATTTATTTATTTTATCCTATGTTACACGTTTTTAGAATAAACTTAATTAGAATTGCTATGAGAAAAAATAAATGAGATCGTACCCTATAGGAAATTTAAATAATGGAAAACAATTACTTTTTTAATATATTTTTAAGGCTGGACGTTCAAACACTTCGTTTCTTTGAAATAAAAAAATAAAAAAAATACATGAGATAACAATTATTTACATTTATCTTTGTCCAAGAAACAAAAAAAATATATGAATAAATTTACTTCGAATCCAATTAAACAGTGTATTTTTAATAATAACACTAAATATACAGAAAACACACCTGGTTCTTCTCACTGTAGATAACGATTTAGGTGATATTTTTTTTTTAATATATATAAAATGCCTGTTGCTTGATATAATGTATTCTTTGATAACAGTCATGTTTAACTATACTAGTATACTCCAGTAAGATATTCCTGTTCTTAATACTGTTTAAATACATGTCTATTCATAAACAGGATATCTCAGTTCTTTAATGGCTAAACTCTGGCAGGTGATTCTACACCAAGTTTATACCAATAAATTTCATATAATTTCTAATGGAAAATGCGTTGATTGCAATTTTGTATTATATTAATCTGGTCAAGTTATTTTCATTCATAGGAAGCAATTAATTATTTATCGATAGTTTAATTCAGATAATTAATTGCTCCATAGAAACCTAGATGAAATTTCCTTCAAATAAAAGTAGAATTTGTCTTTGTCAAAACCATTTAAAGTGGGCTTTTAAGCGGCCAAACAACGCTAAGTTTTCCGTTAAATCATGAATTATTCTCAATATTATTATCATTAATCTGGGCTAAAAATCAGAATCTCAAAATTAATAAAGATTTTGAATGAGCACTCCTTGAACACTACCGAGCATTTAAAAATAACACATGGTGATAACAATAATCTGGGAAATAAGAAACACTTTGCCAATCAAAATGAAAACAATCATTCAATGGAATTGTAACAGTTTTTTCCGACATTTAGAGCACCTAAAAATGACAATAAGCGAAGAGAACCCTATACTAGTTTGTCTCCAAGAAACACACTTACAAGAAACTCAAACAGTGAGATACAACGATTACGATATATACCGAAAAGCAAAATATCATCATGGGAAGACTTCCTATCTTCATTAAATCAAAGCATTTCAATGAAAGAGCTCTGGAATAAAGTGAAAAGCATTAAGGGAATCTCCAAAACAAAGAAATTGCCTGGTATAAAGAGGGGACAAGACATTATAACTGACCCTGACGAAATCGTTAACGAAAGTGATAAAACTCTACAACAGAGTGTAATTTAAAGGCGTTGCCAATGACCCTACAGGGTAGAGGCAACAAAATACCAAATAAATAAATAAATAATATCATTCAATAATTATAATACAGATAATTTTATAAAAACTTATTTAATTTTTTTTTATTAATAATATATTTATTGAAATTTATAATTGCATTAGTTAACAAATACAACAAGTAAATATGAAATTGTTTACATGGCATGTACAATATTTAGAGAAACTATTCATTGATAGTACTCTGATTATAGTTCTATATTAGAATGTCCTGAGGCCATCTTTTCAGACGCCTCGGAGGGTTATAAGGGATAGAATAGAAAGCAAGGTTAGAAACAAGAGAGTTCGGATGGTTCAGAAAATTACCATGGGAGGATAGGTATCTGGATTCAGCCAATTCGGAAACATAAGGAACATTAAGGTCGTTATGGATGATTTTATTAGTGACAAAGTAAGGAGCGTTGAGGATTTTACGAAGGATTTTGGATTGTGAGGATTGGATATGAGAGGAATTCGTTGGTTTAATGGAGCCCCAAAGCTCAATTCCGTAAGTACAAATAGGTCTTATTATAGTCAAGTATGTGAGTCTTTTGTAATTAATTGGAAGTTTAGAGCGTTTGTCTAGTAAGTGCTGAAGTCGGAAACGTCGAGCAGTTTCTTGTCTTTTTAGTCTGATATGAGGATTAGAAGCTAGACGTTTATCCAGGATGTGTACTAGGTATCATATTCGTTCAACAGGGATAAGTGGGAAATTGTTAAAGGATACTGTAGGACAGGAAATCAAAAGTTCACGGCGAAGGATAAAGGTAATTTGATGGGATTTATACTTAAAACTGCAATGTTTAATTTCATATTAATTTATTTGAGTGAATCTCAAGTCTATACTGAAATAAACCCCAAATAAATTAATATTAGATTAAAGCTTAAAGTTTTAAGAAACTTTTTATAAAAGTGAGGTATCTTTATTATATGAGAAGGAGTTAGTCGAGGGTGCGGTCAAATAAATAAAAAAATTAAAATATATTAATTATTTTAATTTTTGCCGACGTTTCGACCCACTTTGCAGGTCGTCTTCAGGGCGTAGGATGTGTATATATATATATATATATATATATATATATATATATATATATATACAGGATTATATTTACTGGTTTCCAACATATATAATTATGTTGAAATTAGCAGAAGTATGGGTACATATGGGGGAGTAAGGGTACATATCGGTTTTATCAGGGCAAAAGGTCATATGTAAATTTTTTTTTTTTTTAAGTGTGCTAAAGGTGACATTTCGTAGTCTACAAATAAGTATTCTGCTACTGTGGAATATAACAGGGGGAAATAAAATATAAATTATACTAATTGTGGGTAAATGGTTGACTATCTTTATTATAGTTATAAGATGATAAAAAGAAACA
This sequence comes from Nezara viridula, assembly GCA_928085145.1. Lineage (NCBI taxonomy): Eukaryota > Metazoa > Arthropoda > Insecta > Hemiptera > Pentatomidae > Nezara > Nezara viridula. The sequence continues at coordinate 46,963,592 of OV725083.1, read as the reverse complement.
TCGCGAATAATATATGATAGTATGACCTCTCAAAAATTCCGTTTAAATGGTTTTCAAAAAAAGATAAACTCTACTTGAAACTGTAAATGAAGGAATATTGTCTAGTTAACTATGGAGCAATTTTTGATTACCTGAATTAAATACTTTTTGTATAGTCGTAAGAGAGAACAAAAGTACTTTAAGAAAAGACAATATTGGACTCCTTTTACGTACGAAATGGACTCATACATCAAATGAATTTTTTTGTTGGAAATTATATTTAATCCTTAATGCTCCCTACTTTGCCACAAATAAAATCATCCATAATGACCTTAATGTACCGTATGTTTCCGATTTAGCTTAATCCAGATACCTGTCCTTTCATAATGAACTTCTGACCCCTCCGAGGCGTCTGAAAAGAAGATGGCCTCGGGACCTTCTAATATAGAAATATAATTGGAGTGCTACCAATGGGTTGTTTCTCTTCATGTTGTACATGTCATATTACTTGTTCATATTTACTTGTTGTATTTATTATTAATTACAGTTATAAATTTCGTTAATAATAAAAAAAAAATTATATTTAGAATCATCTACCAAAGTTTTTACTCAAATTATCTTACGACTCGAGTGGAAATCAAATGTGTATTTATGAGTTATTAGTATCTAATTAAATAAACAAATTATGAATATCTCCAGATCGAAAACGCTACAAGTCTGAGATTTTTCGTAAATATAATATTTGTAGATTACGACAAGATGAAGCCATTCACAAAGTTTTTAGGAGCATGTTAATAATTTTAAAAATAGGGCTACATTACCACGGACTATATTACCGCAGATAATATTAACAATTATTAGGACAATTAATGACTATTAGTAAATATTTAATAATTTACTTTCTAAGGCGTTGGAACGATACCCGGCCAACGTCGAACTACTGTTATGATTGATATTACTGTTATGATGATCATTAATAAAATTTCCTTTTATTAAATTTCACGTAAATAATTGAGGATAATTTAAATCCGATTTACTTAAAACCAATTACGAATAATACAAAACATGTTAATGATTTTTTTCTTTATTATTGTTTTCAGATCGGATTTGTTGAGAGTTAATGGATTTTCGGAACAGACCATCGGTTGGGGAGGTGAGGACGTCGCATTGTACAGGAAATACGTGAAGTCAACAGTGAAGGTTGTCAGGGCAACTGATCCTGGAATCTTCCATATCTGGCATCCTAAGGTAACATTTTGGAACAATATATATTTTTATGTTGCATATATATACAGGATTATATTTACTGGTTTCCAACATATATAATTATGTTGAAATTAGCAGAAGTATGGGTACATATGGGGGGTAAGGGTACATATCGATTTTATCAGGGCAAAAGGTCATATGTAAAAATTTTTCATTTTTATTTTATGTGTCCTAAAGGTGACATTTCGCAGTCTATAAATAAGTATTCTGCTACTGTGGAATATAACAGGGGGAAATAAAATATAAATTATACTAATTGTGGGTAAATGGTTGACTGTAGTGAATAATGAAGAAAAGAATAGTTGGGGTGATCAGTCAGATAAGAAGGAAAAAATAAATGATAATATTTATTTTTACATTTGCCGACGTTTCGACCTGATGTTCAGGCCTTCATCAGGGCTGTCTCCAAAAAGATTGATAGAGAATTGATGGTCACTTCGCCTGAACTTCAGGTCAAAACGTCGGCAAATGTCAAAATAAATATTAGCATTTATTTTTGCCTTCTTATTTGACTGATGACCCCAACTATTCTTCTCTTCATAAATTATACTAATTGATCATAAAGAAACACTATTTTTTTTTCATATGAACCTTTCAGTTGACTGAATGACTAACTCCAATTTCAACATTTTTGATCAAAGAAATTTTATATTATTATATTATATTTTATATTTCTAATTGGAAAATTTATATATGTACAGACAGTGAGTAGGTTGATTCCAGAGTAGGCGATTTCAATGTTGAAATATAGTGAATAAAGGTATACATTTTCCCACTAGAAATATCCCTAAAATTATTAATCAAAAATTTTGATTTCATAGTTAGTTATTCTGTCAACTGAAAGGCTCATATGACCTCTTACACTAACAGCAGCCATATTATTATTTATGAATATCAAATACTGAAGTATAAATAACGTTCGTATTATAAATGCATGATTCTAATCTCTCAAAGATAATCATGTTCTATTCAACAATATGAATAATTCAACATGCCCCATGTCCCATACCTAGGTCGTATTGTTGAAGCAAATTTTATTTATTTTTTTTTTTTAAACTTGTTTATTGAGAAATATTACAGTCTGTCTCGATCAAGGATACTTTTAATAGTTCAGAGAGCACATTCAAACCGTATTTACAGAAACATAAATAAATAGAGTAATAACAATATAACATATATAAATAAGAACAATATAAAATATCGTAATGAGAGAAAAAAATTTATGTAAATAAGTAAAACAAAAATAAAATAAAAAGTACTTTGAAAAGTAAAAAAAACATTTCGTTCATAGCTATGCCTATATATACTATTTCAAGTAAATTTAAAATAATCAGCTATTATTAGGTTTGCTATTTTTTTTTTTTCATCATTCTGGTGTATTTTATATTTTTCGTTCATTTCGTTTTTTTTTTTACATTTTCGAATAGCTTTGTATCCTCTAATCTCTACCAATTTTCTTTTAAATTTAACTTTTTTATTTTATTTATTTATTTATTTAGATATATAATATTCTGTCTCGTGGAAATATACAGAAAATATAAAATTAACAAAAGTAAAATAATAACTAAATAATAATAAAAAAAACCTATGTACAATAAAAAAATAAAATAACCTAAAGATAAGTAAATTAAAAACATAAAAAAACAGTCATACCTATATACAAAATTTAACTAAGCGCCTATTTTTGTACTCAGCTATTAAAGAAATATTACATTTAACTTTTTATAACTATAAACGCAATATATATCAGCGTACTCTTCGATCGGAACGTTTTAATAATTGTATTATTTAAAATTGACAGAGGATAAACGATAATAGACTGACGGTAAATTTAAACGATACTAACCAAAAATTCGAATATAATGTGCCGAACAAAAAATGTTAAAAAGGGTTCAGTAATTTGTAAGGAGGAACTGTTTCAAGGACAACGGTTGTCCGAGGAAGTGATCAGGCTGAGAACACGTTAAACCACCAGGTTTTCCCAATAATTAATTATTTATAATTAAAGGTCGCTCCATGGCTGATGAAACAGAATAAACAATTACTTGCTATAAGCCGAATTCGAATCCGAGACATTAAGTTTTTGAAGTTATTGCCTTACTGAGCTATCCCGAGTTAAAATCTAAAAATATAAACTATTACAAAATAATAGAAAATGTGCCACATACTCATACAAAATTTCATTGGTTTGTTAGGAAACTCTTGTAGGTATAGAGTTTCTAAACCATGGAATCTATTAATCAATTGAGTGCAGGTTCACTCGACTAATAGAATCGGGGAACAGCGGTTTGTGTTGGGTTTAGGCACGATCTGTTGAATTCCAGCGAAAGGTTAACGCTGTAATATGGCAAAATCCTTATATATCATCGACTATATGAAGAAACTATGCTTCAGGTCAGAGCGAATATAGTAACTACATTTGTACGCAGCCATATTTTAGAAAAATCCTACCCCTCCACCAAAATAAAAGCGAAAGGAAATTACGGAGTAATGGAGAAGAACGATGAAGAAGAAAGTTTTGATTGCTGGTGAATAAAGAAAAATAAGTTTGCGTTGGAGAGTGGCGTTGGTCAGTTAGAGGGGGAAAGAAATAATTGAAGGAGCTGCGGATGCTGTGGGGTTGATTGAGGGTTCCTATCAACACCATCTCCCACTTCCCACTTGCCACCTCCCACCTCCCCTGTTCTACCCTCCCATCTAACTCCAACATCGCCCTTGTATTAGTGGCTTTTAACATTGTCTATTTGAGTGTTGTCGTGTTTATTGATCTAATGCAAGTACATCATAACACTAAGGTCGTTTTTAAATCTTGATAATAAAAGATTTATTTCTTTTAAAAAAAATAAATGAATACAGTATATAACATCTAAAGACATATCTCATGGAATAACCGTCTAAGGAGATTCCACAAATGCACACGTTTTAGAGAAAGAAAAAAAAAATATATATGTGTGTGTGTGTGTGTGTGTGTGTGTGTGTGTGTGTGTGTGTGTGTGTGTATGTTTATTCTCCGCATAATTTTTGTATTTGATTTTGCCTCTGTTTTTAGAGTATTTTGTTTTAGTATATTTTGGTACTGTTCATTCATCTGATACTGTTATTTACTTTATTTAATCGTTTATTGTTATTTATTTTATTTAAACATCTATAATATTCTCCTTCTAATACATATTAAGTACCACTCATTTCAAATATCTTTAGCCAACACATATTGTAATAAGTTATATTTATAGTTATATACTAAATAACAATGTAATGCATATAATATGCTTTTGCATGGTGTGTGCACACTTCTAAAAATATACGCCTCTTCTGTAGGGTTACTACAGCAGAGAAAAAAAAAAAAAAAAAAAAAAAAAAAAAATATATATATATATATATATATATATATATATATATATATATATATATATATATATATATATATATATATATATATATATACAATAATATTTGAAAACATTATGTTGAGATGAAGCATAAGTTGTTAATAATTTTTTTAACTTATATTTTTAAATCTTAAAATTTGGAAAAAAATTAAACCAGCTAATTTAATTTAATTTAATCAGTTTAATAAACATAAACCAGCTTTTGAGAAAAAAATCCAATTAATTAATCATGGACCAAATATATTATAGATCCAAATTTATTTTACTAATTTTTTTATTATTAATTTTTATTAAACATTTCAGGGTAATTATCATCAATAATAATTACCCAGTGGCATTCTGAGTAAAAATTAAACATCCCAAAACGTAGCATATGATTACTACCACTTTGGAGTACTTGTGTTGAAGTGGGAACTGAGGACAAAAACAGTTATTATTGTTGTTTTGAACTATGTTACTAAGCCCTGTGTATCTCTCTTGTAATCCTATATATTATTTCTAAAAGGTGTTTTTTTTGTCGGTACGCCATTATTTCGTCAATTCTTCATTAAATCCAATTATTGACCACTCATTTTGAAGATATTCTTATCTTCTTAGGCGAAAAATAGTCCCTTCCCCCCGAAATTTCGGGGGGGAAAGTTATGGAGAAAAAGATTACTAATTTATTCACAAAACAAAAAAAAATCGGACAATTATTAAAAAATATACAGTCCATTAGTTTCGGTATACTTGATAATGTCTTCCTGTTTAAAGTTATTGCATTGAGGAGTAGAATAGCCTGCTAATTTTTTTTTCCTTTCTTTTATATTATCTTTATTATTCCTTAAAGACATTTGTTTGTTCTTACATTTTATTTATTTTTTTAAATAATTTAGAATATCCTGTGATCGGGGCGTTATTTTGTCTTTATTACTTTTATTATCTTTCCAGTCAGCGTTTAAAGATAGATCCTAGCAAAGCAATTTGTATAAATATTTTGGTCTATTATGTTTAATGGAATATTGTAATCGATCAAGGAAAAAATATTAATTCCTTCCTCACATAATACATAGGAACTACTTATTTCCGTATTGTTTTACTATTTCTTCACTAAACAATAGTTGTATACAATGTTGTAATATGCGATAATGTACTAACAAAACAAATATCCCTGACAGGCGTAGAAGAGATTGGTTTAATAAATTACATCCGTACATATATTATTACAGTAAGGCTCGAAAACGGTTTTGTACCAAATATAAGCTCCTGTCATGCTCAAATACCACGAATGGGGTACCGTTGGATTCAGAATTTCACGGGGGGTTAGCGAATCGTATTCTCCACTTTTGTTTTTCTTTCTAAAATAAATAAAGTCGATACAAAAATTTTGGTAGGCTTCAATACCTGAGCAAAAGGTAGGTCTGTAGATCGATACGGGATAAATTGAATCTTGAAGATTTTGATGCGTACAGCAAGACCCGGATAGTTCCCCCGGAACTATCGGATCCTGCGTTTTTAAGCCCAAAAACGTACTATTTTCGAGATAAAGTAAGGCATAGGGTTCGCATCCACACAACCTTACATCAATTGTAGTACTGTCATTGAATACAAGTCTCATTTCATCGACTTGAGGTCCCTATGATCGAGAGAGGAGGAGTTTATATTATTAATCGATGGTGTTTTTGATCGGCAAGCCATATCATCGTCAATTTTTCACCAAATCTCAAGATTGAGCCACCGATTTCGAAGGCTTCCTTCTTCTTCAGGCGGGAAAAATAGTCCAATTATCCCGAAAATTCAGGCAAAAAAGTTATAAAAGAAAACAAACTTTATTTGCGAATAACTAAAAGATTGCACACTTTTCCCTTATGCCCGTATTTATATAAAAGATTACTAAATCCCCTACGCAAGGAAAAAAAATCATCGAAATCGGACAATTTTTAGCAAAGATACAGCTTACTGAAATTTGTAAACATGTTGGTTCCAAACAAAAATGAAGATTTCAATTAATTTTTGTTTTCTTTGTCGATTATATTTATCGATAAAGTAACGTCTGATTTCTTTATCTTTTGATAGGTTCCATTATTTCATTTTCTTATTAATCGGGCATTTGATAACAATATGCTGTGCGAATTTTTCGCACGGGCCTACTAGTAATTGTTATTTGTCAAACGGTATGAGTGCGTTAATGTAAGGATTCGATAAGGAAGGTCCAGAGAGACTTTAAAAATAAAACCATCTTCAAGAAGTTGGGGCTTATTCTAGAAACTCTAGACGAAATCACCGAGCACAAATAGCCTCGACTAGATCGGCACGATAGTGATTATGGTAGAAATAAAGGGAGCTAGTAAGTCGGGATACATGGAAACTGGATAGGAGCAGACTTTCCATCTAAATCCTAGCAATGAGGTTCATCTCCATGATCCGGAAGGATCCGCTGGCAGATACCGGAGGCCCCTGGACTCATGGAGGACGATATCCCGCCCCGATCGGTAGGTAATGGATGCTCAACTGGATTACCTCAAAGCCCCAGGAGCTAAGCCTAATCTCATCATTATTTCAGCTACGGCTCTCCTCTGGGATTTGTCTTTATGTCGGCTCTTTTCATCTCTTATTTCCTAGCTGGGTCTCCCTCTCTCTCTCATCAACTTTAAAAGCTAAAAGAGCGGCTGCCATTAGTATCATTGGATTTATATTCCATTTCGTTATGTTTATTAATTTATTATTACATCTTTTTGTAGGAATAATATACGCTGCAGATTAAGAGAATAGTTTTAATAGTTTCGATGGTTTTATTATTTTTCATTCTAGGATAATAGAATAGAATAGAATAGAAAATAATTATATTATGGGACGAACTCCCGTCAGAATAACAAAAAAGTACAAAATTAAAATGTTGTATCTGGCAAAATAAAAACAAACATAAAAAGTAAATATAAAAATAAATAAGTAAAGAAAACATTGCTTATACATACTATATACAAAATCAAATAAATCTATATACAAATATAGATTTTACATTAATGACCTTCCCCTCCTGATCCATCACTCCCAATACCACATCTATGCTGACGATTTCCAAATATACCTGTCCTTTTCCCCATCTGACCTATTAGCCGCCACAAGAAAGCTTCAAGAAGATTTAAATAGAATATATGACTGGGAAGGAGCTAACAAGCTGAAGTTGAATGCGGAAAAGACCAAGGCAATCCTAATAGGCTCCAATCACCTCCTCAAAACTGTTCCTAACTTTCCAACCCTGTTCCTACATGATAATCCCAACAAATTTTATCCCACCATCAAAAACCTTGGAGTAATCTTCGATCAAACCCTTTCCTGGAAAAACCATGTGTCCAATATCTCCCGACGTACCTTTTCCACCCTAAAACACTTAAATAGCCTGCGACACCTTTTTCCTTTTGAAATCCATAGACTCCTGGTCACCTCCTTAATATTTCCCCACTTCGATTATTGCTGCACGGTATATGGAGGCGTCTCTGGGGATCTCGAGGCTAAACTAAAACGTTTGATAAATTGCTTTGTACGATTCATCTTCGGGATCCCAAGAGACGCCCCTGTTTCCTGTTTCTATGAAGAGTTGAAGTGGCTTTATCCTTCCTACCGCCGTAAGTATTTCCTGGCATCCTTCCTCTTCCAAGTAATTCACTTCCGCCGTCCTTCAAACATCGCCGAGCTCCTTCAATTTAAATCCTCTGTCCACTCCCGCAATACCCGTTCCCGGTTTTCAGACTTATATATAATGGCCCACCGAACCGCTGCTTTCGATAAATCTTTTATTATTGGATCCTCTTCCCTATGGAACTCCATCCCTCCCCACATCCGTCAATCCAAAACCCTTCCTACCTTTAAATCCCAACTGTTTAATCATTTCTTATCCATCCAGTTATCATAAAATTGTAAATAGTTACTACTGTAAATATGTATATAAATTATTAGATCGTTCTTTATTTTTTTTACTTCATGTTTATTTTAAATTTTTTACTTTTTATAACAGTAAAAATTAATTAACTGATGTAAATTAGAAAGTAACTTATAATTTCTCTTATTATTTTTTTTCATTTATCTTTTTTTTTTTTTTTTTTTTTTACTATTTAATTAAACTATATTCTTCTGTATGTATCTCTGAGGCTCCTTCTCGTCTCTTTGTATTATTCTAAAGGGACTCGTCCCAGAATAAATAAAGCATTATTATTATTATTATACAAAACTCTTGAAACCTTGCCAAGGCACTTAAAATTATGTACAATGGTAAAATATAAATATACACTTTTAGAAAAAATACATTACATTCTTCTTAGCAGTAAACTCTGTGTTTCTGTTGAAAAAAAAGAAAAAAGAAAGTCGAATCTGATAGTAAGTATTTAAGTGATGAGCTATATGTAAATACATTTTTATGAATAATATGTAATTTTACATAATATGTTAGCGGGTATCTGAATGTTTTTGGGACAGGGATTGAAATAGGAGGGTTTTGAATGTAGATAGGGATGAAGAATGCCGAATTTTGATAAGAAGTGAATTCCAAAAATTAACAGAGCGAGTCTTGGGCCGTCAAATTAAAATAAATAATAAGTTGTTTGTTTTTATTTAATGTAATTCACAACTGTATACAAATAGGACCAGTAAATAAAATTAAAAAGTATATATAAATATTATTTGGGGGCATCTACAAGCAAAAGTGACAAAAAAACTGCGTTTTGAGTAAACGAAGATCAAAGTTAAACTTTTCTTGTAGTTGAAATTATGTTCTACTCAAGAGGAATTTATTTTTTATAAATCATTCAGTTTGTCTAAAACCACTGTGGCATATGAATCGGATTTTTATAAAAGATCAACTGCCATTATAATCATTGGATTTATATTCTGTTTCGTTATTTTTATTAATTTATTATTACATCTTTTTGGAGGAATACTGTGTGCTGTAGATCAAGAGAATAGTTGAATAGTTTCGTTAGTTTTAATATTTTTTAAAGGAATAGTTTTTTTTTTATTCTTAGACTAAGTACTTTAAGAATAACTATGTACAGAAAAATAAAAATAAATAAATAATAATAATAATTTATATTCATACCTTCATTATATTATATTATAACAATAAGGACAGTATAGGACTTCAATGGAAGTCTTCGGCGAAAAAAAAAAAAAAAATACATTTTTCTTCTGTTAATTTTTCCAAAAATTGGTGTCTTGAGGTTTTATTCTTTTACATAAATTAGGCCAATTATCACCAAACATTTTATTGATAAGCTATTAATTACGACGTTTCGATCATACTAAGGGCCATTTTCAAGTCTTGATGAGTCCTCCTTTATATATCCATTATTAATGTCGCAATAATTTGTTCAGTGAACATAAATTGTCCTGCTATTTAGGGATTTCGCCTACGTCATTTCTGGAGGGACTTCATTTAGAATTTAATTTTTAAAAAACCGGGCTAAACGGTGGCTCAGGCTCTGCACTAGGTAGGAAAGTAATAAATTAAAACATGTGTAGAAAATAGAATAAGTTGTATCATCGCTAATACTGGTTCGATTCCGATGATTTTTTTTATTGTTTTGTTGGTAATTTAATAACCTTTTAAAAGTTTTATTATAAATTTTACCGATATACTGAGCGAGTTAGGCCCAAAAATATTTTTTCTTAACTTTTTTCCTGAATCTTTTCCGGAATTTAATCCACTTACGAAAATCGAAAGGAAAATTATTAGAACTTTATAGGAAACTTTCATCAAAATCGTGTTACAGCCGATTTCGCGCTACATTCTATAGAAAAACATGTTTTTTCATTAATTACGCAGGATGGATTTTGTGTCACAGACATCAGTAGTCAAAACTCTAAAAAATAGAAAATGAAGCAACAAAATTGGTCCACAAATCCCGAGAAAATCTTGGCAGACAGACAGACCAATAGCTAAAAACTTATTTATCGGACTATGGGGGCAAAATCGCATATCGGAAATTTGACCCGATCGCAATACTTTCCTTACCTAGTATAGGCAGGAAAGTAAAAATATTTAGGCCAATATTAGAAATCACCTTTCATTTATTTCCCTTTATGTCATATGGAAAGGAATGTAACGTTGATGTATAATTTTTTGGAAATAATAAACCATTCTATAATAATTTGCAGTATTTTTTTTTAGATTAATCTTCATCTTTAAATTGTTTTTGATTTTCTTGATACTTCATTATTAAATATCGAAAAAATGTCAAGTATAACTTTTTTTATATAAAAGTTTGCAAATTCCTATCTTAATACATAATAAAATAGTTAATGTATTGGAGGGGGGAGGGAATATTGTGGTACAATAGACTTGGAGTGTACTTCAACCCCTGATTGCATTGAGCTTACGTGCGACTGAACTGGTTCCTCGCCAAAAAGAAAGGAAAATAAAACAGAACATTATTTTTATTATCTTGATTACATTTCAACTACTACATTCTCTTTATTATTATAATTCGTTAATTAGAATTCGCTCAAGTGTTAAGAATTCAGTCCGATTGTCTAATTTTATAGAGCGTTCACTCCATTTATGGACAGAGGACCCAGAGATAGACAGATTGGACTTTAATTATAAATAATAGATAGATAGATAGAAAGTAAACTTTATTCTGGGACGTGGTCCTTTATGAATAACAGATATGAACAAAAAACAAAAACTACATCTGGCCAAAATTACCTTAGTCAATATTAAAGAATACATAGTATCTTCAGTAAAATTAAATTAAAAGAAGTAAAAATAACACCATTTTGAAAAGAAAACACAATAAAAAAAAACATTATTTAAATGAAAAGAGAACAAAATAAAATAAACATGGGTTGATTTTTAGAATTAAAAACTCTATCAATTTTTACAACTATTCACCTCAGTCAAAATCTGTTTCGCAATATTTATTTTAATAAGCTATCTTGTAGATTTAAAGGTTCCAGTTTTTTTTCTAGATTAAAGAACAATTCCCTCTATTGACAATTGTATGAATAAAGTTCCGAAAAGAAAATTTTGAAATACCTATCATTGTTGTTTCTATAGTACTCTTGAAAACAGTGTGTTTCATACCTTCCTACTAATAGTTTTGCTAAGGGTAAGGCAAACATTTATCTTTATTGCTATCTATATAATTAAATAAAGATTATAGAATTTTCCTGAGGTATGTCCATTATTGGTATCGAGCCTATGTACATTATTAGAACAATTGGATTTCCGAGTGTCAATCACTGGTACAAAAAAGTGCTTTTTTTTTTTAAATGGATATTATACCTGCATAATTGTGTATTTTTTTCAATTTTAAAGTATTAAATAAAAAAAGGAGATCCCAGAGATTCTGAATTTCAAATGGAGAAATTCAAAACTATAATAATTACGGCGACATAAGACCAAAAAGAAAAAAAAAAAATCCTTATTTATGTCTATCATTGGTGCGATTATCCTAATTTGCGCGATTAATGTACAAGAAAATTCTCTTTCAAGACATTATATATTTATATTAGTTTAGTTTAGGAACCAGAATTTTACAGTCTGAGCCTTTTTGCACCCAAATTATTTTTGTATCTTATATCTCATCATATATCTTATTTCGTTCTGGTCAGAATCAACTTAAATATTTCTAAGCAATAATTAAATTTAAATTATTATATGAAGAAGAGTTACAACGATAACTGATTATGGCTGAAATATTCTGACAGTTGTGCTGTTTTTTTTTTGTGATTTATAAAAAGAAATACTCAGCCCAAAAATCGGTTAATTTATTCACAAAACAATATTTATTTAAAATTAATTAAACTATATATTTTTTATTATTGTTAGTTAGGTTTTCAATTTTAATAAATAATAATAAAAAAACAAAAAAAAAATTTGAAGTCCAGTCCTACTATATTTTTCTTTCTTTAAACCCAACATTTTAACCCTTAGGCCATTTTCAATGTAAGAAATTTCAATATAAAAATTAAATCTTAGATGATGATTTCAGGACTGGACAAAAGTATGTGACAGAAAATTATTCAAAATGGTTTTTTTAATTAAAGTTTCTTCACTTAAAACGGCCTAAGGGCTGAAACGTTGGGTTCACAGAAAAAAATAAATTAGTACTGAGAATAAAACTTTTTTTTTATTATTAATTAAAATTATTGATTTTATATTAAAATAGTTGAGGCAAATAATTTTCTTTGAACTGTTTTTAATTGCCTGGATAAATTTTTAATTGATATATATATCAAAGGTTCAAAGGTCATATATTTATTTATTTATATTCAATGGTTTTTTGCATCGCATTTTTCCTGAAATTTATAGAATGTCGCAATGCGTATCAAACGTTGATGTAGTCGAATTCTAATAGTTCGGAGATACATATGATTTTTCTTATTTATTTCGGTATGTATGTTTGTTTTTTTAGAAAAACGATAAATATTTTTTCCTGGATTTTTCATGTTATGCGAATGTCTGAAGGCCCTCCATGTCATATGAAAAATTACATGAAAATTCAGTTGGTGTTAAAAAGTTTCTTACTGGGAGGGGGAGAGAGGAGAGGTTCCTATGTTTTTTCTCACCGCTTTAATATTGATAAATTCAATTGTAAAACTATTACAGAAAAATCCTGCAAATCACTAGATTTAAAAATTATGTTCGATTTATTCTGGTATTTTTTTTATCTTTCATTTTCATTTGTTTATCTTATGATATTAAAAAAAATAATAAAGAGGACGACTTCATATGTGTTATCCTGCTGCTGAAATTTTATTATTTTTTTTACATCAAAGTATTTTTTTTTTTAAATTAAATCACAAATGTTTTAGTTTAGATACATTTTTATTTTTATTATTTTTTTAATTCTCGGCTATTGTTATAATTAACATAGATTATGGATAGCGGTTTAACTATGTATCGGCTATCCAGTGAAGCTTGAGAGAGAGAGAACCAAGAATATTCTACGAAATTAATTTAGTCGAATAACCTATTAGCAGGAACAGCCTGGTGACCAAGGATACTGTTACTCAATAAATCGAATCTGTTTATGTAGTTACCCTCACCGAATTATTGGGTAAATCACTTTAGAGGTAGCTATATTACTATAGAACTTCCCAGTATAGTAATTCCCACATATTGCCTTCATGGAACCGAATATTCAAAGAGCTTTGTAGTATAATGAATTGATATTTCAAAGTGACTAGAATTTAAAAATAAAATGAAAAAATGAGACTATAGTGGCCAAATAGAAGTGTTTGTATATATAGAACACATGTTTCAAATGTTTCATTAATAATTTCTATATATAATTTTATATTACATTATTTTTTTTAAAATATCACAAAATTTTTGAACAGCGCCTTAATAATATTTATTTATTAACCAAACAAAAATGTGGAACATTAGATTAAATTTGCAATCTGCAAATTTCTTTGCAATAAGCAAATTTTTTAGCAGCTTCACAGCTTCCCATCACGTCCGGGATATAAATCAGATCAGCAGGTCTCTTGGCCAAAGCCTACGTAATCGTCGTGGTGGGCTGTACGGGTTTCTTGTACGATGAAGGATTTCTGTTAGAGGATTCATGTTGTACGTCAGTCTTTGGTGAAAGTTATTGTAGTTCTCTTTTGCAGTATCTAAAATTGTAGGCACGTTTAAGTCTTTATGTAGTGTGTCATTTGCGACATAAAAAGGTGCGTCAACTATTCTTCGCAACACTTTTGACTGAAAGGACTGAACTTTTTTAATGTTTGAAGTTTTAGCAGAGCCCCACAGTTCTATGCCGTAAGTCTAAATAGGTTTAAGTAAGACTTCATAAAGGGTTAGTTTGTTAGTTAAAGATAATTTTGAATGCCTGTCAAGTAATCTGGATAAGAGACCGTATCATCTGTTTAATTCTATTCGTTTTTGTCTGATGTGAGTCTTCCAAGTAAGTCTTTTGTCCAGGTAAAAACCTAAATACCTAACTACATCTGATGTTGGGATTTGAATGTTATTAAAATATATTTCAGGGGAAGGTTTATGGTTAAGAGTGAATACCACATGCACACTTTTTTTTTCATTCTTCTTAATTTTCCACCTTGTTGCCCAGTCTGCAATATCGTTCAGATGATTTTGAAGGATGGTAGATGCTCGAACAGGGTTTTTATCTGAGCTTAGTACAGCGGTATCGTCTGCAAAAGTAGCCAGTATTGTGTCGTTGTGTTCCGGTAGGTCAGACATATATATATTAAACAATATTGGTCCAAGGACACTACCCTGAGGCACTCCTGCCTTAATAATATAAAATATAATTAAATATATAAGAGTTTTATCATCCTACATGAAACTATTATTAGCTGCCGTAATCTAAAAATAATTTAAAACTAAATAAAGAAGAGAAATCGTAAATGAAACTATAATTTTTCTTTTCTCCGATACTTTCTATAGAAAAGAAATTACTTGACAGTGATCTGGAAAAATTCTCTATCATATATTATAAAATTTTAAAAAGGAATCAAATTATTAAATTTGATTAAAAAACTAATTATTACAATTTTACTTTACTGTATTCTAACAATAGTTAGAAAACATATCAAATATTAAAAAATATTTGAAACTATTAAGACTTTCCGGTAAAATGAATATATTTTTACCTAATTAATAATAGAAAACGCTGCAAATTATTTCACAATGGTTTATTATTTTCAAACAATTATACGTCTATAGTAACAATACCTTCCTAGTGACAAAGAAAATTAAATAAAAAGTGATTCTAATTATTGGAACAAACTTTTTTTTTTATTCATTAGTAATATCCTACTTTTCCCTCCACAGTTGGAGGGACAAGTCTGGTTTGGAGTTCTCTCGCCAAGTTGTAAATATTGTATATAGGTGTGCATGTGTTCTTTTTATTTATTTATTTTTAGGTTATTTTATTCTTATTTATTGTATATATATTATTTTTCTGTATAATTTATTTTATTTACTGTACATAGAGTGTGAATGTGATCTGTGAACACTATTATTAATGTCCCTGAGACAGATTGTAATATGTTTCAATAAATAAGCTTATAGAGTAGAGTAATATCCTAAAAATATTAGCATTACTTCAGTAATACATTCAAAAACCAGAATAAAGGATACAACCTTTACAGTGTAACATATAAAAAACATCTAGAGACCATAACTTTGTTCCTAATTGTCCGATTTTAACTATTTTTTTTAGAAAATTCCTTTAACTTTTAAATGAACATACAATTGAAAAAAGTATATACTTTTTGAGTTATTCGGAATCTAATTTTACCATCCCTCGTAACTTTTTTTCCAGCTCCTTTTCGTTGAGGTATGTTATATAGATAAAAATCGGTCCAGTAGTTTCGGAGAAAATAACGTCTGCGCGGCGGACGGAAAAAAAAATTGTATTCGTTTTTCGAATTCTACGTATCCTGAAACGTAAAACATCAAATTTTGAGAGCGTGTTAAGTTTTTGAATTTTTTGTTCGATCACAATGGTTGATTAAGAAAAAATTAAGTAACTTTTGAAAGTTTAAGTTCTAATTATTAGTAATGAGAAAATACCTAGTTTGATTATTCATGGATAATGTATTCAGCTAGTTTTAAAAATATCCAACTGCTTATTTTGACATAATATTATATTGCGCAATAACAAAGAATAATTATAGTTAAAATTAGAATGCAATGCAAGCATTACTGTTAAAACAGCGAAAATATAAAAATAATGCTTCGTAGCGTTTTAGCTAACATAAAAAAACAGGAGTTAATAGGGGTTTCATACTTTAATGTTTATGTTCGAAGGATTTTTATCTGACTGTAATTAAAAATAAATTATGGTGTTGAACTTCTAGCAGAAAATTATAGAGACCAGTCCAACACGTCAACTTGAGTTTATGAACTCAAATAAAAATGGGGAGAGAAAAAGTATAAAAACTAAGGCTCATACTAAAAATACACTCAGTGTCAAACAATTTCTAAACCTTTAGTTTAGTTTATTATTGAGACTGTAGTAATTCTGTCGAGAAAAAAAATGTCTCCATCTTATCCAGAAGTGTTTCCTGACTTCAGAGTCTATCCACGCCTGGTGAAAACTTAATAATCATCAGCCGGATTCGAACCTGGAACCTTGCCGCTGAGCTACCCCGCTCCCTTATAATTTTTATATATATTATAAACTTCCGATATTTTTTTTTGGAGGGTCCACTCCTCAACCAGAATGGAAAGTCAGCACCGATGCGAGGGACAACATAGTCTCCTCTTAAATACCTTTTTTACTACCATAATTTTTTTATTTATTTAACCACAGTCCTTAAGAACTAGTGGTAGGCATATTTACTACAAGTTATTTCTTGTACATAAGAAACCCCCCGGGACTCAGATGATATTCATGTATAACCTTCAGATGATATATGGAATGTTTGGAATAACAAAAAAAAGAAGCAAGAAACCCACAGCGTGGGGTATAGGACACACTATCTCCTCTCATGCAGGTATTCATATATGCAGAAGGACCCCTCCTTCTGGCTTACTGCAAAGAACTTCAATTTTATCTGAGCAAATAGTGTCACCGGTGAAGTAAAGTGACAAAAAACGTGGCCATGAATAAAAAGACACTTGCTTTACAGTTGTTCTTTATTAAATTAATGGTTCCGATAATATGCAAATACTAATCGATAGTGAAGCGTTCCAGTTTCGATACTGCATTATGTTTATTCGTTAAACCTCAATTGGTACCTTGAACCTGAAGATAGTAAACTTGGAATAC
Source organism: Nezara viridula (assembly GCA_928085145.1). Taxonomy (NCBI): domain Eukaryota; kingdom Metazoa; phylum Arthropoda; class Insecta; order Hemiptera; family Pentatomidae; genus Nezara; species Nezara viridula. The sequence continues at coordinate 46,946,236 of OV725083.1, read as the reverse complement.
GAATCTCAATATTCATAAATGAGAAGCACTGGTTAAAGAGCTGTCTTAAGAGTGTAAACTTTTCTTAATCCTTGAAGTTCCTAATTTTGCTAGAATAGGTTGGTAACCTTTTATCTTACATGTGCTTCCTGTCCTATTTGGAATATATAAGGAAGTGACCTAGTGTGTGAACAAATACAAAAATGTGACACGTTGTCTTTTACCTCTAGAGTACTTGTTTAGTAACTAAAAAATAAATTTTAATAGCTCCAAGTTATGAAACATTGGCTACCCTGAAGAAATACAAAAATACAAATAAAAAAAGAAATACAAAAATGGATATGGAGTTTATTTCCGAGATACAGAATCAAAATACTATTTTTATTAATTTATTATTCGAATTAAAGATTCCTAACGGTAAATATTTATTTATTATCAAATTAAGTTATCCTCTTCTATTAGCTTCCTCCAGTCATCTCTGTTCTGAACGGTCATCATCCAGCTCCTGACTCCCAGGACATCCCTTGAATCTATTGCACCGTTTTACCGTCTGACCGTTTTAGTTTTGGTCTCCCTCTTCTTCTTGTGCCGTAGAGAGGTTTTAGCAAAGATTGATGATCGTCCGTCCCACGATGTTCACATCATCCGCATAGGCTAATATCTGAACCATCCGGTTGTAAATTGTCATAATAGTTTGCACACCAGAATCCCTGACTGCCTTCTCAAGTGCCAAGTTAAACAGAAGGCATGGTAACGCATCACCTTGGCGAAGTCCATTTGTTGAGAAGAACACTTCTGTTCATTGACCACTAACATGCACAGTACACTTAACATCCCTCATGGTCAGCTTCACCAATCGTATTAGCTTATTCGGGATATTGAAACCTTCAAGAGCCTTGTACAGTTCTTCCTGGTTAATGCTATCGTAAGCTGCCTTAAAGTCAACGAAAAGATGGTGGGTTTAATTAAAATATTTAATCTAGGTAAAAAATCTGGCGGTTGAGCGTGATCTCGGTCAAATCAGCTCCTTGCACAAGCGTAGACCAAGAAACAGTGCTTTCCCTAAATAGCACTGAACGAAAGACCCTTCATGGGTTGTATTTTTTTTTTCACGTTTAGTAATATTGAACCAATATTTTGAACTTGGTATATTTCAATATAATTATTACAATATATCCCTCAGATGGTCAATAAATTCCATATTTATTCAATAATATTGACCGTATAAGTAATCCTTAAGTGAGTACTGAATAGACAGCACAGGTCTTAACTACGAAGTAGATTGACAAATATCCGGATCAGCTATTCACTTAACGCAATTCATTTTATTAATAATTGATAGATTATTTCATAATTTTTATTTTTTTTTTTAACTTTTTTTCGAATAAATGCACTTTCTCTCTATCATCCTCATTTACAATCAATTTCAGTACAATCGAACTTTATTAATTATTTAGAAACTTCTTTGTTAATTTTACTCCTGGCGCGATAATTAAATATACACAACGTAAAATCATCTTCCTGAAAAACAAACAAGGAAGAAAACGCTTTCAGTGTGAAATCGATCTCGAATAAGGAAAACTTGCTTAAAACTACAAATCTAAAGAGTATATCATACATGCATTTTTATTATAAATTAGTGATTATTTTTATATTGCGATAATTCAATAAAAAATAAAAATATCATAACAAGAAATTAGAAAATACTAATTTCTTATTTTTATTTATTTATTGAAATTTACAACTGTATTACTAAAAATACAACAAATAAATGTGTAATTGTTAATAAAATTAGTACAGACATGAAAAGAAACTATCGATTGGTAGCATTCCAATCATAATTAGGTCACCATGCAACTTTCTTTTTAAAAGCCTAGGAGGATTGTCGGGAATCCAAGTAGATGCAAGATTAGAAACAAGAGGGTTTGGATGGATGTGAAGTTAGTTATGAAAGGAATAGGCTTAATAGAATATTAAGGTAATTATGAACAATTTTGTTTGTGACTAAGTAGGAAGTATTGAGGATAAGTTCAAATAGGCCTCATAATAATCAAGTAAATGAGTCTTTTATAATTAATTGGAAGTTTGAAGAGATTGTCAAGTAAGCGTTGAAGTAGTCGGAAACGTCTAGCAGTTTCTTGTCGATTCAGTCTTATACGTGGTTGACAATTAGGAAGTTTTTCCTGGTGCGGTCATAGGTAGTGGATCTGTTCAACAGGGATAAGTGGTATTGCTTAAGGGTATACGACTATTAAAGGATACTGTAAGGCAGGAATTCATATGTTTACGGCGAAGAGTAAACCTGATTTGACATGATTTATAGGAATTTATTTTCGTTCTACAATAAAAAATAACCTCTCTATTATATAAAAAGGTTTTAGTGACCGTGTCTTATTTTATTTTACATGTACAAAGTTGTACGGACCGTAACGAAGAAGCCATAATTATTATTTCCAGAATTATTTCTCTCAGATCATGATTTGCAATAGGAATAAAGTGCGATGTATAATATCGATTTTTAAATAAATTAAAAATTTATATTCTATCCAAAGAACGGTTTCGTTCTGTTTAATTTATTTTGATAAAAAACAATACAATCTGAACTACAGAATACATGTAAATTAAATTTTGAGAAACGAATAGTTTATAATTAAATGAACAGTTGTATAATTTGTAAAATTTGGGTTGGTCTTAGTAAATTAAAGCATTACATCTGCCACTTCATCAAAGTATTGAAGAATGATGATTGTTTAGGAATGAATGCCACCAACTGAATCGGGAAAGGGCGGAGTGGTCGAGTGGACTAACGCTTGTACACTGCCCGTTGTGCAGCAACCCCTGATAACTGAATTATAGTTAATAAAATAACTATAACTAACTAAAATAATGTTTCGGTGCCAGTGGTTTTTTTTTTTTTTATCTCTGGCATCAATCCCCCGTCCTCATCCCCTGGTCCGGGAAAACCCCGTAGTGCCTAAAAGGCGAGGTAGGAAAGAACAAAAAAAAAACTTAGTGGGTAGGCACGAAAACTTCTTTTGGGAAATAATGGACTGTATGAAGTAAACAAACTTATCAGAATGCCAAAAAAACAAAATTAAACGACATTTTTCAAAGTATATGCCGAGAAAAGGGGAAATATTAAAGTAATATGATTATTGTTAGTTGGTGAGTTGAAGTTTTGATGGGTTTAAATTTTTATGGTTAATAATTGCTGTAGAAAAAGCCATGGTGAAATTCGTGTATATGGGCTGCACTACTTATTGTCGGAAGAACAAAAAAAATTAATTCCATACATGATATGGTTGACTGTTGTATATTTTTGAGGAAGGGTGGCGATCATAAAAAGACTAAAATAGTGACACAAATATTTTATTTTATTTATTTTTTATGATTCACTTTTTATTTTTAATTTATTATTTACAAGACTGAAATGACAAGAAACCACTCGACGTTTCCGATTACTTCAGCACTTACTAGACAAACGCTCTAAATTTTCAATTAATTACAAATGACTATAATAAAGCCTATTTGGACTTACGGAGTTGAGCTATGGGGCTCCACTAAACCATCGAATTCCTCTCTCATATTCAATCCTTACAATCCAAAATCCTTCGTAAAATCCTTAATGCTCACTACTTTGTTACAAATAAAACCATCCATAATGACCTTAATGTAACATAATCCATAATGTTCTTATGTTTCAGATCTAGCCCAATCCAGATACCTATCCTTCCATAATAAACTTCAGAATCATCCGAACCCTCTCGTTTCTAACCTTGCTACCTATTCAATCCCTGATAACCCTCCGAGGCGTGTGAAAAGAAGATGGCTCCGTGATATCCTAATGTAGACATATCATTAGAGTGCAGCCATTGGGTAGTTACTCAGCAAATGTTTTCACGTCATTATATGTTCAAATTTACTGAATGTATTTTTCTAATACAGATGTAAATATCATTAAGGAATAATATATAAAAAAATAATATTATTTTTCACTATTTTAATCTTTTTACGACCGCAACCCTCTTCAAAAACCGTCTTCATCTTCAAAAAACCTAAATGTTTGAACATAAGTTGGGACTGTTACATTTTGATACTACAAAAACTTATGTGAATTTGCAGCCACTTCCATCCTCTTCATCTTGCTGCCCCTCTTGCCGGGAAACCTTCTCTTCTTTTACTCCTCCACTCGAAGATGTAGAATAGCAGGAAGAGAGTATAAGACAGTACGAAACCTAATGAATAGGCCGATAAGCTTATTAATCTGACTATAGTCTCTCCCCATTTTTTCTTCTTATCTCTCACAGTTTCTTTTTTTCTCCGCCAGAGTTCGTCCATGTAGTCGGGCATACACTGTCGAAAGATTGCTCGAGCTTTTCATTAATATCGAAAACCCGAAAAAGATAGAAAAAAGTATATTAAACATGATGAATCAATATTTATTTACATATATCTCACAATAGACTACTAGGAATATTTTATAATTAACGATTGTATTTGCTCAATTCAGCGAAATTTATTTCATAGAATAATGAAATAGTCAGAGCATTGATATCTAATTGATTGTGCAAATATTTAGTGTGTGTTTGTTCCAATTAAAATCATAGGTACTACACATATGAGATAGAAATTTATGATAGGAAATTCAAAGCATTGTTATATTTCCTCATGCATGAGAACATTTAATTTAGCGACAAACTGACTACATGACATTTTTTTTTTAGTATCAAACGTCTACCGATACGGAAAAATAATATACTAAATATATTTTCCTTTTTTTTTTTACCTCAGAGATTTTGGTTTAGAATACGTTCAAATAACATAATTTTATTTATTTTTACATTCGCCGTCTTGCGGCCCGAAGTTAAGGCTTTCATCAGGGTTGGGAAAAGAACCAGATAACAATAGGTATAATAATATTAAAGAGACTTTGAATAAAACAGAATTAAGATTTTAAAAAAATGGTGATAGGGAAAGACTAATAATTTTTAGTAGAACAACTTAACGTAAAATGAAGCAAATAGAATGGACATTAAAGTAAAACAAAGTAGGTAGATTGGTAACAGTAACAGAGAACTAAGAAATAAATAATAATAAACTGTAACAAAGCACGGACCAATGAAATAAGCATAATAAAATATAAGGTAAAGAAAATGGTAATCTAGAATAAAGTGTAAAACATATAAAATAAATAAGAAGTTATATAAGAAATAATTGATATAAATAGAACATAGAGATATTGCAAAATCTATCAAAAATATAATGTAAAAAAAATGTATGAGGAAATGTATCATGTATAGAAAATAGAGATGGAGATATGGAAAATAGAGTGACGGGAAGGCCGAAAAAAAGCAGAATAAGATAATAAAAATAAACAAACCTGCTTTACATCAATTATTATTAAGGTGAATGTATCTGTAATTGACACTTTAAGCGAAATTCCCTACATTGATGTAAATATCTTTAGTTCTGATTATTGATCATTGAAAATGAGTTTACTTGTCAGCAAATTAAGTATGTCGGATTTATTTGTCCTATACTGTCAATTATTAGTAAATAATTCATGAAAAACTTACCAAATTCTGACAGCGCCATTCGCACCAGTAATAGATACCTAGGTTTTTTTTTAGAAATTCAAAAATAAGAAAAAGTAAATGTTTACAGTTTTAAACTTTTTTTGTTCTATTCTTCCTCGCCTTTTAGGCAATACGGGGTTTCCCCAGACTAGTATTTTAGAAACTCCAGCTTCCCCGCATGCCTTAATTAGTTCAGTAGGAATATTATCGATTCCCGCTGCTTTATATGATTTTAATTTTCCGATAGCTACTTCAACTTGCTCTTTACTTGGTCCTTCTATTAACGGTTCAGCACTCTGGTACTCAGAAGGAGGACACAGATCATAATTTCTCGTATTTAAAATATTGTCAAAGTGGTCCTTAAACTTATTCAATATGTCAACCGGATCGGTCAGAATATTGTTATTATCATCCCTAATTCCAGACGTTACGGGCCCTACATATTTACGTGATCTGTTTATACCTTTGTACATGTCTCTTACGTTATTTTCGATTCTATTAGTTTCTATTTCAATTATTTTGTTTTTAAGATACTCCCTTTTTTTATTTTTGAACAATTTTGTCGTTTCGTTCTTTGAGATTCGGATGTATTCCAGATTATCTTCGCTAGGATTATTTAGAGCTTTTAATTTAGCGGCTTTTCTTTTTTCACACATGTTTAAGCAATCTTCATCAAACCACGGTTTGTTATTCTTATTTTACTTTTTTCCTAGACACGAGTTACCGACCGCTTTAATATTATCCCTGATCTCTATCCATAACTTGTCAATATCCTCGTGGTCCTCGTCAGGAAGCTCTAAAGCTTCAAACCTATTCTTAACATCTAGCTCGAATTGGTTTCTAATTGATGGATTTTTTAATTTTTCCAAATTAAAATTCTCAAAATCGAAACGGTTTTCTTTTCTCTTTTTTATATTAAGTTTTTGTCGAAGTTTCGCGATTACTAATTCATGATCCGACTCACATTCTGCTCCGCGATAAGACCGTACATTAATTATACTGCTTTGCCAGCTATGTTGTATCAAGACATGATCGATTTGATTTCGTGTTTGCGAATCCGGTGATGTCCAAGTATATTTATGAATATCCTTATGTTTAAACGTCGTACTTTTAATTATCAGGTTTTTCGAGATGGCAAAGTTTATCAGACGGATCCCATTATCATTACTATATTCGTGCAAACTTTCTTTACCAATCGTCGGAATATAAACTTCTTCCCTTCCTACCTTTGCGTTCGCATCACCTACAATTATTTTCATGTAGTTTCGCGGTAGTTTATCATAAACCCATTCGAGTTTATCGTAAAATTCACTTTTGACTTCATCGTCACTGTCTTCGGTCGGACAATGTATGTTTATTAATGCGATTTTAAACCAACGTCCTTGAAATGTAGCTACCGAAATTCTATCACTAAAGAATTGTACGTCCCTCAAAGCGGATAGTAATCTACTCCTAATTAGAAACCCGGTACCCAAACAATGATTCCCGCTTCCTCCGTACAAAATAGTGTACTTCCCTTCCCTCATCGAGCCCTCCCCTGGTCAGCGAACCTCTTGCAGAGCCACGACATCCAAATTGTACCCATTTACCTCATTCGCGACCGATTTTAGCCCCCCTGCTGTGTTTAAACTCCTTACGTTCCACGTACCAATATTTAAATCCCTATATTTCAACTTGCACCATGAATCCCCTAAAGCAGTCCCCACCCGGAGACCCGAACGGGGGACTAGTTTACCTCCGGATAATGAGCGTTTTACCTTAGGGAGATCCATGACTTTTTGTGGTGTTTGGTGAACTAAAGATATGTGAGTAGGACGTTCAATCCTACGTCACACCCTCCAGCAAGTCTGGTGGGCCCCTACCTCCAGCAAGTCTGGAGGTCCCCTCCTTCCAGCAAGTCTGGAGGGCCCCTCTCATTGTTGGTCAGCGAGTCCATCGGACTTAGTCGGGAGGAACTTCCAAGGAATTTCCACCGACCATCCCCACATCCGCCACCCGTGGGACGCTCCCCATACGCGGTAATGAGCCCGCGCGAGGATATATATATATATATATATATATATATATATATATATATATACTCTTATTTCTTAATTTCCAACTCAAATAGTTCTCATCCTAATATATATACTCTTATTTCTTAATTTCCAACTCAAATAGTTCTCATCCTAATATTTATCATAAGGTGTTTTTAAGTCCTTTTGGATCTATACAAATTTGAACCTTATTGATTGAATTGTTTGGGATATGTAAAAGATTTTCGTGAAATTTACAAAAAAAAATTACAATGAAATGATCAAGGTACAAAAAATAATTATTTTTACTTTCGCTTACCTATATATGAAATATATAGTAAGGTAAAGTATTGCGATCGTGAAAATTTGATAATCTGAATTTTCAACGGACATACACGTTTTGATGTCTCCTGAGTCCAAATAACCAAGTTAATTAAATTAAATATTACATATTTAAGATAGTTTAGATGTCACAGTAACTTTTTCCGTAAAACCGGCTACCCGGAAGTGCCACTTTATATCCACGGTGTAATACACTTTCCTCAAAAACGGCTCCAACGGTTTTTTTTTTAAACGGTTTCCAATGTTCGTATATGCCTTCCTGTAAAGTACATTTAATATGGTTTATTTAAAAAAAAATAACTCTCTTTTATTGATAGTAACTATAAAAAATGGCTAAACATGAAGTTTGAAAGAATATGATAATTAGAAACTGGAGAAAAAAAGAAAAATGCTTATCCAGGTTGAAAATGAATCTACGGAAATAACAGTCAGAAGATACACGTATATTATATCGTTGGAAAGCAGACGATTTCAGAAAAAAAAAAAAAAATAAAGTTGTAGAAGGTAACGAAGACTGGCGAAAAAATATAAATATTAATTTCAGAAAACTAAAATTATTTAACATAAATCACATGTTTCCAAGGAAATCAAATGAAATTTTCTTATTAAATGTAAACTAATATTTATCATTAGGTGTTTTTTATGTCCTTTATGGGTCCATAAAAATTTGAAGCTTATTAATTAAATTATTTGAGAGCTGTAAAAGATTTTAGTGAAATTTACAATGCAATGATCAAGGTACAAAAAATAATAATTTTTTTGTTTAAATACTGTTATTTAAAATTCTGAAAATTACTAAACTTTTTCTCTTAATTTTCTTCTTTTTTTTTAAATCTAACTAGACGACGTTTCGAAACAGTTTGTACATCTTCATGACCATCTATCTTATGCATTATCGTACTTTTGTTACATCAATTATTATATAATAGGCGTAAAATACTTTTCTGCCTTATATTTTTCGATTATCTCGGAATATTCCTCGTCTTTATTCCTATGGAAAAGGATATAAGTGACAAATAGAAATTTTAATAAAGTATGCTTACTTATTATCAAGGAATCATTGTTTTCATTGGCGTATAAGTACCACAAAAATAGTATGTAAGATGTTCGGAAGAAGAGGAAGTATGAATATAAGTATTATATTATTATCATGCACGCTTCCTCTTTCCTTAGTTTATAAGGAAAAGACCCAGTAATTCGAGATAAGGATACAGCAAATCGAGAAAGTGGAGACATTTCGAGACTGCTCTTACGGAACAACCATGAACGCCGCGGGAGTATGATAAGTCCACGTGGAAGACCTGCAAACAGCAATGTATGAAAAGAATATAAAAAGATATCAAAGAGTCCTCAGGAGCGAAGGGGAAAACAATAGCCCAAGATATGGATGCAGCTCATCAAGGAAAAGTTCTACAAGTTCTCCCAAGTCTGGGTAAGCTGGAGGAAAAAAGGGTACAAGTTTCCTTAAGGCTAAACTTGTATATTTACTTCTTAACGTTCTTTTAAAAAGTAACAATAAATTATTAATATTTTTGGACTAAACAAAGATGGATCTATTGTATAATTTATGATGCTGCACTTCGTAGGTTTATGTAATGAACATCCTTAAACATAATCGAAGCAATACTGTCGGTCGGTAACAGGGTAACTTATTCCACGCCCAACCATACAGTCTTGCGCTTCTAAAATACAGAGTATAAAATAACACATCACGCATGACGTCCAATTCCAAACTGGAAGAATGGTGAGGCAACACCGCTGAGGGAGGTTATTATGAAACAGTTAATGAGCAAAAAAAACCGATGAGATAAATATAATTACCAACCAAAACTATGCTACAAAAGCAGGAATCAGACTTTCATAATGTTGGAGTGTTATAAAATAGGAAGAATAGTTCTATGAGAAAGATATTAGAAGCAATGGGTGTTGCTCAGAAGTTAGATATTGCTTGTAATTATAGTAATAACAATAACAATTGAATAACTTTTATTTTTAAATGTTAAACATCTAGGATCAGTCTAAGAAATCCTTATTTTTTTAACTTTTGTCTGATCAGCTGTTTTTTATGATGACCTTCCATTGATGTGTTGTCTTTGTATTATTTCTTCAATTGTATTTATAATTACTAGTAGGCCCATGCGAAAAATTCGCACAGCATATTTTTAAGTAATCAAATGCCAAATTAATAATAAAATAATGCAACGTATCACAAGATAAAGAAATCAACTGTTACTTTTCATTGATAAATATAATCGACAAAGGAAACATAAATTAATTTAAAACTTCATTAATGTTTGGAACCAACATGTTTACAAATTTCAATAAGCTGTATCTTTGCTAAAAATATTTTGATTTCGATGATTTTTTTTTTATTTTTGTAGGGAATTCAGTAATATTTTATATAATCATGGGTATGAGAGAAAGTGTGTCATTTTTTAGTTATTCGCAAATAAAGTTTCTTTTCTTTCATAACTTGTTTGCCGGGATTTTCGGGGGTATTGGACTATTTTTTCCGCTTGAAGGATAAGAAAGCCTTCAAAATTGGTGGCTCAATCTTGGGATTTGGTGAAGAATTAACGATGATATGGCTTGCCGATCAAAAACACCATCGATAAATAATATAAACTCCTCCTCTCTCGATCATAGAGGCCTCAAGTCGACGAAATGAGACATCTATTCAATGACAGTGCTACAATTAACGTAAGGTTATGTGGATGCGGACCCTATGCCTTGCGTTATCACGAAAATAGTACGTTTTGGAGCTTAAGAATGCAGAGCCCAATAGTTCCGAGGGAACTATCTGGGTCTTGCTGTACTCGTCAAAATCTTCAAAGTCCAATTTGTCCCTTATCGATCTACAGACTTACTATCGTTCCAGTATTGAAGCCTAGCAAAATGTTTGTATCGACTTCATTTATTGTAGAAAGAATAACAAAAGTGGAGAATACGATTCGCTAAGCCCCCGTGAAATTCTGAATCCAACGGTACTCCATTCATGGTACTTGAGCATGACAGGAGCTTATATTTGGTACAAATCGATTTCGAACTTTACTGTAATAATATATGTGGGGATTCTTTTTTTTTATAGCATATTAATATATTTTTGTTTGGAACTACTCTTCATCTGATTTTATTTATGCTGATCAACTGTTTGATTGTAGACCTGTACAAAAAGTATTTTAATTATAATTTCAAAATACAGTATTTAATATACCAAGTATTTTGTGTTTTTTAAATGAAAAAGTATTTAAATTGTTTTCAGAAAGGATATTTCAAATACAATATACTTATGATTGGTGGACAATCAGCATTTAATACAGCGAACATATTCTATTTTTTGATTTATTTTGTTTATTTAAAATGCAAATAATTTTTATGTATTTTAAATTTTAAACTGGAAATAAGGTTACAAACAATCGATTTTATATACTACTTCTTAAAATGCAAAATACAAAAGATGTATTTTATTTTAAAATGTTAAATTTTATACACAGCACAGGTCTGTTTATTTCATCTTTCTTCCAATATACGATTGGATGTCGTAGAGTGATGTTATCCTGAGTTTCTTTTCTTTTCGGTCAGAATTATATCTGGTTGACGGGTTATTTTATCCTTTTCCTGCATTTTAGAAACACGAGACTGTATCGTTGGAGTCTTTCCTATATTTTAACCTAATATCGATTTTCTGTCTCTGAGTAGTATGAAATACTACTTTCAGTTTGTCACATATTAGAGTCTCTTAAGACGGGGAAAATTTAGGGACTGGATGGGTAACTTTGGGACAGCGGAACAAATTTAGGTTATGGTGATTCCGTGGTGGATGCCTGTTACTTGTCTGTATCATTTTAATGGACCATATTGATTATTCCATATCTGGTTGTCTGGTTGTTCGTATCGGCATCGAACCTTCAGGTTTTCTAAGCGTTTTATTTTTAACAATAGTATACCAACTTCATCTTTATTATCCTGAAAATATAGTTATATAAACATGTTTCTTTTCAACGATATGAAGTTACACATTTTTTCCAGTTCTCTTGTTAATTGAAATTGAGCATTTATATTTAGCAAATTTCTGGATTTGATTAATTAACTAATTTCTTACTTAATGAATACCTTAACCTTTCCACTCATTCGAACACTTTTATTTCTTTTTCGTATGTATAAAATAGTCTCGTGCTCACTCCTTTGTTTTCGTAATCCTTCATGGCATGTTGTATAGAGGAGGCCTGACCTGGAAAGCCTGACCTACGAAGTTACCAACTAGAGGTTTTCACTCCAACATTGATTATGCTAAGTGAAATCTAAGACCGGTCCTGCGAATGGAATACTGATGTAGCTTAGTAACAACTTTTGTTTTAGAGTTCGTGATTCGAAACTGTGTCGTATCAGATTTTTCAGCGAATATTTGTCCCTTTTTACAAATGAGATACGAATGAATCAGTTTTATTCCTTTTTGTAAAAAAAAAAAAAATCTTTATTATTGTTTAGGAGAGCGACGTTGTAAAAATTACGTACATATTTTCTACCCCATTTTAAAGGGTGCCAGTCATTTGAACTCTTATAAAAAATAAAAAAAACGCTGCTAATTATTTCACAATGGTTTATTATTTCCAAACAACTATACATCTAAAGTAACATTACCTTCCTAATTACAAAGAAAAATAAATAAAAGGTGATTCCAATTATTGTACTAAACTTTTTTTTTAATCATTAGTAATATGCTAAAAAAAGAGAGCATTACTTCAGTAACACATTCAAAATTTAAAAACCAAACAAAGGATATAACAAAAAAACTGAAGACCATATCTTTGCTCCTAATTGTCCTGATTTTAACGATTTTTTTTTTTTTTTTTTTAGGAAATTCAGTAAACTTTTAAATAATCATAAAAAAGTATTCTTTAAGTTATTCGGAATTAAATTTTACCCTCCCTCGTAACTTTTTTTCCAGCTTCTTTTCGTTGAAGTATGTTATATAAATAAATTTAAAGGGCGTCAAGAAAGTGACTTTATCGAAGTTTTATTGAAATCGGTACATTCGTTTAGGAGCTACAGTCTATAGCAACGCCTTTTTTTTAATCATTATTAATATGCTAAAAAAAATAGGATTACTTCAGTAACACATTCAAAATTTAAAAACCAAACAAAGGATATAACATTTGGAGTAGAACATATTAAAAAAAACTGGAGACCATATCTTTGCTCCTAATTGTCCGATTTTAACTATTTTTTTTTTAGGAAATTCAGTAAACTTTTAAATAATCATAAAAAAGTGTATATTTTTTAAGTTATTCGGAATTAAATTTTACCCTCCCTCGTAACTTTTTTTCCAGCTTCTTTTCGTTGAAGTATTTTATATAAATAAATTTAAAGGGCATCAAGGAAGTGACTTTAGCGAAGTTTTATTGAAATCGGTACATTCGTTTAGGAGCTATAGTCTATAGCAACGCCTTTTTTTTAATCATTAATAATATGCTAAAAAAAATAGGATTACTTCAGTAACACATTTTTTTTTATTTATTTTTTTTTTATTTTTTTTTTTTTATTGGTGATATTTACAACTGTATTACAAGTAAAAATACATTCAGTAAATGTGAACAAAGGAATAAAATAGCATGACATCACATGTTGAGAAACTACCCATTGGTAGCACTCTAAAAATGTATTTACAAAAGATCTCGAGGCCATCTTCTTTTCAGACGCCTCTGAGGGTTGTCAGGGATCGAAGAGGAAGCAAGGTTAGAAACGAGAGGGTTTGGATGGTTCTGAAGTTTGTTATGGAAGGATAGGTATCTGGATTGGGCCAAGTCAGAAACATAAGGAACATTAAGGTCGTTATGGCATTCAAAATTTAAAAACCAAACAAAGGATATAACATTTGGAGTAGAACATATTAAAAAAAAAAAAACTGGAGACCATATCTTTGCTCCTAATTGTCCGATTTTAACTATTTTTTTTTTTTTTAGGAAATTCCGTAAACTTTTAAATAATCATAAAAAAGTGTATACTTTTTGAGTTATTCGGAATTAAATTTTACCATCCCTCGTAACTTTTTTCCAGTTTCTTTTCGTTGAAGTATTTTATATAAATAAATTTGAAGGGCGTCAAGAAAGTGACTTTAGCGAAGTTTTATTGGAATCGGTACATTCGTTTAGGAAATACAGTCTATAGCAACGCAGTTTTTTCGGCCGCCATTTCGAAAGTAAAAGGCGAATAGTAATGTCGATGAAGGAGTATCATCCTCGGATGATTTTATATCCAAATTTGAAAAAATTTGGTCCTGTGGTTTCAGAGAAAATGGGCGGACGGCGGACGGACAAAATTTTTTTTCAAATTCTACGCATCCTGAAACGTGAAACCTCAAATTTTGAGAGGGGGTTAAGTTTTTTAATTTTTCGGTCGATCACAATGGTTAATTATTGAAAATATTAAACCAAAAATATGATAAAAAGTAATTATAAATTTTGAAAAATATATATATATATTTTATTTTAATTGTGAATCGAGATATAAATTATACTAGAATTTATATATAAATATATAGATTTTTTGTAACTGTATTTTTTTAATACTTAAAGACATGTTTGTATTTTAAGTATAGTTGGTTGTAGGGTTAGTATTATAGACTGATCATCTACCAGTATTTTTGTTTTAAATATTCAGTTTAAATATAATTATTTCGAATATGGTACATGTATATATATATCCAAAACAGGGACACGTAAATAAGCACACAAACGTAATAGTTAAACATTCCAGTGTGCTTAATGTGTGGTAACACAAAGCTCATACCTGTTAAGAGCGATAAGAAGTTTCTGGGAGATCTTCAAAAGTTACTTGTGCCAATGATCCAGTCTCACATATGTAAACCAACTCCTCTCCCCCCCCCCCTCTTGTCGTCAACTTTATTCAAACTTATTAAACCATGCTTTTAATAAAGTAAAAAATTAATGATCCAATAAAAAAATTTTAAAGTTTTTTTCTTTTTATTTAGTAAGAAGAAAGCGGGCATAAGTTCCTATCAAAGCCAAAAAGATTAAAGTAAATTAATAACTTGATTATTCTTCCTTAAGAAGACTTGTTTAAGCTTAATAATTATTAGAGGTAATATCAAGTTTCTTACTTAAATGAAGTACATCCCAAGGTAAACTCTGACAAGTAGGTTTTATCTTCAGTATTGATTTAAAAACTATTACGAGAGGATTAGTAAATGTATTTCATGGCCGTTTCAAGTACAGTAATAAATTTTATTAATGATGCTTGTATGCATTTTATTGCCGAACAAAAGTTTAATTCGGCCTCGCCGTGAAAAGCCGATAAGACATTGGTCGTTTATTGTCTGTTTTTATTACTAAGCTATAATTTTTAAGAGCAGTTTACTAATTCCAAGCCAAGTTGATTATATAATATATAATCATTTTATTAAAGAATTCTTACAAGAATCGGTTGAAGTATCACCAATTTGTGTTCTGTAGTGTTAACCAAAATAGGTACAGAGTGCAAGATCGGGACCAATTAATTTTCACGAGATAAAAGACCGAGAATGATTAGAAAAACGTGTTTGTGAACAAAAATTAAGTGAAAATAGGTACAAATACTGGACAATTTTAATAAAGAATTAGTAGAACGAATATACTATTGCTTTTAACTCTTCCGATTTTGGTTTATTATTTTCAATAATGAACCATTGCAATCGAACAAAAAATTCAAAAACTTAACTCCCACTTAAAATTTGAGGATACGTAGAATTTAAAAAACGAATACAAATATTTTTTTGTCCGTCCACCGCCATTCACCATTTTCCAGTTTTTCCGAAACTACTGGACCGATTTTTTTCAAATTTAGATTTAATATCAGGGGTCACCCGGGGAGGATCCTCCTTCATCGACATTAATATCCTCCTTTTACTTTCAAGATGGCGGCCGAAAAAACATCGTTGCTATAAACTTTAGCGCCTAAATGATTTTTTTTTTTAAATCTTTTTATTGAGAAATAATACATTTTGCCACATTTAAGGGCACTGAGTACTAAAGCTGAGTGAAGCTCATTCATACTATATATACAATGCAATAAAAAAAAAAAATAAAAAAATATATATCTATATAACAAAGGTAAAAACTATAAAACTAAAGAAATGTAACTTGAATTCAAATTAAAAAAATAATAATAATAATAATAATAAAAAATACAGAAATTGGTAGCAAATTAAATAAGTCATAAGTAAAACAAATAGATATATAAAAAAGAAAAACATTCATACTTTATTTACAATCGGCCAAGAGAGCTCCGAGTCCAGCCCTTTCCTCCACGTGTGAAGGACAAAGCGAGACTCTAAGAGATCCCAGCGCTTCTCTCTCAGCTGCGTCACCGGCAGGAGTCCAGTGCAAACTGAGAGAGGGCACTAAAGCAACAGACGCTCATGACGTGAGTGGAGAGTCTGGCTATTGCCAGAACTCCAGTGACAGTCTTTACAAAAGATCTCGAGGCCACTGCCGTTTCAACCTTCGAGGAGGGTTGTAGGGGTGACTGGAGCTGGATAAGGATTGTGCTAAGGAGTTAGGATGGTGGATTATGTTCAGATGAAAATTTGAGAATCGAGATGGAATAACGTCAAGGACATAAGGGATGTAAAGGTCATGATGTAGGGTTTTGTTTGTAACATATAAGGAGCATTGACTATTATAAGGACTTTGGACTGAAAGGATTGGATGCGTTTGATGTTCGAAAATTTAGTTGTCCCCCTCAGTTCAAGTCCGTAGGTCCAGATGGGTTTGAGTATAGTCTTGTATATTAATAGTTTGTTTTCTATTGAGAGATTGGATTTTCTGTTAAGTAATCTGTATAGCTGTCCAAATCGTCGGTTAAGTTCTTGTCTTTTAAGTCTGGTATGTGGGTTCCAAGTTAGTCTTTTGTCTAAAAGGAATCTAAGATACTGAACTGTGTCTGAGACGGGGAGAGGTACAGAGTTGAAAAGGATATGTGGACAGGATCTGCGTCGGAGGGTAAAGGTGAATGTAACTTGGATAAAGTCTTCTTCTTGATGTCCTTTAAATTTATTTATATTACATACTTCAACGAAAAGAAGCTGGAAAAAAAGTTACGAGAGATGGTAAAATTAGATTCCGGATAATTCATATACATCCGGATAAAGTATACACTTTTTTGTAGATACTGTGATAAGATGTTTCAAAGTCACTTTAATTTCCTTAAAAAAAGTTTCATCGAAATCAGAGCACCATTAGTAAAGATATCACTATATTTAAATATTTTCAGTTTATTATTTTCAATAATGAACCATTGTGATCGAACAAAAAATTCAAAACCTTAATCCCCACTAAAAATTTAAGGTTTTACGTTTTAGGATGCATAGAATTCGAAAAACGAACACAAATTTTTCGTCCGTCCGCCGTAAGTCGTTTTCTAGTTTTCTCCGAAACTACTAGACCGATTATTTCCAAATTTGGATTTAAAATCAGAGGTCACCCGAGGATGATCCTCCTTCATCGACATTACTATCCACCTTTTACTTTCAAGATGGCGGCCGAAAAACCTGCTTTGCTGTAGACTGTAGCGCCTAAACGAATGTGCCGATTACAATGAAACTTGGTCAAGTCTTCTTCCTGATGCCCTTTAAATCTATACAACATACTTCAACGAAAAAAACTGAAAAAAAAGTTACGAGGGATGGTAAAATTAGATTCCAAATAACTCAAAAAGTATACACTTTTTGTGGATATTGTGATGAGATGTCTCAAAGTCACTTAAATTTCCTAAAAAATGAAGAAAGTTTCATCGAAATCCGACGACCGCTAAATAAACATATCGCGATTTTTAATTAATTTATCGACCAAATATTCAAAATCATCGGAATCGAACCAGTATTAACGATGATACAACTTATTCTATTTCCTAAACATGTTTTAATTTATTACTTTCCTGCCTATACTAGATAAGGAAAGTACTGCCATCGGGTCAAATTTCCGAGACAAAAGATGACTAAGTGAAAGTAAGAAAATCCGTTGCGCGCATCACACAAGCTTCACTATTTCCTCTAGTTTTAACAGAAATTATTGTTTGGCAAAATTAAGCTATGGCAAAAAGTTTTTGATCAGCAATATTAGAGAGTATTGATATTTTTACACTGATCTACCCTAAGCAGGTTTACATTGCTTGAGTTTATCAAATAAATCGTAATCAAATATTTTCGTTGATCAATTTTCAAGAAAATAAAACTAATTCAATTTTTTTTTTATTCTTCATGAAAATATGTAAAGATATAAAAACTTTTCTGAAATAGTTAGGAAAGTCTCGTAGGTGGACATACCTGATATTTTACTTCTAGTTTACAGATATACAAGTCTATTTTTATATATACCTATCTCTTATTTTCTTCCTATTTAAATACTCCAATTTAATTAATCCATTGTTTTCATATATTTTCACACGTCTATTCACATCTTTGCATATATTTTTATATTTATTTTTATTTATACTTCTAATGATTGCATTCTCTAACCAACTTCTTTGATTAAAAGAGACTACACCCAACTATATCTCCACCATTAAGAACAAAATTGAACTGAAAAACCGTCTTCACAATAAATATTATCTTGGGAGGGAGAGATAATGAGAGTGTGTGTGTGTCAGAGATAGTGGGGGAAGCGAGACAGCCTAAAATAGCAAAGAGATATTATTTTTACAAATATCTGGCCCCGAATCCTTAAGACTGCGTAAGGAGAACCTAAAGCACACAAGCACATATGCCTAACGAATACAGAAGGGATTCGACTCCCTTCAGCTCTTCAATACATTCCCTAAGGCTGCCCTTTGACCTCTAACAACGACTCCAGCCAGTTTTTGTCTGGAGGAGGAAAGAGATATATAGAAAAATTCTATATAATGTGGTGCACACTTAATGCTATATAAGTCCTCAGTTCCCTCAAAAGAACCACAACGTCGGTTTTTAATTTGTGACTGTATATTTTATTTCATTTATAATATATAAACATTTACAATAATTTAAATATTTTCTTTTAAAATTTTATAGGAAAAGAGGAACATGTTTAAACCTTTCGCTGCCTCTAAAGAAGTCTACATCTTCTTTTCCACCGTGCTCCTTGTTTTTTTTCACGGAACAACTTAATTTGAAATGAAATGATAAATTTTCTATTAGTCTAGAAAAAAATGCCTTTAGAACAACATTTAAAGATCAAAATATTGTAGCCGTACTATTTTATACAAATGAATTCATTAATACGAATACAAATTTATTAAAAAGATTTTTCGATCACGGTGTGAGCCAAATATTACCCATTGACCCATAAGTGTGTAATATTGGGTAGGTTCATCTATCAATTAGTTTGGATAGTTTGGATCACTGTAATTAAAAAACTGTGTAAATTCAACAAATGATCATATTGAATATAATGGATACAACAAAAAATAATTAAAATGTGTGCACTTAATAACAATTTTTGATAATTTTGGAAAATAAGGAAATATTGCTAATGCTAAAGAATTACGATTTTGTTATTTGACATTGCAGGGTTAGAAGTGAAGTAATTTAGCTTCACATGAAAAATTGTATTATGGTAAATTTTGGCTCACATTTTTTGACCTTCTCTTCTTCATATTTCCTCCATCAGGCTAATTCCCTTGGATTTAGCAAATTATGTTTCTACGATAAGTTTTGTCGAAAAAAAAAAAGTGTGTATACTTTATCGCTTCCTAGGCATTACTATGTAGGAAATTGTTTCTTCAAATTAGAGGCCATTAAAATGTTGGTGAAGTCCATAATTACATAGAAATGTTTTCAGTTTTTTTTTTTTTTTTTTTTTTTTTTTTTTGGTGTTTCAAGTGTTTAGGATACCTGAACGAAAGTTTAGAATAAAATAAATACCAATAAAATGGCATAAGCCGAGTTTTGTGAGTTGATATAGGAAGGACGCAAGATTGGGAGTTGCGAGATGCACAACCGATATGCAAAATGCATTTCTGATTTCAGTAACTTTCTAAAGATTAATTTTAAAAAAATATTGTTAACCTCCGACACGAATATACAAGTATTTATCTGGGCACTAGGAAAGAAAAAAAATCAGGATAATAAGATGTTAATATATATGGCATAGGTGTGGAACCTTTTCATCATATATATATATATATATATATATATATTTATATATAGGCCGTATATCCTACTGTTTCTATTTTTATTTATCACTAAATATCTTTAATTAGTCTAAGAAAGTTCGCATCAGTCGTTACTTCAGTTATAATTACTGATTGGTCATAAGACATTCCGATTGAATTTAATTAAATTTTACTTCGAAATTTCGGAATAAATTAACAATATATATCATAGATGGAAAACCTTTTTATCACAGTAAGATTAGGTAGTGCTCTTGTGGGCCACAATAATTATTTATATTTGACCGTTGCTATTTTTATTCATCACTAACTATATACACCAACATACATAGATCCAACTTAATTCAATTAATTTTTGAATTGTCGTAACTTAAATAATTACATTTACAGGACACTAGTGAGCCCCGTCAATATATTAAGATACACCATAACTACGAATTCAGTACTCCCGATTCCCAATCCTCCTCTTAAAATAAACCTTCTGCAGTACAACAGGTCCTGTTTAAGCCTCGTACTAATGCTTTGTTCTCGACACCACATCATATGGGATTAAGAAAAAAAATTAAATAATAATTAATTCTAGAGTTATACTAATAAATTTTGCGCAAAAATGTTTGTAGGCCGTATGTGGCCTCTGAGACAACGTCACAGAAACAACGGTTCCCCCTCTATGGAATTATTTAAGTAACGACAATTTCGAAATTAATAGAATTAAGTTAAATGTATGTATGTGGGTGTGTGTAGTAAGTTATATATAAAAACTAGTTGGCCTGTGCAGAATTCGCAGAAAATTTTGTTAAGTGAAGAAATAGTAAAACAAGATGGAAATAAGTAGTTCCTATGTATTATGTAAGAAAGGAATTAGCATTTTTTCCTTGGTCGATCACGACATTCCATTAAACATAATAGGCCAAAATATTTATACAAATTGCTTTGCTAGGACCTATTTTTAAACGCTGACTGCAAAAATAATAAAAGTGATAACGACAAAATAATGCTCCGATCATAGAATATTCTCAAATTAATAAAAAAAAAAAAATGAAATGTAAGAACAACCAAATTTCTTTAAGAAATAATAAAGTTCATATATAAAGCCAGAAAAAAAATTTAGTAGACTATTGAACTCCTAAATGCAATATCTTTAAAAAGAGAGACATTATTAAGTATACCGAAACTAATGGACTGTATCTTTGTTAGTAATTGTCCGAGTATTACATTTTTTGTTTGTTTTGTAGGTAATTT
The DNA here is from genome assembly GCA_928085145.1 of Nezara viridula. Classification (NCBI taxonomy): domain Eukaryota; kingdom Metazoa; phylum Arthropoda; class Insecta; order Hemiptera; family Pentatomidae; genus Nezara; species Nezara viridula. Next base: position 46,924,938 of record OV725083.1, on the reverse strand, counting down.
AATAATCTTTCTGATTATCATGGATACAATCTAGAAAAAAATGCATACTTTTTGAGTTATTCGCAAATAAACTTTCTTTTCCTCCTTAACTTTTTCCCAGAAATTTCGGGAGGATGGGACTATTTTTCGCATGTGAAGGAGAAGAATATCTTCAAAATGAGTGGTCCATCATTGGATTTGATGAAGAATTGACGAAGTTATGGAGTACTGACAAAAAAAAACACCTTTTAGAAATAATATGTGGGATAGAATATCTATCATATATCAAATCATTATATAAAATAACATCTTTGATACAAGCTGTTATTATTTGTAGCAGTTACACGTTTCTAGTTCCGACCCTGTTGGCTTCCTCCAAAGGGACATCTTCCTCAATTACTGGACAGGGGTAGGTGTATCAATAGAGCGAACTGCGTCAATAGGGAAGCAGTATCGGCTGGGACCAGGCTTCCTGTTGATACCTGATTAGATTAATTAAATCAACAGCAATACAGTAGTCTCCAAACCTCAACTGTCGCTTTGACATCGTCAACAATAAATAGTCGAAATAAAATGAATGATTATCCTTATTTTTGAAGTTAAATATAAATTATTACCGACGAACTATAAGTGAAATTAATCCTCATGAATTATTGTATAATTTTTTTCTCAAAATGTTGATATTTACAACTTAGCTTCCATAAATGATACGAGTAAATGAACGAAAGAGCTCTTTTATTTTGAACTAGCTTTACCGGGACAGGCGTTGCTGTGGCTCTTTCTGATTGAATAAAAAAGTTAGTTGAAAAGAAATTAGATTTCTCTAATATATTTTATGTAACAATACTTGTGAATATGCAACACTCTTTATTGTTCCATTCTTTGTATAGATATAGAGATTGCCTGGTTTTCCAACTCTAGAATCTGCAACGTATAATTGTCTATATAAAAAGCAATCGGTCTCTAAATCTCCCACGAAAAATTCCTAAATATTTTAAGCATTACATCTCTGCACCAAATCTTCCGATTTTAGTGATCTTTTTTCTATTTGCAGGGAATCAAAAAATCTTTTAAATAATGATAGGTATAATCAATCAAAAAATGTGTAGTTTTTGAGTTATTCTCAAATATAGTTTTTAACTCATCGTAACTTTTTTTCATACTCTTTTTGGGGATGGATGTTACATACATAAATTAAAAGGGCTTCAAGGAGAAGACTTTAGGAAACTTTAATTAAAATCGTTACAGTCTTTAACGACACAGGTTTTTGGGCCGCCATTCCGAAAAGAAAGATCGGAGGATGATTAAATGTATATAAAACACTTCTGAATGCGATAGAAACATTATGTCAATATCTCAAAGTGATCGGTGAAGAAGTTTCGGAGATTGGCGGTTTTGAACAAACGAACATTTAAGATTTTTTATATTAATATATATATACACTATTGCTATATTTCAGTGTTAATCCGTGGTACAGAACTTTTTTTATCAAATTATAAACATCCGCCTGAAACTTCATTAATTGCTTCATCTCATCGTAACCTACCATTTTATTGACGGAAACTCTTGTAGTTGGGGGTTTTCAATCTGGAGGAGGGGAGGAACTTTGTCTATTTAATTAGGTATTAAAAATCGTAATTAACCGCTTCCTTTGCACTTGTATCGCAAGATAATTTGATCCCCAAAATCGAGACAAAATTTGGCAAACAAAAATATTGGGCCCAATAGACAGAAATTGAACACATACAATTACTTACTACAACTTATTTGGACTTACGCATCACAGATATTTGGAACTGCTAAAAAGACTCACTTAAACAAACTTCAAATCTTTCAAGCAAAAACATTCAGAACAATTACAAAAGCACCTTGGCACGTTAGCAACATAACCTTACATACTGACCTCCATATGCCGACTGTTAACGAACACATACGAACTCATTACAAACGATTCCATGACAACTTACAACAACTTACTGGCCACTACAAATACACCAGGTAACGTCTGTAGGAGACTGAAGAGGAGCTGGATGAGGGACATCCTCGCTTAATGTAGATATCACGCCGAGTGAGGTGCCTCTGGGCACTGATCCTCGTAATGGCATTATTTTTTCCAACAACCTCACATTCACTGGTTGTCATTACCACTATGACAGGTGTGAATAAAAAAATTAAAGCAAAAAAAAAATTACCATACGATTCAAGTAAAAAGCAAATGGGTATTTTTTTTCGAATTTTTTAGTACATAATTAAATAGACAAAGTGCCAATCTCCAGATTCAAAATGCCCCAATTCCCAAAATTTTCGTCAATAAAATAGTTGTAGGTTAAAATAGGATGAAGCTATTTACGAAGTTTCTAGCGAATTTTATTAGTTTGATAAAAAGTAGTCTGTACCACGCACTACGTTCCATTCTTTTATAGAAAAAAAAGGTGAAATGAAGTATGGTTATACGGAATATATATGGTTATATGGAAAATAAGTATGGTTATGGTGGTGAAAACGAAAACTGGTTCAATGTCCTTTTCCAAGTCCTCAGAACCAATAATCCTTCTTACATTTTAGAACTTTTAATTCTGCGTTCCTCTATCCAAACTCTTAATACTAGATCTCAACCTATAGATTTATATATCGCCTCCCATAAAACTACCTATTTCAGCAAATCCTACGCCATGTTCGTGTTATCTTCTTTTATAATTTCTTACCTATCTTCATAAGGCAAATCACGTCCAAAAGTTCCTTCAAACAATTCATATTTCAACATCTACTGTACATTCAAACTTCCGCCAGCTTGAAATTTTTTTTAGGCTATGTGAATGCAATTGCTCACTAATAATTGAGGGATAAGAGCCTTTTTATTTTTATATATTTTTCTCTTTGTATTTTTGTATATATCTGTATCATATCCACATGGCAGACTAATATATATATATTTTGTTAACTCTGTTATGGTGTTTTCGTGCAAGAAAAAAATAAAATTTTCATTTCATTTTAACGTGAAGCTGGCTGCGATAACAAAAACAAAATAAATGAAAATATTCAGCTCCTGTCTGAAGTAGAGAAACATAGTAATAAACTCTACTTGACTAAATTAATTCTCCAATCTATTTCTCTACCTATTTTTTTTTTTCTATGTTGTTTTTATAGAGTCATATGGAGTATATACTATGATTTTATATCAGTATAGTATCTTTTATTTTGTTCCCCAGAATACTTGAAGGGTAACCTTAAAAGATTTATGAGAAGGAGTTGGTCGGGAGGTACGGTCAAATGAATACTAAATTTTCAATATAGTATTTTACTTGTTACCCCGAAGTTTCGGCCCAATTTGTAGGTCTTCACTTCACCACCGTCTTTAGATTTGACCGCACACCCCGACCAAGTCCTCATATTATATCACGGTCAACCATCTCTACATCATTAAAATATTTATATTTATTAAGGAAAGAGATGGTCCGGGGTGGCGGCCATAAATAGGCTAAATAGTGGTAAAACTATTTTATTAAAAGCCAACGTTTCGTTCCGACTTTGCAGGTCTTCAGGGCTAGAACGGACAAAATACGAAAACATAGAGAATTGTGGAAGTTACATAATATTCAGACAAAAAATTATAAACAGTAAGAAATTAAAATATGAACAGAGTAAGCTAAGTAACAAGATCCTAAACTGAAGTAAATAGATGCTAACAATTCTCGTAGTGTAATATATGTAATAAATGCAAATGTGAATATACTTCTACAGATCTACAGGAGATATTGAAAGAAAAGGAAAAATGATATAATATGAAATAATAGACATAAAGGAATGTGGAGAAAGAAAAGAAAAAATAAAACGAAAAAATTAAATAAATAAGTAAATAAAATTAGAGACTTACAGGTGCGTTCAGCTAGGAGTTTCACTTAGAACTGAAAAACCATGTTAAGGGCAGGTATTGGGGAAGCTGACTTGTTTGGGTAATGGGGAAATACCTAGAAAATTACTGTATCTAAAATCTGAAGATATGGATGGATACAACGAAAACGTTGGCTTTTAATAAAATAGCTTTACCACTATTTAGCCTATTTATGACAGCCACTCCGGACCATCTCCTTCCTTTATAATGCAACGGTCAACTATTAAATATTCAATATTCAATACATATTATTAATGTTTTATAAGTTAATATATATAAGTTAATGCTTAGTGTAATCTAGCTGTCTTATTCGTTTTTTTTTTTTTGTTTTTTTTTGTCGTCCGATCAGTTCATCTGTAGTCTAGAGCCTGGTTGAACTTCAGAACCTTATATTCTAGAATATTCCGTTTTGGAACAATTCTGCCGAAAGTTCGCAAAGAATATTGTTGCACCACCGTCTTAGCAATCGGATATTAACAACTTCCGACCAACTCATCTGTTAAAGGAAAAAGTTGAAACTAGGAAAAAAAAACCCTCTCCCCTCAACTTCTGTTTCCTGAACTTTATATCCTACTTGACTGACAGCTGGCACTTCCTGTCGGCTGACCTGGCATATCAATTTTTCATTCCTCGTACTTCCTGTCTCACTGTATGCATATTCGGTTTGATGGAGTGATTATATACAACAATCGAGTCACATTCTTTATTAAAATATAGAAGAATTTTATTTAATGCATTAATGTAATTTATTTTGGTTTCCCTTACAAAACATATATTCTGCACTTTTTATAAATATTTTTGTTAATTTAATGTTTTTTATATATTTTTATTATACATAATAATTTTAAGTCTTTTATTCAAAAATAATCTTCATTTTTCTGTAAACGGCTGATATTCGTAAGGAACGTTATTCCATAATGAGGTTTATTTTTTATTCTAATATTATTTTTTATCTAATATTTCATATTTTTCTATTCTATTCAATATATCTGTGTCCAGTATGTAACGGAGATCATGTCCATTTTTTTTTAATTTATCTATTTATTAAATAATTTATTAACCAAGAAACAAATTTTAATATCTCCAAGTTTTGCAAAATTGGCTCCTCTGAAAAAATGTACAGATATAAATGTGTGTATATATATGGTTGGCCAAAATATTTTAAAAAGTTGCATAAATAAAAACAAATTTAGATTATCAAATATATTTACGAAAAATGCAGAATGGTTAAGAAAAATAAAATACAATACAATTTTACAATGTTTCATATTATAAGTATTATCACTTGTAGCTATATATTATATATATTATTATAATGTCTTTTTTATTTATAATTCTACCGTTATTATTATAACTTAAGATATGAATTATAGTCGGATAATAGGTTATGAAATACACTTAAATGACTTGAAACAGCTTCCGTTTATTCAAAAACGTTTCGATCCCAGTTTTTTTAACATAAATAATGGGATCCTCTTCAGTTTTTTAATTGAGCAACGATACAGCACGCTGACAGAACCAACAGTACCGCCACAAGGACATCAAGCTACTGTTTTATGAGTATCGATGCTCAATTAAAAAATTGAGAGGATCCCATTCTTCATGTTAAAAAAAAAAACAGGGATCGAAAGGTTTTTCAATAAATGGAATAAACAGAAGCTGTTTTAAGTCATTTAAGTGTATTTCATGACTTAGTGTACTTTCTATCTATCTATCTATATAAACTTATTTCTATTAACTAACTGATTAGTTATCTTTTTTTTTTTTTTTCAAAGGACTATATTGAAACTATTGTTATAAAAAATAACTATCTGTAATCACATTTGGCCTTTGTTAATTGACCCCAAGCTTCCCATTTTGATATTGTAATTTTAGTATTACTGGACCATCATGAATATAGTAATAAAGTTGCCGTTAAATTTTCCCTTTTCACTAAATTCAATTTTCTTGATAATGTATGCGGACCATGTCCCGAATCAGTTGATACTGCTCTTCCGACACCGTTGTCATGAGAAGCCCAGATCCTCCCGACAGTGAACAAATATTTGAATCCTTTAAAATTCATACTGTGTAGACGCAGGAGCCGAGGGAAGACAGCTACTTGGCAGGCCGTACGGAGGTAACACAGCTTCCTTATAAATATTCATAGCTTCACTGGAAACTTTTACCGCTCGATATTCAGATTTGACGCTGTCTAATGAAACGGTCCCGGAGCGAGAACGTTGCGGTAATGAATCGGCAATGAGGGCATACAATATGACGTCCCTTTCGGACCTTATTCCCCTTACCCCTCTCTTCATCTATCTCTCTCTCTCTCTCTCTCTCTCTCTCTCTCTCTATATATATATATATATATATATATATATATATATATATATATATATATATATATATATATATATATATACATAAAATGTAGGAATTAATTTTCAGTATTAATTCATCAATGAAGATTTAGTTTTACCATCGAAAACTCAAACAGTTCTAATTATTTCTGAGGTATATATGTTAACACAATTTTTTTTTTTTTAAAGACAATCTATTCATTGAATAATAATACAATCAGCCACTGCTGGAGGGCTATAAGTATTAGGGCTAAGAGTTCTCATTTATACAATATATACACATGATAGAGAAATAAATATAAATATAAAAAGTAAATAAATAATACTGATGAATAAAGTAAATAAAAGAAAAAAAAGGAAACAAATAACATAAAATAGAAACTTCTAAACACAATCATACTTATATACAATATATACATTCGCCCAGGAATCTCCGAGCCAGGCTTTTTCCCCCACATGTGGAAGGCAAAGCAAGATTCAAGGAGATCTCAGTGCCACTTTTCCAGCCGCATCACTAGTATTAGAAGCCAGTGGAGACTGAAAGAGGGCACTAGAGCCACAGACGCTCAGGACATGAGTGAAGATGCTGGACATTGCCAGGACTCCAGAAGCATATTTACAAGAGATATCTGGGCCACTGCCGTTTTAACCTTCGTGGAGGATTGTAGGGATGAAGGGAGCTGGATAGGGATTGAGCTAGAGGATTTGGATGATGGATAAGGTTCTGGTGAAAGTGTTAACACAATTAGCATCAAGCAGCATCAATTAGCATCAAGCAGACCCTTCCAGCGTCTGCCTCACTTTATAATAATAAAAAAAAAACAGTACCGCTACAACCCATGAAGGGTCTTGGCTTCAGTACTATTTAGGGTAAGTACTGTTTCTTAGTCAACGGTTGTGCAAGGAGGTGATTTGACTGAGATCACGCTCAACCGTCAAGTTTTCCCCTTTAATTAGTTATTTAATTAAGGGTACCCACTTTATAGAGGCTGGGTATGCCCCAGGAGGGTCTCGTAATCCCACGATCACCCCACGGTCAATGAAAAAGATTAAATAATTTTTCTGCCATGAGCCGGGATTCGAACCCAGGACCTGAAGTATTGGAAGATCAGTGTCCTATCACTGAGCTCCTCGAGTCATATACGCATAATAATACGCTTTATTTATTCTGGCCCCTTTAGAATAATACAATTGATGCTTTAGAGCCTCATATTTTTATAAAAATAATAATAAAATAAACAAACAGAAATATTTAGAAAATAAAATTTAACGTCTAACATTAATAAATTGGAAAAAAATAACAAAAACCAAATACATAAACCAGGGATTATATCTGTTTGATGAAAAATTAAAAGTTTTGGGGCTTAAATTAGAGTTATAATATGTCTTAAATAAATTACATATGATTTTAATGTATCGTTTGTTTGGGTAGCTAATAATAAAAGTAATTTTTTAGAACGACTTTTTTACCGAAATCTACAGAACTTTTAAATAAAAGTTTTTAAAAATAAAATTTCTGTAAAACCTTTACTTGAAAAGTTACAAGAGAAAAGCGTTCTAGATCCAAAAGAACCGAAAAATTAACAACAATAAAAAATTCATAATTCATAAAAATTCAGTGATAACCGAAAAATTTTAATAACAAAAGGTTTTTTTTTACGTTTCAAGCCCTGATATAAACTAATAATTAATATATATATATATATATATATATATATATATATATATATATATATATATACAAAAAGCTATTTACAATTTTTCGGGAACCGGGCGGACAGAAAGTAATTGAATAGACGGAACTTAAAGGTGATAAGGGCATTGGAGAAAAGAGAAGAGTGAGTAAGTGGTAAGTGAACGGTGGGTGATGCGCGCACCGCGCCAGATTTTTCCTATGCTACTTGGTACCCTATTCCCTTTCGTAGACTTTAAATATTCCCCAATTTTTAGATATAGTCTCATTTTCGGAAGCTACGAGGTATAAACACTTCATTTCACTCTCCTTCAATTAAAAACCAATTGATACAAACACAAGTAAAACTATTAAACTAAACTTCAACATAAAAGTTTTAGATTAGGTATCCTGAATTAAAGGAAAATCAGTTTAATTTTCAATATGCTCCTTTTTTTTAAGGGGACTTCCATTTAAAAACTCACTCTTATTTAAAGGTAATTAATGGCCGTAGAAATATTCAGTAGCAAGAAAAAGTTAGTTGTTTGAAAACATTCAATGCATCAAAGTTTCTTCTGGCTGGTATGTTGTCCTAACATTAAAAAATAAAAGGATTTTTCTAAAGTAAATTGCTTGCACGAGATAACGGAACTTATAACGGATATGTATTGATCCATGGATTCCAGTATAATTAGATATCAGAGGTAATAATTTTCAGGCTAACGTCTTCTACCTAGGAGCAGGAATTGGCAAAGATAATGTGCTGTTAACGATATTAGACCAAGGTAAATATTTAAAGATAATCAAGGTCAATAAGGAAATACACAATTAATGTAGTTGCTCTAGAGAGCGTTAGGGATCCTTACACTGTTTCCTCAACTAATTTTCCTTATGGCTCTCTGTACGCTTACTCGGAATCCGGAGGTTCCATAACCCAAAAAGGATATTGTTAATAATTTAAATTTAGAGAATTTATTTATACTGAGCTGATACCTGAAATAGAGGATTGTACAAAAAAACAAAAGTATGTAAATTGAAGTCACAATAGAATTCGAGTAATATAGAATGTATGTATGAGTGGTATTGCACTTCATGTTTAGTTAAAAACTTGAAATAGCAGAGCTTTTGGAGGTGTGGTGAGGAGGAGAGTTGTGGCCTCAGTCCACTGAAGCGTGGCGTATACTGCTGTAAAAATGTCTCTAAGTTATACATTAATTTTAAAAGCTAATCAAATGCATTTTAAATACTCATTTTTTATAGATGATATGGCGAGAGAAAAAACGGAAAGATATTTCTTGGATGGAAGTTTTAAATCTGGTAATATTAGTACGGTCTGACCTCCCCTACCATATATTTGGCAACATTTTTTCTCGATTTTTAGATCAAGTTATCTTACGATTAAAATGAAAATCAAATGGGAATTCGTGTTTTTTTTTTAATCTCATTGAATTCATTAATTGAAGGTGAAAACTAGTGTTGCCCAAATGCGAGACCGAGACGAGTATTGGTATTGCAAACTCAGTCAAGGTCATGGTCTTGGTCTTCCGCAAGAGTCTCGCAACAGTCTTGCAGTTACTTATTAGCTTATTACTATAGAGATATTACTGTCATTTTTTAAATAGAAGAAATATAAGCCCGAATGAAAAATTAGAGTAGTTAAATTCAAAAGTATATTGGTTATACCAATTATTAACATATAGTAGATAGATAGAAGATAGAAGAGATAGAAGAATCAACTTTATTCTGGGACTACGTCCCTTGAGAATAAAAATATTGTACATAAAATTAAACATTACATCTGGCCAAAATGTATATTACAATAAACAAAAACAAACAAACAAACAAAAAAAAACAACTAAAAAATAAGGGATAAAAGAAGTGTTTACATAACTGTACAGATATCGGAAGCCATAATATGAGAAATAATGTCCTAATACTGCAAAATAGTTGCTATACTCAATACGCTATGAAATTATAAATGAGCGACAAATAATAATAAAGATGTTATAGTAATAGTAGTATGTTCGTAGAACCTAATAGTATAATCGAAATACAATAATAGTGTAATCGTACATACACAATATATACACCCAATAATACAATAATAGTGAGAATACAATAATAGTACAACAGTATATATACAATATACATATATTAATATATATATACATATACATACATACACATATACATACATACAATGCAACAATAGTATAATAATACAATATAGGCTACCCAGCGTCTGATTGAATTGTAAGGAGGAATTGGAAAAGGAGGGTTTTAAATGTGGATAAGGATGGTGCATGGCGGATTTTAAGTGGGATGGAATTCCAAAATGTGGTGGATCGGACAATAAAGGAGTGTTGAAATGAGGCCGATTTGTGGAAAGGGGTATAAAGGTCGGAAGGACGAGATCTTGTGGAGAGGGAGTGGATAGATGACTTGAATTGAAGGAGATTGAATGCGTAGGACGGACGATGATTATAGATTATTTGGTAAAGGAATGTACCTAGGAAGTACTGTCTTCTGAAGGAGGGGAAGAGCCACCCTGACTCGGCGTAGTAGTGGGAAACATGAGAACGTCTCGGGGTCCCATTGACAAATCGTACTAAGCCATTCATTATTCTTTTCAGTCTGACTCCAAGTTCCGATGAGAGGCCACCGTACACTACACAGCCGTAGTCAATGTGGGGGAAGATGAGGGCGGATACTAGGAGTCTACGTGTGGATATGGGTAGGAGATGGCGGAAGCGATGGAAGAGTTTCAGGATGGAAATTGAACGTCGGGATATGAGGGAAATATGGTGATTCCAGGAGAGGGTTTGATCTATGATAACACCTAAGTTTTTAACTGAAGTGTTGAAGGTGATGGGTTGGTCATTCAGGTACAGGAGAGGAATGTTGGTATTTGATCTGAGAAGGGGTTTGGAACCGAGGACAATGGCTTGGGTTTTAGCAACGTTTAACCTTAATCCATTTTCACTTGCCCAGGCACAAATCCGATTTAGGTCTTCTTGTATTTTGGCAAACGCATCATGCCATTCAGAGGGAGCGAAGGAGAGGTAAATTTGGGAATCATCGGCATAAAGGTGATGTGAACAGTGAAGGATTGATTTATGAAGGTCGTTAATATATGAACTAAAAAGGAGAGGAGATATGCTGGAGCCCTGTGCCACTCCTGAGGACAGAGTTAGATAGGATGATAAAGGTTGGTTCGGGATAGAGACTGCTTGGGTACGTTGAGAGAGGAATGATTGAAACCAAAGGATAGAGCTGTTGGAAAAAGATAACGATTTCAATTTGGAGAAAAGGATGGAATGGTTAATGGTATCAAAGGCTTTGGAAAAGTCCAGGAGGATAAGGACCGTTAGTTTTTTATCATCTATGGCTGACTGAACATCACTAACGATTTTGATTAGGGCGGATTGTGTGGAGTAGCCTGGTCGAAAACCAGACTGGTAAGGGTCAAGTTGATTGGACTGTTCTAGGAAGTTGGAAATTTGGGATTGGACTATTCGTTCTAGAGGTTTTGCAAGGTTAGACAGAATTGAAATTGGACGGTAATCTTCAGGGGAAGAAGGGTTAGGATTTTTAAGTAAAGGACGGACAATGGCTTTTTTCCATGAGGAAGGGAATATTGCGTTCTGAAGGGAGAAATTGTAGATGAAAAGTAGAGCGGGAAGGATTTCAGGTAGGCATAATTTGATTAATTTGACGGGAATACCATCTGGACCAATGGAATTGGAATGAGATTTCATGACGGCGGATATGAGGTCTGTAGGAGAAATATCTGAAAAATAAAAGTTGTCGTCGTTAAATGATATTCCAGGAGTAAAGAAGGAAAAGGTTGATGGAGGAATGCAGGAGGAAGCTGATATAAAATATGAATTTAAATCATCAGGTTTGACTGGAAAGGCTGCTGAGGAAGGTGATCTGGAAGAGTCACAGAGGGAGAGTTTACGAAGGAGTTGCCATTTGGTTTTGGAATCAGGAGCTGCTGAAAGGGCTTCGTGGAAATAGGAGGATTTGGCTCTTCGGATATTGGTTTGTGTCAGGTTACGGAGCACCCTAAACGCTTGGTAGTCGTCAGCGAGTCTAGTGCGTCTAAAGCGTCTGCGGGCTGCATCGCGTCTCTTCTGAAGATCTTTAATTTGCTGACACATCCAGGGAGCAGGGGGGCGACGAAAGGTAGAGGTTTTGATGGGAGCATGGGTATCAAGGATATTACGGAGGTTGGAAGTTAAAATATCAACCATAGCGTCAATACATGAACAGGAATATATTCCATTCCAATCAAGGGTTTCCAGGTAGGGTAAGATTTTTTCACGAGTGAGGACATCAATATTACGGAAAGTTATGGTTCTAGGTAGGATCGGAGGAGTATGGATATTATATGAAATTTGAATTAGGTCATGAGAGGATAAAAAGGAGACCGGTACTTGTGAGGAGGAAAGGAGGTTCTGAGCGGAGTCGATAATGTAATGGTCCAACCAGGTATCGGACCTGGGGGTGTGATGAGTGGGCGAAAAAGGAACAATGAAAAGATGAAGAGAGAAAAAAAGGTTTTCGAGGTATGATTTATCGCTGGAATCGGAAAGGAAATTAGTGTTTAGGTCTCCGGAGATGATTATTTTGGTATAAAGAGGAACAAAGTTGAAGAGGGATGATTCAAATGATGGATCAAAGGGAACAAGAGGAGGTCTATACACTACGACATAAAGGATAGGAGATGTATCAAAGGAAATTTCAGCGATTAGGAACTCTACATGTGGGTGATCGGATGGAGGAGAGCAGTGGAGTATTCGGGTCTTCATGCATTCGTGAACATACAACGCTACACCTCCGCCAGTCCGGCTCGTCCGGTCGTGGCGGATTAGTGTGTAGTTTGGAAGGGAAAGAGATGAGGAAGGGATGTAAGGCTTGAGCCAGGTTTCGGAAATTGCAATGATATGGTAACAATTATGGGTAAAGTATTCAAGGAATTCATCATAGTGGGCTGGGAGGGATTGGGAGTTGACGTGACAGGTATTAAGGATGCTAGACATGATTAGGCTTGGGGAAAATAAAGTCAGAATTTGGTGAGCAGACGCTGGATCGGATATGATACATTAGATGAAATAATGTAAAAATAAAAATATAAGAAAAAAAAACCATTAAAAAGAAAAAAAATTTTGAATGCAATAATCAATAGAAATAAATTAATCAAAAATTTCCGGTAGTAACATAACATACATTTCAGATTTTCAGTGTGAGTCCTGTGAACTAAGCCAAATTGTTTATCGATGTTGAGGAGTAAACAGGGATCGAAGAGTCAGCCGAAGACGTCTAGGTCTTGACTCTGGTCGATAAAGACAACCTGATGACCGTCATCCTTTCGACACCGCAGTCTGCCGCCGGAGAACCATATATATTTTATTTTCCCTGCTGATTTCTTCTGCCGAGCGAGCCAGTAGAGGTACCTGTTCGTCGGGGTCATTTCCTCGCTGAGATAAATACGGTGGCAGTCATTTTCCTGCCAACCGATTTCCCGCGTCGAGAAGTCCCTTTTTACTTTTCGCTTCTGCACCAGGTCGTCTCTCACTGACTGCCTGACGAATTTCGCGATTATAGGCGGTGGTCGAGGGTCATCTTTTCTTGCTCTTCGGCGCAGCACAGTATCTATATCTTCGACATTGATTTTAATTCCCAGACCGGCCCCAATACTTGTAACCAGGGCTGCGGGGGTCTCACCTGCTCGAACCGGGATGCCCCGTATCTCGAGCGATCTACTAAGCAAGCCCTGTTCGGCTTTATTCAGCCTGACCTCCAGTTCACCGACTTTAGATTTGAGGGCTTTATTTTCTGAAATTATTTCTTCAAGCTTCTTAGATTGTCCCTCTAAGTGGTTTTCAATTTTAGATAGCCTAGTGTTTACTTCGAAGCTCAGATCTCCGTACTTGTCTAGCGCTACTTTAATATTTTTTAATTCCTGGTTGAAAAAAATATCTAGCCGCTTTACTGCTGCCAGAATTTCTGATGGTGTAGGCTCAGTATTGTGACTTTGATCTGGGTTTTCACCACCTGGTGGAATCTTTTTAGGCTGATCGCAACTAGCGCATATCCATCCTTTTTTTGAGGATTTTTGAGCTTCAAACTCTTTATCACTGAGTTTACCGCACCTGCTGTGAAATAAAAGTTTGCATTTAACACAACATAAAATATTTTTCTCTTCTCGGCTGATGGTGCTGCTGCATAGCGGGCATTGTGCCATATTGTTATTTAGTAAATAGATCGTACTTACAATAACAAGCCGGGTTGTTATGATGCGTAATAGCAACAGCTGCGCTTAATCCTCTAGAGCTCAGTTGTTTACCACTGTCCCGTAGCTCGCAATAGTATAAAAACTTCGATACTTTTACTTTTCGATGAGTAGAGAGGAAATATGAAATGTCTATAATTTCTTTTAATAAAAAATATTAAAAAGAAAAAAAAAACGGCAGAAATCAAAGCAATTTTAACAAAATAGAATACTTAATAACACAGAGATATGTTGACTGGTTGCTGTCTCTGGCCAGACTCTGCTATTAAAATTGTCTGCCAGACAACTAAAATTGTCGAGTATTAGTAACTATTTTGCCTTAATTTTTATTTAAAAAGGTCGATTTTTTTTACCAGTCCTGGTCTTGGTCTTGCAACAGTTAAGCGACCTTGGTCTTGGTCTCGCTAAGTGCAAAACCAAGACCGGTTTTGGGCAACACTAGTGAAAACGTCCCCATTTTCGTAAAAGAGGAGTTGTAGGTCACAACCTACAAAAAAAAAAAAAAAAAAAACAATGAATCCATTCACGAAGTTTTAGACGGATGTTATTTAATAAAACGGGATCTGTATCGCGGGCTATAGTTTATAGACCTTGCAGATCTGGTCTCTTTAACCGGCCTTCTCCGACTATTTCGGGCTATTTCTTTTAGTTATCTGCATGCAACTCTATAGGGTATTTGTTTATTCTATCTATCCATCTGTTTTTTGGTTTCTCGCGTGGTATCTTCCTTACTATGGAGACTTTCATTGTTTTGTAGATGCTTCCTAATGTAACGCTCCGAGTTACATAGCCCTCTCATCTTAATCCCCTTGCCTTTATATCATGAGATATAGATTTACCAGTTTCTGTAAGCATATCTTTATTGACCCTTCTCCGGAGTTGGACAACTCCTATGAGTATGATAATTAGTGCTTCTGGATTTTTTTTTTTTTAATAACCCTTACAAAGTTTATTATTGGCGATATTTTGCCAATACGCTCTCAAATCGAACCAGCAATATTTATTTGCAAGTTCAATCAGTAGGGCTAGAATTGAAAATATTTGAAGGGAGTGATGTAGAGGAGGGACAGAAATATCGAGGACGACGCGACGAAGCTAACAATGGGCGCACCCACCCCCCTTCGCCCCCCTTCATTGTCGGACACAGAATGGACTGCAGACCGCCCTGTCATTTGTTCCCTAGCTACAGTTTGCAATCACCAGCCACTCCTGTCTCAATATTCTCTGCTATTCAGATTCTGAATTTTTATCCTTCCTATTTTGATTTCTATTTCATAATAATAAACAAAATGGAGGATTTCGTTTTTATTTCTAAAGTCTTGGTAATAAATTAATGAATATTTTATCACAAATATTATACAACTCAGCATGACCCAGCACTTAGGCTTAGAACAAAATACAGGAAGGGGCTAAAACTCAAAACATGCGATAAATAATAATAATAATAATAGAATTCAAGTGATATAATAGGTATACAAGATATTGAGCCGACAACGGAGGGTTGTCGTGAATCGTGTAGGATGAAACTAACTAGAGGAGTGTAGTGACCAAAGAGTTTGGAATTAAAAGAGGTATACCTAGTTTCAAACAAAAACTAAATTAGTCCAGCCAAAGAATGATCATAGAAGGAAATTTAGGGACACAATTTTTGACTTTGGGACATTGCTTAGACTAGTAAGGAGGTAGCATACTAAATGTCCCCACTCTTAGTTAGTGAGGGGAGGGGAGAGCGCTTAAGTCACTTGTTTCGGAATTTGGCTTATATCAGGAAAACTAAATAAGTAAAATATATGTATATCTAAGATGTTTATTTTATTTTTATTTATATTTTTACTTACTTATGTGTATATATATTTTTTTTCATCTGTTCTTTTTTTTCTTATTCTTCTGATATTACTTTGTTTATTTATATTTCTGTATATACGATATGAATTTATTCTCTGAACTCAATTATAAAAGTCCTTAACTGAGACAGAGTGTAATATTTCTCAATAAAGTGGTTTAAAAAATATATATAATTAAAGTGAATAAGGAAAGGAACCTTTCCAACTTAACCCGCGCTCGAATATGAGGTTACTCAACTTTAGGTAGCGGTGAAGCGAAAATAAATCAACCCATTAAGATACCTAATAAAACCCAGATGCTGAAACCTCAGGCCAAGAAGTAGGGAATCCCGAGGCAATATGAAGAGGTAAGGATCCAGCGGGGAATATTTCCAACTCGTTATAAAGTTTAATTCCCTCTTATAACGCGGGCTCATTATCATGGCTGAGGTCCATCGAGGGACACCATCCTCTAAATTAAAACCGGTCCCGCGGATGGTCCAACTTCTAGCACCCGGATAACAAAAAAAAAAAAATAAACTAGAAGTAATAAGTTTTTACCCCTTCTAGCTTCCTCCATCGTTAATTTCGTCACAATTTCTTTTTCTCTCACTCCCTCTCCCTTTCTTTAGATATTGCTCCCTCCCCCCCCCCTACTCTCTTCTCCCCTCCCCGCCCCTACTCCCTTCTCCGACCCTCCCCTACAACTCCTCTCTATAGAGGACCTCTGCAAAATTAATTCAGCGCTTCACTTGTTGCCCAACGGCCGAATAAAGTCTCCCTTCGAGGAACTGTCACAATCAGAATTACAATGAATTTTAATTAGCTTGTGCCATCGGCTTTGCTCTACTCAACGAAGTCGAAAGAGATTATAAAACAAAGTATTATATATAAAATAATAATAATAATGATGATGAAGCTTCATAATTCAATAGGTTGCGGCAACTTAGGATTAGTTCACATGTAACATGAAATATCACCGACAAGTCACAGAATAATTTCATTAGCACAATCCGCCAAAGGAAAATCTTTTAAAAAGATAATAAAAGAAAATAAAAAAATAAAAATTTCACCCTGAAACTGTAGTCCCTTTAGAACAACTTATAGATACAGAGAAAATGCCTGTGTGGCCATGCAATAAATTAAATATTAAAAATAATATCTGATTAAAATAAAAATATAGGAAGAAAAAAGCAGATCTAAATATATATGGAATAAACATAGGAAAATAAAAAAGCATAAATAAACCAAATAGTTTCTATTGGAACTTAAAAAGTTCTCTCATGTACACTTCGTGATCGGTCGGGTTGGGAAAGGAGTAGGCGTTTAAAAAAAAGAGAGATTTAAATGAACAGTGTGATTGTGCATGTCAGGTATCGGGAGGGATATTAATCCAAAAGAAGACGGCTTGAATTACAAAGGATTTATCTAACGCATGAATTCGATGAGGAGGAGGATACAGGTCGGAAGAACGGGATCTTGTAGGACGTGATTGAATGGAAGATATGAATTTTATGCTCTGAAGAATATATAAGAATAATAAATAAAAATTAAAAAATCTCAGCTAAATGGTCAGTATAAAATGCTTTCTCAACATAGAGTACTTGATAAAAAACATAGAGTTAAATGAGTTAGAGTTTATTGTGTTGGTTTCTAATATTTTTCATTTTTTTTTTTTTTTTTTTTGTGATACGTAGTCGAAAAATATTTACCTATGCGTAAGGGGTTCTTGCCAATTAGGCATAGAAACCGAGAAAAAAAATATATGAAATTTTAACATTTTTTATATTATTTTATTCTGTCTTAGCTCTGCATATATTTCTACTCTGTCATGTATCAATCATAGAAAAACATATTGCTGATTGTATTAAATGAATTCAAATTTATAATAAATTATAAAAATCAAAACAGGCTTCTAATAAAATAGGTCAAATAAATTGTTGTCATCAATTTAGATTAGTTTGTGTTGTCCTTTACAAATCTTGAATACGATATTTATATAATATTTTTTAAAATATGGGGTTCCATTATCCATCTGGAGTTCGGTAAACTAAAAACTCATGAACAACCATTAGCTTTCCACGAGAAAAAAAAAAAGTGGCCTACAAAAATATTGGGCCATTTAACACGATCTCCATCACCTGGACATCTTAAAATAACGAATTTAGATAAGCCAAATGACCCAATAATTTTGTAGGCCACCTTTTTTCTTGGCTTTGTTATCACAATATCTTATGATTCAATTGGAAAAAAATGGGAATTCATGAGTTTTTAATACCTCAATTAAATTATTTAATTTAATGAGAAAACGAACTACTTCTGAGAATTTTTCTAAATAAAAAGATTGTCGGTTATGATAGGATGAAGACATTCTCGAAGTTTTAGGTGGATGTCAACAATTTAATAAAAATTAGTTTGTGTCGTGAACTATAAATATAACTTCTGTATATTAATACATATGTATATCGATATATTGTACTATATTATTGGAATTCTTTTACCTTTATCTCTAAAGTTTGACTTTCAACTTTATCTAATCTGAACAGCTGAAAGAGTCATCTATAGTCTTATTTAAGTTATTTTTTCCTTTAACATACGATCCGATACCATCTTATGAATACTTGAGAAAATATCTGCTCTTATTATATACAATTATTGAATGGAAACCGTTGCCGGAAATCGATGCTTGATTCTAAAGCTGCTTATCGTCTATAAGCTGATTGCTAATTCAAACCACTGCTCATTATTAAGCAATACATGAGTAATAAGCTTAATTTGCATTAATATGTACTTTATAATATGATGTACTGGTCTAATGATGCACCCATAAGGTTTATTTATTCATTTCGCCTCCATCCTTGAAGGTCCTTGACATAAGTAATAATAAAGTTATATATCATAATATAATAAAGTTATAAGTCAAAAAAATTATAAATGTAACACACATCGATGGACAAACTTTTAGATGTAAATGTAAATTAAAAAATAAAAAAAACTGTTCAACCTATGCCTGTAAAACCTGTAAAAACACAACAATCTATGAATGTTATTGGGTCCAGTCCTAATTTTTTTTGTGTCCTCCCCTTTCGCAGCTGTAAGGCTATACGGGGTTTTTCCCGGACCAGGGAGTGTGGAAGGGGATTGAAAAGACTCCCCCAGCACCGGGACGCGAACTGACAACTTTAAATCAATTGTCTCATTGATCAGGTTGCCAGGCAACGGAGGTACTGTGCACACACGTTAGCCCGTTCGGCTTGTACTTGGGTCCAGTACCTGTAAGGAAGTACTGTTCCTTTATGATCAGCGGTTGTAATATATCATATAATTATGAGTATTAACTTTATAGAGGCTGTGTATGCTCCATAAGGATATCCTGACCCTAGGATCGATCCACCACCGATGAAACCGAATAAATAATTATCTGCCATCAATCAGTGGTATTATTACTGAGCTTTGGAAGTCATCGCCTTATGCACTGAGCTATTCTGCTCCAAATTTTAGACATATACATATCTCAAATTTTAATTTCGTATGCCAGGACTCCACCTGGACAAACGTCTAACTTGGAATCCTCATACCAGACTGAAACGACAAGAAACCGCTCGACATTTCCGATTACTTCAGCACTAGACAAACGCTCTAAACTTCCAATTCTTTACAAAAGACTCATATACATGACTATAACAAGCCCTATGTGGACTTAACAGAGTTGAACTATGGGGCTCCACTAAACCATCGAGTTCCTCTCTTATCCAATCCTTACAATCCAAACTCCTTCGTAAAATCTGCAATGCTCCCTACTTTTTTACAAATAAAACCATCCATAATGACCTTAATGTATCAGATCTGCCCAATTCAGATACCTATCGTTCCATAATAAACTTCAGAATCATCCCAACCCTCTCGTTTCTAACCTTGCTTCCTTTTCAATTCCTTATAACCCTCCGAGGCGTCTGAAAAGAAGATCTCCTAATGTAGACATATCATTAGATTGATACTGTTGGGTAGTTTCTCTACAAGTGTTTCCACGTCATTATATCCATATGTTCAAATTTACTAAATGTATTTCTTTAATACAGTTGTAAATATCATTAAAAAAAAAAGTAGTTCGTATGATTTTTCACGATCGCGATACTTTCCCTTACTCTCTGTTTCATATGTAGGCAAGTGAAAGAAAAAATAATATTTAAACGCATCCTATAATTCCTTATTTAGTTGAAGTGTCTTTATCCTACTTCCCAACGGCAATCCCTTCTTGGTGTTTCCCTTTTTCAAGTCCTCAGTATCAAAAATCCTCCTTACATCCTAGAACGCCTTATTCTACGCTCCTCTAACCACTCTCTTCATATCCTATCTCAACCTACAGACCTTTATAATCCCTCCTTTAGTAAAAGAACTTTTACTTTCAACAATAATTGCAAAATTCAGCAAAAAATCAGAAAATCAGCAAAACCTCCTTTTGGAACTCCTTACCTACCTCCAGACGGCAAACCATGTTTACAAATTATTTCAAACAACTCCTATTCATCCACTTACTACACATTCTAACTTCCGGCAGCTTATAAGAATTTTTAGGCTATGTAAAAACAACTATCCACAATAGATAAATATTAAGAGCCTTTCTATTTTAATATTTGTTTTTCTCTCTGTATTTTTTGTTTATATGAAAGGAAAATTAATTTTATTCGGGACTGAAGTTCCCTTAGAATAATAGTAGAGTTTAAAAAATATGTACATTAGTCTGGCATGTAAGTATTATACAAATATATACAATAAATTCCTAGGAAATTGTAAGCATATATATACATATACACACACAAAGATACTAAGAAAAATACATATATATAAAAAAATAAAAAATACCAAGGAAAATATAAATATCTACAAAACACAGATATATACAATAAAATATTAAGATATAAAAAAATTAATAAATAAAATTAAAATGACTTCCATCAATTAACTGCTGGTGGCCAACGTAATTATATAACCCACTATATCTGTATTATATCCACATCCTTGACTGAAGAATATATTTTCTGAACTCTGTTATTATTCTAAGGGTTTCTTTAATCCCAGAATAAAATTAATTCTTCATTCATTTATTAATTTGTTTATATTTGCATTAAAGATCCTCTTAAAATATTTGTGTGGACTTAGATTAAACATTTTACAACATACTTCAACGCTTATTTATACATTTTTTTTATCTCTTTGAAAATTAAATTGAATTACAATTTATTTTATTATTATTTATTGACATTTGGCATTCGAATATCATCTCTTTTTTTCCTATAAATTTCAGAAATTGTCTTAAATCGGTTGTACCGAAATATGTATATATTGTATAATTGTAATTGTGTGTATTGGTATATTATAGTATTGATATTTTTTATGCTGTGTGATATGTAAAAGAATTTGTATATATATAAATATGTGATTAAGTATAATTAAGTGCTATGCCAAAAAAAAGTATTGATGAGTATACTGTGTATCGAGTGACCCTATAAATATCGAGCACTGCTTTAAATAAAGTATTTCTCTCTCTACTTTATCACATATCATAACACGATTTGGGCGTCTCATTCTGCAATATTTAGTACTCTTGAAAAAAATTCCATTTATGGAGGACATCCATTTAGAAAATGAGTGTGAAAAGTTACCTAGTTTTTTCCTGAGTTTTAAAAGAATGCTTTAAAATTTTTCGTTACGTTGAGCTGTATATCGCGAAATATTGTCTGGAACTTTTCCCTATGTCAAACTTTGAGAGCATTATAATTTTACGGTATAGCTTACACTGATGCCCCGGAAGCATTACCAACATTGCGAAACTGGAAAGTTTCATCATAACCTCTTGTTGCGGTAAAATAAAAAATGTTCAATAATTTCAGATATTTAAATGTGTTCAATAATATTGATTTTTTTTTCTAATAAACTTTTTCTTAAAAAATATTGTTATCTATATATGTATATAATATATAAATAACAAGTGTATATTCCAATATACCCATGAAAATATGCAATTTCCTATATAATAAAAACATATATACATAAAAAGAAAATTATATACACTGCTCTTTTCTACTTTTTTTTATTATTTTTTTTTTTTTTTTTGAGAAATTAGGGTGAACTCACCAGATATGGACAGTTTTATATTGAAGAACAATACCCCCTATTGACAACTGTATGAACAAAGTTCTCAAAAGAAAATTGTATAATGCTTATCATTGCTGTTTCTATAGTGCTTCTAGATAGTTTCATACCTTCCTACTAACAGTTTTGTTAAGAGTAAGTTGAACATTTATCTTATCTTATCTTTATCTTTTTAGTTAAAAAAAAATATTTTAAAATTTTCTTGAGGGATGTTCATTAGTGGTACCGATCCCCTGTCCATTACTATAGAACAATTGAACTTCGAGGTGCCCATCATTAGTGCAAAAAGGTGTTTGTTTTTTTTAAAATGGTGATTATACCTGCATAATTGAATATTTTTTTCAATTTTCAAGTGTTAAATAGAAAAAGGAGACCCTAGATATTTTAAATGTCCAACGGAGAAGTATATAACTATAATAATTACAGCGGCATAAGCCAAATAAACAAAAATGTCCATCACTGCTATGATTTTTTTAAGTGAAAAATCTGGCGATTGGAGATTAAGTAATAAGGTACATTAACAAAACTTAATCATATAGGCTATTCATGGTCAATAATTGACAATTTTTTTTTAATATCAATTCATTAATTAATTCACATATCTGCCTGTTGGTACTACAGTCAACGAAATAAATTTTTTTTGTAAAATGGCTTTAAAGGCGCGACAGAGACGGTTTCTGCCAATTGAGATTCCTCGTGGGTTACATATATTGAAGAATTAGGCGAGAATGAGATTTTGTTGGAATGAAAAAAAAGAGTAAAAAAAAATCCCTGATCTAGGTCCCTGAGAGTCTGTGTTGAGGATTTTTAGGAATTTTTATTAGTAGGTTTGTGGTATCCCGACAATTTATCGTGAAAGAGACAACATGAAATTCGGAAATTAATTTCACGTTAATGAGTCCAAAGATTTTAATTTATAAAATAATTATACGTCCGATTCAATTTTATGGCAGCCCACTGGTATCCTTTATTACAAAGTAAACAAGAAAACAATTACAATCGGTTCATAATAGAATGTTACTTTAAATGTTAAATATCAATAGTTAAAATAACATCATTGAAAAGATTCAAAGACAATGAGAATTTAAAAATTGCGAAAGTAAAAAAAATTATTACTTAGAGGAATGCCAAATTTCACGAAATAGTAAAAAAAAAATGTAACAAGTTCCTTATTCAGTCACATTAAACCTTCTGCACCACCTCAGATATGAACAAAAATGTATGAAAATTAAATTTAACCATGTCTCTCACCACTACGCTGAGTTAAGGTGGTTTTCCCCCTCCTTCCGAAGACAATATTTCCTAGGTACGTTCCTCTATCAAATCATCAACAATCACCGTTCTTCTTACTCCTACAACCTTCTCCAATTCAAATCCTCACTCCATTCAATTTCCACAAGATCTCGACCTTCGAACCTTTACGTGCCTCCTCACAGATCTGCCTCATTCCAAAACTCCTTTATTGTTCGCTCTGTCAATTCCGAAATTCCCGCTCTATCAAAATTCTACATTCCCCATCCATATCCACATTCAAAATCCTCCTATTTCTATTCCTATCCCAAAAACAATGAGATAGTTGCTAACCACTTGACAACATATATTTATTTCATGCCATTCATTGTCAAATATCAATGCTATTCTTTGCTAGGGGTATTAATTTTCTTATAAGGTAGAGATTTTCATACTCTTGATATGTCATTGAACGCATCTATTCGTAGTTTATATAACTATTATCTTTTATACACCACTAAATTCTTGCCTATTGTTACGTTTTTTGATTTTTTTTTAGCTTCAAATGTTTACTTAGGCCTGTCAGGAAATCGCCTGATAAAAAAAAAACGAAATTTGAGACATACAGAAGAATAGTACTTCGCAGTATTTCTTCATTTCCTTTTTGACATACTAGAGTAATGCTAACAAGTCCGTGACGATTATTATTATGATATTGTTGGTAAAGTTTATCTATGTGTTGTTTAATTGTTTGTAGTTGAAAGTGAGTATGTAGTGTTAATCTTAAACTATTGTGTTCTTTAGTTCGTGGTATAGAACCCTTTTTATTAAATTATTAATCTCCGCCTGAAACTTCGTGAAGAACTTCATCTCAACGTAACTATAAATATTGTATTTATGAAAGCTCTTGGAATTGGAGTGTTTTCAATCTGGAGATCGGCAAACTTTGTCTGTTTAATTAGGTAATAAAAACTCACCAGCATCCATTTCCTTTACACTTGGATCGTTAAATAATTTGATCACATAATCGTTGAAAAAAGGCGGCCTACAAAAATATTGCGCCGTTTGGCCTGTATAATCTCGTCATTTTCTGAAAGTTTAAGTCAAGTCAAACGGCTCAATAATTTTGAAGCCAATTTTTTTTCTCGATTTTATGCTCAAATTATCTTACGATTCATGTGGAAAGAAAATGGGTATTTTTTTTCTATGAGTTGTGATCTACTTAATTCGACAAAGCTTGCTGGCCTTCAGAATGAAAACTCCTCGATTCCGTGAATTTTCGTAAATAAGATAGATGTAGGTTACGAAGAGAAGAAGCTATTCACGAAGTTTCGGGCGGGTAATAATAATTTGATAAAAATGGGACTGTACCACAGACTTATGTGTCGTAATTTTTATAAATAAAATATAATAAATAATTCGCCATTTGTTTAATATTTCTTCGAATGGGATCGGAATGGAATAATAGAAATAGAAATAGAAAAATAACTTTCTTCTAGGACACACTCCCTTGAGAATAACAAAATTAATATATTACATCTGGCAAAAATAAAATCAATCGAAAAAAAGAAATAATGTAAAAAAAAAAAATATAAGGTAAAAATTCTATATACAAAACAAACTAAACTATATACAAAACCATTAATACTATGACAAGACACTTAAAGCTGTTTGCTCTTATAGACCAGTATACACTTTTACGAAAAAAATAAAGAATTAAAAAATAAAAATGTATCAAATTATCTATTAAAATCAGCTCGAATGGTTAGCAACTATCTGACTGTTTTTGGGATAGGAATTGGAATAGGAGGGTTTTGAATGTGGATATGGATGGGGAATGTCGAATTTTGATAGAGAGGGAATTCCAGAAATTGACAAAGCGAACCATAAAGGAATTTTGGAATGAGGCAGATCTGTGAGAAGGCATGTAAAAGTTAGAAGGTCGAGATCTTGTGGACAGGGAATGGACTGAGGATTTGAACTGGGGAAGGTTGTAGGCGTAAGAAGGACGATGGTTGTTGATGATTTGGTACAGGAACGTACCTAGGAAATATTGTTTCCGGAAGGAGGGGAAAAGCCACTTTAACTCAGCGTAGTGGTGAGAAACATGGGAGTATCTTGGGGCCCCGATTACAAATCTTACGCAGCTGTTCATTAGTCTTTTCAGTCTATCACGGAGCTGGGGGAAGTGGGGGAATATGAGAGAGGAAACTAGGAGTCTACGCTATAATCGAAAGATGACCAAAAAGATATAAGAAATAGGGGTTCAAATATCCGGTTTTATTAATTACTTATTTGATTGAATTAAGCAAAATGTTTTACCGATATACTAATGTTAATGTTGATGACAAGAGGGAACGTTAGAATTATGAGATTTTAAAACTCTGCTTACGAAATGTTTACACAAATGAAAAAAAAAAAACTTGCACGCCATGTTTGTTCATTCGTTTTTCAAACCGGGAAATCCCTAAATACTGGAAAAGGATGGGCAGGATATTCGGGCTTTTGGCCACAGGGATCGACTTAATTTCGTGGAACTAGCGGTCTGGTCCAAGCGGTATGGCGTGTATACATTCGATAATTTGCGGTTTTTCGATCAACATTTGCTAGCGAGGTTGGGTTAGCTTAACAACGACCAGCAGTTTGGGAAATTGTCAAACTGCCCAGTCCCCCCCCCTTCCCCCCCACTCGGGGTCGGCTTGTTTAAATTTTAACGCTTCGTTCCTCTCTGATCTGTTTCGACGTCGGGCTTCATATACCTTCGCTCCAGTTCAAATCTCAACCTATTGCAAAGAAAGGTTCTTTTTCATTATTTTACATAGTTTTGTTTTCTTGAGGAAAAGTGCGATGGACATAGCTAAGGAATTTTTTTTTCTTTTTTGACTTATGCCACCGTAAATATTATAGTTATAAACTTCTCCGTTGAACATTTAGAATCTCTAGAGTCTCCTTTTTTTATTTAACACTTTAAAATTGAAAAGTATATATTCAGTAAGGCAGGTATAATCACCATTTAGAAAACACATTTTTGCACTAGTGATGGACAACCCAAAATTCAATCGTTCTAGTAATGGACAGCGGGTCGGTACCACTACTGGACATACCTCAGGAAAATTCTAAAAAAAATTTAAACTATATAGATAAAGATAAGATAAATGTTCAACTTACTATTAACAAAATTGTTAGTAGAAAAGTATGAAACTAACTCAAGAGCACTATAGAAACAACAATGATTAGAATTCTAAAATTTTCTTTTGGGAACTTTGTTCATACAGTTGTCAATAGAGGGCATTGTTCTTCAATATAGAAAAAACTGGAACCTTTGCATCAACAAGGAAGCTTATTATTTACATTTAAAGTCCAACCTGTCCATCAATGGCCATAATTTTTCAAAAAAGAAGAGAAAAAAAACAGTGTACATAATTTTCTTTTTATCTATATATGTTTTTATTATACAGGAAGTTGCATATTCTCATGGGTATATTGGCAGTTATAATCTCTATTTAAAAAAAAACCTTTTTGCTCGACAACTCGAAATTCAATTAGTACAGGACAGGAAGTTCTTACCAATAATAGACATTATTGTTGCTCAAACGCGACTTGGTCTTGCAAATCAGTCTTGGTCATGGTCTTGGTCTTGCGCAAGAGTCTCGCAACAGTCTTGCAGTTACTTATTAGATTATTACTATAGAGATATTACTGTATTTTTTTAGATAGCAGAAACCTAACTAAGCCCTAATGGAAAATTAGAGCAGTTAAATGCAAAAGTATATCTACTATACCAATTATTAACAGATAATAACTAAGATTGTCAAGTATTAGTAACTATTTTACCGTAATTTTTCTTTTTAAAATTGATTTTTTTTTCAATCCCCCGTCCGCGCATTTTCTCCGAAACTACTGGACCGATTTTTTTTTCAAATTTTGATATAAAATCAGAGGTCACCCAAGGATGATCCTCCTTCATCGACATTACTCTCCGCCTTTAACTTTCAAAATGGTGGCCGAAAAACCTGCGTTGCTATAGACTGTAGCTCCTAAACGAATGTACAGATATCAATGAAACTTCGCTAAAGTCATTTTCTCAACGTCCTTTAAATTCATCTATATAACATACTTCAACGAAAAGAAGCAGGAAAGAAAGTTACTAGGGATGGTAAAATTAAATTCCGAATAACTCGAAAAGTTTTTACTTTTTTGTAGATATTGTAATAAGATGTTTCAAAGTCACGTAAATTTCCTAAAAAATAAAGAAAGTTTCAGCGAAATCAGAACACCACTAGTTAAGTTATTGTTTTTTAAAAGTTTACGAAATTTCCTAAAAAAACAAAAAAAGAATCGTTAAAATCGGACAATTAGGAGCAAAGATATGGTCTCCGGTTTTTTTGTTTTTTTTTTGTGTGTGTTCTACCTAAAAAGTTATATCCTTGGTTTGGTTTTTAAATTTTAAATGTGTTACTGAACTAATGCTATTTTTTTTAGCATATTACTATGGTTTACTGATGATTAAAGAGTATAACAGTTTAGTCCAATAATTGGAATCACATCTTGTTTTTTTTTCTTTGTAACTCGGAAGGTAATGTTACTTTAGATGTATAATTGTTTGGAAATAATAGACCATTGTGAAATAATTTGCAACGGTTTTTTTTTTAAGTGGATTTGGTGTCTGTAATGTAATGAGTCTGTAATAAGGCAAAAACTTTGTGTGTGTGTATATATATATATATATATATATATATATATATATATATATATATATATATATATATATATATATATATATACTATATATATGTATATATATATACTATATATATGTATATATATATACTATATATATGTATATATATATACTATATATATGTATATATATATACTATATATATGTATATATATATACACATAAAAAAATATCATTTTTTTAATAAAATAATTAATGGCGAACCTTTTATGATATAAAAAATATTTGAATGAGCTTTGACTGAAAAAAAAATTATCGCGGTTCGTTAGTTGGGGTTAATTATACACGCTTCGCTCTTTTTCATTCACATTTTTTTCCCCCACCGGCCTGATTGGTTTCTTTCTACTAAATAGGAGTTCCCCTTGGATGAAGGATAATGGTAATCAATTTATAAGGCTAAAAAACTTCAACAAGTTCAACCAATACCATTAGACGGTATTTACATATTTGTTCAACAGAAATTAAAAATCAACAACATGCAGAAGGAAAGTATATCTATATTGAAAACACGATGCAGCCATGTAAAATTCATACGATGGAAAAAAAATTAAATATAAAATAATTTGAAGTTGAATAAAAGGGAGTTGAAGAGGAAAATTCAGTTCAACGCTATTGAAAGTGTAACTCTTATAACACAAGTTATACCAAGTCTTGTCAATTAGAGTTTTGTTTCGAGAGTTAGTATTTTATACTCTTAAAAAGTTATTTTCTCTGTTCTATTCGATCGGTTCCTTAATCAAAATAAAAAAAAAAAAGGATACTGAAAATTTTCTGTACAAAAGATTGACATTTTCTTTTCTATTTCTTGCATTTTAATATCAATTTTTTATTTATAAATAACGTTAGGAAGAGAGAGGAGAGAATATGAGGAGTAGGAAAAATTTATAAGGGTAGACTAGGAAGAGAAAGCGGTATAGAATGATAATACATGAATGAAAGGAATGATAAAAAAAATAAATAAATTTAAAAAAAAGGGAAAAATATACATAAAAAAATAATGCATATATATATATATATATCAAATAATTTATATTGCTCATTTATATTGCACTATGCTCATACATATTGTTAATCCTATATAATTGTATATTAATTTTAAAAAATTGTTTGTAGTGATTAATAAGTATGTTGTGGTTTTAGCAACCTAATGAAATTGGGCAGCACCCTTTTATGATAATAAAGTGATAATCTTTTCTAAATACTTCTTTTTTTCCTTCTTTTTTTTTGGAGGAATAAGTTTCTCTTATCACACTAGAATAACAAAACATTATAATAATAATAAAATAAAATGTTCTCATAACGGGCATGAAAACATAAATAACTTATGGATATATAAAATATGGAATAATTCTGTAACAAAAATGAGACGCTTTTTAAAATAATATTTGAAATTTACGACTTTTATAAAAATATGGAAGATAATGATACTAACTGAAAATTCATAATTTTTAATGATTAAAAATACTTGAACGTTTGTGTAAACGATTTAGATGTAAAAAAAAAAATAGAAAATAAAGACATAGGAAATATGAAACGCCTTCATCGTACATTCGTACAAGTTCAAGCAATACCATTCTACGGCACTTCCTTATTTTTTCAACAGAAATTAACAACCAACAACATTCGCAAGGAAACTATATCTGTATTGCAAACAAGATGCAGCCATGTAAAATTCAAACAATGAGAGATAAATTAAATATAAAATAAATAATTTTTTTATGAGTGGTTAAGGTTTCTAGAACCACTGGGAGTTAAGGGAGGAAGATCCAAGATCCAGTTTAAACGCCATTTAAAGTTTAACTTTGACAACACGAGTTATACCAAGTCTTGCCAATTAGAGTGTTTTTTCGAGAGTTAGTATTTTATACTCTCGACTTATATAGTTACTTTCTTTATTTTATTCGATCGGTTGCTTAATGAAAAAAAAAAAAAAGAAAATTATAAATACCGTTTATCTTTTTCTTTTTTTTGCAAGAATAAGTTTCTCTTATAAGACTAAAATAACAAAACATTACAATAATAATAAAATAAAATATTCTCATCACCGGCATGAAACCCAAAATAACTTATGGGTATATAAAATATGGGATAATTATATAATAAAAAGGAGACAAATTTTAAAATAATATTCGTTATATTTGAAATTTACGACTTTTATAAAAATATGGAAGATAACGACACTAACTGAAAATTCATAATTCTTAATGATTAAAATACTTGAACGTTTGTATAAACGATTTAGAAGGGAAAAAAAATAGATAAAATATGAAACGCCTTCATCGTACATTCCCGACATTGGATGAAGACATATCAGTCGCGAGGGTTTTACCTAAACAACAGCGCCGGATTTTCTTGTAAAAGAATTTATTACCTGCCTTAAAAGACCTCTAGCTCCAAAGCATACACGTATATCCTTATTTACACAACATATTTCCCTTAAAATTTATATGCCTTACGGATATTTGAAGAATTTATATTAGAATTTTACCGAATACGAGTATAAAATTAGAGGAAAATGCAGAACGATAAACTTAGTTATTATTCTATCACATACACCAGTATTAATAATTTTTAAAAATTAATAAGAAGTTTAGGTAAAGAGTTTTAAAAAAAATTTAGACCTGAAAAATTTGTTTTCTAATATTTAAAACTGTAGTCTACCATTTATTTATTTTTTCATTATTTTTTTTTTCATATCCCATTTTTTATTTATCTTTGTCTCAATACTTAGATTGTTGTTGTCTTCTTAATAATCCTTTTACAGCTAAAAAGCATTGTAAGGTGTATTTTGCTTTTTTTGTCGTTTCTGTGTATTTTTTTCTACATCTGTAATATAATCGGTGATAGGGTTCACCTCAGGCTTGAGTTGAAATCATCCTCTTGAGCTTACAACTAAATTAAAACATCTATCTTATGTGAGTTGTTGCCAACGTTTTAGAATTTTGGCTGGTAATAAGTTGTTGAAAAGAGGGTTTGCCAATTGTTGAGACATTTCGAAAAAATATTTTTTTCGTTTTGTGAGAAATTCTTTTAATGTTGATAAGTTTTTCATTTTCTGCATCCTGGTCCCTCTTAATATTTTGCTGATTATTCCATTTTTGGAAATATTGTAACCTTTTCACAGTTGCTTTGCTGACATAATAAAACAGAGGTGCACCATACAACAGAGCCGGCCGTATTATACTTGTATAGATGAAGAGCTTTAGGCGTAAAGATAGGTTTTTCGTCCTAATTAAATTTTGGAGACTGTACGCCTTAGATCTTACTGTTTTAGTTTTTTTGTCAAAACGTCTAGTAAATTTTATAAATGTCTATAGAAGCGAATACTCAGATATGTTAGGTCAGTAGATAATTTAATACTGTTGTTAATTTTGAATTCATTTGGCATTTTCTTTGTTCTACCATTATATATCATTTTAAGTGTTTTGTTCAGAGTTTTAAGAGGTTTGTTCGTAGTTTTAAGTATTTTTTACATAGTTTTATCTATTCAGTATATAGCTCTTTCACCTAAGGTTTTCTTTACTTTTCTATTTGTTTTTTAAATTTTATTTATTGTTTCAAATTTTTAGGTCATAAGAATTTTTATCTTCTAAAGGGACTAAACCTCAGGATAAAGTGATTTTTCTATCAATTTATATCTAAAAAATATAGTGTATCGTCTGTATTTTTTACTTTCAATTACCTTTGTCTGAAAATTCAAATTACTGTTTTAAAGTGGGTGGTGAGTGAAAGTCGTGTGATGAGCGCACAGAAAAAGATTGTTAATTTTTTTTATCACTAATAAAATAAAATATTGTCGTTATGAAGGGCTATATTTTATGGCTTATCTGTGGTTTGTAAAGCTAAAGACAGGCCTCAATTTCCTTTAAAAATAGAACTAAATTATTAATAGAGTAAAATGAAAAATAAATTTAGCCTGTATAAAACTATTGAAGTATTTATTCAACTACCGAGCACTTGATAGAGTAAAGATATTTTCTCAGCGAGACATTTTCTTGAACTCGAACATATTTTAGAGTAGCAGGTGTGAGAAGACGTCAAGGGACGACATCTTAGTCCTGTTCCTCAAGATTAAGAGATTTGCTCCTGAATGTTATGACAGGCACTTACATAGTACTAACCATGTCATCTTAAATACATATAGTTTATACCTGATTAACGACATACGTGTTTACATGATTATATAAGATATTAAAATAACAATTTATTTATGCAATGTGTCTTAGCTATTTTTTCCCGCTTGTAAATTCAGGGGACTAAACCATAAAAAAAAAAAAAAATAATAAAAAAAAATAGTTATTACATTCTCCTGTACCAAAACTGCATAGTTTATATATATCAAATAGTTAAACGTGTTATTAATCGAGAAGATCAACATACACATAAAATAAAAATAAGAACCGACATCTTTTATAATAGTAAAAAGATGAAATAGTATAAAAATTATTTAATTCCGTTTAACCAACATTGCCAGTCTTGTTCATTGCTAGAAAATAGAAAAATAAAAATTACAAAAGTTAAAAGTTTGTAAATAAATCAATAAAATCGATATAAAACAAATGAAGATCTCTTACCTCTGAATGATATATACTAAATATTGGAAAAAAATAAAATAAAACATACAATACAAAATAAAGGTATATATAAAATTAAGAGTACAAATAAAAAAGTAAAATAAATATGTAAAGATGAGAATTAAACTTAAGATTAAAATTTGGGTCCTCCTATACTGTTGCATATTGATAACAGTTACTGGGCCTTAAAAACAATTAAACTTAAAATATTAATCAATTTTGACACGTTCCAACGCGATATTGAGAAATAAATATTTTATTTTTAACGTCATAACTTTTTTTTTATTGACTTTTACTTAATGACATTTACAACTGTATTACATAAATACATCTAGTAAATTTGGACATAATAGATATAATGACATGAATACACTTGCTGAGTGACCAGCCAATGGTAGCACTCTAATGATATGACTACATTAGGAGATCACGGGGCCATCTTCTTTTCAGACGCCTCGGAGGTACATAACTTGAACAGTAGTATTCAGTCTCCATTCATAACCAAATATCAATAGACGCAAGTTATGTTAATAATTCATGTTTTCACTGTTTGTAAATGACATTATTGTAGCAGTTTTTAAATTTAAACTCATAAATTCTTCAATCGAATTTATATTAGACCATACAGCTCAAAATTAATCATTACGGCAATTTAAATCACTGACGTGATTTTTTTTTCGTCAAAATAAAATAAAACATATAATATAAAATAAAGGGATAAATAAAACTAAGAGTACTAATAGAAAAGTAAAATAAATATGATGAGATTTAAACAGAAGTAAAAGCAAAAGCAATAAATAAGAAGAGGGGTAATTAAGAATTGGTTAAAAGTGATAAAATAAATCTATAAATAAAGTGATAAACATCTAAAGGCCATCTATAAAATGAAGAATAAATGTGTAATTTGTAATAATCTTTTCATTTATAATTGTAGAGTATTTTCAAAGAGTTTTATGATTGAAATAAATGTTTATTTCAAAGGCTTCTTATAATTAAAATTAAATTCCAGATAAAAATTCTGATACTAAAATAAATTATATAATCACCATATGCAAATATGTCTAACCATTTGAATTATTATATATACTATATTTGGGGAAGCGCGGCTTCGAAGGGCGCAGGATGGCCTCTGCGACGTAGTTGCGGCCTCCAAACGTATTGTATGATATTTATTAATCTAGTGCTAGGATTAATTAATATTTAATTAATTAAGTAACGAAAATTTGTAAATTAATAGAATTAAGTAAATGTATGTATCTAGGTGTGTGTAATTAGTGATAAATAAAAATAGTGACCATTAGATATAAAGAATTATTGCGGCATCCATTAGCACTGCGTAACCTTACTGCGGCATCTAATAATAAAAAGGTTCCCTACCTATGTATATATATATATATATATATATATATATATATATATATATATATATATATATATATATATATATATATATATATATATATATATATATATATACTATTAATTTATCCCGAAATTTAATTAAAGTCAATTGGAATGTCTTATAATCAATCAGTAATAATAACTGAAGTAACGACTGATGCGGACTTTCTTAGACTAATTGAAGATAATTACAGACCATGGACAGTTAAAATTGCAGAAGAAAAAATAGCTGGCTTAATCCTTTTGCCTTTAGTTACAGAAAATACTTCTTTTAAAGGGCTCATTATCTGGAAAGTCATTAGGAACGTATTTCGTGTGTCAATGGATTGGGTTCTTTAGCTAACAGACATTAAAGGATTATCTGGACTTCTATCCCAATTTTCCAACATCCTATTTCTTTGAATCAAGACAAATCTTGGTATCCTTATATACCGATCCAATCGTATATATATATATCATTGGAAATAGTGGACTCATATCAAGCTTAACACATTTATACCTTCCGTACACATTTATACCTTCCGTGGTACAGAACCCTTTTTATCAAGTTATTAACATCCGGCTGAAACCTCGTAAATAGTTTCATCTCACCATAACCTACAAATGTCATATTTATGAAAATTCTCAGAATAAGGGAGTTTTCAATCTGGAGGTCGGCAAACTTTGTCTATTTAATTTGCTACTAAAATCTTGTAAATACCCATTTTCTTTCAACTTTAATC
The DNA here is from genome assembly GCA_928085145.1 of Nezara viridula. Classification (NCBI taxonomy): domain Eukaryota; kingdom Metazoa; phylum Arthropoda; class Insecta; order Hemiptera; family Pentatomidae; genus Nezara; species Nezara viridula. The sequence continues at coordinate 46,890,108 of OV725083.1, read as the reverse complement.
GTAAGATAACTTGAGCACCAAGTGTAGAAAAAATGTAGGCCTTTAAAAATATGCAGCCGTTTGGCCTATATAATCTCGTGTTTTGGTTATTTGGGGGTGTAGGTCACTCCAAACTGCTCGATATTTTTGAAGGCCACCTTTTTTCTTGACTTTGTGCTGAAGTTGTCTTACGATTGAAGTGGAAAGCAAACGGGTATTTACGAGTTTTAGTACCCAATTAAATAGACAAAGTTTGCCGATCTCTAGATTGAAAACTCCCCAATTCCCAGAATTTCTTTAATAAATTATTTTTAGGTTACTATGATACTTTTTTTTTTATTTATTCATCAGATTAACAACTGTATAAATTAAAAATACATCCAGTAAATGTGCACAAGGTAATAATACAATCACATGAAAGCGCTTGTTGAGAAACTATCCATTGGTAGCACTCTAATGATATATTTACATAAGTAGATCACGAGGCCATCTTCTTTTCAGACTCCTTGGAGGGTTATCAGGTATCGAAGAGGAAGCAAGGTTTGAAACGAGAGGATTCGGATGGTTTTGAAGTTTGTTATAAATGGATAGGTATCTGGATTGGGCTAAATCGGAGACATATCCTACGTTAAGGTCGTTATGAATGATTTCATTTGTGACAAAGTAAGGAGCATAAAGGATTTTAAGAAGGATTTTGGATTGTAAGGATTGGATACAAGAGGAATTCGATGGTTTAGTGGAGTCCCAAAGCTCAACTCCATAAGTCCATATTGGCCATATTATTGTCATGTATATGAGTCTTTTGTAATATATAGAAAGTTTAGAACGTTTTTTTAGTAAATGCTGGAACAATGACATGAATCTATTTACAAAGTTTCAGCCGAATGTTAATAATTCGACAAAAAGGGGTCTGGTACCACGGACTACTATATTCTGGTTTTCAAAAAAAAATAAAAATCTATTTCCTACCTAATGAGCTAAGAAATGGTTGTTAATTTATTTATTTTTTTGTTAATGGTTACTTAGTCATTTTAGAACACACTTGAGTAGAATTTACTTTTGAACTGCCTGTCCTACAGTATCCTTTAATAATTCCCCTCTTATACCTATTGAACAAATCCGATACCTTCGACTCCACTTGGACAAACGTTTAACTTGGAATCCTCATACTAGACTGAAACGAAAAGAAACCGCTCTACGTTTCCGACTACACCAACACTTACTAGACAAACTCTCTAAGCTTCCAGTTAATTACAAAAGAGTTATATATATGACAACAATAAGACTTATTTTGACTTACGGAGTTGAACTTTGGGTCTCCACTAAGCCATCAAATACCTCTCGTATCCAATCCGTACAATCCAAAATCCTTCGGAGAATGCTTAATGCTCCTTACGTTTCCGATTTGGCCCAATCCAGATACCTATCCTTCCATAATAAACTTCTGAAACATCTGAATTCTCTCGTCTCTAACTTTGTTTCCTATTCTATCTCTGATAACCCTCCGAGGCGTCTGAAAAAAATATGGCCTCGAGATCTCCTATTGTAAATATGTTTTCTTTTGTTTTTAGAGTGCTAACAAAGGATAGTTTCTCAACAAGTGATTCCATGTTATTATTTTCTGTTATCAAATTTACTAGATGTATTTTATTTATTAATACAGTTGTAAATATCATAAATAAATAAATAAAAAAATTTGAACTGGCTATTCTTACTAAGCCTACGCGATTATATTTATTTATTTTATTTTTTTGTGTCACCTAATTATCTTAAAGTTACTACTGGGACGTGCTAAGGCGCATGAACCAATATAGCCGGCATTAAGGGACTAAGAAAAAGATTGGGCCGATAAAGCACAGAGTAGCTTTGGCCGACAGAAGTTGTATTGGACCCCTGGAGAGATTTATAAGGTTCATATCCTGTAGTTTCTATCGGGGAGGTGTCGCATTCTTTCCCTCCCCCTCCCCTTATTTCCTCCGATATACGGCATTTTTTTTCTCGGCTTTTCTAATCAGAATACACGGTATGCGACGGTGGGTTTATAAGGTTCCTGGAATCACCAACAGAGAGCAGAACCACTAAGCTTTTTTCAAATATTATATCATTTAATAATTTTAAAGTGGATATGAGAAAAAAACCTAGACTTTCTAGCTATCAGGATCTTTGTTAAAATTTAAAGACCCAATTAGTTGAACGGCTTTAATCGATATTAATTAAGTTGAGGTCTATTACGAAATAAGTTAAGATTCACCTCAAGATGTGTAAAAAAATTAGGTGATTTGACATCGTATCAACTAAAACTACCGTGTTTTTTTTTTGTTTTTTTTTTAAATGACTACAACAAATTGTGGGTTGATGGATGACTGTAGTGAATAATGAAGAGAAGGATGGTTGGGGTGATCAGCAAAAAATAATAATGGCAAAAATAAATAATAATATTTTTTTAACATTTGCCGACGTTTCGACCAAACGTTCAGGCCTTCATCAGGACTGAGAAAAGAACCAGATAACAATTGGTATGAGAAACATAAACAATGTAGATAAAAAATAAAATAAAAAAAATACTTAAAGTAAAATGAGATAGATAAGTGAACATTAAAGTAAAATAAAGTAGGTAGAATAATGACAATAACAACAACTAAGAAATAAATAAAATAACGGTTACAAAATGTGGACTAATAACATAAGTTCTAAAATGTTAATCTTAGAATAAAATGTAAACAGAGAAAATGGATATGAAGTTATATAAGAAATAAATATAAATAGAAAAGTTAAAATGTTGAAAATAGAATAGTTTTTTTTTTTTTTTTTTTTTTTTTTTGAAATTTACAACTATATTACATGGAAAATACAATAAGTAAATGTGACATTGGTAACATGACATGTACAGCTTGAAGAGAAACTACCCATTGGTAGAACTCAAATTAAAGTTCTATATTAGAAGGTCCCCAGGCCGTCTTCTTTTCAGACGCCTCGGAGGATTATCAGGGATCAAGGAGGAAGCAAGATTTGAAACGAGAGGATTCGGATGGTTCTGCAGTTTGTTATGGAAGGATAGGTATCTGGATTGGGCCAAATCGGAAACATATGGAACATTAAGGTCTTTATGGATGATTTTATTTGTGACAAAGTAAGGACCGTTGAGGATTTTACGAAGGATTTTGGATTGTAAGGATTCGATACGAGAGGAATTCGATGGTTTAGTGGTGCCCCAAAGCTCAATTCCTTAAGTCCAAACAGGTCTTATTATTGTCATATATATGAGTCGTTCGTAATTTATTGTGAGCTTAGAGCGTTTGTCTAGTAAGTGTTGAAGTAGTCGGAAACTTCGAGCTGTTTCTTGTCGTTTCAGTCTGGTATGAGGATTCCAAGTTAGACGTTTGTCCAGATGGAGTCCTAGGTAAAAATAGAATAGTTAAATAGAAAATTGAGATATTGTGGTCTATCAATCAGTACAGTTCCTGACTACGATAAATCATTGCAAAGCTTTAATTTCTTCTTTTTCGTGACCTGGGATGTATAATAATAAACATAAGTACAAATTTTGTTAACATAAAATAATGTTTAAAATAATGGTTTTTGGATTATTTATCATGCAAAGTTATAATAAAACTGTATTTTTTAGCCAAATATCTATTACAGAGTTAACGTATCAGGAAGCAGTGAAGACTTTATAAGTAATATTTTTATTCATAATGTCTGTTACAAATGGCATCTTAAAATACTGAAATATACTATGAATATATGGCTTGCCTACAAGAGTTCAGTCCAGGTCTTGTACAAGAGTTTGACTTCAAGAACGTAACAGAAGGAGTGATTCTAGTGTCTAGAGGATCATGGGAATAATATACCCAGGAATAATAGGAGGGTGAAAGAATTCTGGGAGTGAAATATTTATAAATAAGTAGTGAAATATTTATATATAAATTCTATTAATATATATTTTTATTAATTATATTAATTTATTATTAATAAAATTTTATTTATTTATTATTAATTAATTTCAGGTTTGTTCGAGCAAAAGCAAACCCGAACAGTATCGAGCCTGCATCAGGTCTAGAGCGCTCAACGAAGCCTCACACGCACAGCTTGGTTTCTTGGCCTTCCCAGGTGAACCAGATAGGCCACCAAACGCTTCCAAACCGTGATGACAAACTTGCTTCTTCCAACAACTGTATCTTATTTATTTCTCCATATTGTGTTGGTCAAACTTTTATTGCATCTCGTCAGAAAAAAAACAAAACATAAAATTAAGTTTTGTTAGTTCCTTCAAGATAAAAAAAAAATAAATTACTGATTTGGGAACATTTCTAAAAATTTGATAAATATTAATTTTATTATTATCATTAAATTATTAAATCCTACCCTCAAATTAAATAAAAAATATATTTCCGAAACATAAAAAAAATCCTTTTATAGTCTGTTGAATGTAATGCGGCATAGTATACCAATCACGCCTGCCGGATTTCAAAATTTTGTAAAAAAAAATGTAAACTTTATCAGTCTTCATTCCGATATTGTAATGAGAAATCATTATATGATTGATATATCTAAAAATGATTTAAATAATAAACTGAATTCTGTTCGTTCGTTTTTTTTTTTTTGTCAAAAAAAAATATATATAATTTAATATCAGTTATATTTTTCAGCCGGGCCAGTAGCATTTTAGTTATAAGATTTTTTTTTTTCTTTTCTTCAAATCTTGATTTCCTATATTTATTAATTGTTTATATTAGTATTAGGTGCTGTTTTTCTAATTAAATTATTAATTCAGTTAACAAATTCCGCATCAATTTTCAATCAGTTTTTTATGTTTTTAATAAATAGTAGGTAAATAATACAGAATAAATATATTTTAAATTATCGTGTTTTTGCTTAATAATGCTTAGACTTTTCTTCAAAATATAATTTACAGTCAGGAAAATTCGAATTAAGTTATACTTGATTCCCCATTATGTTACTAAAAATATATAATAATTTATTCTTAGTGTTTCATTCTATGATACTTTTTTATTTTAATCTTAATGTTTTTTTTTTCCCAATTGCAGACAATATTTCACTAATTAACATTTTTGGTATTTAATAACTTTTTCCTTACACAGATTGTATCATTTAAAAAAGTGCATCAAAACCGTTCTCTAAATCTAAAATTAATATTCGTGTGATAGTATGTTAACATTAATAACAATTATAATTAATATTATTTTTCGATCGATATAAAACATTATTACCTCTATAAGTTATACACTTAACGTTTTTCATCAACCATTTTCAAAAGCATTTACCTGTTTTTATTTCTTTATTTTTTCTCTATTTATATAAAGGAACGTTTGATACATTCTTGATTATATTAAATACATTATTTTTTCTTTATATTAATCCTATTGTATCCGAAATAAAATTTTGGTCTTCCTACACTGTTCCACATTGATAACAGTTACGGGGCCTTAAAAAAAAAAATAACTAATTTTCCTTTTTAAAATTTAGATAATATCATAATGTACATTCAAACGCAATATTGAGAAATAAATATTTTATTTTTAACGCGCATGACATAACTTGAACAGTAGTATTCAGTCTCCATTCATAACCAAATATCAATAGAGGCAAGTTATGTTAAGAATTCATGTATTAACGGCTAAATGTGATATATATAAGCCATTCACTGTTTGTAAATGACATTATTGTAGCAGTTTTTAAATTAAAATTTATAAATTCTTCAATCGAATTTATATTAGACCATAAAGCTCAAAATTAATAATTACCAGAATTTAAATCACAGACGTAAATTTTTTTTTGTCAAAATGAAAAAATCTTTTAATAATTTAAAGTTCAATTGGCATTCGCCCACTCAACGCTTATATAACCATCCTTCCTTCTATTTTTAATTATTATGGTTATAACATTATTTTTCGATACTATTACTTAATTTACCGGTGGTGAAATTTAAAATTGTTTATAAAATCTAACTTTATTGTTTATTTATAAATATGAGAATATACTTCAAGAAGGTTTATATTACAATTGTATTCAACAACTGTTTGATCAGCAAAAAGAAGACAAATAAACATTGAAAACTACTAGTTTTTTTTAATATTCCAGATTTTGTTAATCGATATATTTAAAGTTTTTAAAAAAAGAAATGATTTTGACAATAACTGCCAAAATCAACATATTTTTACTTATTTTATTACATTTCAAACGTATCTCAAATTATGCCATGTTTTCTTAGTTAGATTTTTATTAATGGTTATGAAGTTTATGAGACTTTAAATGATTGAATTCATATTTATTGTTTAGAAAATTCTGTGATTTGACTTTGTGTAAATTTTTGAAATTTTATTAATTATTCTGTCTTTCAAATAATTTCTTTTTTTTAAAGAGGAAAAAATAATAATGCATAAGGCTAGTGGTTAGAGATTACTGTTTCTGAAAAATATTATTTCATTGTCATGGTTTTGTTTGTTTAAATTATTACAAAAGTGTCATCAAATGATGCTTTTGCTATTCGAAATTGTAAACCATTGTTTTGTATGTTTTTTTTTTCTTCTAATAATTATTTAAATCAATTTTTGTTAATTGTGATATTTTATATATTTTAAAAAAAATGTTAAAGTTCTAAATTAATATGGATTGTTATTTTATTTTGTTATTTAAGAGTTAGTTACCATCTGGTTTGCCCCAATCACCTCAGGGGTCGTACCAAAAATTTATTATACTGTTTTGTTATTTTGATTTGTTATGTTATGAAAATATTTGTTGGGTTTAAATGATACATAAGAATAGTAATTTATTGTTAAGATTAATTTGTTTAAACATATGAGGTTTCTGTTGAATTTTAATGTTCTTGCGGAATGAAGAATCAGGTAATATTTTAAAAACTAATAAAAAACCGTTTTACAAAATAACTTATATTGTTCGAAGTATTCAGTTAATATTTTAGAGATTGAAGGAAATATGATACTGTTTGGGATAACAGCTTAAGTAATAATAGACACGCGTTTTATAAAATTATGATAGAATTCATTAATTTTTAATAATCTGTGTTCATTATGTGAAATTTAGTACTTTGTTTTAATAGTTAAAAAAACATCTTCTTAATTTTATTTTAATATAGTTCAAATTTTCTTTTGCTTGTATTAAAATATTTAATTCAAATTATGATAATTTTATTTTTATATCTACAACGTATTGCTCATCCCGTGAAACAGTGACGTAATTGCAAAAGATGCAGTTTTACTAAATAGCTTAAATAATGAAAATTATTATTATAAAAATAAAATAATTTTTATTCTAACGTAAAATTATTTAATCCAATCAAATTTCGAATTTCTGATATTTTAATTAATTTAACATAATAAAACATTCAATATTTTATGGCAAAATTTGATAGTTGGTTCGTAGTTACACAGAATGAGCGAGATGGCGTCATTGTAATATAATTAATGTAATAACTTAATGTTTTGTTTATCTGAAACTTTATAGTGTTTTTTTTAACAACACAGACAAAAACATTTCCAATAACCTAAAAATATAAATCAAATAATTAATAGATCTATAGGCCTATAAAGACTGCTACAGTTTATTAAAAATTATATCTACCCTCTTAAAAATATAGTTGTGGTAAAATTTTAGAATAGTCGAAAATACTTGTAAATATTTTGTGACACAAAAAAAAAAATCCACTTTGTTACTTGTAAATATAAAAAAATAATAATAATATGAATATGTAAATATTGAAGCATCCATTATTGTTCATTTTGGCACAAAAATGATTTTTAAAAAATACCATGTAAATATGAACTTTAAATATTGTTAATGTTTATAATTATCAACTATTTATTGTCTATGATCTCTAATTATAAGAATGTTGAATAATTTTATGAAATGATCCATTCGAAAATGGATATAAAAGGGTATGATAATTGTATGTTTAGGTAGTAAGTACCATGAAAAAAAAATGATATTATATTTTATTTTTTATTGTCAGGATATTCAATATCCTCAACTTTTGTGAATGATTCGTTACCATATTTTGGAAAGTGCCAAAAAAAAAAAAAAAACAATATATGTGTATATGTGACAGTTGTAAATATATTTATTGATTGAAATTTTTGTTGTTTTTGTTACAGCCTCGTTTTCATGAATTTTGGTCGTTTTTTTTGTTGTTTTATAACGTTTTAACACTCATAGTTAATTAGTACAGCGCTGTTTTTTGTTTTAAATTATTTTTAGCCTAAAATTTACGTCCAGCATTTAATTATTGATTTATTGTACTCCATATTTTTTAAACTTTCTCTAACTCTTCTTAAAAGTTTGTATTTTACATATAAGCAGTTTTTTTTTGTAATAGAGTTTGGTGATATAGTGTTTGTATATGAGCTTATTTTATTTATTTTTATTATATCGTATATGACGGATCAAAAGTTTGTTACAGTTGACAAAATGATTAAAAGATAAAATTTGAAGAAAAAAAAACAGGTATCGGGATTTTTTTTTTTTTTATTGAGTATTATAACAATCTGTCTCTTGGACATTGGTTATAGTGAGGTAGGATGACATTCACACTATATGTACAAAAAAAAAAAAAAATAGAACAAAATAATAATCAAAAGTATATACAATAGATAATAAAATAAAATAACCTAAAAAATAAGAACACATGCTTACCTATATACAATCAGGCAAGGGAACTCCAGGAGAACCCTGCGCTACTCTCCCAACCACGTCACTGGTACTAAAGTCAGCGGAGATTGGTCGAGAGCACTTTAGCCACATACACTCATGTCTTGAGTGAAGAATCTGGCCATTGCCAGAACTCCAATTTATACAATCTACAAAAGGTCGCGAGGCCACTGCCGTTTCAACCTTCTTGGAGGATTATAGGGATGGGAGGTGCTTGATAGGGATTGTGCAAGAGGATTTGGGTGGTACGTTAGGTTCTGGTGAAATTTGGAGAATTTTTCTAGGATAAGGTCTAGGACAAATGGGATGTTGAGGTCATGATGTAGGGTTTTGTTGGTTACATAGAAAGGAGCATCGACTATTGTTCGAAGGACTTTTGACTGGAAGGATTGGATGCGCTTGATGTTAGAAAATTTTGCTGATTCCCACAGTTCTAGTCCGTAAGTCCAAATAGGTTTCAGTATTGTCTTGTAGTTCAGTAGCTTGTTTTCAATGGAAAGTTTAGATTTTCTGCTTAGTAGTCGGTATAGTTGGCCGTATCGTCGGTTGAGTTCTTGTCTTTTGAGTCTAGTATGCGGGTTCCACGTTAGTGTTCGGTCTAAATGAAAGCCAAGATATCGGACTGTGTCTGAGTAAGGAAGCTGGGTGGAATTAAAGAGTATTAAAGAGGACAGGAATTGCGTCAGAGTGTAAAGGTAATATGTTGGATATTAGATTCATTAACTTTAATGCGCCAGTTATTACACCAGTGCTCAATCAAGGTGAGGTGGCTTTGGAGATTTAAGGATGCTATTTCGGGATCAGAGTTGGATAGATAAGATTGCGCTGTCGTCAGCGAATGTTGCAAGGAAAGTATCGGGATAAACAGGGATGTCAGCAGTAAAGAGGATGTAAAGCACGGGACCCAAGACGCTGTCTTGGTGAACACCGGCTTTAACGGAGTAGATATTGGAAAATTCTGTTCCACAGCGAACTCGAAAGGAGCGGTCAGAGAGGTAGGATCGGAGGACTAGGTACAAGGACTGAGGTAAATGGATTTTAAGCTTGAAGGGCAGTCCGGAGTGCCATACCCAGTTAAATGCCTGTGCAAAGTCCAGAAATGCACCCGAACAGTATTCCTTGTTTTCTAGGGCTGAGGAAATATGATCAACGACTCGGAGTCCTTGTTGAACAGTAGAATGTTGAGAGCGAAAACCAAACTGATGGGAAGAGATATTTTGGGATTCTATAATGGGTAGGATTCGTTTCAAAAGGATCTTTTCAAAAATTTTTGAAAGGATTGGGAGTAGGCTGATTGGTCTATAGGATGTTGAGCTATTGAGAGGTTTTCCTGGTTTTGGGAACAGGATAATAGTGGAGTGTTTCCATAACAGAGGGAAGTGGGTGGTGCGTAGGATACAATTGTAGATATATGTAAGGAATATGACTGCTTTGGATGGAAGTTGTCGAAGGATTTGAGGTGTAAGGAGATCATGTCCAGGAGCTTTACGGGGGATTATTAATTTTTTTTTAAGCGAGGTTATAGAGATTGCGAGTTGTGATATAGACTGAAAATGATCTTTGATTATTTTGTGAGAAATTTTGTTAATTATTTTTTGTTTAAGTTATTCCTGTTATAAATAAATTGATTATGGATGTGTTATCAATTATTTAATATCACCTGCGATGAAGAAATAGTAAGGAAAAACTCACTCCCCTTTCACTGGGTAAGTCCTTATTAATTACAATTGTAGAATTATAATTTTATCATTATATACGTTAAAAGAAACGTTACAAGTCATATATTAAAGTTTTCGACTTCCACAATATACAGCATGAATTAATGCAAAAACAACTGCGTATGTCTAGTAAAGAGTAAATGAGATTTTTGTAAATTGGAGTTTCAAAGCATTCATCAAAAGAATGTTTTTTCTGCCGAAAACAAGGGGGGGGGGAATTTAGTATGGGTCTTATGCGATATTTTTAAATTACTATCAGCAGTGGATCAGCTGATGCGAAAGGACGTGTTTCTACATCGTCTCTCAGAATTTGCTTATTTTGCAGTGAAATCTTTGAGATTATTTATTCAAAACAAGTCAAGAATACATAATAACAATTGATATTTATTGTATGTTATAAATTATAGGGTTATTTTTATTTTATTTTATTTTATTTTATTTTTTCATTTTTTTTTCCCTTACATGCGATATCACAATCAGGCCATGTCTAGTAGAGCCTCTATCAAGAGAATTCGGCCGTTAGGCTCAACACCTTGTCCTTCGCCTGTCAAACAAAAGCCTCGTCAATGTCGTCAAACACCTGCAGTAACGCCTATTAGCTCCAGAGAAAATGAAACCCAGCCAGGAACATCATCAAAACCAACAATTGAAGAACTTCAGCATCAACCAGGTACATCTTCACAAGAGATAACCGAACAATCTCCGTTTTTCACCCCTAATCCCTATCAGGTGCTTCAGAATGATAAAGAAGTGATGGAATCCGCTTCAATACCAAGAGATCCCCGACCTCCACCCATATTCGTTAAAAACATAAACAATTTTCAGTTACTATGCTCACAACTGAACAAAATAACAGGCTCTGGAAGCTATTCATGTCTAAGCAGAACAAAGGACACGAAGATATCACCAGATACAGCTGAAACCTACAGAAAAATTGTGAAGTATCTAACGGAAACCAACGCGGATTTTCATACGTACCAATTACGGCAAGATCGAGCTTTGAGGGTAGTCATAAGAAATCTACACCCCTCAACACCAACCGAAGCAATAGAAGAAGAATTGAAAACTTCAGGTTTCATAGTGCGCCAGATTACAAATGTACAGAAGGAGAGTAAAGAACAGCCAGGAGTAAAAGTTCCTCTACCCTTATTTTTCGTAGATTTGGAGCCAAATCAAGGGATCGAAAAAATATACGAAATAAGAAGAATATACTACACAAGTGTTATAGTAGAGAAGCCATATCCTAAGAGGGAAATCGTACAGTGTCACAATTGCCAGGCATATGGCCATACCAGGACTTACTGCCATCATCTGCCGCGCTGTGTGAAATGTGGAGAGCAGCACAAATCCGGGGAGTGCACAAAACCGAAACGGGATCCTGCAGTTTGTGCATTGTGCCTTGAAGGACATCCAGCGAACTACAAAGGCTGTCAGATCTACAAGAATATTAAATCAAGATATCAAAAATCCCGGACCCAAGAAGAAGCAGAGGCATCAAGAAGAGAACCTAACGCATCAAGAAGAGGACCTTCAAAAAAAATTGACCCAACGGTGTCTTTTGCACACTTATTAGGAGGTAAGAATGATGTTACTTATTGTGAGACCCTGCCGCAACAACAACACATACCTCAAAATTCTCAACCCCACCCTCAACATCCTAATCAAACTTCACCTAATCAACAGTTTTATCAACACCAAATTCCCCGCATTCCTCCTCCCTCAAATACCACAGATCTCACCAGTTTACTTACATCTTTCCTCTCCGAATTCAGATCCCTTGTTACTCCTTTGATATCTCTTCTCACCAATCTTGTATCACATTTTATCCCTCCCGCGAAAAATCCTTAAATGACTTCCAATAAACCTTTATCCATTCTCCTTTGGAATGCGAATGGTGTTAGAAATCACACAAACGAACTAACTACATTATTACTTGACAAAAATATTGACGTGGCACTAATTACTGAAACTCGACTAACCACTAAACAGCACTTCAAAATACCACAATACCTGACATATCGTACTGACCACCCTGACGGAAAAGCACATGCCGGTACTGCTGTCATTGTACACCAATCCCTCTCCCATCACCTACTCCCGTTACCTACACATGATTTCCTAGAGTCCACCGCTATCGTGATAAAAACCTTTTCCTTTCCGGTTACCCTTGCATCAGCGTATTGCCCTCCTAACCGATCCATATCCAATGCCCAATTCCGTTCTCTCCTCGACTCCTTAGGACATCACTTCATCTTGGGTGCAGACCTAAATGCCAAACATCAACAATGGGGTTCCAGAACCACGAATACTCGTGGCCGAACCCTGCTGTCTGCACTCAATTCCCAACATTTTCACCTCCTTTCCCCCAACTCTCCTACCTACTGGCCTACAGATCCCAACCGTAATCCTGATCTTCTTGATTTCTTTATCCACAGCGGCTTAAGTCCCCTCAATTGTTCCATTACACGTCTAAATGAACTTTCCTCTGACCATAGTCCTCTAATCCTTAATGTTTCACTTGAACCCGTTCCCAAACCTTCTCCACCGTCATTTATTAGGGGCCCAGTTAACTGGGACCTTTTCCGCCAAATCATCTCCGATAAAATTGATCTTAACATATCCCTCAAAACTCCCGATGACCTTGATAGTGCCGTAAATTCCTTTACTACCACAATCCAACAAGCCGCCTGGACTGCTTCCTTCCCAAAAGACTCCTCCAGAATTCCTAAAAAGACCATTCTACCCCAACACCTCCTTGACCTAATCCAAACCAAACGCCGTGCCAGATTATTGTGGCAACGTACCCGACATCCTACCGACCGCTGCTCCTATAATTATTACTGCAAAAAATTAAAACTGGAATTAGCCACCTTCAGATCACATTCCTTCAACTCCTACCTATCCTCCCTTTCTTCTCGCGACAATTCCCTTTGGAAAACCACTACCAAAATCTTAAATCCTCACCGCATTTCCCATCCCCTCCGACGAGATGATGGCTCCTGGGCAGCATCTGACGAAGATAAGGCTGAGGAGTTCGCCATTCACCTATCCAATACATTTATTTCACATCCGGAATCCCATCCTGCCCACACCGTAACAGTAGAAGAACTCCTTACATCACCAATCCCACTTTCCTTGCCCCCAAAAGCTATTCATCCTTCCGAAGTGAAATTTCAATTAAAAAAATTAATCCCCCGTAAAGCTCCTGGACATGATCTCCTTACCCCTCAAATCCTTCGACAACTTCCATCCAAAGCAGTCATATTCCTTATATATATCTACAACTGTATCCTACGCACCACCCACTTTCCTCTGCTATGGAAACACTCCACTATTATCCTTTTCCAAAAACCAGGAAAACCTCCCAATATCTCAACATCCTATAGACCAATTAGCCTACTCCCAATCCTTTCAAAAATGTTTGAAAAGATCCTTTTGAAACGAATCCTACCCATTATAGAATCCCAAAATATTCCTTCCCATCAGTTTGGTTTTCGCTCCCAACATTCTACTGTTCAACAAGGACTCCGAGTTGTTGATCATATTTCCTCAGCCCTAGAAAACAAGGAATACTGTTCGGGTGCATTTCTGGACATTGCACAGGCATTTGACCGGGTATGGCACTCCGGACTGCTCTTCAAGCTTAAAATCCATTTACCTCAGTCCTTGTACCTAGTCCTCCGATCCTACCTCTCTGACCGCTCCTTCCGAGTTCGCTGTGGAACAGAATTTTCCAATATCTACTCCGTTAAAGCCGGTGTTCCCCAAGGCAGCGTCTTGGGTCCCGTGCTTTACATCCTCTTTACTGCTGACATCCCTGTTCATCCCGATACTTTTCTTGCAACATTCGCTGACGACACCGCAATCTTATCATCCAACTCTGATCCCAACATAGCATCCTTAAATCTCCAAAACCACCTCACCTTGATTGAGCACTGGTGTAATAACTGGCGCATTGAAGTTAATGAATCTGAATGCCAACATATTACCTTTACACTCCGACGCAGTTCCTGTCCACCAGTACACTTTAATTCCATCCAGCTTCCTTACTCAGACACAGTCCGGTATCTTGGCTTCCATTTAGACCGAAGACTAACGTGGAACACACATACTAGACTCAAAAGACAAGAACTCAACCGACGATACGGACAGCTATACAGACTACTAAACAGAAAATCCAAACTTTCTATTGAAAACAAATTACTTATCTACAAGACAATACTGAAACCTATATGGACATACGGACTTGAACTGTGGGGGACAGCAAAAGCTTCTAACATCAAACGTATTCAATCCTTTCAATCTAAAGTCCTTCGAACAATAGTTGATGCTCCGTTCTATGTAAATAACAAAATCCTACACCATGACCTTAATATCCCATTTGTCCTAGACCTTATTCCAGAAAAATTCTCCAAATTTCACCAAAACCTTACCTATCATCCAAATCCCCTTGCACAATCTCTATCCATCACCACCCATCCTTACAATCCTCCTCGAAGGTTGAAGCGGCAGTGGCCCAGAGACCTTTTGTAAATAAGTATCTATTGGAGTTTTGGCAATGGCCAGATCCTCCACTCAAGCCCGAGTGTGTATGATTAGGTTAGTTCTTTTGTTTATATACATTTATTTTATTTTATTGTATTTATTTTTATTTTATTTTATTGTATTTATTATTATTAAGTTTCTGTATTATTTATTTTTTTTTATTGTAAATAGAGTGTGAGTGTGCTTTCTCTGATCACTATTATAAACGTCCTTGATGTGACAGAATGTAATATTTCTAAATAAACAAATATAAGAAAATTACTATCTTAATTTACAAAAATCTCACTAAATTTACAAATTGGTGTCCACATTGGAAAAATAGATTAAATTATGTCAAATCGCAATATATAACGTTTACACTCCGACGAGAAACCTTCCTTATGGATATAAGCTCGCCCCCCATCAGTATAACAAATAAAAAACATCTTGCATATTTGAACTTAAAACATGTATAATGAGTAAGGGCTGAGGATTCTGTTCTTCTGTAAAATAAAGGGAGAACTTTCTTAAGGGGCGTTTAATGAAAACGGCTTAAGGAGATTAACAATTAGATGAGTTAAATTGCGACGGGAGTTTATCTTGGCCAATAGGGACCCCGGACCGAGTGGCTGCTTCAAAAGCCAGAGATTCGAAGAGGCGATAAGTTTATCAAGCTGTTAGGCTTTACTGGTCCCTCCGAGAATTAAAGAAAATTTGTTTAAACAGACATCCATTCTCTGGAGAAGATCTCATCTAGAAGGCCGTAATCGATATTACGTAGGCCGTGCTAAAAACCGCAATCATGATCTGATTCATTTAACCACTTCATGAAATACTTTTTTTTTATTATTATTTTATCGAAATTTACAACTAAAAACATTACAGTAAATCTGCTATAGGAATGTATAACATGAAGGTGCTTGTGAAGAAGCTACCCATTGGTAACACTTCAAAGATAAATTAATTTAGGAGGTCCCTTGGCCTCTTGCCATCTTCTTTTCAGACGCCTCGGAGGGTTCTCAGAAATAGTATTGGATGAAAGGTTACGAACTAGAGGATTGGGGTGACCAAAGACTAGGGAATTAAAAGAGGTATATCCAGTTCGGGCCAAGTCTTCCACAAGAGGAATGTTGAGGTCTTTATGGATAATTTTATTTGTTGCATAATAAGAAGTATTTAGGATTTTGGATTGTATGAATTAGATACGGAAAGAATTCGATGTCGGTGAAGAGCCACAAAGCTCAATATCATATATCCAAATGGGCCTAATGATGGTAGTGTAAATTAATTTTTTGTGGAATATTGTAAGTTTAGAGCGTTTGTCAAGTGTTCTAGCAGTCGGAATCTGTTGGCAGTTTCTTGTTTTTTAAGTCTAGTATGAGGATTCAAGGTAAGGCGTTTGTCAAGAAGGAGTCCTAGGTAACGGATCAGTTCGACAGGGATCAGTGGAATATTGTTAAAGGATACGATGGGACAGGATGTTGTAGGTTTACGGCGAAGGGTAAAACTAATTTGTTTGGATTACTTTTAATTCTCCAATATGCACACAATTCTTCAATGGCTGAAATGTGTGACTGCTGGGTTTGTGATGCAATAGTTTGCGGGGTTCATTATTGACAGATAACACACATGTGTCATCAGCGTAAGTAGTGAGGACGGTTGAAAGAAAGGTTCAGATATCAAGGGAGCGGGGTGGCCGAATGGACTAAAGCGTGTGTACAGCACCGCGAGTTGCCTGGCAACCGGAGAACAAAGATTTGAGATGATAAAAAAGTACGAGTTCGCGTCCCGTTGCCGGAGGGGATTTTAAATTCCCAGCCCTCACCCCCCGGCCCGAGAAAATCCCGTATAACCTATAAGGCGAGGTAGGGAAGAACAAAAAAAAAAAGGTTCGGATATCAATTGTATAAACTATGTAAAGGATGGGGCCTAAGATTTTCCCTTGAGGAACATAAAAACTTCTTTTTAAACTTCAAACTTGCCACTCTAAATATTTAAAATAATCCCAGTTTTCATGAAGATACAACATAGTTGCTGTTATCATGAATAGTTATTTATTTGCATCGCTTTGGTAGAGTTTTAAATCGGTTGTAACGGTTTCAATACCTTATACATTTCAAACATACCTCTCTTATTACAATCAAAAATATAAACAGTAATAATAGTCATTAACAATAAAAATAAAAAATCTGTTGAGCGCAACACACAACTTTCACTTACCCCTCAACTTTGAATAGAAATTATTATTTTTTAGCCATGTTGGGCTATTATAAAATTTTTGAATTGCAATTTTAACCGAGGCAAAGCTAAAATCTTACAGCTAACAAATCATAAATACCATTAAAATAACAAAAGTCCTCTTTATTATTGATTCTTTGATCCGTTGTGATTACGCATTGTACGATCCGTTGATTATGGATCGTAGGACTATTAGTTATTAAACTGTTATTTTCCATTGCAAAGTTTGCTAAAATAGAATTGAATGAAAGTTTTGTGATGCGTGCACCGCATCAGATTTTTTTATTCTATTCAATCACATATATTGTTGATGTCACATTCACCTAGTTAGAAATGCTGATTAACTTGTGAAAACCGGTTTATGCACATTTTTATTTGAACGGTCCAATTCAATTAGTATTTTAAAGCATTCCTTCGGTAATCTATATTTGTTCATTTTTTTGTTTTTATTTATTTAATGAAATTTACAACTGTATACACAATACAACTAGTAAAAGTGCACACATTAGAAATAATGACATGAACCGTCTTGAAGAAATACTGCCCAGTAATAGCATTCCCTATTTAATTCTAGGTGAGTAGATCACGAGGCCATCTTCTTTTTCAGACGGCTAGGGGGATTATCAGGAATCGAGGAAGAAGCAAGAATGGAAACAAGTGAATTCGGAAAGAACTGGAGTTTATCATGAAAGGATAGGTATCTGACTCGGGCTAAATCAGCGGCATATAGAACATCAAGGTCTTTCACTTGTGACCAAATATGGGGCATTAAGGATTTTACGACGGATTTTGGATTGTAAGGATTGGATACGATAGGAATTCGATGGTTTGGTAGAGACCCAAAGCTCAACTCCGTATGTCCATATAGGTCTTATTATGGTTAAGTAGATGAGTCTTTTGTAATTAATTGAAATTTAGAGCGTTTGTCTAGTAAGTGTTGGAGCAGTCGGAAATGTTCATTTTTCAAATCATTATTATCCATTTAATAACTTGTACCTTGAAGAATGGTGTCAAAACTGGAGAATAAAAATAAATTCCAATAAATTCCATCAAATCACCTTTACCCTTCGTCGTAAACCTATGTCCTCTTGTCCTACAGTATCCTTTAATAATACCCCACTTATTCCTGTTGAACAAATTTGATACCTTGGACTCCACTTAGACAAACGTCTAACTTGGAATCCTCATACCAGACTGAAACGACAAGAAACAGCTCGACGTTTCCGACTACTCCAGCACTTACTAGATAAAGGCTCTAACCTCCCAGTCAATTACAAAAGACTCATATACATGACTACAATAAGACCTATTTGGACTTACGGAGTTGAGCTCTGGGGCTCCACTAAGCCATCGAATTCCTCTCGTATTCAATCCTTACAATCCAAAATCCTTCGTAAAATCCTCACTGCTCCTTACTTTGTCACAAACAAAATCATCCATAACGACCTTAATGTTCCTTATGTTTCTGACTTGGCCCAATCCAGATACCTATCCTTCCATAACAAACTTCAGAACCATCCAAACCCTCTCGTTTCTAACCTTGCTTCCTCTTCGATCCCTGACAACCCTCAGAGGCGTCTGAAAAGAAGATGGCCTCGAGATCTCCTTTTGTAAATACATTTTTAGAGTGCTACCAATGGGTAGTTTCTCAACATGTGATTTCATGATATTTTATTCCTTTGTTCACATTTACTGAATGTATTTTTACTTGTAATACAGTTGTAAATATCACCAATAAAAAAATAAAATAAAAAAATAACTTGTTTTATAACGGAATAAGATATGTGTTAAATCTGATTCAAGTCTGATAATGTATCACGGTGTATCTCTAGATAGGTTAAAAAGCTTCTTGATGAAACGAACTTGTGCCATTTCTAATTCGTACAGGTATCATGGAGACCTTATTTGGGAGAGATATAGATTTTCATGAATAGTTGCTAATTAGCAATGTGTGTATTTTTGTAACTGTTATTTCTTTTTAGAACACATTAGATTCTCATTCTGAAATTCCTTTATAGCCGCTCTGTCAACTTTTGGAATTCCCTCCCGATCAAAATTCGTCATGCCCCCTCCCTATACACATTCAAAAACCTCCTATTCCAATTCCTGTTCCAAAAACAGTCAGATACCAGCTAACTATTAATACTATATATGTATTGTGTAGCAATCATATAATCATATGACAATACTTGGTAAGAGATAGTACATACATTTCCTACTATCTAAGTAGGAATTTCAATACATACATTGAAATACATCAAAAAAAATTTTTTTTTTATTCAATTATAATTAACTTTTTTCTTTTTTTATAAATATATTCAAGTAAAGTTTTTTTATGAAATGTACTTATTCTATCTCTTTTTCGTTCTTCATTTCTCGATTGTATTGTGTATGTTTATGTTGTTCAACCCTTATATACAGTTTTGTTCATAGTTTCAAGTGATTCGTTCATAGTTTTAAGTGATTTGTTCATAGTTTTAAATACTCTGTACATAGTATTATCTGTATTGTATATAGCTTGTTCACCTAAGGTTTTCTTTACTTTTTAGTTTATTTTATCAATTTTATTTATTGTTTCAAACCAAATTCAAATTTATTGTTTTAGGCAAGTAAAACGTAGAATAAAGTAGTATTCTATTCTTTTGTACAATTTTGTCATTCTGAAGGGACTCAGTCCCAGAATAAAATTGTTTTTTTTTTTCTATCTATCTATTTCTATCATTAAAGTCAATTATAAGCCTATTCATTTTCTCTAGTATTCAAAATTCTGGGAGTAACTTGAGCTAAAACCTCTCCTGAAATAGGCATATATTCCATATCACATAGATTCATAACTGTCCTTTAACAACTTCATTCATGGCCCTAGACCTTAAAACACCAGGCAGCTCCTTATAACCTCTCATGTTTTTCCAGCTTCAGCTACGGCTTTCTGTATACTGAGTAATTTTCGGTCAGTAATGTCTTCTGTTTATTTCCATACGTTGGTTATTCTTAAGTGGCCATTGTTTTTTTATTTGATTCAAATAATATTTTTTTCACAAGTCGAGTTATCTATATAAACACTGTGAATAGATTCCTTAAAGAAGATTGTTGTAGTAAACTATGGACTGATGGCTTTTCGCGATTCCATCTTCGTACTGACGGAAATGACCATTACGCCTCGCGATTGCTCCTGCAGACGGTAGATAATCAGAGGTCTGGAGTGAGTCATGGGTACGGCGTCCTCCAAACCAACCCCCCAAGCAGAACAGTTCCATCCAGCTTGGAACAATAAACAGAAAAAAGTAAACAAACAACGGAATTACGGTGTGATTTAACCATCATTACGGGGGAATACCGAGGTCTTCTTCCGGATAAGAGATGGGCAAAAAATTACATATCTTAACTACGAATATATGAATAACATTGCATTTTCATGAGGTCTTTAATATTCCGCCTGCGTCTTAAGTACTCTCTCCTCCCTGTCGAAAATATTCGCTGTGCGAGCCGAAGTAAAGGGGTGGACTCGAGGTCTATTTTTTCTAAAACGGGTATGTTCCGAAATCGGATCCGTCTCTAAACTGGAACCACCGATGAGCTCACCGCTTTTTTTTTTTTTAAATTATTTGAAAAAGTTTTTGAAGTTGCCCTATTGTTACAACGAAGTGAAATTTTAATTACACGGCTATCTAACAAGTCATTTTTCTTCAGTATAAGAGCATTGACTTATAAGAAGGAGTTGAATTGAAATAAACCTAAAAGCGAAAAGCTTCGTAATATAATATACAACAAGAATAAAATCTAGTCGGAGACAGTGATATACTTGGTCTCATGGCCAAATAATATATAAGGAAAATAGTAACAAAAAAAGAAAAATTATAGAGCAATATAGATCACTAAAAATTTAAAGAGTTCCGTTAACAACCATACAGATGTGGACAATATAAATACCTTTTACGCAAATGTAATTAACAATATACGCATGTGACATAATAATGATAATCTAATAATTTCTATTAGATAGCCTATTGTTTATGAATTGTGCAGTTATGTATATATAGATATGTAATTTCTATTCTGTCTTTTTTTTTTTATCATAATAATAAGTGAATTTGGAGAAGATTGTATGTTCATTTATATATGTATATATGTATATGTATGTATGTATATGTATGTGTATGTGTGTGTATGTATGTATATGTGCGTGTATTTATATATATGTATATATTTTTTGTTTATTTCTTAGTGGTTACATACTACTTTTTAAATAATGTATATTATGTTAGAATTTTTTATAAGTTAGTTTTTGGCCAGATTGGTATTTTATTTTGTATTAATTCATCTTTGTTATTCTAAGCGGACTTAGTCCCAGAATAAAGTTCTATTTTCTATTCCATTCTATTCTAATGAATTTAAAAGCAATATAGAAATAGAATAGAATATAAAATTCAACTTTATTCTGGGACTAAGTCCCTTTAGAATAACAATGATGAGTTAATACAAAGTAAAGTACAAATCTTGCCAAAAACTAACTTCTAAAAATTTTAATATTATATACATTATTTAAGAAGTATGTAACCAGTAAAAAATAAAAAATAAAATATATATACAAATGAACATAAAATCTTCGCAAAATTACGTATTGTGATGAAAAAAAAAAGAAGAGAAATTACATATTTATATATACATAACTACACAATTTATAAACAATAGGCTATCTAACAGAAAACTAACTTAATACAAAATGTAATAATATCTACAGTGATTTATATAATAATATACAGACACTAAGATAAAATAAAATCTTAGGATTACTTGTGGTGTAATGGAAAAAAAAAGAAATAAAAGGAACTATTTATACGTACATTCTCATATTGGCACACAGAGAGACAAAAAAATATACAATGATAAATTAGATAAAATAATCCGCCATTGCAAAACAATAGAAGGAAAACTCCTCTCCCGTTGACTATCCCCACCAGGACGATATAAGTCAGTCCCTCCAGAAACGACGTAGGGGAAACTCTTTAATAGCAAATTAATTTTTCTCTGAACAAATTAATACGACATTAATAATGAATATCAATTGGAGGACTCAATAATGCAATAATAAATTGTTTATAATAAGTAATGTTACGTACATGAAAGGTTTTTATAAGAAAAAGTATACAAATCAATGTGTATTGAAAATGTTATGACATAGATCCTTAGATGAGTTAATTATGTGAAATAAAAATAAAAATTTGTAAATGTTAAATGTTAACTAATAATGACATTACAATTTTCCAGACTTGAAAATGGCCCTAGTGATGGTTGAAACGTCGTTATAAAAAGATAATAAATAAAATAATGGTGAATAATAGCCAAATTTATATAATAAATAAAACCTCAAGACACCAATTTTAGGAATAATGAACAGAAGTGATATATAAGCTTGGTCTCAGAGGAAAATAATGCAAACCTCCTCCGACACGATATTTCATTTTAATTAATCAATAATATTAAGGAATAAGCTACGGTACAATGAAAGCGAAATTAAATACTATAATTATATATTCAAAATAAGTTAACAAACTTCAAATATTGTATGTTACAAGAGATGTTGACTGTACTTAATATATCGCTGATAGTGAAAAGTCCGCAATGTTTTACATCATATCCAATGAATACATATGTATGTATGGACAGTGAACTTTTTATTATAGACACGTATTTTTTAAAAACAAGTTTTAAAAAATTTCACAGCCTGATTTAAGGTATTCTCTCACATATATCGAGCATACATTGAATATATTTTCAAAACAATCTCAGACATACTCCTCACAGATTTATAATTCAGAAAAAAAGAATCACTTACAAAAAGTACAATATTTTGAATCCAAAATTTTAAGATTAATAACGGCAACTTTCATGTAAGTTAACAGCAAAGCTTTACAAATTGACTTACGACGACCAAATTCATAAGCACTCTTTGCTACCAATCAGTGCCGGCCTTAGACATTCAGCGCCCTCGGGCAATGATTTTATCTTCCCTCCCACTAAATAATTTTCTTAAACTGTTAAATAATAATAATAAAAGGCTTAGTGAACCCGAAGATTCGATGCCGACAACACCAATCGCTTATTACATACCTTCCTCCAACGTTTGTCGTCCAAACCCAGTCCCTTCAGATCGGCTTTAACGCAATCTTCCCACCTTCGCTTCCGTCTACCCCTCGGACTCTTACCATTCGGTACAGCAAATATCAAAATTTTAGGAATTCTTCCGTTACTAAGCACAACAATTTTACAAGCCCATTTGATTCGTCGCGATATAATCACTTCAATTATATTAACTGGATACAGTTCACGCAATTCGGCGTTGTACCATCTTCTAAACTCTCCGGTTAACTCATCTTTCTTCGGTCCGAATATTGTACGCAATACTTCATTTTCAAATACCTTAAGACGTTGCTAATCCCTTGATGTATGCGGCCACGTTTCGCATACATAAAGAACTGTAGGTAAGATAGTTGTTTTATGGATTCTAGTCTTCGAATTCCGGGACAAGATGCGCGAGCTAAGTAGTTTTGTCACAGAAACTAACCATAATCTCGTCTTCAATTTTTCATTTTTTAGTTATTATAGACCATAGATACATAATCTTTTTACCTGTTCAAACATATTACCATCTATATCGATGTCACCAGTAATATCACCATTTTTACAGCTAACCATATATTTTGTCTTAGCCGTGTTTATTTCGAGCCCTAGTTCTTTACTGGCATTCATTAACGTTGTCGTATTTAGTTTTATAGTTTCCATGTCTTTACTTAACAGTACCAGATCATCCGCATAGCCCAGCACGGGTGTTGTCCCTCCCAGATCCAACCCTTTTTTGGTACGCATTACCTCCCTAATGGCATGTTCTAATACCACAATATAAAAGCTGTATTATAAAATGTAATATTTCAATTTATTTCAATCAATATCTCTTTAATACGGTTTTTTATTATTTTTTGCGTCCTCCCCTTCCTCGCCGTTAAGGCTATACGGGGTTTTGGCCAGGGGTGTGGGCGGGGATTTAAAAGACGCCTTGGAACCGGGACGCGAACTCGTGACTATTTTTATAACATTTTGTCATATATCACATTGCTGTGCACAACACGTTAGCCCATTCGTTCACCCCGCCCACTTAATACAGCTACTTTATTGATAGGCTAAAGTTAATTATTTTAATACCTATGCATATATTTCATTTATTTTAACAAATGGCGAGCGCCTCCAACAGGCGCCCCTCTAGGTCGGCGCCCCATGGCGATTGCCTCGGTTGCTCTGCCCAATTTCTTATTAAACTACAAGGGCGCAAGGAAACGCTTATGAACGACATTGCCGCAGCTTACAAACCCATCAAGAGGCGACTGTAAAGGAAATAGATTTATTTATATTATATTATATTAGATCTATTTTTCTTATTTAAGGAAGTAAACAAAGATAGATACTTAATATGTATGCTACCTCTAAAAAAAAAGGTATAGGTACCCCTAAGACTCATAACCAACGATTTTCACAAGTGGCCTGTTTATCAGTTTATTGCACTACGGTATATTACTTAGCGTCCTTTCATCCTTTCACATCCCTCCTATATCTCGTACTACTTCCTCTAGACTTACAAGGACTTTTAGCTATAAAGTTAACAAGAAGTTGAGTAGATCGTCTATAAGCTATGCTTAGAGACCTACTTAAGGAAGTAATAAGTATAACCTAGCTATGTGGGCATTAGTCTGTTGAGAATTCATCCGAAGTGTAATATTTAAATATGTAATATTTAAATCGAAAAAAAAGTGTAATATTTAGTCGGAATTTCAAATAATTAAAATGAATTAAAAATTACTAACGAGGTTGCAGACAGAGCTGCGAACATCACAAGAAAAAAAACAAATGGAACCACAATGATCAATTTAACGACCACTGCTGAATGAAGAAAGGAATGCGAAAAAAATTCTAAATGAATAATATCAATTTAAATGGAACCAATCTACAAATAAATTGCAAGAAATTAAAAAAAATATCCAACCACGGACGACCTCTTTCAGAAATAACAGAAGAGAGAAAATAATTTTAACTTGGCTTAGAATTGGACATGCAACCTTTACCCATGGCTACCTAATGAGAGGCCTGGAACAACCATTTTGTAAAACATGCAACACATCACTTACACTGAAACACATTGTAACAACTTGTAGACTATACTCTAACACCAGAACAAAACATAATATACCTTCCAACATATCTGA
The DNA here is from genome assembly GCA_928085145.1 of Nezara viridula. Classification (NCBI taxonomy): domain Eukaryota; kingdom Metazoa; phylum Arthropoda; class Insecta; order Hemiptera; family Pentatomidae; genus Nezara; species Nezara viridula. The sequence goes on along the minus strand of OV725083.1, from coordinate 46,864,709 downwards.
CGCACTTTCAGCTGACGAAGAAAAGATACAAAAAGTATTTAAATTTATAAAAGACATTAAATTTGTTCACCTAACTTAATTCCATCTAAAGCTGATAATGATCCGCTCGGGTAGATGCGGAATGTAACAAAAAAAAAATAAATAAATAAAAAATAAATTACTAAAATCGGATCCCTTTTTTTTTAACGTGCTTATTAAAAAATATTACAATCTGTCTGCAAGGTCATTTATAATTGTGTTCAGAGACCACATTCACAATCTATGTACAATAAATAATACAGAAAAATAATATATACAATAAATAAGAATAAAATAACCTAAAAATAAATAAATAAAAAGGAACATATACATACTTTTATAAACTATTTGCAATCAGGCAAGAGGACTCCGTGCCAGACTTGTCCCTCCAACTGTGGAGGGAAAAGCATGACTCCAGGAGATCCCTGCACTTCTCTCTCAACCGCATCACTGGGGCTAAACCCAGTGGAGATTAAGCAAGAGTACTTTAGCCACATGCACTCACTGTCCATTGCCAGAACTCCAATAAATTAAAAAAATAGTCCATGGTAAGATCCCTTTATATATTATATTAAAAAATTAATAATATCCGCCTGAAAATTCGTGAATAGCCTTTAGATTAAGATATTATGATAGAATTGAAATAATTAGTTTTTAATAAGAGTATTCGTATAAACTGAATTGTGATATTTTTAATGAAACATTGAAGTTATCGCTGACCCAAAGTAATAAAAAAATAATTAATTAGAGTACTAATACTGAATATTAGTATGAGAATTTAATAATAGTCCTCTTTGTGAGGTATAATTAAATTTTATTAAAGTCAAAGGAATTCTTTGGGTATACAGAAGAAAATTACTTTATATATATGTCCTTTTCTACTTCCATTTTCCTTGTACAAGAGTTATTCTATTTTAAAGACACTATGCAATTCTCTTTGAAGCTGGACTTAATTAGTGACTTCTTTTATATATTGCTAAAATTCATTCAATGATTCTCAACAGTCTAGTCGCCCACATGAAATTGAAACGAGTAATGTTAAGTCCATTGTTGATCAAAATCCTTGGCTTAATGTTCGGGTCCCTCACATGATTTTTTTTCTCGAAAATCACAAAAATCATTAAGGCATCATCCCCATAAACAATGCAAATTTTTCTATGAGCTTCTGTAGAACGCTTATCTTTTTTAAAATAATACAACAAAATATGCTGATAATGAATGATACTTTCTTTCATATTCACAGTGCAACAGCAAACACAATACTAAGCTAGTTTCAACAAAAGTTAACAGATATATTTGTTGACATATTACAAACAGGATAAACAATCCACCTTAGAGATTAATTTATCAGATAAGAAGTATATCTTAGTGATTATAAACAGAAAAACCAAAAGGACTAATATGTCAACCCAATAGTATATTTGTTGGAAGATAGTGAAATAATCTCATAAACTTATCTTCTGAAATAGAAGGAATGAAAATATCAAGGACACTTTGTCTCCTAAGAATAATTTTTTTTTTTTTATTATTATTTATGAAATTTACAAATGTACAAATTAATATAAATTCAGTAAATGTGATACAGAGAAATGTAAGACATGACAAGGCTTGTAGAGAATTTAGTGTGCCATTGGTACCACTCTAATAAAGTATCTAAATTAGGAAATTACGAGGCCATTTTCTTTTCAGACGCCTAGGAGGGTGATCAGGGATCGAGGAGGAAGAATAATATAAATGTATAATTTCAGTTACAACGGTCTCACACAAAATGATAATAACTAAATTATATAGTTATAGAAGTTATATTAAGTAAAAATCATCTAACAAAACTAAATGATTGGGACAAACTTTCGAAAATTCGACTCAACCAAAACAAATCACTTTCACTCTATGAAGTGAAACACGCCCTCCTATTTACCTTGATAGTGTCGAAATTTCTCAAACAGATAATACAAATACAAATCTGACTGACATTCGACAGAAGACATGAATGAAGGAATGACTGAAAAAAATGATTTTATTCTGGAACTACAGTCCCCGAAGAATAATAACGGAGTTACATAATTAAGAACATCCGTCTGGCTTATATTAATACAAAATGAGGTTTTTGAAGGAATTTGTGGACAAGGATTGACGCATGAAGGTAGGAAGTGAGTTCCATAAGGAAGCAGCACGAATGATGAAGGATTTGCTGAAGGAGGAAGTTTTATGGGAGGGGATATATAAGTCTATAGGTTGAGACCTGGTATTGAGAGAGAGGATAGAGAAGCGTAAAGTAAGAAGTTCCAGAATATAGGGAAGGTTTTTGGTTCTGAAGACTTGGAAAAGGAAAACACCAAGGAGTAATTGTCTTCGGAAAGTAGTATTCATTTAACGGAATTTTTTTTTTCAACACGAATGTATAAATGTTAAACGTTTACAATAAAAATGAGAGAGAGAAACACTTTATTTTAATAAAAATATTGTGTTGCTATATACAAAGCATACTCTTTAATCCTTATCACGATAAATGAACTTATATATAAATGTACACAAGTGTTAGTTTATATTAGTAGTATATATATACATTTTTTTTAGTACAAAAAAGTTTCTTTGAACTTTCATTTAAAGAATTTTTTTTCTAAAATGCTTCATGGGAACTGTTAAAATAGACCATTTTTCCTAAAAAATATCACAAATACTGTTAAAAAGGAACCTATATAAAAGTACCATAAAAAATTGTGGCATATACACTCAATTATTTTTTTGTTTTCGCTTTGCAGATCTTGTAGATCTTTGGCGGCCTTAAACAGCCTCTCTATCTCTGCTTGAGCAATTTCTTTCCAGTTATCTGCGTGCAGCTCTTCGGCATCTTTGTTGGTTGGGTCCATTCTAAATACTATTTAACTGTTATTTGGCCTTCCACGTTCCAAGCTGCATGTTCCGCCCATCTTAACCTCCTTGCCTTCATACCATGATATATTGATTGATCAGTTTTTGTAAGCAGTATTTCATTGGTCTTTATCCGAAATTGAAGATTTTTTAATTCCATGGAGTTAATAAAAATATATAAATTAACATTTGATGAAGCCTAACGTTTTTTGTTTTTTTTAAATGATTTCCACTATAATCCTTTGAAAAAGAAGGATGTTTATTACAAGCAACGTGAAAGTTGAAATGTTATGTTTTATTGTTTATTTCATTTAACCACCCAGCAAATCAATCATCTGATGGAGCGAATAACGAGAAATATGAGGGGCCTTGATTGCTTTGTGAGCTTTTTGAGAGAGCCAGTGCTGGCTGTATAAAACCTTTTCAGGGGGAATTTAACCTAATTGGAATAAATTAAAAACATTTCACGTTCCAATGGCGATTAGGGGTTCAAAGGGCTATCGTAGAGGAAGAGCTATTTTAATATGGCCTGCGTTTAACTCCCTGCATTTCGAATCATTTTCATCATTCTTAAAACGGTACAGTCACTTGAGGTAAAAAAAAAAAGGGTGTTAATTTGTTTTATTGACTTGGTTTTACGTCCATTCGATTCAGGATAAAATACCTAGAAAACGAAACCTCACTTGCCCAGGTACCTAAAATTGAAGTGCTCACCTATAGCATCCAATGCCCCTAAAAAAGAAATGGAGCGTCCTACATAGAATAGGGTAGGGTAAGCGCACCAATGATGGGCATGGCTAAAGAATTTTTCGTCTTTTTTGGCTTCTGCAGCCGAAATTATTATAGTTATAAACTTCTCCATTGGACATTTAGAACTTCTAGAGTCTCCTTTTTCTACTTAACACTATAAAATTGAAAAAAAAAATGTTGAGTTATGCAGATATAATCATCATTTAAAAAAAAAATCTTTATTCACTAGTAACGGACACACCGAACTTCAATTGTTCTGGTAATGGACAGGGGGTCGCTACCAGTAATGAACATATCTCAGAAAAATTCTAAAATCTTTTTTTAACTATTAAGATAAATGTTCATCTTATTCTTCACAAAACTGTTATTAGAAAGATATGAAACATACAGAGCTCAAGAGTGCTGTAGAATGATAGGAATTTAAAAATATTTTTTTGGAAACTGTATTCATACAGTTGTCAATAGAAGGCATTGTTCTTCAATCTGGAAAAAAATTGGGAGTTGTAGGTGGAGAATATTGTAATCAACTATTAGCAACTCTTTATTTCCTCTTTAAACCTCTTAAATTCATGCGAAATTTAAGCTCGCAAAAAGAAGATATAAATACATGTATATAGTGCAGGCAGCTAATAACATATACATACATATTATTTTTATGTAAAAGTTGATTTTTATTTTTGAAATGAAATGAAATAAATATATTTTTATTATCCTGGGACTGTTATCCCATTTGAAGAAAGTATAAGTATTGAAAAAATGCCTGTGTGGCCATACATTAAATTAAATATTTAAGAAATAATAGGTAATTAAAAATAAAAATATAGAGGAAGAAAATAGAACAAAACAAAAGCATATATGTAGACTAAACTAAGGAAAATAAAATAACATAAGTAAACAACATGGTTTCTGGAGGATGAAAGAAGTAGATGCTAAAAAAGGAGAGATTTAAATTAGGAAACTGATTGTGCATGTCGGATACCGGAAGGGATAGAATTCCAAAAGGAGAGAGCTTGAATTGCAAAGGATTTGTCAAACGCAGCATTTCGGTGAGGAGGAGGATAGAGGTAAGAAGTACGGTATCTGGCGTGACGTGATTGAATGGAGGATTTGAATTGGAGGCGCTGAAGATTTTCTGATCAAATTATTTTTTTTATCATAATTTAATCATTATTATTTATGTAAACCCGAATCCCCTCAGTGAGTGATCATTATTTTTAATCGAATAAATAAATATCAAAGATAGATTTAAATTTCTATTTATAAATCAGGAATGATTTTTAAATTAAAAACCAAATTTAGCACCTTGGTACGTGACTAACAGAACTCTACATACTGACCTCCACCTTCCAATAGTTGACCATATAACGTATCATTTATCACATGGGGCCCGCATGTTAAAATGAAACGTAAGGCACTTAACAAACGACTCAAACTACTTTACTCTCTTTTTTCCAAATCTTCAAAACTAAAACAGAAACTGAATACATATACATACTTACTTAAACCCATATGGACGTATTCATCACAAATATACAGTATCGCTAAAAAGACCCACCTACAAAAACTTCAAACGTTCCAATCAAAATTATTGCGACTCATAACAAAAGCACATTGGTACGTGACTAACAAAACTCTATACTGACTTCTACTTTCTTCCAACAGTTGACCAACATATAACGAACCTTTATCAACGATTTTACACAAATTTGAATGGACATAATAACAGACTTATAAGAGACATGGCCACAGCTGACATACCTCAGAACATGTGGAGGAGAGTAAAAAGCCGTTGGATGAGAGATCTCCTTCCTTAAGCAAACTAACTAATTGAAACAAATTACTGATGAGAAGCTGCTCAGCACTTTTCTTTTCCATGCCTGAAATGTCATTTTTATGATGTATTTCCAGTACATTAGCTGATTGTTAACTAAAAGTTGAAAGACGCAAATAATTATTTTATAGCAAAAAATTAATAAAAATAAAATAATAATTATTACATGATTTTGAAAAAAAATAATTATCCATTTCAAACTCTAGTTATCAGAAATAATAAATATATTTCAAACTCCATTTAAATAGCATATTCAAACGAAGCGTTCCTAGATTAATATCTCCTTAATGAATAAATTCTTGAAGTCTTAATAAAAATCTAGATAAACCTTTTTTTTTCTTTTTCTGATAACTAAACGAGGATGAAAAGCGAATATTCCTTATCTTTAATAAAAACAAATCTAATAAAAATTCAACGTATTTCTATGAAAATACTGGCTGTGATGGTAGACATTAAAGAAGTCCCTTCAGCGCGCTTTTGCACTAAACCAGCTATACAAGCGTCCTGCGCGTGATTATCTCCGAAGATTACTTTAAGGGGCTTGTTTTATCAGTATCCTTCTTATATAAGACAGATCCATGTAATTAAAGACGAGGCGAGCTAAAAATTGAATCCGAGAAGGGTCCGTTTATCAAAGGATGGAAAGCTTTAATAATTAAACTTCTTTATGAAAAGAAAAGAAGGAATTATGAGGAAGAAATTAGATCGAAACGAAGATCCTAAACAATGCAGGCTGAAGAAAAAGAGAAAAAAAAATTAATTTAAGATATTAATAAAACTTAAAGCACATTTTTACCATTCCATGATTTATTATTAAAGTATTACTTCCAGCCCTTTACTACTGAAAAAAGAAATCCAATCAGAAAATTATGAAAATGAAATGAAAGAGCCATAATAGACGACTCGAAATACTTTACTCACTTTTTCAAATCGTCAAAACCAGAACAGAGACAGAATCTAAACACATAAATATACTTACTTAAGTCGATATGGGTGTACTGTAAACAGTTATATGGTATAGCTAAACAGATCTACTTACAAAAACTTTAAAGTTTCCTATCAAAAATACTTTGCCTAATTAAAGCATATTAGTATATGACAATAAAACAAAGGAATCTTTACTAAAATTTTCATACTAACTTTCAGGGACTTAATTTGAGATTTTTTGGTTTTTCAATACCATAATATGGTCCCATGTACCCAGTCGGGTGGGTAAATTTGGGACAGCGGGAGAAATTCAGTTTTTGGTGATTCCGTGGTGGATACACTGTGTATGTTCAGTCTGCGAAAACGCGCTTTGTGCAGGCATGTACTGCTCTACTACATTTTTGAGTACCCTAGTTCACTACACTCGTTGTGCAGTTAGGTTTTATTTATTTCCTTTACTTTTTTTTTTCAAAATTCTCGTTTTCAAGAAACTTTCGCTTGTGCCTCAAGAGTAGTGTGCCGCAAGGTAGTAGCGCAGTACATGCGCTGTCCATGCTGACTGAACAGACACAATGTATCCACCAAGGAATCACCATAAACTAAATTTTACCCGCTGTCCCAAAGTTACCCACCCAGTCCCAAAATTACCCAATCTTAAGGTACCTTTGAAAGGGAGAAAAAAAGCTCTGTTCTATTTTTCCTTATCATACGCTGATCTTTTTCCGACCGATGATCATTCGATGAGGTAATTGTGGAATCTATGTATTTGAATTTTTCTACTCTCGGAAACTATCTCCATTTCAGCAGATCCTGTTATCTAGGTGAATTTTTTTGGCTTATTATCATATATTTTGTTTTTTTCTTCTTTTACTTGTAAGTTAATTTTCTCTGCTTCACTTATCAGAGTCTTAGTGAGTTTCTCAATATCATCTTGGTTACTTCGAAAGGACATCTTCCTGCAGTAAGTCCGTCCGAACTTTGAAGACTGCAGACACTATTTTAGAACTCGACATTTAGCGTCATTTGTGCACTCCTTTTTCGATTTCACTAACATACCGGGAACTCATAATTCAGCCATGATTTTCTAAAGACATTTTCTGTCCACAGAATCATAGGCTGCTTTGAAATCGACAAAGATATCCTGAGCTACTTCCCATCGTTCATCGTTTTTTAATTATTTGTTTCAGGATGAAGATCTGGTCTAGCTTGATATGTCAGTGGTCCACGTGAATATATATATATATATATATATATATATATATATATATATATATATATATATATATATATTCTTTTTTTTCAGTTGGCTCTACAGACCTTGTAGATCTTTGGCCGCCTGAACCAGCCTTCTCCACCTCTGTCTATTTTGGGCTACTGCTTTCCAGTTTGCTGGGCTGCTGATCAGCCGTATCTTTGTTTATCCTATCTATCCATGTGGTTTTTGGCCCCCGCATGTGGTCTCTTGCCCACTACTCTGGCATTCGTTGTCGTGTAAAGGCGTCCTGATGGATTGCTATGAGCTACATGCCCTGCCCATTTTAACCTCCTTGCCTTCATGTCATGAGATATTGACTGACCTGTTTCTTATATATATATATATATTGGAAGTTATTTTTATTTAATTAATCATCTCTGTACTGAGCTTGTATTGAGCCAAATACCTTCAAGAATTTCATCAATCAATATGTATCAAAGGAAATTGGATTTCATAGATAAATGTGAGGAATTGATTAACACAGGTTAGCTATGTCATTACCTTTATCACCATTAAGTATACCATCAGTACGGCATCGACGTCGCCTTGTCTTCCCGGAATTGGCAACAAAGGAAATTCGTACTATGTGCATTGATGAGGCGACTGTTGAGGGATCTGATTACAGAGCCGCTTTGAGAACTCAAACGCACAATTGTGAAACAAGGCACTGTCTCATCAGCCCTCCCCCCCCCCCTCCTTCCACAGCTGAATTTTCGTCATCATGTCTGTCTCTAATTCTATGATTTGAACTAGTTCTAAAGTCGAATTATCGTAGTTTTCTATCCTATTGATCGGCGACCATAGACTAAGCACAAATTCCAGGGTACAGACCCCTATTTATCAAATCATCCATCTAAACCTTCCAAAAAGGGCGTCATCTTATTGCGACTTTTTTATTTATGAAAATTTTCGAAAATGGGACGTTCTCAATCGGAAGACGGTAAACATAGCAAATTTAATAAGGTACTAAAAACTCATGAACAGATATTTGTTTTCTACTTAAATTGCAGTGTAAATTAATCAACAAATCTAGAAAAGGGATGGCCTACAAAAATATTGAGCCCTTTGGCGTGACCTCCACCTCCAACATATCAAAATACCGATATTATATAGGCCAAACCCAATGTAGGTCACATTTTTTCTCCATTTTGTGATTAAATTATCTTAAGATTCAAGTGGCAAGCAAATGGATTTCATGAACTTTCAGTACCTCATATTAAATTAATTATTATATTAGAAAAGACACCATTTTTAAGATTTTTTGTAGATACAAAGTTGCATGTTACGTATAGTAATTATTATCGTAAGTATTGTAAATAAATTAAGCATAGAAATAGAAAAAAATCCTTAACTTCTAGAGCAGAATTAAGATTCGATTTTACCAATTTTAATATCATTAAGATACTGAATCGTTATTCACTTTGTGGCAAAAATCTTCAAGATCAAAATTTATATTTCTTATATTTTCCCTCTAATTTTGAGTAATATTTTTTTTTTTTTTTACATATCATCATAATTTTTCAGAGTTTAGAATTCCTTTGATAAGGTTGAAAATACCGTTTAATTTTGAGTGTATGTGGCTAAAGTTCTCTCGATCAATCTCCGATGGCTTTAGTAACCAGTGATGCGGTTGAGAGAGTAGCGCAGGATTCTCCTGGAGTCCAGCTTTTCCCTCCATAGTTGATAGGGCAAGCCTTCCTCGGAGTTCCCTCGCCTAATTGTAAATAGTGTATGTAGGTATGCATGTGTTTTTGCTTAGTTTTAATTTTCTTATTTATAGTTTATTTTATTTATTTCATTGTATATACTTTTTGATTATTATTTATTGTTATTTTCCTTCTATTTATTTTATATTTTTGTACATATAGTGTGAATATTATCCTTCCTCACTATAACTAAGGCCCATGTGACAGATTGTTGTAATACAGAATAAATTTTAAAAAAAAATTTCGAAAATTTTGTAATCAACTGGTCTTCAGTTGTATAGTATAATTATAAGGTCTTCAATGAACTCTGAATAATTCGAATCAACTAAGATAATTCACAAAACATTACCTTTCACTCTTCGACGTGAAACGTGCCATCGACAATCAAAATCAAGACAGATAAAGTTAACACGAGACCCACATATTAAGAACAAAATAAACACTGTAAAACTAAGACTAAAACTATTATATTCACTCCTTTAAAAAAAATCCGAAATTAAATATTAAACATAAATTATTTATACTTAATTAGCCCATTTGGACCAACGTTTCACATATATACGAGAGAGCCAAAAGAACTTACATACGTTAACTATAAACTTTGAAGAATACAAAACAAAACTCTCAGGTACGTCAGCAGCATTCCTCTAAATAAAGATCAGAAGATATTAACACTTAACGACAACGTAAGAACACACTAAAGAATATTTACCAATAACTTACACAGGAACACATACTCACCGATTCATATGGAAAAATAACAACCGAAGGAGGCTCAAAATAAGCTGGATGAGGAATCTCCTTGCTTAAAAATAATTATTAAAATTAATTAAGGAAGGAATGCCGCTGGGCATTCATCTCCCTCACGTCTATCAATGACTTACTCCATAATGTAATCTACTTTCCGACAGCAAACCCAGTAGTTGTCAGTATTACTGACATGACTGAGAGGTTAAAGAAAGTGTTTTTTAAAAATCTAGAAAAGGTGAGAGCGAAAGAGGATTTATCCCTCAGACCTTATTAACATATTCAAAAATATTATTCTGACGAGACATAATTAAGCCCTGACATTAATTAAGCAAATACTTAAGTAGTAACATGACAGTAAAATTATTAAAATCAGGGAAAGATAGAGATAGGCTAATAAGCTGAGGAACTTAATATCAACGATTAAAACCATTTTTACGATTTTCTCGAAAACGGTTCTAACGAATTTGATTAAATTAATTACTATCAGTGTAAAAGTAGGCAGTTTTTAATATAATGTAGGTTTTATTCTTATTGATGTTCTCTAACAGGGATGTTTAAATGGCAAATTTTTAATATTAGCTTCACTATAATACCTTTATTTTATTTTTTTTTTATTTGAAACAATGAACCGTTTCACATTTATCTCTTTTATCGAAAATGACTCTAAAAATTTTATTGAATTCGCTATGCCAGTGTAGTCAATTATCATTATTCTTAAAGTAAGATATCATCCAAGTGCCATGAATTAAAATGATTTCGATAAATAATTCTTTGGAATTATATATATATATATATATATATATATATATATATATATATATATATATATATATATATATATATTTCTTATATTTTAATTGTATTTTTTGAAGTCTAAATTAAAAGTGAAAAATAAAACTGTCACGTACGATGTCTTATATTGATATGTGAGACGCTAGTGACAGTTTTTTTTTTTATTTTATCTTTAAAATTAAATTAAAACATAAAGTTACTAAAAAAAAAAAAAAAAAAAAAGAAAAATGGATGGTCTATCAAAGATGGAAAAATAAATATAAATTGACTATATAGGCCTACGGTGAGGAATTAACAATTAATGGCCTAACATGACTTTGCCATCCATATCCATTAACTCAAGGTATTATCCATATTATCCCTAGTACTACTATGCCTCTTACTACAATACTCTCCACTAATCCTCTCTCTCTCTCTCTATATATATATATATATATAAACCTAACATATTTTTATTATATCAATTAACAGGATTTGTTTATCATGGTAGACAGCAAGAATGTGGCCTATTGATTTTTTAAAAATCCAAAAAATATAAGTTAGTCAGTTATTCTGGTCTGTTTTTATGTTTGTTTTTCAGGAAAATGCAAATATTATGATTATCATTATATAAATAGGCAAACACAAATCGGTTCAGCCCCGTTTACTCCTCTATTAACCAACCGATTTTCTTCCTTCTTTTTTTGTTTAATAGATATTGGCGAGCTTTAGTGTTATCAATAAATAAAAATATTAAATAGTATGTGAATAAAAATATAAATGGTAGTTTGAACAAAACGGCTTATCTCCGAAAGTTCTTCACCGATTTCTTTTAAATTTTGACAAAACGCAATAATATTTAGAAGGTTTTTTGTATACGTATCAATATCTTCTTGCTTTTCCTTTCGAAATGGCGGCCGAAAAACGTGATTCAATTTATACTGTAGCGCCAATACGGCTTCAACTATTTCAATGAAACTTGGTTAAAGTCTTCTCCTTGAAACCTTTATAATTTATGTATATAACACACTTACCCGAAAACAAGCTGCATATATTTTTATTATGATATATTACAGTATTTTATTTGCGAATAACTCAAAAAGTACACATTTTTCCATAATACCAATATTTATTTGAAAGCTTTCTTTATTTCCTACAAAATAAAAAAAAAATCATCGAAATCGGACTATTTGTTGCAGAGATATATCATTTTAAACATTTAGTACTTTTTCTTTTGAAAATTCGATTTCCTTTATTTGTTTTTTGATCAATCGAAAACTTTTCATTTACTTAGGTTCATTTACTTAGGTTCTATTATTTGAAGAGATGATATCATGTAATGTTAGTGGAATGATACCTCATAAATTAAATTTATAAATATATTCTATAGTTATACTCATTGTTAACTTAAATACTGCACAAGCATTAGTTATTGGAACAGGAATGAGACTGAAGTATTAACGGGAACTATTTTAAATTAAAGAATTTTAGTTCCAAAAACTAATTTAACATTTTCTGACACTATACTTATATTCGACTTTCAAAGAACAACGTTCCTATTAATAGCTGCATTTGCTATGACCATAATCAAATTGCAGGATAAAAGTTTTGGAAAAATGTGTGTATTATTGTGACGTCAAGTAATTTCGCATGGACAATTATATGTGGCAGCAATTAGAGCACGTTCATTTAAAATATTGAAATTTATATCTTCATTGGCAATGGGCATGGCTATGCACTAAACAATAACAGAACATTCAAAAAGAACATTATTTACATAGAAGTTCTGAATAAAAATGGATTTAAAGTGAGTTTAAATTGCTAATTTAAATTCATTTTTTACTTGCTTAATCATAACATTAATTTATTGTGATAATAACACATAAATTTTTTGAGTCTATTTTAATTGAAATTGAAATTTTGTTTGTATTAATAAATGAGGATTTTTCAATCGTGATTTACTCTTTATTTATTTACTTTATTTTATATTTAATTATATTTTTTCCTCAAATTTTTAATAGCTATGGTCGAATTTCGACCACTGGGCGAACACTAGTTTTGATAATTGAAGAGAAGATTGGTTGGAGTGAAACTAAGAAACTAAAAAGAAATTTAAAAATAAATAGATAAAAATATAAATAAATAAAAAATAAAAATACTCCGTTACCGTTAAGAGTTAGGAAATTATGAATAAAATAATAAAAGTAACAGAGAACTATAAAATAAATAGTAAGGTTCATACCTTGTTTTGAATTGGCAAGGAATAACCCATAAAAACTGTATATCAGTGCTCACTCATTTGTTTTTCACGCAGTTTGCTTATGTATTTTACACCTGGTTGAGATTCTGGTTAGCAATGATCCAACAAACGTTTCTGGTTTATAAACAACCGGTTAATGATTGTTGTTACAATTATTAATTTTTTAACAAGGCCGGGGACCAAAGAACTAAGGCCTCCAAGGATATTTATTTCGGATTTCCTCAAATATTAAATTTACCATTAAAGCTCAAGCATATTATAAAGTATGCAATATTATGTATAGTATGTTACGTATTGATTTCTACACTTTATTTTAATTTAAAAAAATTAATTTCTATAACCCCCTTGGGAGCCCGGGCCCCAGGGTTTTCGACCCCAGTTGACCTCCCTCTAGGGCTGCGACCCCATCAGAACCCCCTGGATCCCTAGCCGAACGCATGGCTATCGAAGGAAATGAGTTCCACGACCTGTCTTCCTGGAAGCCATTGTTAATTATCTTGAATCTCCGCTTTTCAACCATCCTTTTTGCTTGGCTAGGCAGTCTCTGCAAGAACGACTTTTCCCTTCCAACAAAATTTTAACGTTATTCATTGCCTGTATTGAGAATTGATTTGGATATACTCTCTTGAAAAATAAAATAAAATGTAATACTTGTGCGTGGTAAATACCGGATGTCTCGAGCCAAATTAATATATGTACTATATCAATGGAGAAAAGTATGCAAGGAGATATATCGGTATTATCGGCATCGAACCTTTATATTCTGTATTATTATTAATATATTTCTTATAATAACTTTTCAATAACTCTTGATTTCTATATTTCTAAACTATTAAACTTAAAAGTTTGTACCTAGAGGTTCCCACTCACGTTAAATTTTGATTATACATGATATACACAAGATGAATATATAAACAAAAAAAAAAAGGTTGTTTAGCGGTGCCAAGTTCTAAATCAAACATAAAAAAATAAAAGATCTCAGTGAAAATGAATCAATAATGAACCAAGAGGTTGAAGCCTTAAAATATATTTTTAAAAAAATAAGAATAAAATAAAAGAGATTAGAACGAAACCGTATTAAGTTTGATGGCCTTACAGATTATTATTTTTTTTTACGAACATATATCTTAAACTATTAAAACGTTCGCGCCTGCGTATAGGTCATACACGCCTTACTCATGGATACCTGATGACCCTTGATTCTTCGTCAACATGCCAAACCTGTGGGACTCCTCTGACAGTGAAACACATTTTAACAGAATGCAGAGCTTACGAAACATTTAGACTCTCTTGTGACTTGACAAACGATCTACACTTCATTTTACAGGACAATACGAATGAAATTGATAAACTATTTTTTTCTGAAATGTTCTAAACTTGAAAATACAATCTAATTCTCAATGAAAATAAGGCAATATGTTCCTAGTATATGATCCTAGTAGTTGAAGCCTTAAAATAAAAACTATTAAAAGAAAATGTATGGTGCTCCTGAACAGAGCTCAATATTAAACTTTGATTTTTATTTATAATCAGATCTGCAAAGACTGGAATCTGTATACTCAGTTTTTAAGACCTTGAACAAATAAAATCAATTCTCGTTAATCTAGAATTTTATTACAAACAAGTTCCTTAGAACTTTTGTTTTAAAACATTTTTTCCTAAATAGTTTCATAGAGAATAGTAAAATGAAACTTCTTAATTTTTTTTTAAAAGTATTAACCATATTCACAGTAAAAACGATTTATAATTGTATTTTATTTATTTATTTTTTTTGCGGTTTTAGTAAACACTGATTTTAACCTCAACATGATCAGAATAAAGCAACATAGTCAGTGAAACAGTCTCTCAAAGTCAACTCCTATATAATTAAAAGTTTGTCTCAGTTTTTATCAATAGTGAATGCAAACACTATTTACGAGAATCAAAGCTTTTTTGCACAATATACTGTAACTAAGATTTGGGTCAGTTTACAAATGCATTTTTTTGGTTTCTTTTTTACAAATATGTGAGTCTGTATCTTAATAAACTAGACCATTCTTATATGTTTCATATTTGTCCAGAATTTTATTTTTGGGCATATTTAGGATTAAAAGGAATATATTACATTGTTAACTATTAAAAAAAAAGGGATCGAAACGTTGAATTAGCAGTAAGATCAATGAATTTGCAGTTATGATTCCTAATTAAATAGTTATGTTAAAATATAATACCCAAAGCTCGATCAAAGACATTTTGAATATATATATATATAAAATAGAAAATAACTTTATTCTGGGATAAAGTCCCTTTAGAATAACCAAATAGAACATAATTAAAATACTACATCTAGCCAAAATTAAACAATAATAAAAAAAGAGAAAGTAAAGAAAATATTAGTTAAACAAACTATATACAAAAAAAAAACTATATAAAAAACACTTAAAATTATGATAAAACACTTAGAACTATGTACAGTAGGAAAAATTATAATTATACACTTTTGAAAAATAAAATAATAAAAAATACATTGCATTCTTCTTTAAAATTAGGTGTGTTTCTGCTAACAAAGGAAAGACAAATCTGACAATATAAAGTGACAGAGTATTTAAATAATGAATAATATCTAAACACATCATTATCTTATCGTAACTATTGGTACAAATTTATTTGTATAAGAATAAAAATAATAAAAAGTAGATGCATTCAGTGGCATTGAGAGTAGGAAGATATTCTGAAATCCTTAGTGAAGTTTACAGTATGGAATGTTACCGTCATTTTATGATGAATGATATAATAAAAATGTATAATATCAAAAGTTTAGCAATCATCTGACTGTTTTTGGAATAGGAGGGTTTTGATTGTGGATATGGAGGGTGAATGCCGAATTTTGATAGGTAGGGAATTCCAGAAATTGACAGCGCGAGCTATAAAAGATTTTTAAAATAAGGCAGATCTGTGAGAAGGGATGTAGAGGTCAAAAGGTCGAGATCTTGTTGAAAGGGAGTGGACTGGGGACACGAATTGGAGAAGGTTGTAGGCGTAAGATGGACAATGGTTGTTGATGATTTGATAAAGGAACGTACATAGGAAATATTGTCTTCGAAAAGAGGGGAAGGAAGAGCAACCCTAAGCCAGTGTAGTGGTAAGAGACATGAGAGTACCTCGTGGCACCAATAACAAATCTTACGCAGCTATTCATTAAATATATATATATATATATATTTACAACTTTTCCTTAATCGACCTTTGAGTATTAAATTTAAACTTCACTATTTAATTCGGAATAAGGTCACTTAATTATTATTTAATAAACTAATGGATGTTCATTTCTTCTGTTTATTGACGTTTCGATCCCGGTATTTTCTTTTTATTAGTCAACCATGGGATCCTCTTCAAAGCTAGAATTTTAAAAAATAGAGCTTCGATCAGGCCAGGGACACACCGACAGTCTCAGCACCGTCCACTAGCATATATATTAAGCTTACCCATGGAGATAATAATTATTTTATTGTGTGTCCCCCCTGCTGTGTGTCCCTGGCCTGATCGAAGCTCTATTTTTTAAAATTCTAGCTTTGAAGAGGATCCCATGGTTGACTAATAAAAAGAAAATACCGGGATCGAAACGTCAATAAACAGAAGAAATGAGCATTCATTAGTTTATTAAATAATAATTAAGTGACCTTATTCCGAATTAAATAGTGAAGTTTAAATATATATATATATATATATATGTTCTAACCAATCATATTTCACAAGATTTCTTTCCTTATGTGACTGAAGTTTGCCAGAAATTTTGAGCACGATCGGTTGGACGGTTTAGGAGTCAATAGTGTATAAACATAAATACATTATTTTATAAATTCTAGTTTGTTTTTTTTCCTTTAGTGGTTATTAGTACTTGAATCCGTTGGTATTTTTTAACCCATTCTCTTATTATAAAATAAACCTGGCAACGAGGTCACGAATTCTCGAAACCACCAGCCTTTAAACGAGCAGTTTTAGCGCTCGCAGGGAAACTTCGACGTCTGTCGCAATAATAGACTCCACGGAGAGAGCCGCGCCTTCTATTGTGTCTAAGCTAACAGCTTCCTAGTAGACGGTCTCATTTTATTATTCTCTCTCACGTACATTATTCTAAATAAAATATTTATATACATTACACTAAACATACAGAGTACATTGCAGCTTTTAGCATATTAAAAAGGACGCAAATAGAACCAAACGAGACTGAAAAACAGTAAAGAAAAAGCATAAAAATAAACTTGAAATAAGCCAAGACATTATTAAAATTTATGAAAGAAAGGTTTAATATTTTATGAAAATTTTGTTATCAGCTCAGTCTATTCCGGAATAATGTATAACAACTCCTGGAATAATGTTTAATATTCAAAATTTTCTATCTTAGCCATTTATTCAGAAAAAAAAATGATTTCATGATCATGGCAAACATTTCATCGTTATATTTTTAATGGGCCAGACTGAAACGACAAGAAACCGCTCGACGTTTCCGATTACTCCAACACTTACTAGACAAACGCTCTAAATTTTCTATTAATTACAAAAGACTCGTATACATGACTATAATAACGCCTATTAGGACTTACGGAGTTGAGCTATGGGGCTCCACTAAACCATCGAATTCTTCTCGTATCCAATCCTTACAATCCAAAATCCTTCGTAAAATCCTCAACTCTCTCTACTTTGTTGCAAATAAAACTATCAATAATGACCTGAATGTTCCCTATGTTTCCGATTTGGCCTAATCCAGATAGCTATCCTTCCATAATAAACTTCAGAATCATCCAAACCCTCTCGTTTCTAGCCTTGCTTCCTCTTCAATTCCTGATAACCTTCTGAGGCGTCTGAAAAGAAGATGGCCCCGTGATCTCCTCATGTAGATATATCATTAGAGTACTACCATTGCAAGTGTTTTCACGTCATTATATCCATATGTTCAAATTTACTGTATTTCTTTAATACAGTTGTAAATAATAAAAAATATATACATATATTTTTAATGGATATTTTATATATATTTTTTTCTTTTGCCATCACCATCTCTGTCTATCTAGAGCTATTTCTATTCAGTTATCTGCATGTAGAACTTTAGCATGTTCATTCAATCTATACCCTGCTGTTTGGCCTTATTTTCGTGGACGTGGTCTCTGGCTTGGTATTGAGGCATTCACTGGTGTTTAGTTTATGGATTGCTCTGAGCTTCATGTCCTGCCCATCTTGACCTCCTTGCATTCATACTGATTGACTTCAGAGATATTGATTGACCAGTTTCTTTAAGCAGTTCTTTATTAGCCCTCCTCCGTGTGTTGAAACTCAGATCCCAGATCGCTCCAGTTATCGAGCAGAGAATTTTTTTCTCAAATCTTTTAATAATTTTTTCTATGGCGTATATCAGACTTTATCATAGCTTTGTGAATTCATAATTTGAGATTTTAATATTTTTGGAAGAGAGAAGAAAGTACTTTTTATACGCTGGTCTATTTCCAAATGTCGATGTAAGAACCCAAGGTATTTTAATTTGTCTAATCTCTAGAACGATTTCCCTAAGCATATATATTTTTCATTTTCTTCAGTTTTTGATTTGTTTTTTTCATTTCAATTACATTTATTCCTAAGAAAATATTATTTTTAGATGTTTGCATATTTTTATTGAAGTAACAGTATATCTATCTCGTTTCAATTTGTGGCCAAATATGGTTTTGTTCATTTATAAACAGTGGTTATTCTTAACGGACATGGTCTCAGAATAAAGTTTATCTTCTGTATATTTATTTATCTGTGATAATTTACACAATAGCTGATTCACTTAAATTTCAAATTAAATCTTTTTTAATAATAAGCACTGATGTACAAAATTGAATAGGTAATTTTATCATTTATGAGGAAAAGCTCAGTGAGTAAGTGCACTGTGCTCCCATTCTCACGTTCCAAAGTTCGTAATTATTTATTCTGTTATACCACCCTTAGTAGTGTTGGATTGAGGCACTTCCACGTTAAATATGCTACAAAGATGAGGATAGAGATGAAGATATTTGAGTGTCTGTGCGTGTGTATGTATGTATATCATTATAGTTTGTTCATAAATAAAACGTTACTAAAAAGATCCATATTTATAACTATTCGAGAATTTCTCACAGTGTAATATTTTTTATTTTTTTTTGAGTAATTTTAATTAATTTCTGTTATAAATTAAAGCCATTTTAAATCCACGTTTTCCTCCTTGCTTTTGTCATACTAATTGTATTGTTCTTTTAATTATGATGGTATACGCTGCCAAACAAAGGATTCATAATTATTGTAACGATACAAATATTGGTAGAATTTATATTCATGAATATTATTTCAATATAGCAACTCCCAATTATTGATCACATATTTTGTTAACGAAATTACTCTACACATGGCTGATATCAGAAGAAATACACAATGACTTGAGCCTCGTTTCCCGATGACAGTTACTTCCATACTGCATTATGGCAGTCGTGTGAGATGACAGCGATACCCTGATATTTCTCAACGATTTCAAGTGAACTGTCACATGTTATCTAACCTAATCAACTGTCATGACGGTAATTGTGCGTTAAAAACTGTTCTAGTATATGACTTTTTTGATTTATTTTTTGTTTTTTACTAAGGTTTTCCAAATCTTGGAGTAAGAATAAAAATGACAGCATTGAGTTTTTTTTTTTTTTTTAATTTGATTTAGAGATTTATTTTTATTAATTTATTTTATATTTATAAATTAGCTATTAAAATTGAGTTTCTAAATCTATTTTCATTTTTACTTTCATTTACGTATATTTTTAATATATAGTAAGGGTAAGTATCGCGATCGTAAAATTTTTAATTCTGAGTTTTCAACGGAAATACACGTTTTGTGGTACCCCGAGTCCAAATAACCAAGTCCCGAAAAATGGTTTGTGCGTTTGTGTGTATGTTAGCAGTCTAGCTCAAAAACTAAAGTCGTACGAAACTGATATTACGTATTTAAGATAGGTACATGCCTTAGATTTGACAACAATTTTTTCCTTAAAATCTGTTAACCGGAAGCGCCACTTCATATCAACGCTGAAACGCATTACTACAATTTTCTCAAAAACGGCTCTAACGATTTTTATTAAACTCGGTGTATCATTGTATTATAAAGTGGTCTTTAACATCAATCAGGTCTTATCCCCATTGATGTCACTTTACAGAGCTTAAATGCCCAATGTTCATATAAGCCTTCCTCTAAAGTTTCTTAAACATGGCTTATTTTAAATAATAAACCATCTAACATTATTCAGAGTCACGAAAAAATACTAAATGTGAGTTTTGAAAGAATTTGATAATTGAATATAGGAGAAAAAAAAATACACGGATAAGCTCGGTTAAAAATGCAATTCAAAATTTTATAATAGCCCGACATGGCCAGAAAATAATTTCTATTCAAAGTTGAGCGGTAAGTGAAAGTTGTGTGTTGCGCGCACCAGATTTTTATATTTGTTCAGGGCAGCCAATTCTTCATAATTTTAAGCTACTAAAATTTCTTTCTTAGTTACTAAATCGTTTAATAAAAAAATGTCCTTTATATCCTAGGAACAGATATAAAATCAATTTCAGACTAAAAATGTATCTAGAAATCTCATGGAAGAATTTTTCTTATAATAATACCTACTTATAATATAATCCTTAATTATTTATAAAAACTTAAAAGAAAAAAAGAAAATTAGCAATTGGAGAAAAAATGCTCTATGTCTTCTATTAACAAGCTGCCTGACAATAAATGGAAAACAGTTACCTGAACTATCATTATAATATTTTTTTTATTATTTATTTACTAAATAATATACCAATCTGCCACATGGACATAGTGGTTATAAGAAAGTAAGATAAAATTCGCACAATATGTACAAAAAAAATCTGGTGCGCGCAACACACAACTTTCACTTACCGATCTACTTTGAATAGAAATTATTTTCTGGCAATGCTGGGCTATTATAAAATTTTTGAAGTGCATTTTAAACGGAGCTAAACCTTATAGGTAAGTCATTAAGACCATTATAATTACAAAATGTCTATTTAATATATCGGCGGCAGGCATTAAAAAATCTAGTCACTCCATCTGCTATTATAAACCACAGAATGACTAATTCCAATTTCAACATTTTTGAGTGATGTCATTTTAGTGATATTTTTAGTTGAAAAAGCTATCTATGCAGACAATGAGTAAGTTGATTCCGGAGATGGTGATTGCAGTGTTGAAATATAGAACTGAGAATATAGGTGTAAATTTAGGTAGTTATTTCTTATGAAAGATGTTCTTAGGAAAGGAACTTTATTAAATATCTGTAGAAAAGAGGTTTTTTTTAGTCTCAACAATTAAAAAAGTATATTTTAAATGTATCCAAATTTTCGCCTCTTCAGGGAAAAACTAGAGGCCATATATTTCCTCCTAATTATCCGATTTTAATGATTTTTTTAGGAAATTCCATATACTTTTTGAGTTATTCGGAATTTAATTTTACCACCCCTCGTAACTTTTTTCCCAGCTTCTTTTCGTTGAAGTATGTTATATAGATAAATTTAAAGGGTGTCGAGAAAATGACTTGAGCAAAGTTTCATTGAAATCGATACATTCGTTTAGGCGCTACAGTCTATAGCAACGCAGGTTTTTCTGCATTTTTATTTTTTTTCTCCTTCATTAACTTATCAAATTCTTTCAAAAGTTATATGTAGCATTTTTTTATAACTCTGAATAATGCGAAATGATTAACTTTTTAAAATAAACCATATTAAAGGTACTTTAGAGGAAGACGTATATGAACATTGGGCATTTAAGCCCTGTAAAGTTAAATCAACGTTGATAAGACCTAAATGATATTAAAGACCACTTAATTATACAATAATACACCGAGTTTGATCAAAATCGTTAGAGTCGTTTTTTGAGAAAATTGTAAAAATGTGTTTCAGCGTTCATATAAAGTGGCACTTCCAGTTAACCGATTTTAACGAAAAAGTTGCCTTCACATCCGGCTCATATACAAACCTTAAATACTTAATATCAGTTTCGTACTACTTTTCGTTTATGAGCTAGACTGCTAACACACACACACACACAGACCATTTTGCGGCACTTGGTTATTTGAACTCAGGGGACCTCAAAACATGTATTTCCGTTGAAAATTGAGATTCGAAAATTTTCACGATCGCAATACTTATCCTTACTATATATTACATATATACGTAAGTGAAAGTAAGAAAAGAAAATAGCTAAATAATAATTAAAAAGTAAATAAATCTAAATCGTACCAGTCAGAGAAATAGAAGATCTTTGGGTTTAATTAGAAGTGATACAGCGGAGGGAAGAATGTTGGTTAAATCTTTTGTCCCGTCCGATTCCATTTGCATATAGATTGGATAGGGACAATTGTTTGGAGCTAAAAAGGTCACTTACTAACGAATGGCGACACTCGGGTGGATTCTCTGGAGGGTTATTGAAAATGTATATATTTTAAAAGAAATCGTCTCGAGTTGATAGTAATTTCTGGCAGCAAACTAAGCAGGTTCAATGAATGCTATGGACTCTATATAAAAATATACATTAGGATGGCCTAGCCTTTTTAGAAGTTAAGAAACGCCAAAGTGTCAAAAGTGTATAGGCCGCCATACAGACCCCTTTTTACAATATTATTAGCATTCGTCTAAAAATTCGTGAATGGCTTCAGCTCATCGTAACCTAGAGCTTTTTTTATTTACAAAAATTCTAGGAAATGGGTCGTTTTCAATTTAGGGCTATCTATAAATTTCCTTTATTTAATTAGGTACCAAAAACCTACTTTACTTAACCTAATTTACTTTATTGAATCGTAGGATAATTTGACCACAAAATTTAGAAAATAAGGTGGCCTACATACATATTGGGTCATTTGGGGTGACCCAAGCCTACAACATGTCAAAATAACGAGGTTATATAGGCCAAACAGTATGCCAACTTTATTCTCCATTTCGTAACCAAATAATCTTACGATTAAATTGGAAAGGAAATGGGTATTCATGAGTTTTTAATAAACCATTAAGAATTTATGATATTAATTAAATTAGTGAAAATGTGTTCCATTTTTGAGAATTTTCGTTGAAAAAAAATTGTAGGTTAGGATAAGATAAATCCCTTCACGAAGATTTAGACATATGTTAATAACTTGATAAATAGGGGCCTGTACCGTTTACTAGTAATAATGAATCTCAACAAATAAAATGCTACCAAAGCGTTCCCAATAAAAAAATAATAAAGACTAATAGTAGTAAAAACAAATTTAAAAAACAAATTTTGAATGATAATGAACTTAATGGAAATGAGTTGTCTGGAGTAAAGGTGATACTAAATTTTAAAAATAATTTTTTTATTTGTTTATTGATAAATATTACAATCTGTCTCAATAAAGGACATTTATAATACAGTTCTGAGAGCACATTCACACCACATTTCTTTTTAAAAAAATAATAATAAAAAAAAATGCGTTTTGTGTAACTATATTTGATTCATTTATTCCCAAAGTTAACTCTAATCATTTTTTTTTTTTTTTATAAATGGAGAAAACTATCGATACCTATGTAAAAACATGAAATAAATACGATGGTGAATTTTTTTAAAAAATTGTGTAAAAATGAGTTTATTTCAAAAACTATTTTTTTTTTCAAGGAATGTAATATTTAAAATTATTTAATAAAAAAAAATACTTCACCACAATTTTTTTAAATAATTTTTATTAAAATGAAAATTAAAAATAAATAAATTTCCTTTAACCATTATTCTAAACAAATAATTATTCTTTTTTAATACAATTTTAATAACCTCTTTCCCCGAATCACTGTTTTTTCTTTCTAAACCGAACCCCTATCAATGATTTTTTGTAACGAAAACGGTTCTATTTAAGTTCCAATATTTTTTAAATAACTTCATTAAAATAATCAATAATTTTCAGAAATATGAGCTACAAATAAAGAATTTTAAATTGGATTTTATATTAAAAATTAAATAGAAAATATAGTTCTGGCGTTTTATGAAAATCAGTAAAAAATGATTAGGGTTTATTTTGTTGATGAACGGCTCAATTAGTTTTAATTATAGCATAATTAAATTTAAAACTTAATTAATTTTAAAATAATTAAGCAGTGCTCTAAATTAATTAAGCAACACTCTAAATAATTAATGAGTCTACATAATTAATTTGATTAAATTATAACTAAATACAATTTTACTGTTTGGTTTATAGAATCAGCTCCTAAATTTAATAGAATTATTTAATAGAATTAGTTTATAAGATGAGGAAACTCCAGCCAATTTCCTTAAAGGTTTTCTCGTGTTTCTTTTTTTTTATTATTATTATTATTCTCTTTTTCTCACACAAGTATACTTTCTGAAAATATATTAATATAAAAATAATTAATAATAAATATATTCAAATACCTATCTTATTTTACTTCGAAGACTGAATTTGTTTCTCAAGTATTAAAAATTTAAACAACAAATAAAATAAAAATATTCAGGAAATGTTCTATTTCAAGCCGGACAAGATTTATTTCCGTTGGGTGTGAACATACTCCGAGGATAGAATATTTGAAATATTTTCTACTCCATTCTCAACATAACAGTGTTTAAATTTTTTTTTCATTCTTTCCAGCGTAAATTATTGCTTTCGTGACAGTTGAGTGGACCTTATGAAATGAGAAAAACACTAAATTTATCACCTTAAAATAATTATAGATATTAATTCTGTAAAAAATTAAACACAGTGAAAAAAATCCTATGAACCTAATTTATTGGTATCTAATACAATATTCCATGAATTATGATATGATAATATCGATATATTTTTTTTTTTTATAAAAATATATTTGCGCCTGTCAACGTTTTGCTGACAATAAGGAAATTTGCCGAAGATACAGAAAATAATGTCACGAAAACAGTCATGGGTAAGAAAAGTATTCAGCAGCACCTCTTCCCTAACTTGTTTCAATTACTTAGGTTGTTTAAGGAAGGAGATCTCTCATCCAACGCCTTTTTAGTATCCTCCTCATTTTCTGAGTTCTATCTGCATACTTGGGGAAAGTCGAATTGTTCATAGTTTGAACCAATCCAGTAGTTTAAGCATGTAATGTAGAGTTAGTTAGGCCTGTGTAGGATGTTGCTGTTTTGTGATAATTTTATCGACTGCATAAGTAGCTGTCTAATCGTTAATAGGTAAATTGTAAGTGTATAAAATCTAAAGTGGTGGTGCCAGTATTAAACCTTGTGAAACTTCGACCAAGATTGGACTGAAGATACTTCCGAGCCCTTACGAACTGAGATATACTATATTATAATATCGAAATAATATAATATAATATATTATTTTATTTAATGGGTGTCATGAAATCCTCATCTTTAGGAACCCAAAGTTTAGGCGTTAAAAATTAAAATTTTGTTTTTATAATAGGCTTCTACGAACCAAATAATTTATTGGCAAGACAAATAGAAGAGAATAATTGTTTAATCTCAGAGGCACTTCTTATAATATAGAATGAAACGTTTTGATATTTTAATAAATAAAATAATTATCCAGGTATAGCATCCATACATTCAGTAATAAATTTCAATACTCTTAGTAAGTAATAGAATTAAAAATCTTTTTTTCACCAAATAAATAGGTCTTGAGTGAGTACAATAATGTACAAGGCTATACTTAACTATTAAACAAGAGGGATATTTAACAGTGAGACAAACTAAACATTGAGTAAGTAAATTGTTAGTTTAACATTCGAGGTAATGTTGTTTTTTCATCATCATATTAATCAATCTAACTTTATTATTATTACTTGTTTATTTTTTAAATAAAAAAATAATTTTATTCTGGGACTACAGTCTCCTAAGAATAATAACATAGTTACATATTAATGATTCTTAGACTGGCATAGAAGAATAAAAAATGATGCAAATAATAATTAATTGTAGATTGTAAATGCAATAGATAGGTATGTTATTAGTTAACACTTTTAAAATAATATATATTTAAGCTACATTTTCAAGTATATTTTAAATAATAATCACTTTGCTATATACGTTAATTTTTATTTTATTACCACATGAAAATTATTACCATAGTAATAATGATTTTTACTTTCACTTACCGATACATGAAATATACAGTAACGTACAGTATTGCGATCGTGAAAAATTTCGAATCTGAGTTTTCAACAGAAATATATCTTTTGAGGTCTCCTGAGTCCAAATAACCAAGTCCCGCAGAATTATCAGTGGGTGTGTGCGTGTGTCTGTATGTATGTGATAGGTCTAGCTCAAAAACGAAAAGTCGTATGAAAATGAAATTGCATATTTAAGGTTTGTATATACCTGAGATGTTACAGCAACTTTTTCGTCAAAGTCGGATAACCAGAAGTGGCACTATATCATCGATGAAACACATTTTTACTATGTTCTCGAAAACGGCTACAAGGATTTTGATTAAATTCGTTATATCGGTGTAAAATTAAGCAATTGTAAATATTATATAGGTTTCATTCTCATTGATTTTCTCTAAAAGAGCTTAACAGAGAACAGAGTAACAGAGAATAGTTGTAATGAAGGAACCAAAGGTATACGAGCGTGGCCAAGCTCACCCGAGCGGGCCCGAAGATTAGAACAGGCTTCCATAAGTAATATGAGAATAATAAAATACGGACTCCAACAACAATTATGTACATATACATATGCGGTTTTCCTAAATGTTTTCATTGGTATTATTTAATATTTAATTGTATAGATTACAACGATATATATATATATATATATATATATATATATATATATATATATATTAAAAATTGTATATGTAATAAAAATATCCACAATGAAATATAAATTAATATTGCGTTTATAATTTTTACTTTCACTTCCCCTTTGCCTGAAAATACTTATTTCTGATATGAAGAGGGTGGTAATTTAAAGTTCTGTGAGGTGCGCAGCGTACCAGATTTCTTTTATTATTTTACATTGAAGTGTAATACTAGAATGAATTAAAAAAAAAAAAAAAAAGAGAGAAGAATCTTTGTTGAATTTGTTAGGACTTTGTATAAGCATGAATGCGAACAAAAGGCTATACAGGCTACATTGTAATAAAAAAAAAAAGAAAGAAAGAGTGCTTCGCTCAATGTTAGCTAATGAGTCCAGAAAATGAAGTCGGGCGGTATCGAACGGAGGTTTTGTTAATTCTCTTAATGTACTCTTAAAGTGCCTTTAGACATTTAACAAACTATAGAAAAAACAATTATCTTAACTTAACAAACAATAACATTATCGCTAACCTCAAATATTTATTTTATTTATCTAAATACCGACAGCAGATGGAAAACATAGTGCGCGAAAATGAATAGGAATATTGTTCGTTATGTATGATTTATTTTCCCGAGAATTTTTATCATAAAATACATTGAAAATTAATATAAGTAAGATTGTATTTGACTCCAGGAAATTTTTACTTTCACGTACCTTTATATGTAATAGATAGATAGATAGATAGACAGATAATTTATTTATTGACTATTATGTACATCATTTAGCCATAGAGTTTGTCCCATTTGGTGTTAGTATTGAATGGCAATGAAAGCATAAACAAATAAAGATATAAATACGTATACATATGTAAATTCCTATTGAAAGAGAACAAAACAAAATAAAATATGTATATTTATATATATATATATATATATATATATATATATATATATATATATATATATATATATATATATATATATATATTCCCAATAAATAAATAGAATAAATAAACAAATACATAATTATTTCTAAAACCCAAAACAATATAAAAAAGTGTATATCCGAAAATTAATTAATGATTTAATAACATCACTAGTTTTTCCCAAAGCCATATACATATAAATAAATAAATGGTTATTCCTAAAATAATATAATATAGTCCCTACTCTAAATACCTATATATAGCATTTAACAAAAAGAAACAGATGTTACTGATTTTATAAAGATAATTGTTTATTCTTTTGGACAATATAATCTCCTAGGTATTTTTCCCTAACAATACTTAGTCTGGGGCATTGCAATAGCAGGTGTTCCATGTTTTGGGTGATGTGTTCTTGACACCATCCATATTTTTTCCCCACTTTTATAACCAAAGTGGTATTTTTATGAAAAAGTTTCAGCTTTTCCGTATCTGAAATTCTTAATCGACTAACTAGTCTTAATTTGTTTATATTTACATGGTAAGTTAAATATTCTTGCGGCTGAGGATTGTTAAAGCTACAAAAAGTTCTGTAAAGTGGGTTGTATTTTGAGTTGAGAGCTCTATCAATATCTATAGAGTAGAGATGATTTTTTGCTTTTTTCGATAATTATGTTTTTATTACTAAGTAGGTAATTTGGTTTTAGGTCTTCAAAAAGGTCGTCATCAATATAATTATTTGCTGTATATGTAATATATAGCAAGGAAAAGTACTGATTGTGAAAATTTTAGAATCTGAGTTTTTAACGGAAATACACGTTTTGAGGTCTCCTGAGTCCAAATAACAAAGTATCGCAAAATGGTCTGCATTTTCAAAAAAAAAAATTTTCGATTTTTAATCGACTAAAGTCATAATAGCGTATTTTCCTTTATTTTTAATAATTATAGGAATATTGTATTCTTTAAGAAGTTTGTTTTACTATTTTAATTTTTATATAAAGTATCTAGTAGTTTCTAAAAATATATAACCTTTTTTTTATATTTTATTAAACTAATTTTGCTTCTTGTCTTAAATATAGAGATAAAAATAAAAAGCTGTGATCTAATTTTACTATTAAAAAAAACAATAAAACTGGGCTTACAATAGTACGAGTTATGAATAACCAAGCGTACGAGGAAGTACGAGGCTCGAGTACGAGGATTTGTCACAGAGCGCGCGGCAACACAGAATTCGGCATTCCTTTGTCAGCAGAATCACAGAGCTTATTTTAAAGAAGAACTCAATGTATCTTCTTAAAAGTGTATAATTATAATTTTTCCTACTGTACATAGTTTTAAGTGTCTCGTCATAGTTTTGAGTGTATTTTATATAGATTTTTTTTTTTCTTTTTGTACACAGCTTGTTTAACTAATATTTTCTATACTTTTTTTTTTATTATTGTTTTATTTAGGCCAGATGTAGTCTTTTAATTTTGTACTATTTTGCTATTCTAAAGATAATTTGTCCCAGAATATTATTATTTTCTATTTCTATGTCGTAAACTTAATATTTAAAAACCCATTAACAGAAAAGTGTATACTTCTTGAGTTATCCGGAAATCTAATTTTACCACACTCTTAACTTTTTTCCAGCTCCTAAGTTGAAGTATGTTATATAGATAAATTTAAGGTTCATCGAGGAGAAGACTTTAGCCAAGTTTCATTGAAATTGGTTATCTTCGTACCATCGTTTATGCGCTACAGTCTATACTAAACAGGCTTTTCGGCCGCCATCTTGGAAGGAAAGAGAGGATAGTAATGTCGAGGTAGGATCATCCTCGGGTGACCTCTGACTGATTCCAACCGAAATTCTCGGAGAAAAGCCTCGGACAATGGACGACAGACGGGCAAACAAATTTTTATTCGATTTTCGAATTCTACGTATCGTGAAACGTAAAACCTCAAATTTTGAGGGAGGGTTAAACTTTTTAATTTTTTGGACGATTACAATGGTTCATTATTGAAAACAGTAAACCAAAAAGAAACAAAAATACTAGCATAGTGAAATAACTGTTTATACATCTGTTTGTGAAATGTCTAAACGCGCCTTAAGAACTTGACCTAGTATGGATGTTCTCGTCAAAATCTTTAAAACACAATCCCGTTTATATACGTCGATTTTTGAAACCATCTGAGTTTTGAAAACTACCAATTTTTGCAAATACTTTGTAACATTTATAACTGTGTAACATAGAGATACTTTGTAACATTTGAAATTGACATTCTTCTCATCCCAATGATATTCCCTTTTTTTTTTTTTGATACCTCATATATCTAAATCAATCACTCCTAAGAGCCGGAAAAGGGTTGGGATCCTACAGAATTGTTTATGACGTAGATAATAGATGGTATGGAGTAATGGGGTAATTTCTATTACATAAATAGCTTCATCAGGAATGAGATGATTATTACAATAAGATGGATGACCTTGGCTAGCAGATTAAACACGTATCGAGTAGGAGATTCAACGGCTCCTGTTTCCTTTGAATGCGGAAGGCGTGGATTCCAATCACAAAGGTCGATTTAGCAGATAAGAAGTTAATTTTAGTTTTTGTTCTTTGTGTTTAGTTTCTTATTTAACGATTGTGCTTTTGTACTTTTTTTTTTTCTGTCAATTTAATTAAATTACCGTAGTTAGTGTTTCTTGTTTACGGTGCTTAACTCCAGTATATTCCGACCAGTTGATAGTTAAGTAAGAGGCTAAGTAGAGTAAGAGTAAGAGGCTAAGTAAAGTAAGAGTATTAAAGCCGTAATTTAAATTTCGGGAATACGTAAAAAAAAAAAAAGATATATATATATATATATATATATACTATAGAAAGGCGTGAAAAGTAATGTAGAGTCAAGAAAAAAATATAAATAATAATTTCCGAAGACCTATTATTTAATGGATCACGTGTTTTCAAGGAAATTAAATGGAATTTACAAACTAAAAGCAAACTTTTAAAAGTTCGAAAAAAGTATTCAAAATCCGCCTAAGACAACGATATTGTTTAAAAAACTATTTCATTGTATCTGTGTGAAAGAAAAAGTGAAATATAAAGATATTTCATGGATGTATAAAGCATAAGTTATAACCTCAATGATTTTACCCATGATAATTAGAAAGATTACTAAATTGCCTGAAAAACAAAAAAAAATCGTAAAAATCGATTAGAAATATGCATAATTAAAACAATTTGTATTGACGGAAGGAGTAAAGTGTGTAAAGTGTGAGTAAAGTGTGCCTTTGGTACTATTTCGAAAATCATAAAAAGTTTTATAAATTCAATGTTCTTCCACATATTCACACGAATATTTTCAGGGATGTGGGGTCTTAAAAACTACACGAAATGACACAAACTGTGCCTTCCTAAATAATTCAGAACTCAAATTATAAAATGAAAAACCTGTTAAGAGTTCTTGTTCATTTACTCTTTATAGACGTGTTAATTCAAAAAGTTATTTATACGGTATTGAAGGGGGACAACTGATTGTACCCATAATAATTATATATATTACTAAATTACCTACAAAATAAATAAAAAATCGTAAAATTCGGACAATTATTAACAAAGATACAGTCCATTAGTTTTGATATACTCAATAACGTCTTCCTGTTTAAAGATATTGCATTTAGGAGTAGAATAGTCTACTACACTTTTTTTTCCTGGCTGATATATTAACTTTATTATTTCTAAAAGACATTTGGTTGTTCTTACATTTTTTTTTTTTAAATAATTTAGAATATCCTATGATCGGAGCATTATTTTGTCTTTATTGTTTTTATTATCTTTCCAGTCAGCGTTTAAAAATAGGTCCTAGCAAAGCAATTTGTATAAATATTTTGGTCTATTATGTTTAATGGAATATTATAATCGACTAAGGAAAGAATATTAATTCCTTCCTTCTATAATACATAGGAACTATTTATTTCCACATTGTTTTAATATTTCTTCACTGAACAAAATTATCTGCGAATTTTGTCGCACGGACCAACTAGTATCACTGTATTGACAACTCCCTCAACAGAAGAAGCGGAGAATGGTCTTCCTTGGACAGTGGACATTGTACGAGCTAATCGAGGCCCTGATCCAGGGTGTTAGGAGAGGAAAACCAATCGGACGATTCAGGTCACCTCGTCACATAACTAATTTACCCGAGAGTTGCCCTAATCCAGGCTTACTCCGCCCTTTCTTAAATCTTCTTACCATCTTAGCCCGCCCCCAAATCCTCCATTGAAGGGTCCCCTACCTCATTTTATTCCTTAACGTTTCAAACCGATCCAACCCAGAATAAGACAGGGCTTTCTTAATCAAAATTATTCCGGTTCAGTAATCCTACTGAAATCTATATATATTTTTTCTCTCTGTCTTACAATGATTGTCCGACGTCTCCGTTACCGAGTACATACGTTTTAATTTTTGCTTTCACTTACGTATACATGTAATATATAGTAAGGGTAAGCATTGCGGTCGAGAAAATTTTTGAATCTGAGTTTTCAACGGAAATACACGTTTTGGGATATTCTGAGTTCAGTCTAGCTCAAAAACGAAAAGTCGTACGAAACTAAATTTGCGTATTTAAGATAAGTATGTGGCTTAGATGTAACAGCAGTTTTTCCCTTAAAATAGGCTAACCAGAAATGCCACTTTATATCAACGCTTAAAACCAATTTTCACAATATTCTCAAAAACGGCTCTAACTGGTTTGATTAAACTCCGTATATCGTTGTATAATTAATTGGTAATTAATGTCAATTAGGTCTTATCCCCATTGATAAGTCTATGACAGACAATGCAAATCTCTTAATTCCGTTTTAGTAAACTTTGCAATGGAAAATAATAGATTTATAACTAATAGTCGTACAATCCATAATCAACGGATGGTGCGATCCATAATCAACGGATCGTACAATCCATAATTAGCCGGAAATATAATAAATAGGACATTTGTTGTTTTAATGGTATTTATAATTTTTTAAGCTGGAGCTCGGTTAAAAATGCAATTCAAAAATTTTACAACAGCCCAGAAAATAATTTCTATTCAAAGTTGAGCGCTAAGAAAAAGTTGTGTGTTGCGCGCACCAAATTTTTTATTATTTTTTTCGGAAATAACACGATCAAAGAAACATCTTTTAAAATATTTTCTCCAACGCTGAGCAAAACTAGACGAGTCATTTTTGAAATCAAGAAAAAACGATAAGCGCATGCGTAACCAGATTCGGTGACTGTATTGCAGCAAATACAGGATAGAAGATCGGGGTAGCTCAGTGTGTAAAATATTAAGGCACTCAGCTGCTTTGCTCAAGGAAGAAAGTTTGGAACCTAATTATTTATTCGAAAGTAATAATGTATTCTATAATATCACCCATGTATTCATCAAATCCAATGATTGACCACTCATTTTGAAGATATTCTTCTCCTTCACATGCGAAAAATATTCCCATCCCTCCGAAATTCCTAGCAAAAAAAGTTATGGAGGAAAAGAAACTTCATTTGCGGATAACTCAAAAAGTATCCTTGATCTTACCAACAATTATTGGAAAGATTACTAAAGTACATACAAAACTAAAACATAATCGTAAAAATCAGACAGTTATTAACAAAGATACAGTCCATTACTTTTGGTATACTTAATAATGGTCTTCCTGTTTAAAGTTATTGCATTTAGGAGTAGAATAGTTTACTAATTTTTTTTTTCTGTATTTTATATTAACTTTATCAAATGATTGTTCTTACATTTTATTTTTTATTATAATTAAAAACATCCTATGATCGAGGCATTATTTTGTCTGAATTACTTTTATTATCTTTCCAGTCAGCGTTTAAAAATAGGTCTTAGCAAAGTAATTCGTTCAAATATTATGGTCTATTGTGTTTTATAGAAAACTAGTTGGCCCGTGCGAAAAATTCGCAGATAATTTTGTTTAGTGAAGAAATATTAAAACAATATGGCAATAAGTAGTTCCTATGTATTATGTAAGGAAGGAATTAATATTTTTTCCTTAGTCGATTACAATATTACATTAAACATAATAGACCAAAATATTTATACAAATTGCTTTGCTAGGACCTATTTTCAAACGCTGACTGCAAAGATAATAAAAGTAATAAAGACAAAATAATGCCCCGATCATAGGGTATTATAAATTATTTAAAAAAAATAATAAGTAAGAACAACCAAATGCCTTTAAGAAATAATAAAGTTAAAAGCAAGGAAAAAAGTGTAGTAGACTATTCTACTCCTAATTGCAATATCTACTGACTGTATCTTTGTTAATAATTATCCGAACTTTAGGATTACTTTTTTGGTTTTGTAGATAATTTAGTATTCTTTCTAATTATCATGGGTACAATCCAGCGAAAAATGCATACTTTTTGAGTTATTCGCAAATAAAGTTTCATTTCTTCCATAAATTTCGAGGGAACAGGACTATTTTTCGCCTGAGAAGGAGCAGAGTATCTTGAAAATGAGTGGTCAATCATTGGATTTGATGAAAAATTGACGAAGTTATGGCGTACCGACAAAAAAACACCGTTTAGAAATAATATATAGGATTTTAATCGATTAAGGAAAAAATATTAATTCCTTCCTTATATAATACATAGGAACTACTTATTTCCATATTGTTTTGGTATTTCTTCACAGAACGAAATTTTCTGCGAATTTTTCGCACGGGCCAACTATTAATTATTAATATTAAGCATTATTAATATTGCTTATATCAATATTTTTTTTTAAGGTAGTCTACCCTTGTTGGAAAAATGTACCCTCACCAGAGACACTATATTAGAGAAAACTAAAAGTAGAGCTTCTGTGAAACAATTTTTCCCTTTTCTTGAAAGTAGAAACAATAGTAAGAAAGATAGAAGTTAAAGAATTGATTAAGGTCTCCTTAATGCTAAGTACCGTTGCATTCTTTATTCAAAAGTTGTTATAAAATCTTGAGCTTCACCGCTTAAATTAAAATGCAGTGATTTCATCTCACTACCTCCACTTTTCTCTTCTTCTTTTTTTTTCTTTCTTCTCCGGTATAATGGGTATTTTAAGAGGTTCCTAACCACCTTCCTCGGGCCTGTTTTAATTAATGCTCCACTGAACAAAGTTTATCCAAGGGCTATTGTTACAGCAAAGGGCGGATTACTTTTTTCCCTTTGGCCCTCAGCAGCAGGTATTTTGAAAACCTTTAAAGCATTGACGGCAACAAAGGAGCTACTCGATACAGGAATATATTAAACGACATAGCTGATAGATTTTTTTTTCCAGTTATTAGAAAATTCTTTTGTTGATGACAGAATATAAAATATTTGACACTTCAAATAAATAATAGTGTCGAAGAGTCATGCTTGAAAATTATGAACACTATAAATGATGGAGTATCAACAGAAAGGTAATGCACAAGTGGCGAATTATAATTTCCTCTGAATTCCTAAAACTTAAAAAAAAAAAAAAAAAAAAAAAACTGTACCACTACAATCTACGAAGGGTCTTGGGTTCAGTAATATTTAGGGAAAGTACTGTTTCAAGGCCAACGGTTGTGGAAGGAGGTGATTTAACCGAGATCACGATCAACCGCCATGTTTTTCACCTTGATTAATTATTTTAATTAAGGGTACCCACTTTATAGGGGCTGGATATGCCCCATTAGGATCTTCTACGCAGGGTCGCCCGACGGACAATGAAACAGAATAAATATTTTTTCTGCCATGATCCGGGATTCGAACCTGGGACCTTTGGCATTGGAGGTTCAGTACCCTACCCCACTACTCCACAATTTTTTTTAAAGTTATGGAAAAAAAAATTGTGCGCGCTTCCATTTCCATTTACCACTTTTCCTTTGATAGAAATTATTTTATGGCAAAATTGGGCTAGAAAAAAAATGTTCCGAAGCGTCTTTGTCATGCAGCAAAACCTTCTAAGGTCAATCAATCAATCAATATAAAACTTGTAAAACCATCAAAATAAAACAAACCGTATTCATGTAGGGAATGAAAATCTCGCAACTCCGTCAGTCTGATTGAACCACATAACTTCAGCCATTGAGCTCTATATAGCATGCAATGAGATATGTGAAAGTACACATCATCGTTTTCAGTTCCTCCATAACATTAATATTCCGAGAGCCCGTCAGAAAAAATCCAAATTATTTTATGAAAACTTTGAAAGCATTTTTTTTAATATACTTTATTCTGGGACAGAGTCCCTTGAGAATAATAAAATAGAAGAAAATTATATGATTACATCTGTCCAAAATAAAATCAATTTTTTATTTTTTGTTTATTTCTTGATGATATTTACAACTGTATTGAAGAAATACATTTAGTAAATTTGAACATATGGATATAATGATGTGAAAACACTTGTTGAGTAACTACCGAATGGTAGCACTCTAATGATATGTCTACATTAGGAGATGTTCTTTTCAGACGCCTCGGAGGGTTATCAGGAATTGAAGAGGAACCAAGGTTAAAAACGAGAGGGTTGGAATGATTCTGAAGTTTATTATGGAAGGATAGGTATCTAGATTGGGCCAGATCTGAAATATAAGAAACATTAAGGTCATTATGGATTATTTTATTATTAAGAATTTTACTACAGATTTTGGATTGTAAGGATTGGATACGAGAGGAATTCGATGTGGAGCCCCATAGCTCAACTCCGTAAGTCCAAATAGGCCTTATTATAGTCATGTATATGAGCCTTTAGTAATTTATTGAAAGTTTAGAGTGTTTTTCTAGTAAGTGCTGAATTAATCGGAAGCGGTTTCTTGTCGTTTCAGCCTAGTATGATTGTTAATATAAATGTTATAAATATTAATATATATATATTGCAAAGTTTTCATAAAATAATGTCGATTTTTTCTCAAGAGCTCTCGGACTATCACTACACCAAAAATAATGACTCAAATTAATACGCCTTAAAGTCCGAACAAACAACACTTACTCCACCTTCGATGGCCAGGAAGCGAAAAATATAAAAAATAGATACTTCTAATTGAAGGTTATATTAGATACGTTAATTCACAGATCTGCTAACTCAATTAAAGAATCACACCATCCAAGAAGGTTAAAAATAATACCCTACCTCCATAACATTAAGCAATGCAAGGTCGTTGCCTATTCAATATTCTTATATAATCCAAGTCATCGATTTTAAATATCTTTACTTAAATGAGTGGATGTATCACTTGTTCCATTAATGCAGATAAACAAAACAAGAGACATGGAAATTGTGGTCGGAAATTCCTGCATGAAACACATCAAATCCACCTTACAATCAATTAATCAAAATGATTAATAGAACAATTAATTAAAATGGTGGTGATAGTAAGAAAGTGGGCGAGCTAACCATTAATCCTTCTTAATCTCCTTTTCCTAACTTACTAATGAAACCTTACTTCTTTCTTTAAGCTCCCTGCAGGAGGGAGGAGCATTTGTCAAAGTAACTCCTTCAGAGTCAAAGGAATTCTCTCAAGTCTACTCCCAGGAGAGAAAAACTGAGTATGAGAAGTATTAGGATGGCTCAGAGATGGGAAAATGCTATTCTGAGTACCGAGTACCAAGTATTTTACTCAAATTGAACAACTATTGGTAATTCAATCACTACTTCAGATAATCGTTTAACATCAAATAAAACAGTAATGAAATTCTTTGGTAATCAAAAAAGGGTCAGTACTTGAGTAAAATACTTGGTACTCAGATTGTCCGTGTTACAGATCCCTTTTTACGAATTATTAAAATCCGTCTGAAACTTCGTAAAAAGGTTTAATCTCATCGTAACCTACAGCTATTATATTTACGAAAACTCTTGGAGTTGGACTGTTTTCAATCTGGAGGGGGGCAAACTTTGTCTACTTAACTAGGTACTAAAACCTCGGAAATACCCATTTGCTTTCTACTTGGATCGTAAGGTAGATTGATCACAAAGGTGGCCTACAAAAATTTAAATTACAATGGTTACACAATCTTTGTTGCTCACTTCTCTTTATACTATTGTTGTTAAACTAAGCTTAGCATGGTAAGGAATACAAATTCATCTGTCATAACGGGACTCCAACCTGGGTCCGGTAAATAGAATTAAGGTAAATGAATTCAATGTGGGTACTATGACTAAAAAAAGGATAAATAAAATAATTTTTAATAAGTATAATTTTCTATAGAAATTTTAATTTATTAGGTCCCTTACTTTTCTCGCCTTTAATCTCCAAAGAGACAAATGAAATAAAGCTTTCCATCTATATATCTACTATGCTAAGCTAAAAATATGGTACTTTTTGGTGTGGTATAACATTATATTTCAATCTCAAAACCGAAAATGTTAAGGGTTTTGGACTAGCAAATTCCATTTCATTTACGAAATTACAACATTAAGGGGAACATATTTCCAATTTATTTTTTTAAAAAATCATTTAATTTGACTATGACCGCATTTAGACAACAATAAATTGAATCTTGGCATCAAATTCATTTTTATGAAGAGCTACTGTAGATTCAGACCACGCCCTCAGGTCCCACCCCAGCTCTCTCACGAACTATTATTTTCAAAAATTTCAATGTTACGTAAGTTCTTAATTATACGAATCGTTCTGGAACTCAAATTCACGCGCTTTATAAATACTTCTAATACATTCTTATTTGGCCAATAACGGAGGAAGAGTCCACGAAAGATCACAAATCGAGAGTGGGAGATGAAAATAAACTAGGCAGATGTGTACTGAACCAGGTCGCCAACTTTATCGGAAGGGAGGCAACATTTATATTCCAAAGGAAGGATTTCCCTCCAATCCAACATTTTCCTCAACTTGGGAAATATCCACCCCTATGGTGGCCCTCAGGTTTGTCACCCTGGTCCAAGCTTGCTCCCTTATCTGCTCTGTCTCAGCCAATGGGATTGCAATCCTAACATCCTTTAAAGCTGTGAGGGATATTGATCGCTTCATATCAATAATGGGTGAAAAAAAATGTATTGTTTAAATATTTGTATATATACATTCTAATATTTATTTTTGAGAACGAGAAACGTAAACCTATGACTGTCCTACAGTATCCTTTAATAACACCCCACTTATCACTGTTGAACATATACGATATCTAGGACTCCACCTGGAAAAACGTCCCACTTGTAACCCTCATACAAGACTGAAACGACAAGAAACTGCTCGACGTTTCCGCTTACTCCAACACTTACTAGACAAACGCTCTAAACTTCCAATTAATTACAAAAGACTAATATACATGACTATACTAAGACCTATTTGGACTTACGGAGTTGAGCTATGGGGCTCCACTAAACCATCGAATTCCTCTCGTATCCAATCCTTATAATCCAAAATCCTTCGTAAAATCGTCAATGCTCCTTACACTGTCACAAATAAAATAATCCATAATGACCTTAATGTTCCATATGTTTCCGATTTGGCCCAATCCAGATACCTAACCTTTCATAATAAACTTCATAACCATCCGAATCCTCGGATGTAGACATATTATTAGAGTGCTACCTGTGGGTAGTATCTCAACAAGCGTTGTAAAGTGATAATATTCTTCTGTACACATTTACTTGATGTATTTATATTGTAATACAGTTGCAAATATCTTGATTAAATAGTTAATAAGTTAAAAGAGAACAAGGAATACTTAAAGCACTAACTGTCGAGTCGTAACGTAACCCTCCATTCCGTGAACCTCGACAGGGAAGCTACAGTTTCCTTTGTTCATAGCAACAGTACTGTCAATCATATTAGCTCCGATGATCATAATCATGATTATACCTTTGATTGAATCATGACAATCAGTAAATGCAATATGAATTTAATGTTCAACTGTTTGCTATCTACACTATATGTATACAATGCAATGGCATAGATCCCTTTTCCGACTCTCATGAATAACGATTTTAAACCTTTGAACTTCAGTACAACAAAAAAAGTTATTAAAAAAATTGAGAGATTTCAAAAGTCGAATCGAGGCAGAATAAACTGTGTTTCGAAGACCTCAAGAAGCGAACATCAAGACATGGTATTGTTCCATTGGAACGATCAGGCATTGCTTCTTTTATAATTTAAATGATTAAGCTTTGAGGATCCACTAAACCATCGAATTCCTCTCGTATACAATCCTTAGTTTCGAACACCTCAAGAAGCAAACATCAAGACATGGTATTGTTCCATTGGAACGATCAGGCATTGCTTCTTTTATAATTTAAATGATTAAGCTTTGAGGATCCACTAAACCATCGAATTCCTCTCGTATACAATCCTTAGTTTCGAACACCTCAAGAAGCAAACATCAAGACATGGTATTGTTCCATTGGAACGATCAGGCATTGCTTCTTTTATAATTTAAATGATTAAGCTTTGAGGATCCACTAAACCATCGAATTCCTCTCGTATACAATCCTTACAATCAAAATTCTTCAATGCTCCTGACTTTGTCATTAATAAAACTATCCAGAATGACCTTGAATCGTTTGTTTCCGATTTGGTCCAAATCTTTTTCTATTTTTTTTTGTTTTTTTTGTTCTTCCTATCTTTGCCTTTTAGGCTACACGGGGTTTTTCCTAGTCCGGGGGAGAGGGCCGAAAATTATGCCGAGTTAAAATTCCCACCGGTTACCGGGATTTGAACTCATATTTTTCCGTCTAAAGCAGGTTTTCGAGCATCGAGTGCTGCAGTACAAACGCAATGTCACACTCGGCCACCCCGCCGCCCAATACAGTCCTAATCAATTTAACTATCCTTCCATAATGAACTTCTGAACCATCCGAATCCTCTTGTGTCTAACCTTGCTTCCTCTTCGATTCCTGATAACCCTCCCCCACTCCTCCCCTAGTCGTCTGAGAAGAAGATAGACTCGGGACCTTCTATAATAGAACTATAATTGGAATGCTACCAATGGGTAGTTTCTCATCATGTTGCACAAGCCTAGGGCCGTCCCGAGATAAATAATAAAAGAGTGGACCAAGGTACAATGATATGACTTAATTTATTTTGTATTTAATTTTTTAGCAAAATCATAAAATATTTGCTTAAATCTGCCTTCAATAGAAGCTAGAGAGATTACTAAACATCAATCTACTAATAATTTTGTGTATGTTCACGTAGTTTTTTGATTAAAAATTATTATATCTAGTAAAAAAAAAAAATACTTTTACAGTTCTGAAAAACTCTAATCAATATTATGACCAAAAAAAAGGATAAATAAAAGTTAATAAAATAATTTTTAATAAATATAATTTTCCATAGCAATTTTTATTTGTTGGGCGCCTGGCTTTACTAGCCTTTCATCTCTAAAGAGATAATTATAGAGAATATAAGTTACTTACCCATGATTTTCCCATGATAAATCATTTACTCTACCATGCTAGCTCAGGTGAGAAGGGTTTAGGTTGGATAATTTTTATAAAGCAGCAAAAGGTTAAAAGATCTATTTACAAAAAGAAATATTTACAGAATTAATACTATGTACAATAAAAAGAAGTAAAATACAAGGAAAAAGAGGGAATCCAAACATAATTACTATATACAATTAAAAAAAAAAAGGAAGATATTTAAGATAATAAAGATAATAAAATTACAAAAAAAAGATACTTATTTTATATACAATATTATCACATGCCACATCCAAACATCTAGAAAAGATAATCAAGATACAATAAGATGTAAGAATACATGCACATGCTAAAATATCAATTAGTCATCTCCTCAGGAAACGACAGAGAGTAGAGTTTGTTTTGTTCCCAGTGATTTCTTAATCTTGGTTACAATATTATCAAAAAAACGGAACAAATCGGAGGCACCAAAATCAGCTGTAAAGTGATTTTGACATGACAAATGTAAAGCGACTGCGCAGCCGACTCAATTTTGCCACCAATCCTGAATTTCTCACGGTGGAATTTCCAATTGGATTTCCAATTGGAAGTTCTTAGGGTGGTGCAAGGAACACGTGTTTCTCCTATATAGGAATAAATATGTTATTCGTGCTATTAGATTTCTCACTAGGGTGTATTAGTAGAGATAAAAATTTTATTGCTATTTTTTTA
Organism: Nezara viridula; assembly: GCA_928085145.1. Taxonomy (NCBI): domain Eukaryota; kingdom Metazoa; phylum Arthropoda; class Insecta; order Hemiptera; family Pentatomidae; genus Nezara; species Nezara viridula. Next base: position 46,822,798 of record OV725083.1, on the reverse strand, counting down.
AAGTTTATTTATTTATCTATTTTAACTTATTATCTATAAGTGTCTATTGTTATTTTTATTTTATTCTATCAATTCTTTTATTCATTTTTTATTCTTTTTTCTATTCTTATTTTTTGTACTAACCATCCAAACAGTATAGAAGTAGTGTTATTTAGTTGATCGGGCGCTGATGACCTGGATGTTTTACGGCTAGATATCGAAACAAATGAAACGTTAGGCAATAATCATAAACTTAAAATCATGTAGCAACTATGTTCCCACCCGCCAAAGATGTTCGCAACAAGTCATGCAAGGAACATGGAGCATGATCTTGAAGCGAGCGAGGTACGTGCATTAAGGACATCGACCTCAACATTAATGATAGTAGTTCGATGGACCGGAAGCCTTCGGTAACGAGCACCTGGGGGTAGAATTACTTCAACTGGACATTGTGGACCGCTGCTTCGACGGCTCAACCGAACCGACTCCAGAGGTGAGTCATTTTCAGAATTAAAACCGTTATTCCAATGTTGGATGTGTGAGGGAGCTTACTGGTACAGAACAAAGGAAAATAAACATCGTTTCCCACGCACTTACAAATTCATAAGAGGAAAGGAGTTTTATCTAAAAACTAATCTGTAAGATATGGACTAAACATAATATTGAGTAAGCATGCGAATAAAACTTATTTCAATTTCAAAAATGATGACATGGTATAAAGAAGATACAACCGTCTTCAATTATTACATCAAAGTATTTACAAATATTTCCAGTGAATGACCCGAAAAGAAGATGTAGAGTGCATGAGCAAGGACCTAAGCGATTCCTTCATAAACTTATTTAGGGTACTTAGGGTATGCAAATATCAAAAGTCCTAACGTCTAAATGGTGTGGTGGGGAGGAAAGGTCACAAGTTTTGAATTTTCACTTATATCTCGGAAACAGTGCATCCCAGGAGAATTTTCTCGTATAAACATTAACGTTTATAAAATTATCTAAAACTTTAATTCTGTAAGTTTTATCCTAATTCTAAACCGTTTTCGAGCTATGCCCCTCAGAAGAAGCTGATATTTTCGAGAAAAAAAAATGATTACACCTCACATTTTTTATCATACATTCCTTCATATCGTCTCAGCTCTTCATCAGAGAAAGAAATTCATTTGCAAAATACAATAATAAATTTTTGAAATAACTTTAATAATTTAACGTTTAATAATTAGAGTGTAAAATCTCAAAATTACAACATTTTACGAAAAAAAATTCAAAACAGCTGTCACTGTAGAGGCTGGTTAGAGATTAATTTGCATATTTATATAGAATAGAAACATTTTATTGGCTTAATATACATCATAGCCATAGAATCTGGCCCATTTAGTGTTAGTAGGGATTAGTTTTATAAGTAAAAGAAAATAAGTGAATAAGTACAGCATAAGAAGACAAACACAAAAATATTTTTATATAGCAAACATAAATATTTTTATACTCCAAATATTTTTACTATTTATATATATATAAATATATTAATATAATCAATATCATAAATGAGATATCATAAATGAATAAAAATACATATATACCAAAGAAAATTGACTACGCAGAACACAACAAAGCTAAACAAATAGTAGATATTTTAGGATTACAACGCACAAGTAGAATGTTACAATTAATATTAATATTTAATAATATTAATAATATAATAATGCTTTAATATTTAAAAGGCACCCAAATTGTGAATAAATACGCCCACGGACATATGAACACATGCCTGATTGACCTAAAGCTGAGGGTTTGTACTTGTATTGATCGAGTCACAAACACTTATAATAAAATAAAATATTTTGTTCAACTGATCAAAATTTTTTTATATCCAACACACACTCCAGTGATAAACCATCTGTGGCAGTCTCTATATGTGTATGTAGGTATTTCCTTCTATGAGTCTCCAGAAAAAAACACTCCAGCATCAAGTGCTTTAAACCGTTATTGATAAGTTGGCCGCACCACTTGCAGACTTCGTTTGTATTTATAACGTATGTATTGTAATAAATGATATAATGCATATTAATATATGTATTCTAATAGGAAATTTAAGTCTCCACAACTTCTTTTAAATGAATTTATTTCTCTGATGAATAGCTTAAACGATATAAAGGAATGTTTGATGAAACATAAGAGGCAAAATAATGGTTTTCGAAAATGTCAACTTTTACGACCGCTCGTAGCTCGACTTTACGTAGCTTTTACGTAGCTCGAAAACGCTTTAGAATCCGGATAAAACCTATGAGATAAAAATTTCACATAATTTTATAAACTTTAATTTATTAAACAAAACATTTTTTCTGCGATGCACCGTTTTCGAGATATAAACGAAAATCCAAAAATTGTGATATTTCTCCCCTCCCTCCCCCCAGCTCACCACCTATGAGTCAGGTCTTTTCATATGTTCCATACCTCAAAAACTGTGAACAAGTTATAATATAATATAATATAATCATTAGCATTAGTAATTTTGATTTCCTTGTTTGATTCCCTTATTTTGTAATTATAAATTAATTTTAAACAAAACAATAGTAAATCATCCTGTTCATCTAAGATATATTTTTAAATTAATATTTGTTGTTATTCTCCTCTGCTGTTATTTCTAATAATAGAAACTGAGAAATATAGGATAAAGTCCTGTAATTTTTCACTGGTAGAGGGAGTAAGAAGACACGAAAACAATCAACTGAAGTAAAGTGGGATGTAATTGAGCACTGAGTGAAAACAAAAAAAAAACACTTCCACCACTCTAGGGTGAAGGCGCAGTTAAGACTCAGATTAAGATGTTACTCAAAGCTTGAAGGATTTATTTAACTTTTACACTAACTGTTACAACAAATAACGTTTCGTGAATTGGATCTTATTGCGTATCAGATGTTCAACAGAAATTAAATTTAATTCTATATGTATATACACACATGATAAACAACATTATATGGGTTTGTCACTTTTAGAAGGAACTTTTATTCTAATTGTTGTATTAGTATGCAAACAACATAACTTGACATACCGACTTATGACAACTATTGAACAACACATAAGTACTGTTTAATCGCCATTTCATATACTAAACTACAAGGATACAACCAAAGTTTGGAATCGATAATTATTTTTTCCAAAAAATTATGTAATAATCAAACAATTATTATATTTGATTTTTAATTTAAAAATCATGCCTGATATATAAATAAAAATTTAAATCAATCATAGATGTTTTTTGATTCCGTTAAGGAATGGTTGCCGCTGGACACTCCTCTCCTACACGCCGATAAAGCCACTATCAGTATTCTTCCAAATAGCAAATTAACTGATTGTAAGTAATTCTGATAGGTCTGGATGAAGAAAATAAGTTAAAACAAAAAACAAAAAAATAAAATGATTGAAATTTAATCTGATTAAAAAATTTGAAATTATTTTCAATCATCGCTTTTAAACTAAAATTAAACCGTTTCTCTCTCAGATATGTCACTCAAAGTAAACCACACTGGTTCTATCTCAGCCTAATACCATCATTGCAACATGTGCTGATGGTATGTATGTGTTAATAATTAACAATGACCCATTTATTGCAAACCTTAAAAAACGGTGTCGAAATCGGAGGATTAATCTAAATTCAAACAAATCCCTTCAAATCACGTTTACCCTTCGCCGTAAAACTATGAATAAGTCCCAGACTTAGGTAATTTCTTTTTTTCTTATCCCCAGTTTCATACATGTCTCGTTTCTTACATATGTTTAACATGTTCCTTGTACTGTATCTTAGATACATTTTAAAGTCTTGCTGAGCCTTTCTTAGTTCTGTTTATCTTTATTTCTTGACTTTCAATCTGGGTGATGGGGCTCTCCTCTATCTTGATGATTTTCTTAGGACTAACGGGAAGGGGCCGGCGGAAATGTTATCGTATTGAATTCTCCATTGGTTAAATATTTTAAAGAATCATAGAGTTTTATTATTCTTTTGTTTATGAATTAAGATACGGCTAATTTATAAGATTTATCTTTAATATCTGGGAATCAAAGTACCGTTATTGGGAATCGAAGCCGAGGTTCATTGTTTATGATCCACCACGCTACCAAGAGAGGGTCTTATTAGTTATAATGATATAAAAAGAAGAGTGAAGAGTTGGCATAGTCGATAAGAAATAAAACCGGTCCACTCAGACAGGAGGTGTTGCTAATCCAATCCTAAAGCCGCTCTTGGGGGGGTGGGAGGGGAGGGGGTCGTTGACCACCTCCTCACCCTCCCTCCCTCCCCCAAGGTGGGAAGTAATGAGCAGGGCTGCCGTGGCCGTCATATATCTTTCCAATTGGGGCACTTCATCACTTCCGGGTAATAACAAGCGACTAATGTCTGCCTTCGAGGTCTATCAAAAAAAATTGGGAAGATACCGTAATAAGTGGAGAAAAAAAGTCGAAACAAATCGCTGCGAATCTAGTTTTAGTAAGCAGTTATAAATTTCGGTATCCATTTAAATAATCGAAGAAAACTAAAAAAAAACATTGCGCACATAACATGCCTACCTTAACAACACATTGGACCGTCTTCATGAGTCCGAAATTCGGGCTTCTTTGGATTCTGCTAATGATAATCGAAAAGATTCACTAGCGGATCCAGGATTTAATTTTAGGGGGAGCTTCAGCCCGAAAGCTTTTTTTGTTTCATAAAAATAACGATAATTACTTTGGAAGAAAAGAAAGGAACTAACTACCTATATGAAATGGTGTTTAAGTGATCCCTAAAGCCCTTTTAAATGTAATTATACGGACAATAATACTTTCAGAGATAATTTTTTAATATTCTTTTTTTTTTAAACATGGTTATATTTTACCATTTTTGGGAGGGAGAGCTTCAGCCCCAAAACTCCTCCCCCCCCCCGTAGATCCGCCCGTGAAATTATTTCGTCTTGACGTTCAGATTACAACTAGAATACGTTGGTAATCTGCATGAAGTGGGCGGGGTGGCCGAATGGGCTAAAGCGTGTGCACTGCAACGCCGTTGCCCGGCAACCAGATATAACAAACCCTGGCTCGGGAAAATCCCGTATAGCCTTAACGGCGAGGAAAGTACTCTGCTTGATAATGTGACTTCTCTGTCTTGCTTGAGTTTGGAACAAGATTACAAGATCTACACAAAATAGGTATTTCTCTATGCACTAGAGGAGTAATCCCTGTCCTAAAGCCTAACGACGGAACAACCCCTATTTTATCAATTATACAACTGTTCATTTAATTACATATCACTAGTGTTGGTGCAAAAGATCGTATGTAAAAACTGAGTAAGTAAAGAAAATGTTAATCAGATCTCAACGAATGTATATGAAAATCAGAATATAATCTTAACAAAAAAAATTGTGGTGGAGAACCCACGAAAAAATAGAAGTACAGACTCAATTAATAATTTGTTTTGATTTTGATTAATCATTTATGTTAAATACAATTAATACGAGTATGTATTAAAATTATGAACACATTCTCAAATGTACCTCATTATTGACACATAAATAATGATAATATATTTTTTTTTAATATATTTTCATGGACAAATCTGTAGAGAAACTACCCATTAGTTGCACTCCAATAAAAATTCGATATCAGAAGGTCTAAAGGCCATCTTCTTTTTAGACAACTATGAGGATAATCAGGCACCGAAGAGAATGTTAAATTAGACACTGGTGGGTTAAGATGGGCCAGAAATTTATTGTGGAAAAATAGGATATCTATATTTTGCGAAGGATTTTAGATTAAGAGGATTGGACAAGAGAGAAATTTGATGGTTTAGTGGAGCCGCAATGCTCAACTCCATAAGTCCAAACAAGCCTTATTATAGTCAATTAAATGAATCTTATATAGTTAATTGGAAACTTATAGCGTTGGTTCTGTAGGTGTTGAAGTAGTCGGAAACGTCTAGCAGTTTCAGACTTGTATGAAGTTTCAAGTAAGACATTTTCAAGATGAAGTCCTAGGAAGCGGATCTGTCCAACATGGATAGGCGGAATATTATTAAAGGATACTCCTAGACAAGAAATCATAGTTTTACGGCGAAGGGTAATGGTGATTTGAAGGGATTTGTTTGAATTTAGATTAATCCTCCGATTTCGATACAGTTTTTCAAGTTTTATTTCTGACTGAAGAGTTTGATAAACAATAAATGAGCCGTTATTAATTGTTAACACATACATATCATCAACACATGTTCCAATGATGGTGTTAGGCTGAGATAGAGCCATTGTGGTTTACCTATCTGAGAGGGAGAACGGACATTGACATATGTACAGGATGGGAAATTACTTGATTTTATAAAGCAGTCCCGGGTGCTTGACTCGGTCTAATGCTTTTTATATAATTAATACTGTGTTGTAATTGGAAAAATTTCAGACTACACAGACTTATATATCCAAAATGAAGGTAAAGGAAAAAATCCGTCAACGATTTGCCGATTCAGCTATCATAAGGACAGGAAAGAACAGCAAATCGGGCATCATTCCATGGCATCCAATCGCATACTGAAAGAAAGGTAGTGCAACACAGCAAGATTGCAATAAAACAGATGATCAGAGAAACAAACGAGTGATAAAAATTATGTAGTATCTAACCAAAAATCATATGTTACATAAGAAAAAGAAAAATTAATATAAATCAATATACTAAAATATAAATAATATTTTTTAAAAAACTCAAAAAGAAGCATAAATTAAATGTCATTAAGTAATTAGAAAATTTGAATTACAAAATCTCGATTCTCTAAAATACCAGATAGTGGGGACGAAGTTATATCACAATATACGAATTATATCATACTACGTCACATACAGCTAGCTCCGTTTTAAATATCTCATACTTCTTAGCTTGGAAAAGTGTTTTAATCATTCAAGTATTTATTTAAATTAAATGTCATAGCTAATTTTTAGATAAAATCGAAGATTGGAAATAATTACAAATTTTTTAATCAGATTAAATTTCAATCATTTTAATTTTTTGTTTTTGGTTTTAACTTATTTTCTTCATCCAGACCTGTCAGAATTACTTACAATCAGTTAATTTGCTGTTTGGAAGAATACTGATAGTGGCTTTATCGGCGTGTAGGAGAGGAGTGTTCAGCGGCAACTATTCCTATCTTGAGATTTTAATTATAAATAAAAATTCCGACTAATAATTTAATTGATTTTTTAATCACATAAGCTTTCAATTGACTAATACTAAACTCTGATATGAATTTACGGATTTATTCAATTATGAAATGTTTCTTAACCCGTAACTTGTTGATATAACAAACCCATTGAAATGTACAAATTGGTAATGTGAAAATGTACTATGAAACATGTTCCAAACGTCTCTTAAACAATAATTATAATAATGATAAATATTTTAAAGTAAAACCGCATGACAGAAATAATACAGATTAAGTCATATTTTATCATCCACACACATTTCTATTCGCCTAAAAATTTTAATATACAAAACTATAATACGTCATACTTTATGTTATTGAACACCACTGTTTTCAATCATTAAGAAAATCAACAGAAAAACGTCTACAAACATTGAAAAACGTAATATTAAGAAAAATAGCTAAAGGGACGACAATGCAAAGAAAAAAAAGTCTAAACTTCATCAGGAATTTAAAAAACCTTAAGTTAAGAACTTCATTACCGAAAGAGATAACATATTTTTGAATCTGTAAAATTCGTAACTCATCCATTTTTTAATTAACTGTAATCTTCTGAACCTCCACAAAACTGGCAAAATTTTTTTGAACAATAAATTATAGCTTTAAGTTTTAGTTCGTAAGTTCAATAAAAAAAAAAAAAAAAAAGAAGGTGAGCACCATCACCTAATCATTACACAGAATTCAAATATATTACCAGAAATAATAATGCTTAAAATGCAAACATACAGAAAAAGGAGAATTCTAAAACATAGAACAGTCAGGAAAATAAAAAAGGGACTATGAAAAAAAAAAATTTTAAGTGGTATCCTCTATTGAGTTACAGATTATTTTCATTTTGTATTTTTTTTTTCAAGTCAAAAATCCGAATCTTAAAATTCGAGTCTTTCACAACCGATAAATTAGATGAAAGTCGAAAACCTTTTTGTTTTCATGAGGCATTCTATAAACCACCCATGAAACTATGGACTGCCTGAGTAATCGGGCAAAAGGATATACGAGTATGTGGTATGCTGTGAGGAATATATACCTCCAATCTGAAGCGGATCCCTTTGTACTGATAGCTAGGCTGAGGGGGGGGGGGGTTCTACCCCCCTTCCCTTCCTTCCAAGATTAGACAATCTGGGATACGTGTAAGGCAAGTCAAGTCGGAGCTAGCTGAGCAGAAAAATGATAAAGATGTGTTCTATATTGAGCTAAGGCAGATGGAAGTTCCTATCTTTTCAGCTAAGATTCCTTTTGGGAACTAATATACTTCTATTAATAGTATTCTAATAATATATATATTTTTTTAAATTTATTATTTCGCAATGCAAAAAAAAAGTATATATATATATATATATATATATATATATATATATATATATATATATATATATATATATATATAAGTTAAGGTTCGGTGTGAGATAGATAAGACTTTTAAGACTTAATATTATTTGTTTCAACACATTATTATTTCTTGCAATTTAAAATAAACACATGTTAAAATATGTTAAAAAACACATGTGAAAATATATACTGTTATAACCTTTTTGAGTTAGATACTACTGTTTGTTGTTAAATAAAAACTATTATTTGTTTCTTCATTTTTCTATTTATCGAAGCCAATAGTTAACTGGTGCCGAAACCCTTGTGTTGCCAGGACTGCAGTATTAGAAGTATACTTGAGTATCGTATTATTTTTTTTTTTACTTGTTTACGCTAAGAAAGCTAAACAGTGAGAGATGCTAAATCAGCAAGTGGAATGGCAAATCCCACCAATGCCAAGAGACACGTTAGTGGAGTCTCATGCGAACACTCTGGCTTGGTTAAAGGTGCGGGCAGCAACTTCTCAAGACTTAAGAAAAGCTGTCTCTGATTTAGAAAAATTCACCGGGGAAACCGGTGAATTGAACCATTTCCTAAAAGCCGGTGATCGGTTGATGAAGCGGATTGAGGTGAAAATAGCGGAAGAACTAATTGACACAGGAGATGCGAATTCAATTAAGGCAGATCTGGTTTGCAGAGTCAAAAGGAATATTCTTAACCTAATCCAAGCCGATGAAGAAACCCCTTGGGCGATTGTCAAGGATAGATTAAAAAAGGCGTATGGAGGCGGAAGATGGACTCCAGAAGAGGACATATTTCACATGTTTAGAGAAAGGGCAATATGCTGGAGAACTTTTGTCACAATATAAAAAGATAATGGCAAAGATGCGTGAAACGGCAAGCGCGGCAGAAGTAGAAACAAAGATGTCATTCTTGTCATCAATCCTAAAAGTTCAGTTGGCCAGAGAGACGGGAAAGAAGGATGGCCTACCCAGAGACCGCTCGTTCGTTGAATGCGCGCAAGAAATGGTCGACGCAAGCCCGCGCGAAGAGGAAGCCCGGATGGAGATAGAGGAGTCAGGATGGAATCGGGTGACCTACAGAAAACCAAGAATCACACCAACAACATGGAGGAAGAGGAGGGATTTAGAATATGATGAAAAGGAGAGAGGAATGGCTGAAGGGAGGAGGCAAAGTCAGAGAAAATCTAGACCCTTGGGAAGAAGAGAGGACCGTAAGTGCCACGGATGTGGCAAACCTGGACACCTAGTGGCGCAATGCCCCCGCACTAAATGTTTTGAGTGTGGCACAGAAGGACACATCGCTAGACACTGTCCCTACATGCACCGGAGAAAAAATCTACCCAAAGAAGAGTCATTGGAAGTTAACGCTCAGAAGGTATGGAAAAGAAATAGGACTCAGTCAGAATCGTCAAGATCGACAGAAACGACCGAGACCGATGAAGAAGCTGAGGAGCCAGGGAGCAGTGGAGGTGAAGTAGAGAGAAGCAGGCGAAGGAGCGGACGTTGGCAGGTAACAGATGGAAGGAGAGAGCAAATAGAGGCCTGAGGAGGGTGGTGGCCGAGCGGCGACCGCGTGCTATTGAACTGCAGCGTGAGGAGCGAGTATGGCGGTCTGCCCATTATCCGAGTAGCAGGTGGAGTGAGATGTCTCCTGGACACGGGGAGTTAAACTACTATCATGAGCCGGAGAGCTGCGGAGAGGCTGTGCGCTGGCAAAAGGACATTCCAGACTCAGGTATGTTCATGCAAATTAATCACCCTGGGAGGCCCGTGTACGGTAGAGGGGAAAACGGTTTTGAGATTGAAGAAGTGGGGCGTGAGGGAGGGTAGTTTAAAGGTTCATGTAGTGGGGAGTATGCCTCGGGAATATGATGGGATAATAGGATGTGATCTATTAGGAATGGTAGGAGCGAAAGTTAGTAACAAAGGCGGACGGTGGACTCTCTGGATTGGTAAAAAGAAACACGAGTGTGAAAAACGCATAAGAAATGACGGAGCAAGGGTAGGAGCGATCACTCAGGCAGTAGACTGGAGGAAAATATTGAAAGAGGAATATGAGGATATCTTCTTCGAGGAGGGCGGTGTATTGGGTGTGAAACCGGATAGAAGCAAGGTAGAAGCAATAGAAAGAATGGCAATTCCGAGAGACATAAAAGGAATACGGAGATTGTTAGGGTCATTGAACTACTATAGGCGATTTGTTCCTGAAATGGCAAAATATCTAGTACCTCTTAATAACCTACTCAAAAAAGGGAAAAAAGTGGTAATTACGCCCGAGATGGAAAACAATATTAGGCAATGCATGACGAGACTGCAAGATGAGCCAGTGTTAGCATTTCCAGACTTCTCGAGAAAATTTACCATCACAACAGACGCAAGTGAGTATGCATTGGGGGCGGTATTGTCACAGGAAGGGGACAAAGGAGAAAGACCAATTGCTTACGCCAGCAGGCGCCTCACGGATACCGAAACGAGATATAGCGCATTAGAAAGGGAGCTGCTCGGGATCGTGTGGGCCATTAATCATTTCAGGCCGTACGTGTTTGGCAGGAAATTTAGAGTCCAGACGGACCATAGACCCCTCCAATGGGTGGGGAAACTGAAGGAATCTTCCGCAAGGGTAACGAGATGGAAAGAGTTTCTGAGTCAATACAATTTGGAAATTTTATACAAACCAGGGAAGGAAAATATTGTGGCCGACTGGCTGTCCCGGGCGATAATGGTAAACGCGATAGAAGAAGAAGAGAGAGGGGAACCATCTAGGGATGCCAGGCAGTTGATGCGGGAATGGACACCCGAAGGAGAAGGAGAACGAAGTATGCAAGAAGGCGACGAGGAGACCCAGGAAGAGGATACTTCTATGGACGAAAGACCCTTAGAAATAGAAGAGCTAGCAGAAATTATTAATGACAAGCGACATCAAATTATATGGAAGACCAGGACTACGGGGACAACAAAGATTGAGTACGATGAGTATGGAAAGTGCAAGATCACTAAAATCTGGTCGCAACCAGGAATTAAAGAGGACTTAATTTGTCGCGCACTCAAGGATGTGTCAAAACCAGACACCACCCATCACATATACGTCGGGAATGCGACGGTCTGGGATAAGATTAAGCGGTTATGGCGGTCAGAGAAAATCGGTACGGACAGAAGATTTATTCGATGCACCCTGAAGGTTGAAACACTGAAGGATAAAGAGACCCAACAGGAGGTGACGATCGCATATCACCAGGGTAAGACGAATCATCGAGGAATACAAGAGACATTGCAAGCACTAAAACGGAAGTATTTTTGGTGGGGAATGAGGCAAACAATCAAAGGGGTCATTGGGGCTTGTGAAATATGCTTAACCACCAAATACGATAGGCACCCTCCCAGAGCAATACAGGAAGAGACGCCCACAGCAGCTTCACCATTAACGGACCTACAAATAGACATTTTCACTTGGAGGGGATATAAATGGGTCACGCTGATGGATCTTTTTAGTAAGGCAGCAATGGCGTACCTGATCCAGGAGCGGTCGTCAGAAGCAGTCTTGGGGGCTCTAAGAACATGGTTCCAGTTTTATGGAGTACCTGACCGGATTGCATCAGATGGAGGAAAGGAATTTAACAATGCCATTATGCGAGCAGAGGCGAAGATCTTGGATATTACATGGCACATTAACACCCCTGGACATCCAAAGATTAGAGGAGGCATAGAACGACTACATAGCACGCTTAGTGACCACCTTAGAATATATCACGCAGAAAAAGGGCTAGAACCCGGTGTGGCGATGTCGAAGGCTATCACGGCATATAATCATTCAATTCATACCGCAACAGGTTTTTCGCCTTTCGAGATCATATTTGGGCTGCGGGAACGGCCCAGGGATAGCACGAGTACGACAGTGGACGAGGAATTATCGGAACGTGTCGTTAATAATAGAGTAGCATTGGTGAAACGATGGGAGAAAGTCCGTAGTAAAATTGAGAACGAAAAACGTAGGAGGGTAAGAAAAGATAACTTAGGGCTGAAGGACGTACTGGGTGATATTAAAATTGGAACGATAGTGTACAGGAGGAGAGGGTCCAATAGGGGCAAGGAGCTAGTGAGGTACGAGGGCCCATTCAGGGTGATCGCCATTCGTGAACATAACACTGGGTCTGTAGAGAGCTTGAAAGAGCCTAAGAAGCGCAGAACAGTCCACATCGAACAACTAAAGCTCCCAAAAGGTGCGCCAAAGCAACCATAAATAGATGGAATGTCCTCATTGTGGGACAGGAAGATCTTTTTTTTTTTTTTTCGTAGTTATATTTTTGCACTATTGCAGATTTTTTTATGGTTTTTATTACTTAACCATTACTTAACCATTCTCACCACAGTGCAAAGTTCTCATTGTATACCAATGTAAAATTTTATTGATGAAAAAGTATAGCCTGATGACGCTTCACTCCGGACTTGACCTACCTGTAAGATTCAGATATTAGTTTACGAAGAATATTCATAAACTGGCAGGGGGGAGTTAAGGTTCGGTGTGAGATAGATAAGACTTTTAAGACTTAATATTATTTGTTTCAACACATTATTATTTCTTGCAATTTAAAATAAACACATGTTAAAATATGTTAAAAAACACATGTGAAAATATATACTGTTATAACCTTTTTGAGTTAGATACTACTGTTTGTTGTTAAATAAAAACTATTATTTGTTTCTTCATTTTTCTATTTATCGAAGCCAATAGTTAACTTATATATATATATATATATATATATATATATATATATATATATATATATATATATATATATATATATATATATATAACCCATTTTTCACTAAAACCCATGGAGCGATTTTAGTGTAAGGAGTAGGGTTTCACTTATTTCAAAATTTTCCCTTTTGAGGGAATTTCCAATGTTGGGGGGAATAAAAGAGATATATTTTTTATCAATCAAAGCCTAATATTATCAATGACAGTTTAATATAATTTTTAAAATAATATTAGTAAAAAATAAATAAAACGAATAGTTACATATAATATTAAATATTATTTTGTACATACTAGGGTGGAAAAGATTTTGAAGTTCGTACTGAGGGGAAAAAAAAGGGAAAATCTGACCGTCCAAAAAGGAAACATATTGGAAACACTGTAAAAGAAGTACTATTTGAAAGCTAACGGTTTTTCAACAAGGTGATTGGGTCAAGAACACGCTCAACCACCAGCTTTTTCTCTTTAATTAATTATTAAATAAATAGTACACACATTATGGGTGTGTCCAAAGATCTCCTGATCCTAGGGTCGATCCACAGATGTAGTAATATTTAAATAATTACCGAATACGGCAAATTGAGCAGAGTACCGCAATGCCTTACTCACTGAGAAACCTTTTTTATTACCAAACCATGAATAATTACTGTTTTTATATATTGAAAATATAAGTAAACGTTAAAATATAAGGCAAAGCGTTACTTATATACTATGCTTTCCAGATAAATTACTTTGGATAAATTACTACAATCATAAAACACGAATTAATATATATATATATATATTAATACAAAATATATATATATATTTGTGAGTTTGTATAATTTAATTTTTTTATTCTTGAATAATAAAAAAATTAAATTATACAAACTCACACGTTTCTTCTCTATTTTAAATTTAAATTTAAATATTTTAACTTTAAGTCGTTGCTTTTTTAAAATAAAGAAAGTAACCAGTAGAGAACAGAGTTGGACAAAAATTATCTGGTTGACAACGTCCTGTTTTGTCATTAAATTTTATCGATTTGAAAAAACGTTAAATAATAACGACTAATGATTTATTTGTCAGTTATTAATAATGACTAATGGATAAATAAGATTTTTTTTCATATCAAAAAACTAAACTTTTAGTTATATTAGTCGTAAACAACTAAATTCTACAGTTACCGATTCAGAAATTAGTGAGAATTAAACTGGTACCATTCTCGATGAACTACAATTTTTAAGTTGAACATGGAAACAGTGAGCTAAAATTGTAATAACAATTTTCTTATCCAATCGCCTTTTGGTATCTTAAAAGGAATATATGGTTAATCAGTTATATTTATTGATTTAGTCGAATAAATATTTATTCGAATAAATGTTCAACTGGTTTATTTTGTATCCGAATATAAACCAATAACTCAAAATTAATTCGGATTTCTTAGACGTTTTTTTTTTTAAATTTCTTACCAAATAATTAATCTTTTTTCTAGTCCGATAAAATTTTAAGCGACTAATGCCCTATTCCTAAGGAAGAAAACGTGAATTAAAAAGAGCAAACGAAAAACAAGGGCTATTAATTTGCGTTAAATCTCGTCTATTATTTTTTTTAAATATACTTTTATTGTTATATTTTATTCCAAGCTAATGGGCATTCAAGAGTTTTTAGTACTTAAATAGACAAAGTTTGCCAATTTCCAGATTGATAATGCACCAATTACGAGAAATTCCGTAAATAATATGTTTGCAGGTTGCAAAGAGATGAAGCTATTCACGAAATTTTTGTTAATAATTTGATAAAAACCACGGACTAATACATTCTGATAATAAAGAAAAAACTTGTTCGTTATTTTCTCATATGAAGACATGAACAAAAGCTACTGAAGAGTATCCAAAAAAACTAAAGACGACTCGCGTTAGAAGTAAGGCATTTTTGATTCCATCGCAAATCACATTTTTTCTCAGTAGACTCTTGTTATACTAGAATAATACAGTATATTATATATACGGAATAATAAAATTTATATAATAATCATGCATTATTATATTAATAAACAGTGATATATAGTGGGGTTCGCTACTATCAAAAATGATACGACTACTGAATTAAAATTGTATATATATATATATATTTGTTTAAATAATATAATGGGCAAAAAGTCCTAATTGAAATAAGAATTTAAAAGTTCAATAGTATATCATTAGAGAATCATGTTACTCTCTGAATAGTCTATTAAATATTTAAAGAGAGAAAGAAACTACCGGAAGAATGAAAGAAATTACCCGTTATGAATTAATCGTACATATAAGATCAACGTGTAACGTTAAGCAAATAAAAAATAGAGTTAATATATGGATTTATTCATGGATTCAAGCATTAAGGTCACGTTGCTTGTCGTGGCCTATATCATCTTCAGCAAATATTGGATAACTTTTAGGAGAAATATTATGTTCCAATAATTGAAAATTATATTTTATTACGCATGATGTGTATGTGTAATAATTCGAGAGTCTTTTATCCGTGTTATATGATTGTTTTCAAGTTGTATCGCTGATGAAATTACCCTTATACTAAAGATAAAGAATTTAATTTTAAATTCCCTCATACCAGACCGAAACGAGAAGAAACTGCTTGGCGTTTCCGATTACTTCAGCACTTACTAGACAAACGCTCTAAACTTTCAATTAATTACAAAATACTCATATACATGAGCATAATAAGGCCTATTTGGACTTACGGAGTTGAGCTATGGTGCTCCACTAAACCAACTAATGCCTCTCGCATCTAATCCCTACAACCCAAAATCCTTCGAAAAATCCTCAATGCTGCCTAATTTGTAACATATAAAACCATCCGTAATGACCTTAATGTTTCTTATGCTTCAGATCCAGATAAATATCCTTCCATAATAAACTTCAGAATCATCCCAACCCTCTTGTTTCTAACCTTGCTTCCTCTTCAATTCCTAACAACCCTCCGAGGCGTCTGAAAAAAAGATGGCCCCGTGATCTCCTAATGTATATCATTAGAGTGCTACTATTGGGTAGTTTCTCAACAAGTGTTTTCATGTCATTATATCCATATGTTCAAATTTACTAAATGCATTTCTTTAATACAGTTGTAAATATCATTAAAAAATAAAAAAATATTTTTTTAATTCCTCAGACCAAGCGACTGAAAATACTACATTCACTTTTTTCCAAATCAAAATTTAAAATAAAAAAAATAAATACATACACACACTTACTATAACCCATATCGATGTAAGTCTCATAGATTTACGGCACATAAAAAAAGACGCACACAGAAAAACTACAATCTTTTTAAACCAATTTTTTTTTTCCAAAAACAGCAGCCTCCTGGTATATAAATAAGAAAACTTTAAAACCGAATTACGATAACGAACTACCGACCAACACATACGTACTTTTTAATTCTGGTTTTATATTGAACTACACGGACACAACAATAAACTTATAAACGACATGGCCACAACTGACATGTCCATCAGGATACGATTGAAAAAAAAAAAAAAAAAAAGGATGAAAGATCTATTTTTCTGAATTAACAAAGCAAATAAAGGCTAGGATTTTCCCTTATTGTGTAGTAATTATAAGACCTTAGCTTTTCAGTTTTTATTTTCAAATTTCGTCGTAAACCAACGACTTCCTGTCCTACAGTTTCCTTTAACAATACTCCACTTATCCCTGTTGAGCAAATCCGATACCTAGGACTCCACCTGGACAAACGACTAACTTGGAATCCTCATACTAGACTGAAACGACAAGAAACCGCTCGACGTTTCCGATTACTTCAGCTCTTACTAGACAAACGCTCTAAACTTCCCATTAATTACAAAAGACTCATATACTTGACTATAATAAGACCTATTTGGACTTACGGAGTTGAGCTATGGGGCTCCACTAAACCATCGAATTCCTCTCGCATCCAATCCTTACAATCCAAAATCCTTCGTAAAATCCTCAATGCTCCTTACTTTGTCACTAATAAAATTATCCATAAAGATCTTAATGTTCCTTATGTTTCAGATCTGGCCCAATCCAGATACCTATCTTTCCATAATAAACTTCAGAATCATCCCAACCCTCTCGTTTCTAACCTTGCTTCCTCTTCAATTCCTGATAACCCTCAGAGGCGTCTGAAAAGAAGATGGCCCCGTGATCTCCTAATGTAGTCATATCATTAGAGTGCTACCATTGGGTAGTTACTCAGCAAGTGTATTCATGTCATTATATCAATTATGTCCAAATTTACTTGATGTATTTATGTAATACAGTTGTAAATGTCATAAAGAAATAAAAAAAAATAAAAAAATTCAAATTTACTTACTCAAATATCTAAAATGTTTTATCAATGAGTTATCGATTCAATATCTCTTCAATCCCACATCACAAATCTTAAAAAACATTGTCCATATTGTAGGATTGTTATTAGAGTTAGGCATTAGTCGGTTTAAAATTTTTCCAACCAAAAAACCTTCTAACAAATCTGAATAAATTTTCGGTCGTTGATTTTAAACTAAAATTTCAATCAATCAAAATATCAGTGTGACTAACTTTATTTTAGAATGAAAATTTAATAGGCTAGAGGTGCAATTGAAGAGATTTATGAATTGTTTCTTAAAGATTCATCTTTGGAATTCACAAGCGTTGCCATATTTCCTGCTGGTCGAGTTGAAGTGGCTCTATCTTACTTCCCGATGGCAATGCCTCCTTGATTTTTTCCTATTCCAACTCCTCAGAACAAATAATCCTGCCTGTATCGAAGAACTTCTTACTCGAAGTCCCTCTACCAACATTCTAAATACTAGATCTCTACATATTGATCTATTAGTTGTAATGCAATTCTTCTTCTTCTTAATCGATACCTCTTCTACCGTAGATCAGTGTAGAGGATCCTGTTAATATAGACTTCACCTCGTATCTCGTTCTTACACCAGCTGACAGCGTCAGTTCTAGTACGTTCCTCTCATTTCTAAATCCTTTTTGATTGAACTTTACCCTAGTTTTTCTAGACCATCTTCTTGGCACTCTTCCTTCCACTTTTACTTTATACATGATTTTGCCCATTCTTCCTTTATGCATTCTTTTTAAACGACTAGCGTAGCCTGGTTTTTACTATTGTATTTTCTGCTGCTTTTAATCCCAGATTGCTACTTATTGTCGTATTTTTTTGGTTTATTATTTTCAATGATCAACCATTGTGATCGAACAAAAAATTCAAAAACTTAACCCCCTCTCAAAATTTGAGGTTTCACGTTTCAGGATGCGTAGAATTCGAAAAACGAATACAAATGTTTTTGTACGTCCGCACATTTTCTCCAAAACTACTGGACCGATTTTTTTCAAATTTTGATATAAAATCAGGTCACCCGAGGATGTTCCTCCTTCATCGACATTATTATCTGCCTTTTACTTTAAGAATGGTGGCCCAAAAACCTGCGTTGCTATAGACTGTAAAGTCATTTTCTCGACGCCCTTTAAATTTATCTATTTAACATACTTCAACGAAAAGAAGCTGAAAAAAAAAAATACGAGGTAAAATTAAATTCCGAATAACTCAAAAAGTTTAAACTTTTTCTTTGATATTGTATTAACTTTTTTAAAGTTTACGGAATTTACTAAAAAAAAAAAAAAAAAAATACAATCATTAAAATCGGACTATTAGGAGCAATGATATGGTCTCCAGTTTTTTTTTATTTATATGTTCTACTGCAAATCCTTTGTTTTGGATTTTAAATTTTGAATGTGTTACTGAAGTAATGCTGTTTTTGTTTAGCATATTACCAATGACTAAAAAAAAAATTAGTCTAATAATTGGAATGACCTTTTATTTATTTTTCTTTGTAACTCGGAAGGTAATGTTACTTTAGATGTATAATTGTTTGGAAATAATAAACCATTGTGAAATAATTTGAAGCGTTTTTTCCTTCTTGTATTAAATTAAATAATACTATTTGTTTAATTTAGTATTTATTTGACCGCACCCCCCTCCCCCACTCTTTTCTATTCAGAAACCGCATTTTAATTGTAATGTAATTAGTATTCCTGAAAATGGATAGAACTTAGCGTTGTTTAGCTTTTTAAACGTCTTTTAAAAAGAAAAAAGAAAATACTCCTATTTAAAGGAAATATACAGTTTACTATGACGTAGTTGTTAATTCCTCAAATTAATTATTTTTTATTTCTATTTAAAAAACTAGATTAAAAAAAATCCTAAATCTCCTCATTTTCTGAGAAAAATCGGACCATTAATTATTGAACCTTTTTTGTACCACATGAGGTTTGCTATCACTTTTTTGAATATTTGCTTTACATTAGAGACACCCAATATATCTCCATTCACAAAACCACTTCCATTAGCAAATCCTTTGAAATTAGTGCTACCTCTTTTTGGCACTCCTTAACTATAAAATATATAAGTCTAATTTGTGTATCTTCTTCCACAAATTTCTTTACACAAGTGTTCCACAACCTTATTCAATTCAATTTTCCACAACCATATAGTAATTATTTGTTTCTGTAACCACTATGGCTGCTGGCAGTTCATTTGCAAGTATGGTTTTGTAGTTTTTCATATGAGACTCATTTATTTATTTTTATTTTTTTTTTCGGGGAATGCCACATACAAATAGAGTTGGCTATAATGGTTACAATGAACAAATTGATATGAAAAACATTTACAACTTATATACAAAGTAAAATTCATTAGAACTTAACAACGTCCTCTCCTTATAACAACCATCTGACTATATGCCTAAATATAAACAATGAAGTATAATATAATAACTCATATAATACAATAATTCAAAATAATACATCTAAATATAGCAAGCTATAAAATGACAAATAGTTATGAATAGCACTAGTAATAAAGATAAATACAGGCATAGTATACACAGTATATATAATACCCAGTATATATAAACATGTCAATAGTAACTAGCAAATGATACAATAAAACACGATATGCATATAAATATGTTTCATAACGATGTAGAGATGGTTGACCGTTAATATAATATGATAAGTAGTTGATCGGAGGGTGCGGTCAAATAAATACTAAATTAAACATATAGTATTATTTAATTTTTGCAGACGTTTATACAATTTTTGTTTGTATCTTCTACATATATAATACTTGATATTTTAACTACATTGTCACCCACTATATCTCAGATATCATCTTTTTATTTCTGTATCAGACAACTTCTTCTTATTTTATATCTACTTATATTCATTTATTTTATTTTCACCATATTTTGTATCTTTTGTAGCCCTAATGAAGACCTGCAAAGTGGGTCAAAACGTCGGCAAAAATTAAATAATACTATTTGTTTAATTTAGTATTTATTTGACCGCACCCCCCCCCCACCGACCAACTCCTTCTCATAAATATGTTTCATGCATGAATAATAAATACCACAAGCAGAACAAAGTAAATAAACTTCAAAGTTTTGGGAAAAATATATGTAATGTTGTTATTCATTGAAAATAAAGTACCTCAATCTGCAACATTGCCTCGTGTAATAAAACAGGTTCTTGAGGAAGACTTCATTGTCAGTTTTGAATAATTCCAATGGAATGAGGTAGGAAGTGTTGGCGGAAGTGAGCATAAATCGGGCACCGGGCAAAAATATGAAAAAGGTCCTCTAATTCATTTAGGTTACAAAGCGTTCAAATTTCTTTTGGCTTGAAATAGTAATAAATATTATTAAACGTTAATTTAATATTATAATTGCCAGATAACCTAATCTGTGTTTTCGTCATATGGAACGGGGCATTTAATACGAGATAAGGCTGATGCTCATCACTCGCTGTATAAATATTGCGCTGTACCTAGTAGGTGTAATCAGTTTTTGTTGATCAAGTTCCTCTATACGGCTTTTAAACAGGCTTACCGTTTCATTCATTCCTAGCTGGAAATATCAGATTAATGTACATAATTCTTGAACTATCATTATTTTTAGGGGACATTAGCACTAGAATTTTTTTTTTAATTTCTTAATGATGTTTACAACTGTATTATATAAATACATCTAGAAAATTTGAACATACGGATATAATGACATGAAAACACTTGCTGAGTAACTAGCCAATGGTAGCACTCTAATAATATGTCTACATTAGGAAATTACGGGGCCATCTTCTTTTCAGATGCTTTCGGAGGGTTATCAGGAAATGAAGAGGAAGCAAGGTTAGAAACGAGAGGATTCTGATGGTTATGAAGTATATTATGAAAGGATATGTATGTGGATTGGGCCAGATCTGAAACAAAAGAAACATTAAGGTCATTATGGATGGCTTTATTTGTAACAAAGTATATGCATCGAGAATTTTACGAAGGATTTTGGATTGTAAGGATTGGATACGAGAGGAATTAGTTGGTTTAGTGGAGCCCCATAGCTTAACTCCGTAAGTCCTAATAGGCCTTATTATAGTCATGTTAATGAGTCTTTTGTAAGTAATTGGAAGTTTAAAGCGTTTGTCTAGTAAGTGCTGAAGTAATCGGAAACGTCGAGCGGTTTCTTGTCATTTCAGTCTGGTATGAGGGAATTTAAAATTAAAATTTTTAACTTTAGTATAACGATGATTACATCAGCGATACAACTTCAAAACAATACAATCATATAACACAAATAATAGACTCTCAAATAATTATACATACACATCATGCGTAATAAAACATAATTTTCAATTATTGGAACATAATATTTCTAAGGATTTTGGATTGTAAGGATTGGATACGAGAGGAATTCGATGGTTTAGTGGAGTCCCATAGCTCAACTCCGCAAGTCCAAATAGGCCTTATTATAGTCTTTTGTAATTAATTGGATGTTTAGAGCGTTTTTTCAGTCAGTGGTGAAGTAATCGGAATCGTCGAGCGGTTTCTTGTAGTTTCAGTCTAGTATGAAACATTAGAATAAAATTTCTTTTTCATTTCATTTTATCTAAGCAAGAGGGTGAAGAGAGTTACCACCAACTGAGGATGACGCATGGTTCAAAAGAACCTGTTGAATGCTATGAACGGACTCCGGTCAAAGAACTGGTTCGAACGGAGCTAGCGGAGGTCGAGGAAGTACGGCACGCAGATGGTACGGAGGACCAATGCCCCCGGGGCTATCGGCCGAAGTAGAGGGGCTGCAGGAGTACGCTCAGGAAGCGATGTAATTAGTTCTCTCCAAGGTCAGTCCGCTCTTTATCAGCTCTGAGCCAGCGGCCGCCACTTCAGTGGTCCTCAGCCAGTCATGGAGTTAGCCATCGTCTTCTCCGTCCTCTGCATCGTGAGTATTTCGATAACCATATAGACTATATATATATATATATATATATATATATATATATATATATATATATATATATATATATATATATATATATATATATATATACATATATATATATATATATAAATATCCATATATATAAGTGTGTTAATAAATATGTGTTTAAATTCATGACATTGATTCAAACGAAAACACAAATTAAAAAATAAAGTTTTTTTTTATAGCACCATAAAATCAGATTAACAACAAATTTAAATATCTATATACATGAAGTGAAAAAAATAATTTCATTGCAATGTCTTATTTTTTAAAAAAAGTCAAGTTCTAGATAAAATCATATTGGCTCAATATGAATCACTTATTTGAATGATTATTATTTATTTTTACGTAAACAATTATTACAATTATCTATTGGCATAAATTTTGGGAGATAGTAATATCTTTTTAAAAATAGGTTTTTTTAAGTAACTTTGAAAATTTTTCCATCAAAAAGTATCTGTTTACATCTCGATGATCAAGCATTAAAACAACCTTTAAACTCTTCTCAGAATCAAATCAAGTCACAAGCACTTGCATCCCCCCAAAATATATTCATTAATAAAAAAAGTTCATGTGGACTAATTATTTTTATTTATAATGTTTCATTACACTAACATCAACGGCGAGAAATTGAAGTATGGTGGGAAAAAATTACCAGCAATCATGATTTATAAAATAATATATACATGTATCTAGTCATAATCATAATTGTTTAAATACTCTTAGGATATTAAAATGTATAATTTAAATTTTTTTTAAAGTAATATCTTTATGAGGGCACTGTTATATTTCATCAAAATGCAAAAATAACTTATCCTTAACATTATAATAAAATAAAAATATAAAATTATATTGCATAATATAAATATGTGAGTCGCAAAATTTATTATTAAGACATGAACTTCGTATTTTTCTTATCTAGATCATTCCTGGATTTTCTGACGTGATTTATTCAAATAATGTTATCAATAAATTAAAAACTTAAATATAAATACACACAAATTTAATGTTAGTAAAAATTAATTACAAAAATCGTATTTTTCGAAATATAATTAAATAAAATATTTTTTTTTTAAATTAGTATGTTTTTGCTATTAATTAGAACTGAAACGTATAATATTTAAATAACTTGGAAACTGTAGTGTAAATATTTTTTTAAAAAATCAAACGATGAAAAATTATTTTTAAAAAATATAGCACTTATTTTTAACAGAATTTTTATCTGCTGATAAAACTGAGAAAGTTAAAAGATAAAATTAAAATCATTGCTGATTTGTGTTATCAGAAGTTTCGAAAGTACTCGTATTTTAATTTTAATAATCTAATCATAGAGTTTATAACATTTTTTATTTTTTTATTTTCCCTGATTTCTGTTTTGCTTTTTATTTTATTAATTTTTTTTAATGTTTTTAGTTTATATTGTTTATATTTTCAATGAAGATATTGTTCTATATGTATTCTTTAATTTTTATTGATGAAGTTTTCGGCCGGATATGGTTTTAGTTCATATTTGTTATTTTTTATGGACGTTGTTCTAGAATTTTCATAAGTTAATTTTTTTAATCTTTATTTTATTTTTTATTGTTGATTTGTAAAAAATTATGCAGATTGAAACGATGACTCATTGTCACAAACTGTGATAACTTGCATGAAATGTCATCTCGGACATGATTAAACTGTGAAAGGCTTCGTCACCACGGTACAGTTTCGGCCAAATTATACCGAAATGAAATCGAAATTATATCTGCTCACAATAATAAACCGGAACCGAGTTTAAAAAAACCAGATCAGTGGAACGTCCGGGGAACCCAATATGTGTCAAAGGAATCCCGTTTGGGATTTTAAAGGAAATACCGTTATTATTCCAATGAATTTTCCATTAGCATTTAAAGCTTGTATAACGTGATTTTGAGCTCATCAAAGGCTATTAATGATTCCTATTAATGGAACATAGATTCGTTCAATAAATATTTTCATATTAATCACGCATACTAATCTAATTTTCATTTAGTTACCTTCTCAACAAAATAAAAGAGAACAAAAATCGCGTTATTTGGTTAATCTTTATTCTTATTTTGGCAGTTTATTTGAGGCCACAGAATATTTTTTTTTTTTAATTTATTAAGTATTACAACAATCTTGGACATTAGTTATAGTGAGGTAGGATAACATTCACACTATATGTACAAAAAATATAAAATAAATAGAATATAATGCATTCGGATCAGTAACATGATTTCTAACCACCTCCAACACCCTCCATCCCGTTTGTCCCCTTTTTCTCTCCCCTTTTTTTTAAAGATTTATCCTCAACCCGCTCTTTCCTGAAAACAAATGACCACCTCATTATTACTAATGCTGACGAGGGAAATTCGACCGTTATTATGGACAAGACAGAATACACACATAAAATAAATTTTAAAAAAAATCTTTTTATTGAGAAATAATACATTTTGCCACATTTAAGGGCACTGAGTACTAAAGCTGAGTGAGGCCCATTCATACTATATACACAATACAATAAATAAAATAAATAAATAAATAAAAATATATATCTAATAAATAAAAAAAAATAATAATACATAAAAATAAAAAATAAAAATATATATCTAATAAATAAAAAAAATAATAATACATAAAAATAAAAAATAAAAATATATATCTAATAAATAAAAATATATATCTAATAAATAAAAAATAAAAATATATATCTATTAAATAAAAAACAAAAATATATATCTAATAAATAAAAAATAAAAAAATATATCTAAAAATAAAAAATAAAAATATATATCTAATAAATAAAAAAAAAAATATATATCTATTAAATAAAAAATAAAAATATATATCTTATAAAATAAATAGAAACAAAATAATAATCAAAAGTATATACAATAAATAATAAAATAAAATAACCCAAAAAATAAGAAAATTAAAACTAAGCAAAAAACACAAGTATACCTATGTACACAGAAAATAATTTTATAAAGTTTTGAAAACAAAAAAGAAATATATATCAGTATAAGCGCATACATAAAAAAAAAAAAATAGTTTTTATTATGTCCTAAAATTCATCATAGGGTAAGCTCACCAGAGATGGACATAGCTAAAGAAATGTTCATCTTTTTTTTTGCTTATGCCGCTGTAATTATTAAAGTTATAAATTTCTCCGTTTTACGATTAGAATCTCTAGGATCTCCTTTTTCTATTTAACACTTTACAATTGAAAAAAAAATCAGTTATGTAAATATAATCTCCATTTAAAAAAAAACAAAAACACCTTTTTGCACTAGTGATGGAGACCCCGAAATTCAATTGTTCTAGTAATGGACAGGGCAGAGGGGCAAGTAATGGACATAACTCTTTTATCAAATCTTTATTTACTTTTAAAGATAAAGATAAGATAACACAAATGTTCAATTTACTCTTAGCAATGCTATTAGTAACAATGTATGAAACAAACTGATCTCAAGAGCACTATAGAAACAATAATGATTTTCTATTCTTTAAAATTTACTCTTGGGAACTTTGTTCATACAGTTGTCAAAAGACGACATTGTTCTTCAGTCTAGAAAAAAATGGTATCTTTGAATCAACAAAGAAGCTTATTATTTATATTTAAAGTCCGAACTGTCCATCTGTTAAGTTCACCCTAATTATTGAGAAACAAACAAATATCTTTGAAAATCAAATTTATTATATAAAGTGATAATAAAACTGAAGTTTTTTTTATAAGTGTTTAATTGGTCACTTATAAATATAGATCAATTTCTATTAATGAAAAATAAATAAAACTCAGAGAAATATTTTATAATTTTATTATCACTTTAGACGATAAATATTCTAAAAATCATTTTTAAAAACATTCTTGTTGCAATAAAACAATAACAAATAAAGCTTTGCAATAATTTATTATAGTCATTATCGCTGAAAATACGGGTACTTTAAGGTGACAGAATATTAAATACCTCATTTTTTTATACAACTTGAGGTGAATATCAGCTTATTTCGTAATAAACCCATAACTTAATTAATATGGACTCAAACTTTATTAAACAAGATTATTTTTTGTAAGTTGGTTATCTATAGTATACTTGGATGGTGATAAATAAAAATCGCGAATAATTTACGATTATTCTAAAAACAGAACTTAGCTTAGTTTAGCCTCTCAAAAGACCTCTGTATATGGTTTTAATAATGACAAACTCTATGTTAATTTAAAGTAAATTTCATGTTGTTTACAATGAAGCAATTATTATTAATTAAATTAAATTAAATTTCTTTACAATATTACTCAATTCTTCTTCGGTGCATACTATTTATTTTCAATATAATTTATTATTAGCCATATTTACACCAATTTAAAAAAATTTGTTGTCACTTAATGACTACTCATCAAAATGACGACGTTTCGGCTCGTCGAGCCATTTTCAAGTCCATCATGTACCTGTCATTTTCACTTATGCGAATTGCAAGCGTCTACTCATAATAAAATTCCTTATTATTGTCATGTTCACCTTGTTTCTGAGTCACCCACATGTCATCCATCACATTTCTATTCAGTGACTGAATAGAAATGTGATGGATGACATGTGGGTGACTCAGAAACAAGGTGAACATGACAATAATAAGGAATTTTATTATGAGTAGACGCTTGCAATTCGCATAAGTGAAAATGACAGGTACATGATGGACTTGAAAATGGCTCGACGAGCCGAAACGTCGTCATTTTGATGAGTAGTCATTAAGTGACAACAAATTTTTTTAAATTGGTGTAAATATGGCTAATAATAAATTATATTGAAAATAAATTTCTTTAGTTTGTTTGTTTGTTTCGATCTCTAGGCTCAAAATATCCAGGTCATCAGATCAACTAAATAACACTACTTTTATACTGTTCGGGTGGTTGCTACAAAAAATAAAAAAATTTAAAAAGGGTAAGAAAAAGAAGGAAGAAGATGGTCCGGGGTTGCGGTCATAAATAGGCTAAATAGTGGTAAATAGTGGTAAGCCTTAGGGTTTCAATAAAATAGTTTTACCACTATTTAGCCTATTTATGACCGCAACCCCGGACCATCTTTTTCCTTTATAATGCAACGGTCAGCTATTAAATATTCAATAAGAAAAAGAAATTAAGGGATTGATGGAATAAAATAAATAAATAAAAATAACAATAGACACCTATAGATAATAAGATAGAATAGATAAATAAATAAACTTTAAAAAAAAATAGCAATAAAATCAATAAATGAATTGAAATTAATAGACAAATGAACTTTTAAATTAATATTAATTTTAAATTATTAATGAACTTTTAAATTAAATTAAAACTTTTAAACAAATGAAGTTATTGCTTTCGATTCAACGAAAAACACGATTCACTTAAAAAAAAAATTTGGATTTGCTACTTTTCTGCAGAAAAATGGCCCATTGTTTACATGAATTTTTTGTAGTTCTTGACGTTTGCTATCACTCCTATAAAAAAAACTCTCTATTTTCTGGACGCCCTGTATATAGCTAACATTTTATTGAGTTATTTCTTAATAAATTATTTTATAATTTATCATTTATTAACTTGCAATTGCTTATTCTTTTAACAGTTATCTTTCATTGAGCATTGCCTTGACGATTCCGTGAAATTCAATAAGACTATAGAAGCCTAATCAGGGTTTGCCCTCCGCGGAACGAATGCATTACACAGCATGCTTTTACTTCCTAATTGCCAACAAATCGAATTAATCATTATTGATCGCATCCTACGCGGTCATTACTCGATGTAGGGACCGCATTGGACTACACACACGACGGGATTCCTAAGAGAAAGTGGTCTGGAACAATGGCAAGGCGTGATCTCCAAGTCTTTAGTGTATTGTGAAGCGCATGCTGGCGTTCGCCTTGGATTGGAGCATTAGTGTGTAATCTCACTGAGGAAAGGGACTAAAAAGGTCAGGTTTGGGCTGTGCCGTCCCGATTTGAGCGAAAGAAAAACTAGTAGTGTAATGATGTTGCATGGAGCGTCACAAATCTTCGAAGGACAAGGCTTCTGACCCACTGAGGAACTGGTCTCTGCGCTTTTGTCCAACGTCTAAACAAATTTGCATAGTTTCACTTTTTTCTCTTTATAACGCAATAAACTAAAATCTAATAATGTACAGTAGTGTGGACCGAAATCTTAGCAAGACCAGGATTGATAGAGGATCAAAAAAAAAAAAAAAAACTTTTTGTAAATAAAAATTAAGGCAAAATAGTTAAGTAACCAAACAATTTTTTTTTCTTCATATCATGATTTCTATAGAACTTCTAAATATAGATCGTTAGATCAAAGATGTATTGTTAGAATGCTCAGTATATTAACTTATAAGTTTAGTCCTCGCCATTAACGTGTATAAATGGGAAATGATCTTCATCGTAATGATAAACGCTATAACGGATATAAATGAAATCGTGTAAAATCTAAATCAAGCACATTATTATCCAATCTTATGTTCCAAATCAAAAATATTTTTCGATAGTTGAGTTCATATCCTTCCGATATATCTACAATACATGTGATAAGGAATTTCCTATGTATCCTATATTTTCTATGTGTCTCCCCTTCCTATGTCCTAAAAAAAACATTTCAGACTATACGGGTTTTTTTCCCCAGACAGGAGGAGAGGGCGTTTAATTATCCCGAGTTAAAAGTCCCACTGGATACCGGGTTTTGAACTAGACATGGGCAAATGCTAATGTGAGCACTGACTACTACTTAATCATAATTAAGAAGGGCTTGCCCAGTGGAGGGGGAGTGAGTTCTTCCTTAATGACTATTTCTTCTTTGCAGGTGATATTAAATAAGTGATATCATATCCATAATTAGCCAATTTATTTAGAATAGGAACAACATAAACAAAAAAATAATTAACAAAATTTCTAACAATATAGTTAAAAGAGTTTTGTCCAATCTGTTATATGAGGTGGTCGATGAGAGTGGAAGACCGTTGGGGAACAGACAAATTCAGGAGTTGAAAGCCGATTCACCCAAGAGTGTAAACACTGTAGAACACGGGCTGATCTACGGAGGGGGGCTTTCGAGCTGAAGTTCTCCCCTCCCCCCCCCAATGGTAAAATATGACCCTGTTTTATGGAATTTTTTTTTAAAAATACATCTTAAAGTATTATTGTTCGTGTAGTTACATTTAAAAGAACATAAAACTTAAAAAACATTTCATATAGGTAGTTAGTTTCTTTCTGTTTTCCCACGTAATTATCGTTATTTTTATGAAAAAAAAAACCTTTCGGGCTGAAGCCCCCCAAAATTAAATTCTGGATCCTCTAGTGCTGTAGAAGAAAGCCTTTCGCCATCCCCAGGAATTGAGGAGATTGTCACAGTTTACAAAAGGATTACAAGATAAAATTTAAAAAAAAAAAAGTGTTGTGATTAGATTTTTTCTTAAGGGAGGTTATAACCTCTATAGAGATCGAGAGTTGTAATGCAGACTAAAAACGTTGTTTTGATTATGTTGTGAGAAATTTTATTAATTATTTTTGGTTTATGTTGTTCCTATTCTAAATAAATTGGCTAATTATGGATATGTTATCACTTATTACCTGCAAAGAAGAGAGAGTCAGTAAGGAAGAACTCGCCCCCCCCCCTCCACTGGGTAAGCCTTTCTTAATTATGATTTCACAAATATAATTTTATCATTCAGTTTACGTTTAAAGGAACGTTACATTTACTCAAATACTGACCTTTTTTGAGTGCCAAAGAATTTATTTACTACTTCAGCAGACGTCAAACGATTACCTGAAGTAGTGATTGAATTAGCGATAGTGATTCAATTTGACTAAAACACTTCGTACTCGATACCCAGAGCAGCATTCCCAATCTCTGATTTAAACATAATTGTTTTTCTATTTTAAACTTCGGTTATCAGATTGCCGAGCAACGCACGATTCTATGCACACGCGTTAGCCCGCTCGGCCACTCCGCCCCCAGAATATTTTACTATATGTAAAGAATTGGTAGAACCAATATACTTTTGTATTTAACTCTCCCAATTTTTCATTCGGAATTTAATTAGGTTTTCTCATTATGAAAAATGACAGTAATATCTTTATAGTATCTAGCATTTTTTTAAAAGTTATTAAATTTATGACAAAAATAGAAATAAAATCGTCTAAATCGGACCAATTTTATTAACGTTACAGTGTATTGAATTTTATGCACTGATTTTAATAATTGTTCCTTTGCCCGTTTACATTGTTTTAGTTCATCAAATAAATCGTACTGTAATGATTTCTCTGATCGATTATCATGAAAATAGTCTAATTCAATTGTATTATTTTTAAAGAAAATATTTATTTTTTTTAGTGAAAATTCTTTATTAGGATACATTACAATATGTCACATCTAAGTACAATAGTAATAGCGATAAATAGTACCTCATTCACACTACATACAATAAATAAACAGCAAAATCATAATATTAAAAACAAATGTATATAAATTTAAAGAAACTAAACTAAACAAATCAAAATAACTACTCAAATACACACACATGCTTTGACCATACTAAAAATCAAAAAAAAAATATATATAATCTGTAGGTTATGTATGTATGTGTTTTTTTTTTTTTTTTGGCTTTTTTGAATTTCCTTATTTTTATTTATTTTATTTTTATTATTATTTAATTGTTATTTTGCTCCTATTTATTTTATTTCTGTTGTACATATACTGTGAACGTGATCTTAACTCGCTATAACCAATGTCCAAGTTACGGAATGTTGTAATTCAATAAATAAATGAATAAAAAAAAATCTGTAGGAAAGTCGTGTGAGTGGACATCCCAGGTTTTTTATTTAAATAATTTGTGACATTATATAGATTGTCTTTATTCTACAGCTCTTATATTCCAAGCTGGGAGGGACTATTACATATTTCTTGGCAATTTAATGTATTGTCAAGATAATTTTATTGAATTGGTAGGACTTTCCTATGTTTATGCCAATAGAACATCTAAATGGAGGCGGGGTGGCCGAATGGGATAAGCGTGTGCACAGCACCGCTAGTTGCTTGGCAACCGGATAACAGAGATTTAAGATGATTTAAAAAGTACGAGTTCGCGTCCCGGTGCCGGAGGGGATTTTAAATTCCCCGCCCTCATCCCCCGGCCCGGGAAAATCCCGTATAGCCTATAAGGCGAGGCAGGGAAGAACAAATAAAAAATAAATAAATAAATTTTGAAAAAATTTAAAAAATACCTATCTTGTAGATTTTTTTTTTAGATATAAAGTAACGTGTTAGAAGGTAATACAAAGACTCTTCCACAAGACTGAGTGCGCAAGTCTCGTCTTGGTCATGTATTTGGACAACACTAATATATAGGGACATGAATTGAAAATCCACATATATTGAAAAAAGGTTGAGTTGGGAAGTTTTACCAATATTGATCCTTCAAATATATCAAGTTATAAAAATATTTTAAAAAATTGTGCACTCATGGAATTTAGTTCAATTCACGGAAATACTTGTAAAAGTGCTTTAAATTTAACGTTTCCGATAAAGCTTAAAAGGAAAAAACTGAAGAGTTATTCGTAAAAAAAAAGCTTTTATCTGATATCAAATATAAATATTAAAGCCGCTACACAAAAGTACATCGCTATCTCTTACCGAGTTTTCCGGTTTAAATCCCTAAAATATAACGTTATTGAAATAAATCGAAATTCTTTCCTAAAGAATCCTTTTTCCTCTTACGGGTTTTGGTTGCCATGTGATGATATTCACCATGACCGAAATGATCTGGGATCAGATTACTAACGCATGGAGGAGAAACACTAATAAAGAACTGCTTACAAAAACTGGTCGATCAATATCTCATGATATGAAGGCAAAGAGGTTAAGACGGACGAGGGTTATAAAGCTGGGACCAATCCATCAGGGAGCGCCAATATTGCAATGAATGCTTTACGGATCATTGTTTTAATAAATATCGTTAAATAGTAAATATAGACATAATAAATTTATATTCGATTAACACCATACAGTTTTAGGAAGAAAAATTATCGACACCGTATCTTTTTATTTTAGTTTAAATGTGCACTGATTCTTCAATCGTTTCTATTTTTTTGTACAAAACAATTAACGCATATCTAAAAACAATGGCTTGACAAAAACTATATATATATATATATATATATATATATATATATATATATATATATATATATATATATATATATATATATATATATATATAATCTCAGCTTTATCAAATGAATGGATCGCCAACGAAACACATCGTATAAATGAGTAATGTTTTATAAATGAATGTCATTGTAATTTAAAACGGAAAGGCCGGATTCATTTGAACCGTGTAATATTTCATCACCGACGTTCCTTTGACGATGTGAATTTAAAAAAAGAAGTTTTTTTTTTAATGTACCTTTTATATTTATCTACAGCGGCCACAACCTTTCAGAATTCAACGTCCGCAAACATGGTTTTATTAAAAAAACAAAAAATAAATACAAACCAGTTTATAAAAAAAAAGTGATCAAAGCAGTCCTATCTATTTTATCAATATAAAATATGCCTAATTAATTAAAATGTAGATTTGGTCATTAATCATTATCAATTTTTTTACATCATAAATTTGTAATAATTTATAGTATTATAATTGGGTGTTTGATTTTTGTTTAATTAATTAAAAACATTACTAACCAACTTATATCGGACTAACGGATCCAGAATTTAATTTTTGGATAGACCGTCAGCCCGAAAGATATTTTTATGTATGCATATATTAGGATAATTATTTCTGAAGAAATAATGAAACTAATTACCTATATGAAATGGTGTTTAAGTGATTCTTTAGTTCCTATTAAATGTAATTAGACGAAAAGTCATACTTTTAGAGATAATTTTTCCATAAAACATGGTTATATTTTACCATTTTGGGTTATAATGTTAATCTTTTTTTTTTTTTTTAATGAAATTTACAACTGTATTACAGGAAAAATACAACAAGTAAATGTGACATTGGTAACATGACATGTACAACATGAAGAGAAACTACCCATTGGTAGAACTCAAATTAAAGTTCTATATTAGAAGGTCCCGAGGCCATCTTCTTTTCAGAAGCCTCGGAGGGTTATCAGGGATCGAGGAGGAAGCAAGGTTTGAAACGAGAGGATTCGGATGGTTCTGCAGTTTGTTATGGAAGGAAAGGTATCTGGATTGGGCCAGATTGGAAACATATGGAACATTAAGGTCTTTATGGATGATTTTATTTGTGACAAAGTAAGGAGCGTTGAGGATTTTACGAAGGATTTTGGATTGTAAGGATTGGATACGAGAGGAATTCGATGGTTTAGTGGAGCCCCAAAGCTCAATTCCGTAAGTCCAAATAGGTCTTATTATAGTCATATATATGAGTCGTTTGTAATTGATTGAAAGCTTAGAGCGTCTAGTAAGTGCTGCAGTAGTCGAAAACTTCGGGCGGTTTCTAGTCGTTTCAGTCTGGTATGAGGGTTCCAAGTGAGTCGTTTGTCAAGGTGAAGTCCTAAGTATCGGATTTGTTCGACAGAGATAAGAGAGCTATTGTTGAAGGATCCTGTAGGACAGGAAGTCATAGTTTTACGACGAAGAGTGAAGGTAATTTGATGGGATTTATTGGAATTGATTTTAATCCTCCAGTTTTGACACCACTTTTCAAGACTTGTGATGTGTGATTGAAGAGTTTGAGATGCAATAGATGGATCGTTATTAAATAATAGGATACACGTGTCATCGGCATAGGTGGTGATGACAGTGTTGATAATGTTAATCTAAACTTAATAACGTCATCACGAAATTCCCCATTGATAGATATCGAATATAAATCTGTTGTCGATGACTTTTTAGAATCATTGAAAGAGAGAAACATTGAATAAGAAGTTGAAGGACTGAAAATGTTAAAAAATTAATTAACTGATTTTTTTATTATTTATTTATTGAGTATTACAACAATCTGCCACTTGGACATTAGTCATAGTGAGCTGGATAACATTCACACAATATGTACAGAAAATAAAATAAATGTATGCGAAAAAACAATAAATAATAATAAAAAAGTATATAAAATAAATAAAATATAATAACTTAAAAATAAGAAAATTAAAACAAAGCAAATACACACGCATACCTATATATACTAGTTTTGCTTAAAGTGGAAATGAAGTAAATATGATTTCATAAATATCTCCATAATCGTTGATTTTATCAAAAAACTGTTTAGGATCATTTTTATAGAGATTTTAAAGTACTTATTATACTGAACAATTTTTGTAAAAAAATTCAAAATTATCGAGATATTCTTAAAAATATTATTTTTCTGTTCTTCCTTCTCTCCTCTCATCAAAACCAGACGCGGGATTCTTTGGGACTTTTGATCAGTTATTATGGGGAGAGTAATAAACAATTTTTGACAAGTTTCATGTTTATTCTTTCAATGTTGGGGTAAGGTTTTCCCCCTCACATTATTGAACTATAAGTTGACTGTCTACACATCGTATCTTTCAAGTACTTGTGTATGCAAAAACAGAGAAATACAAAAGTTCACTCCCTCTCCTCCCCCCCCCCCCCATCTCAGGCTTACCGGTCCAAGAGTTTAATGTTTCTGAATTATATAAAACGGCATTTGACTTAAGTTGCCTAAAGTTTGATTGATTTTAAAGTTTTCTTCCAAACTCGAGTTAAAGGAAACAAACAAGTTTTGCAGTTTAAAGTGACTGTTAACCTTTTATAGGAAGATTATAATGGATAAGTTTCGTTATGAGCTAAGTTTTTCCTAAGTTCCTCCGGCGGAACCCGCTTTGGTCCAAGTCTTTAAACCAACCAAACCTGTTCAAAACGGGATTGCTTTTTTCTTACCACAACCGAATCCTATACCGCAAACTACTTTCTTCAGACCTAATCGGCCGTGAAATTCCTCAACAAAATCGTGAGTTGAGCTATTGTTGTATTACGAATAAATATTAATACCTTTACGAACTTTTTTTTTTAAAACCTTCTTTAATTTTCTACACGATATTTATTAAACTGTATTGTCGATGCCTTTTCCAGTCTTCAGGAGAGATGGATTTTGATGAATAAAGTGTCTAACGTAAGTGAATTTCATTGAGAAGTGACTTCCAATCGAAATTACAATTTTGATTCTTATATTCCTACAACAACTTTAATAAAAGTCATATTAATTATTTATGATATTATTTATAGTATTATTATTTATTTAATTTAAGTCCAATTGCGTCCTGACGGCCATGTATATTCGTGTATACTCTCTTTATATATAATTGAATAGAATAGAAAATAAACTTTATTCTGTATCAAAGACTCCTTAGAATAACAATAATGAAAAATGAAAAAAATACATATCTGCTCAAAAACTAACTTTGACAATATATGCAATGATTAAATAAATTAAATAATATGTAAACGATTAAAAAATAAAAAAAAATTTCAAAATGCTTATAGTTGCAGTGGAAAAATAAACAACAACACTACACATATATATAGAAAGGAAAAGCAAAACCTCCAGAAAAGAAAAAATATTGACTTTTTATGTTAACACATAAACATTTAAAACACAAAAATATATACATAGTTTAAAGATATATTAATGAAAGCAGATGAGCAATGGGATCACAACATTGCACTATTGCCGCGTAAGAGAAATAAAATAACAATAAGTAGATAAATACAATCGGAAAGAGACATTAAATTAATTCAATGAGATTGTAGCTACAAAAAGAAAAAAAAACTAACTTAAAGAAAATATATTATTTATGAAGAGAAGAATAGTTGGGGTGGTCAGTCAAAAAAGAAGGCAAAAATAAATGATAATATTTATTTTTACATATACCGACGTTTCGACCTGAAGTTCAGTCCATCATCAGGGCTAAGAAAAGAAAAGGGGTGGATTATCCACGACAGTCAACCATTTACCAATTATGAATATATTATTTATGTATGTTACTTAATGGCTTTGGATGAATTGAACGAATTCTACATTATTCGTATATAGAATCTTGTAAATAAAAAAAACAAAAACAATAATAATAAAAACAAGCAATTTCTAATTTTATCTTTCATCAAAATTCTGTGTCACAATGATACGGAATATTTCTAATTCTTAAAAATAAAATATATATATATATATATATATATATATATATATATATATATATAT
This sequence comes from Nezara viridula, assembly GCA_928085145.1. Lineage (NCBI taxonomy): Eukaryota > Metazoa > Arthropoda > Insecta > Hemiptera > Pentatomidae > Nezara > Nezara viridula. The sequence continues at coordinate 46,785,987 of OV725083.1, read as the reverse complement.
ATATATCTTATTGTTTCCATTTCCTGTATGTAATTAATCAAGTTTCTGTAAATTTAAATCAACTTATAAACTTTGATCAAGAATTATATCTAAAAAGAAATTAGTTTAACACATATCAAGAAATTTATTTGTTTGTTTATTTATTTGGTTAAAAATAATGGACAGACACAACGCTATTTCTCGACCATGCGTTAAGGAATGAATTATACATGGACAGGCGGTTTTGCAATTTCGTTTTTAATTTGGCCTTCAATGCATCGGTCTGCAATCAAATGTTTTGTTTTTCTCTCCGCTTTCTTATTTTATTTTTTTATGGTACGCATTTTATAAAATATATCAGACTTGAATTAGAAATTATTTTGTTTACTTAAATTGATGATTTGTAGAATTACAGTATATAAATATGGATATTGTCTAATTAGCAATTTAAAACATATACGCCAATGTTTTTTTTAATCATATGGGTTGGATACGGAATATTATTTCTAAAAGGTGTTTTTTTGTCGGTACGTCATAATTTCGTTAATTCTTCATCAAATCCAATGATTGGTCACTCATTTTGAAGATATTCTTCTCCTTCACATGCGAAAAATATTCTTATCCCCCCGAAATTTCTGGGAGAAAAGTTATGAAGGAAAAGAAACTTTATTCGCGAATAATTCAAAAAGTATTCTTGATTTTACCCATAATTCTTAGAAAAATTAATAAATTACCTACAAAATAAAACAAAAATCGTAAAAATAGCACAATTATTATTATACCAGTATACAGTCCATTAGTTTTAGTATACTTAATAATGTCTTCCTCTTAAAAGATATTGCATTTAGGAGTAGAATAGTCCACTACACTTTTTTTTCCTGGCTGATATATTAATTTTTTTTTATACTTTTTACTTTTTTTTTATACTCACAATACTTTATTTTGTCGCAATTGTTTTCTCATAAAATTAATTTAATGCTCCTTCCTAATTGTATTTATCTATTTATTCTTATTTTATATCTTTTATGCTGGAATATTGCAATATTGTGATCCCGTTGATCATCTTCTGTCATTAATATATTTTTAATATATGTATATATTTTGTATGCTTTAGCTGTTTGGGTTTTAACATGTCATTTTTTTTTTATTTACGTAATTTCGTTTTTTTTTTCTTTCCTAGAGGTTTTGTTTTTTCTTCTATATACGTAATTCTTTTTCCTTTTGTCATTTTTTCCAGTAAAATTATAAATATAGTTGAGAAGATTTTATTTTAATTTTTAGTAATTTACATACTATTATTTAAGTTGCTGTATATATTGTTTGAATCTTTATTAAGTTAGTTTTTGCCAAATATGTAGTTTTTCTTTTGTAACTGTTCATTATTGTCATTCTAAGGGGACATCGTCCCAGAATAAAGTTTATTTTCTATTCTCTCTCTCTCTCTCTCTCTCTCTATATATATATATATATATATATATATATATATATATATATATATATAATATATATATATATATATATATATATATATATATATAAATCCATATAAACAAACGATGATATCGCAAAAACCTAATTTACATGGATATTGTCTTTTTTTCCTACCGGTAAGATCGTGATGAGATTAGATCGAATCCTAAAGTTTGTATACCATGGTCGGAAGATGATTCGCCCATACCTCATTACCGTCCCGTTTTTTTTTTTTTCCTCGACTTCAACCTCAGACCGTAATGAGGTTGCGACCATGAGGCATCGCATCCTAGGAAATCTTGATTACTAGACAAACGACAGAATAAACAAATCACCGCTTCCTCCGAGAGCAGCCATTAGAGAAGAGGTGGCGCGGCAGTACTGGGACAAGGCCGGGGGTTCCCACCTGCTTCTTCCTCGAGCCATTGTCTTAGGAAGCTGCCTAGGTCGGCGTTACGGGTCGTCGCTTTATCTGAATATTCTTAATGAGGAGTCATTTTAAACAAATGATTATTTTTCTATATTAATTTGGACGTTTTGTACTTGAAAACAAACAATTTCCTTCGTTACCCCATTTCGGCATCTCAAGACCGATGGATTTTAATGAATGAGGTCTCAAACGAAAGGGAATACCATGGAGAATTGAAGAATACCAATTCGATAATTAAATTCTTTCAACTTTAATTAAAATCATTGAAAAATTGTTTCAAAGTTTCAAAGTTCAGATAACTTAAAAAGATCAAAGACTGGATAAACTGTGTATGAAAGACTTCGGGGCGGAGATTAAGAATACGATACTCACTAACGGATCCAGGATTTAATTTTAAAGGGGGAGGGACTTCGGCATGAAAGATTTGTTTTTTATACCTATTTATTAGGATAATTACTTCGAAAAAAAGAAAGAAACTAACCACCTATATGAAATGGTGTAGTCCGTGGTGCTGACCTCTTTTTATCGTATTATCAACATCCGCCTGAAACTTCATAAGTAGTTTCATCTCATCGTAACCTACAACTATTTTATTTACGAAAACTCTTGGAATTGGGGCGTTTTAAATCTGGAGGGGGCCAAACTTTGTCTATTTAATTAGGTACTAAAAACTCGTAAATACCCATTTGCTACCTAATTTGATTGAAAGATAATTTGATCCCAAAATCGATAAATAAGGTGGCCTACAAAAATATTGGGCCTTTGGCCTATATATCCTCATTATTTTGAAAATTTGTCGGTGTAGGTAAATTAGAGGCCTGACGGCTCAATATTTTTGAAGGCCACCTTCTTTCTCGACTTTGTGCTCAAGTTATCTTACGATTCAAGTCGATAGCAAATGTGTATTTACGAATTTTTAGTACCTAATAAAATGGATAAAGTTTGTCGGACCCCAGATTGAAAACGCCCCAATTTCGCAAATTTTTGTAAATAAAATATTTGTAGGTTACGATGAGATGAAACTATTTACGAAGTTTCAGGCGAATGTTAATAATTTAATAAAAAGAGGTCTGTACCACGGACTATCTTGGCATTACAGTCCACGTAAATCTTTTGCCGCCTTAACAAGCATGCTCCATCTCTGACTGACTAAAACGGGCTTTAAGTTTTCGATAATGCAAGGCAGAATCATGGAGGCTTACGAAGAAGTGCATCTGAAGTCCTCTACGTAACAATGAATACCTCAATAGAAGGCAAAAGACCAGGAGGAAGGCCAAAAGCAGATGAAGAGATAGAATAAACAAAGATACAATAGAGCTGCGTGCAGATAACTGGAAAGAAATAGCCGAAGACAGGTAGAGATGGAGCAGGCTTTTTAAGGCGGCAAATGATTTACGTGGACCATAATTCCAACATAGTCCGTGGTACCCTTTTTATTAAATTATTAACATCCGGCTGAAACTTCGTAAATAGCTCCATCTCATCACAACCTAGAAATATTATATTTACAAAAATTATCGGAATTGGGGCGTTTTCAATCTGGGGGTCGGCAAACTTTCTCCATTTAATTAGATACTAAAAACTCGTAAATACACACTTTCTTTCTACTTGGATTGTAAGATAACTTGAGCATAAAATCGAAAAAAAAGATGGCCTTCAAAAATATTGAGCCCTTTGGCCTCTAATTTAACTAAACCCTCAAATTTTTAAAATAACGTGGTTATATAGGACAAACGGCCCAATATTTTTTTTAGGCCACCTTATTTATCGATTTTGGGATCAAATTATTTTTTTAATCAAAGTAGAAAGCAAATGGGTTTTTACGAGTTTTTAGAACCTAATTAGATAGGCAATGTTTGGCCTCCTACAGATTGAAAACGCCCCAATTCCAAGAGTTTTCGTAAATGAAATAGTTGTAGATTACGATGAGATGAAGCTATTTACCAAGTTTCAGGTGGATGTTAGTAATACGACAAAAAGGGGTCTGTAACACGGACTACACCATTTCGTATAGCTGGTTTTTTTTTTTTTTTTCTTTTTTTTTGTCCTTCCCTTCCTCGCCGTTAAGGCTACAAGGGATTTTCCCGGGCCAGGGGGTGTGGGCGGGGATTTAAAAGACTCCCTCGGTACCGGGACGCGAACTTGTGTCTATTTTTATATCTTTGATTCATTTATCAGGTTGCTGGGCGACGGCGGTGCAGTGCACACGCATTAGCCCATTCGGCCACCCCGCCCATCGTATAGGTAGTTTATTATTTATTAGTTTATTTCTTTCTTCCGATGTAGTTATCCTTATATATAGATGTAGTACAAAAAAAAATCTTTCGGGCTGAAGCCCCTTCTTCTCAAAAATAAATCCTAGATCTGTTAATGAGAACAAAGTCGAGAAAAAAGTTGGCTTATAAAATATTGAGCCGTTTGGACTAAATAACCTCTTGCTTGCACCCCTAAATTGTCAAAATAACGAGGTTGTATAGGGCAAACGTCTCAATATTTTTTAAACCATCTTTTTTCCCGACTTTGTACTCAAATTATCTTACGATTCAAGTTGAAAAGAAATGGGTATTTACAAGTTGTTGGTATCTAATTAAATGGAGAAAGTTTGCCGATTCCAGATTGAAAACGCCCCCAATGCCGAGAATTTTCATAAATTAAATATTTGTAGATGAGATGAAGCTATTTATGAAGTTTCAGCCGGATGTTAATCATTTGATAAAAAGGGTTATGTATCACGGACTAACAGGAAAAACAAAAAAATAATTAATCTCCAATTTTTAACGTCGTTCTCCAAGTTTGTATAGGATGTTGATTAATACGATCGATGTAAATGCTTGTGGAAAGTGAACATACAAATCAAAATGCTGCTAAAAGTTTAAATTCTCCAAACAAAATTCTAATTCTTTTTAACTCAGAGAATTATAATGTTCAGGTACGAACAGAAAAATAGGGATGAATGCTCGGGCGGAGAGAAGGCATTACTAAGTTGCGGGGCTTGTCAGACTCCGGATTGAGGCTGGTCTTGATGGCCGGTACAACTTTTTGACAAGCCTGCTTAGGTAGTAAGTACCTCCGGCTTCGTGTATAGGACTTAGTCCTACTACTTCGCCCCCTAACAGCCCGTTTTAAATTACTTAATCTTCACTCGACTTGTAAATTTAGTTCTTATTGTTAAACCGAGTTAATAGTTTTATCTAAACCACTGTAAGCAGCGTTAAAACTTTATATTTGAAATCAAAACTTTAATCTACAAGAAGTGATCATTAGTATTATGTCATTAGTTGTATACCGCAACTATCCCTCCCCTTATTGTATTGGAGACATAAGCGAAACATTCGTATACTTATATACATCTATTCGTATATATAATACAATATTATCAACATGGTCTATTCAAAACACAACATGCAAGTATCTCTAATCTATCTGTATAAATTATGGCCAATATAAACTATCCGGCTCGCAAAAGTTTAATTGATTATATTACATACATAAAAATACATATATGTATTTTTTTTATTATTTACAAAATTTGAAATTAATCAAATTTTAAATATGATTGAGAACTCCTAAATCATAGGAAGATTGCTTAGAGTTATTTGGAATATTACTAAATTTTCTACAAAAGTAGAAAAAATCATCGAATTCGGACCATTATTAGCTGAGATACAGGTTATTGTAATCCGTAAACATTTTGGTTTAAACATGAATGAAGTTTTATTTTATTTTTCTTGGTCGATTGTAATTACCGAAAAAAAAATCGAAAATGATGCCTTCATATTACGATACGTTTAATGTAATCCGTAAACATTTTGGTTTAAACATGAATGAAGTTTTATTTTATTTTTCTTGGTCGATTGTAATTACCGAAAAAAAAATCGAAAATGATGCCTTCATATTACGATACGTTTAATTATTAAATATCCTTCAGTTGTTTATAATAATTTAATAAGGTCTATATTCTTAGACCAATTAGTGACTTAAAAACAACGAATCTGATGAAACAAATGTCTATTACTCGTATTACTTTTTATTATTTTTTTCATATGATACAAGATTCATTAATGGCAATTAATAATGTTAAAATTAATAATCATTACCGTGCGGTTTTGTTGATACGAAATAATTTTCAAAATCCCACCTCATAAAACTCGTATGAAATTAAGGATTACAGCCAAAATTGTTGACCAGAATATAGGATGTGGGATGGGACAAACGGGAAATTTGATTTATTAATCTATTACATTCGCTGCAGTGTGTTTAACTGATAAGGAATGAATTATTAACTCTGTATGGCCGTGAACCTGTGGTAGGCACGGATGATTTTTTTTTTTTTAACCTAAAAAACTATAACGACAACATATGTCTCTCGAATACATTTTAAAATTTCCACGAAATATTATTAAAAAATCATTTATAAAATAAAAAGAAAAATGCGTCCATCATGATACGATAGGTCTATTAAAAATATTTCGAAAGTCTGCCGAAGGATTTGATTATAAAAATAATAAAAAAAATAAATAAAAAAAATTTTTGACCTCAGAGTTCCAGAAATAATTGGGCTAAAAAAAACAAATCAGAACTCTGGTGAAAACAAGAATAAAATGGAGTGAAACGCGCATTACAACCGAATCAGTAATTTGTCCCTGCACAACCTGATGGGAAGAAATATTTTTTTAAAACAGACAATTAATTTTAATAATAATTTATTTTTTTTTATTTATAAAAAATTGAATTTAAATCAATGATAAAACTAATTTTTTTTTAAGCTAATTTATTGAAAAATATTACAATCTGTCTCAAAGGGCATCTGTGTTCACAGATCACATTCACACTCTATGTACAGTAAATAAAATAAATTATACAGAAAAATAATATATATATATACAATAAATAAGAATAAAATAACGTAAAAATAAATTAATAAAAAGAACACATACATACCTATATACAATATTTACAATCTGGTGGGAGAACTCCAAACCAGACTTGTCCCTCCAAGTGTGGAGGGAAAAGCATGGCTCCAGGAGATCCCTGCACTTCTCTCTCAACCGCGTCACTGGGGCTAAACCCAGTGGAGATTGAGCAAGAGTGCTTAAGCCACATACACTCATGTCATGAGTGGAGAATCTGGCCATTGCCAGAACCCCAATATTTACAAATTATAAAAGGTCGCGGGGCCACTGCCGTTTTAACCTCCTTGGAGAATTTTATGGATGGGTGGTGCTGGATAGAGATCGTGCAAAGGGATTTGGATGATGGGCAAGGTTCTGGTGGAATTTGGAGAATTTTGATGGGATAAGGTCTAGGAAAAATGGGATATTAAGGTCATGGCGTAGGGTTTTGTTGGTTACATAGAAAGGAGTATCGACTATTGTTCGAAGGACTTTGGATTGGAAGGATTGGATGCGTTTGACGTTAGAAAATTTCGCTGTTCAAGTCCGTAAGTCCAGATAGGTTTCAGTATTGTCTTGTAGATCAGTAACTTGTTTTCAATGGAAAGTTCAGATTATAATAATAAATTAACGCTGTTACTATGGGCATCTTTGGTGGTGCTTTTTTGTGATAAAAAGGACGTAAAGTAGGTTTTTAAAAATGTCAACTTTGTTCATCGATCCAAAATAAAGAAATTGAAGGGGCAAATCCTTTTTTATATAATATAACCCTTCCAGTTGACTTAATGACTAACTCCAATTCCAACATTTTTTATTATTAATTTTAGTGATATTTCTACTGGTAAAATTTATACATTTATTCACATTTCTATATATCAACACTGCGATCGCCTACTCTAGAATCAACTTACTTTATCTGAGTAAATAAAGATTTTAGAATTTTTCTGAGGTATGTCCAATACAGGTACCGACCCCTTTTCCATTAGTAGAACAGTGATTTTGGGGTATGCACCTGCACCCGGAGATCATACCTGCATAACTGAATATTTTTTTCAATTTCAAAGTGGTAAATAAAAAAAGGAGACCCTTCAGATTCTGAATGTCTAAAGGAGAAAATTATAACTATAATAATTTAGGCGGCATAAGGCAAAATAGACAAAACATTTCTCAGCTATGTCTATCACTGGTGTGCTTATCCTAATAGTTCAGAATATTATTGAGAAAATTAGGATGGAAATATGATATGTCATAGGATATGCTAATTTTTATTACGAAATCTCGAAACAAGACCGAAGTAAATTGTAATTCAGACACTTGGCAATAAAACATAAGATTTATGATTACTGTTATTGTCTGGCAGAGGGAGAATTTGATATATATATATTCTTGGTTATGACAATTTAATGTCTCACTCTTGATTTAAACGCTCCTATATAATTATGTCTTTATAATATTTAAATAATATTGTTAAAATTAAAATATTTAATGTAAATATAATTAAACATGTATTTAAAAGTTGATTACTTCTATAGTATAAATACGGGTTGTTAGTCAGGACGGTAAGTGTAAATCAGCTAGCTTACTTTGATCTCGGTATGTAAATTTTATTGTATTTACATAATAAACCAAAGAGTTTATGCACGATTGGTGCGCAAACATTGATCGTCAAACATTGCTTTAGCTACTGTTTGCACGTTTTCATTTAATATAATAGCGTTTTGAATCGACAGAAATTCTATAAATATACAAAAACTTATACAAAAATCTGAACCAAAATCAGGCCATAAAAGAAATTTAATAAATAATTATTTTTCTTCTTACAAAATTCCTATTATCGCATCAATTGCCCCTCAAAAACTCTGCGATCTTCAAAAATGGTTCGAGAAATGGAAAATTAAAATAAATAGTACTGAATCCACCCACATGACTTTCCCTCTTAGCAAAGGCTCATGTCCATTATTAACAATTGACAATAAACCAGTGCCTTAAAAAAAACTATGTACAATAACTCGGTCTCTATGTAGATAAAAGTCTTACCTATAACATACATACTAGATTAAAAAGACAAGAACAGACTAGACGATATAACTCTCACATCTCCGAGACTACAGATTCTCACTTAACTTAAGAACAAAGCGACTGATCTACAACACCATACTGAGACCGATTTGAAAATACGGAGCGGAACTATGGGGTTCGGCAAAACAAACACAAATAAATAAAATACAAACAACACAAAAAAAAATTTCAACATATGTACATTTCAAATAACACTGTACATAACGACTTAAACATCTAGTGTTGCCCAAAATCGATCTTGGTCTTGTACTTTGCCGCCAACTGTTGCAAGACCAAGACCAGGACTGGTAAAAAGAATTATTTTTTAAAATAAAAAGTTAGGGAAAATAGTTACAAATACTTGACAATTTTAATTACTATATGTTAATAATTAGTAAAACCAATGTACTTTTGCATTTAACTCCTCTAATTTTTCATTCGGGCTTAGTTAGGTTTCTCCTATCTAAAAAAATACAGTAATATATCTATAGTAATAAGCTAATAAGTAACTGCAAGACTGTTGCGAGACTCTTGCGCAAGACCAAGACCATGACCAAGACTCAGTTTGCAAGACCAAGACTCCTCTCGGTCTCGCATTTGGACAACACTGTAAACATCCCAACAGGAGAATCGTAAATTCACGACAAATACACTTCATTTCATTCTTCAACTCTAAATCACTTTAATCCACCAGTCCTATCTATTTCCTGTTCCCTTTTATCTGTTCGACGCAAAACTAAAAATAAAATGACCAAGGGGCCTACTCCTACAATAATAACAAAATTAAGTTAATGAAGCAAACTCTCAGTTAATGCCTAAAACATCAAATTTGCTAGGTATGCTGCAGCGCAAATGAAAATAGCTTAAAATGTTAAAAAAAAATAAAATAAATAATTATATCACATACAAATTATATAAAAATTATAATATATAGTTATTAGTTCTTTATTTTATTTTTCCACTCAATTCTTAATTCATACCTAACATGGAAAAATGGTTACCATTATAATTCCTTGTAGCTTAAAATTAAATCTGTGGGCTTTAATTATTTGTTTGGAAACAGTAATATTTTAACTTCAATACAATATTTATAAAATATGTATTAATATAAATTTTGAACTATAAATGTACAGCCTTTTGAAACTATTTCAGAACGCTGGTTATTTATTTTTTTACCGAAATAACGAATCTTCATTTCGTAATATCGTAAATCAGTATTTTTTCGAAAAATTTTTAGCGTTTAAATAGATTCCATCCAATGACAAAATAATAATAAAATATTATCATTTTTAATATTCTTCTTAAGCTTTTAAAGCTTTTGTTTACATATTTGTTTTTATTTCCATAGTCTATAATTGGTTATACTATTAACTTAATATATAATAATATATTTTAAACAAAAAAGGTAGTTAATAATTAATTAATACAAATTATAATTATAAACAAATATTAGTTGTCGACAAGCTGTCACTGTAAATGATAAAGGCGCTGAAATCAACAGTACCCGCACGACACGTAGTACGTCATCTATTAATTTGATGTATGTATGTTTTTTACTTCCTTACAAAAAAACAAACTATATATTTAAAAAATAATAATAACAAAGGCTCCATTTGTTTAAAATGAATAATATAGCTATTAAGAAGTATTATTAAAAACATATATATGTATTGTGCATTATTTAAACCCCATTTTTCCGTCTAGGATAAAGAAAAAAACGAACTGCTTCAAAAAAAATTAATAAAAAAAATAAATATCTATTTCTTTTAAAATACTTTTCCGCTATTCCTGATACCTGTTATGTTAAGTGCCATGATAGTGACAATCAGCAGATATACCAAAATAAATATAAAATAAGAATAGTTTCCAAATACAGAAAAATACATATATTTAAAAAAAATTATGTGATAATTTCTAGAGACAAAATTCTTTGTGGGCTGATGCGTAACTATTTTAAAATTAAAAATCATAATATATTTCATAAAATAAAAATATTTCAATTTTGCATTGAAACTTATATGAAATTTATTGAAATGACTTAAATAGACAATTAAATATTATCCTTCTTTTATCAATAGCATGGGGAACTAAACAAAAACACGTTTAATCAGGAAAGGATACGTAAAATACAACCTTATAGACATTAAAATAAAATTTTAAAAATTCCAATCAATTCTATATTAGAAAAATGATAATATGTTGGGTTGGTAAATAAGTCCTTTTGTTTTTTCTGTTAATTTTATGTCACTTAGATACACTCCTTAGCAGATGAATTAATCACTAAGGTAGACTGTTTATCCTGTTTGTAATATGTCAACAATTATGTCTGTTAACTCTTGTAGAAACTAACTTAGTATTGTGTTTGCCATTGCACAGTGAATATAGAAGAAAATATCATTCATTATCGGTATATTTTGTAGTATTATTTTAAAAAAGGTAAGCTCATAGAAAAATTTGCAGTGTTTATGGGGATAATGCCTTAACCGAACGCACCTGTCAAAATTGTGTGTCAAATTTCATTCAGGAAATTTTGGCATCAATGGGTGCTCAACGGTCTGGTCGCCCACTTGAAATTTAAACGAGCAATTTTAAGGCCATTGTTGATAAAAATCCCACCCAATCAGTGCGAGATATTGCTATGGCCCTAAATGTGTCTCACACAAGCGTAGAAAACCATTTGCACAAGCTCTGCTATGTTTACAGGCTTAATGTTTCGGTTCCTCTCATGATTTTTTTATTCGAAAATCAAAAAAAAATGTTATATAACTTCAATACGACTTGAGCTATCTAAAAGCAATTTTTCTGGAATTAGGGCCACTATTTGATGTCATAGTTTACGTGGCCTAAATTCGTAAATTTCACTATTTTTTAATTTTAATTCTTTATTATTCAATGTTTATAGTTTCTTATACCTATTGTTTTTTTTTTCTTAGCCCTGATGAAGGCCTGAACTTCGGGCCGAAACGTAGGCGAATGTGAAAATAAATGCAATTATTTATTTTTACTATTTTATTTTGATTGATCACCCCAACCACCCTTCTCTTCAATTAGTTTAAATAATGTACTCACACTGTAACTCTCTGCCGAATTTATGTATATATATAATAATATATTTACAATATAATAATATATTTACAACTTTTCCTTAATCGACCTTTGACTTAACTATTTAATTGGGAATAAGGTCACTTATTAATTATTTAATAAACTATTGAATGTTCATTTGTTCTATGTTTATTGACGTTTCGATCCCGGTATTTTCGTTTTATAAGTCAACGATGGGATCCTCTTCAAAGCTATAACTACAAATAGTTCAATCGGTACACAATAATGCTTCCCACAATAATGTCCCTGGCCTGATCGAAGCTCTATTTTTTAAAAGTAGATTAAACATTTTTAAATAATTGTTATTGAAGACATATGGAAGCATTATTATTATATATATATATATATATATATATATATATATATATTTTTTTTTTAACCGGTCCGGTATGTAGAGTAAATATTTTATATCGAATGAATACGTTGTTATATGCATGTATAAAATATGTATGCAACTCTTAGGAATATAAACAGACAAAGAACGAAGTAAAGACATCTGCCTCGCCCTTGACACCTTTAGCCGCTATCTCCATTAGATCTCACAATCTCCTCATCTTCGCACAACATTAGGGAGCGCATCAGGTAGAGGACATCCCTCAAGGACTAACCATAACACACCTTTTATACGCCACGTCTGTCCTCTTTAAGCATATATGTAAGATGAACTTACACCTGTTCCGCTACAACCTATAGAAGGTCATGGGTTTAGTACTTCGTTAGAAAGTAGGTCAAAGGTTATGTTAGTGATTTGACCAAGATCACACCCAACCGTCTGTTTTTTCCTTATTATACAATTAATTAAGAGTAACCATTTCATAGAGTCTAGGTGTGCCCTAGGAGGGTCTGCTGATCCCAGAGTCGAATAATACTACTCCTAATACCACAGAAATAATATTTATTTTCTATAGCTCAGATCCGGAACATAGGATTTCAGTGACTTGCTACCGTAATGTAAACGCACGATTTTTTTTTAGTAAATAAATCCACATACACTCATGTCTTGAGTAAAGAATCTAGAACCATTGCCAGAACTCCAATTTATACAATCTACAAAAGGTCGCGAGGCCACTGCCGTTTCAACCTTCTTGGAGGATTATAGGGATGGGAGGTGCTTGTTAGGGGTTGTGCAAGAGGATTTGGGTGGTACGTAAGGTTCTGGTGAAATTTGGAGAATTTTTCTGGGATAAGGTCTAGGACAAATGGGATGTTGACGTCATGATGTAGGATTTTGTTGGTTACATAGAAAGGAGCATCGACTATTGTTCGAAGGACTTTTGACTGGAAGGATTGGATACGCTTGATGTTAGAAAATTTTGCTGATCCCCACAGTTCTAGTCCGTAAGTCCAAATAGGTTTCAGTATTGTCTTGTAGATCAGTAGCTTGTTTTCAATGGTTCGTCGGTTGAGTTCTTGTCTTTTGAGTCTGTTATGCGGGTTCCATGTTAGTCTTCGGTCTAAATGAAAGCCAAAATACCGGACTATGTCTGAGTAAGGATTGAACAAAAAAAAAAATAATAAAAAAATAAATAAAAGTAAATAAATCGTTAAAATTTTCAACAGTTGATAAAGTCATTTTTTAATGTTATTTAAAATCTCAATTCGTCCCTGTCGAAAAATAATTTTCTGATCCATTCTGCGTAGTAGTTTCGTTGTTGTTAATATTAAATTTAAATATATTAAAAATTAAACATAGGGTTGTTAGAAGACCACATCGTGTGGCCGATGATCAACATGGAAATCTTCTCTACCTTCCTCCTCTACATTAAAAAAAATAAATAAAAAATAAATAATTGAATATCTCAGATAAATGTAATTGTTATTAGCTTTTAATTATTTTTCTTATTTAATCTTCATTAATTTTATTTATTATTGGATTAAATTTAGATAACGAAAAATCCAAAAGAGAAAATAAAAATTATTTTTAAGCAAATTTCCTTATATTTTTTTCCTGTTTTTCACAGTCCTTATATATTCCGCCTTAACCATCCCTATTCATCTTATCTCATCATCTTGGACTATTTATTTCCAGTCATCTTCTTGATTGACAAATTAAGTAATGAGGTTTTTATGATTTTTAAACCATAGGGAAAGATAATATAAAAACAAAAAAACAGCACCTATTCCTGGACTTATTAAGCATCATAGTTAACTACAATCTTATTCCATTATTTTTATTCGTCTCCTCATATATCAGCAAAACCTTCTTTATTGTATTATAAATATATTGCTAAATAGAATTGATAGAGTGTTGTTTTTTTTATTTATTTTGTTTTTTATAACTGTAATTGCTCCGAAAAAAAAGAAACAATATAAAATTCCTAAAGCGGCACTCAGTTCAAATAAATTAATTTCTTCATTAGAAATAACCATTAAATGAATAGTCCGTGGTACAGACCCCTTTTTATCGAATTATTAACATCCGCCTGAAACTTCCTAAATAGTTTCATCTCATCGTAAACTACAACTATTTTATTTACGAAAACTCGTGGAATTTGGGTGTTTTCAATCTGGAGAGGGGCAGACTTTGTCTATTTTATTAGGAACTAAAAACTCGTGAATGCCCATTTCTTTGCCCATTACTTCGATCCAAAGATAATATGACCATAAGAAATAAAAAGGGACCTACAAAAATATTGGGCCATTTGTCCTATATACCCTTATATAACCTTACCTATATAAACTCGTTATTTTGAAATTTTTGGGGTGTAGGGCTCGCCAAACGGCTCAATATTTTTTAATGCCAACTTATTTCCCGATTTTCCGATCAAATTATCTTACGATCCAAGTAGAAATTTATGGTTCCTTATGGATTATCTTTCCTTATGGTTCAAAAATCATAAAAGCCTAATTATTCAATTTTTCAATCTAGAAGATGACTGGAAATAAATAGTCCAAGATGATGAGGTAAGATGAAGAGGGATGGTTAAGGCGGAAAATATAAGGACTGCGAAAAACAGGAAAAAAATATGAGGAAAGCATATTTTCTTAAAATAATTTTTATCTTCTCGTTTTGATGTTTCGTTATCTAACTTTTATCCAATAATCGATAAAATTAAGGACGATTAAATAAGAAAAATAATTGAAAGCTAATCGCAATCACATTTATCTGAGATATTCACTTTAGAAATAGAAATAGAATAGAAAAATAATTTTACTCTGGGACGAAGTCCCTTCAGAATAACAAAAAAGTACAGAAATTAAAATTTTATATCTGGCCAGATAAAAACAAACATAAAAAGTTAAGATAAAGATAGATCAGTAAAAAAAAAAGAAAAAAAAATATTCGTTATACATACTATATACAAAATAAAATAAAAAAATCTATATAAAAAACTCTTGAAACCATACTAAGATACTTAAAACTATGTACAATGTTAAAATATAAATAAACCCTTTTAGAAAAAATAAAAAATACAGAAAAAATAAATGTAAATTCTTCTTAACAGTAAAATCTGTGTTTCTGTTGAAAAAAAAAAAAAGAAAAAAAGAAAGTCGAATCTATAATAAGTATTTCGAAGCTATATGTGAATATGTTATTATAAATAATATGTAATTTTACATAAAAGGTTAGCTGGTATCTGACTGTTTTTGGGACAGGAATTGGAATAGGAGGGTTTTGAATGTAGATAAGGATGAAGAATGTCGAATTTTGATAGGAAGGGAATTCCAGAAACTAATAGAACGAGCAATTAAAGGAGTTTTGGAACGAGGCAGATCTGTGAGAAGGAATGTAAAGGTCGGAAGGTCGAGATCTTGTGGAGAGGGAGTGGACTGAGGACTTGAATTGGAGAAGGTTGTAGGCGTAGGAAGGACGATGATTGTTGATGATATGATAGAGGAATGTACCTAGGAATATATATATATATTTTTCTTTCTTTAATGTAGGGGAGGGAGGTACAGGAGATTTTCTTGTTGATCATCGGACTCACGATGTGGTCTTCCAATAACCTTATGTTTAATTTTTAATTCATTTAAATCAAATATTAACAACAACGAAACTACTACGCCGAATGGATCAGAAAATTATTTTACGACAGAGATTTAATAAAATTTAATAAAAACAGATGTTTGTAATAAATTATGAACAAAAACACACAAAACTTGTATTTTCTATTTTTCTGCTAAAAATTGGCTCATTGTCTATATGAAATTTCTTGTAGCTATTGAGGTCTGCAATACTTCTATAAAAATTTCGCTCTACTTGCGAGACACCCATAAATCTCCATATAGAGTATACAAATCTCATAGGCGTGTTCATATGAGCTTAACTAGGTATTTGAATTTTTTTAATTTCTTTATAATTTCCAGTTTCGAAGATGGGATAAAACAGATATGTTAGTCTCAGTCTTTTGCATGGAATTAATTATTTAATTTCAACCTGTGGCTTACCTATATGTAATGCCTTATTGACCATAAACTGAGATCTAATCCTACTAACTTTTACTGAAGAGTTTAATTACAAGTTTTATTAATTGAGTTGAGAACGATACAGCTAGGTGCTTATGAGCAAAAGTTAGTGTAAATGTGACGGTAATCAAAGGGCCCGTTAGTCCAATATCGGGGAGCGATATTACATTCCACCAAGCTATCACAACCCACACAGGCACTCACGGCGTGAGATGATCGTATTTAGTTAAACATGTTAGTAAACTCTCCAAGTATCAACCCTTGCAACTAACAAGGTAGCAGGAATGTCAATGATACAGGCTCAGTTTTTAACGAAAAACAAATTTTTTTTTTCTTTTTTTTTTCATATTTTAGGCTATCCTTCAATAATACTCCACTTATTCCTGTTGAGCAAATCCGCTACTTAGGACTCCACCTTGACAAACGACTAACTTGAAACCCCCATACCAGACTGAAACGACTAGAAACCGCCCGACGTTTTCGACTACTGCAGCACTTACTAGACGCTCTAAGCTTTCAATCAATTATAAACGACTCGTATATATGACAATAATAAGACCTATTTGGACTTACGGAATTGAGCTTTGGGGCTCCACTAAACCATCGAATTCCTCTCGTATCCAATCCTTACAATCCAAAATCCTTCGTAAAATCCTCAACGCTCCTTACTTTGTCACAAATAAAATCATCCATAAAGACCTTAATGTTCCATATGTTTCCGATCTGGCCCAATCCAGATACCTTTCCTTCCATAATAAACTGCAGAACCATCCGAATCCTCTCGTTTCAAACCTTGCTTCCTCCTCGATCCCTGATAACCCTCCGAGGCGTCTGAAAAGAAGATGGCCTCGGGATCTTCTAATATAGAACTTTAATTTGAGTTCTACCAATGGGTAGTTTCTCTTCATGTTACCAATTTCTCATTTACTTATTGTATTCTCTATGTAATACAGTTGTAAATTCCATTAAAATAATAAAAAAAAAAAAAAAATATTTTAGGCAATAAAACTTCCAATTTTCATCATATTTTTTTTTTTGTTTGTTGCCTCTTACGTTTCGGGAGAATTTTCTCATCATCAGAGCAATCTTTATTTTTACTTCCTTTTTTTTTTTTGATGTGGCATAATTTGTCAAAAATTAAATATTTGTCATATTTTTATAAAAACTATTTTTTGGTGTTACACATATTAATTGATACACTAATCAAAATCTGGCTATCTTTAGTTTAAATTTCTTTTTGAAAAACGTCTGCCAAGGAAAGTCAGTTTAACTTCCTCACCGTCTGCATTGGCTAAAAAATATAGAATAGAATAGAATAGAATAGAAAATTCACTAGTAATATGAACTTATTCGGCATGTTTTCACCCGTAAAATCAATGTTACAAAAAAAAAAAACTAAACTTTTTGTTTTTTCAGAGTTAACGAGAACAATACTTTTCTTCAATCAGAATAAAACTATTTAAGCTGGAGTATAAAAATATATATAAAAATCACACATAAACTCGATTCCACGACGAGCTGGTTGAACTTCAATAGAAATAAACACAATCACAAATAAGATTTTTCTTTTTTACAAACTCAGAGTAACAATTAATTAAAATTTATTAAAAATTACACGAAACCTAAGTAAAGTTTGGAATCGAAAAAACAATACAGTATAAATTAACTCTTTGAATAAAATCTAAAATTTTATAACCCCATAAAAATATTGTCATCACCTAACTCCCACTCCATATGATCAGTGCCTTTCACATTTCACTGTCATTATATTGTTAAAAATTATTTATAATATTTGACATTTATATTAGCAATCTAGTGGTATTTGAAAGACGTCCAATAATATCTTCGAAATATCCATCAGGAAGTCACTACATAACAATGGATGCCTCAAGAGTAGTCAAGAGACCACACGAAAGGCCAAAAAACATATTGATGGATCGAAATATTCAAACATGGAAAATATCAACAGGGTCTGTGAAAAATAAATTTCTTTAAATAATTTTTTTTTTCTTTTTGGTTGTTTGTTGTCTAACTTGTATCCAAAAACAAAACAAAACTAAGGACGAAAAAATAAAAAAATATTTAAAATTATTTTTTGGCTTATAGGCCACTTCATTTTCCTTTTTTAGAAAATATACATTATTAAGATTTTAAAAATTATTTTCTATAACATTTGGAAATATATTGGAATTTTCTTCTCTTAAAAAAATTATGTTCGTTCTATTGTATTACTGTAATATATGTTTTACTGTTTTTAATCATGTTTAATTTTAGAGAATATATTTAACGGAAAAGTAATCACTACTTGAATTATGATTACTCAATTAATTAATTAATTAATTTTTTTTTTTGGGAGGGAGAGAAGGAAGAGGATGGAGGGAAAGGAATTTTTCATGTAGATCTTCAGCCACGTGATGTGATCTTCAAACAAACTTATATGTTAAATATATTCTAATTAAATAGGTGGCCGAGCGGGCTAACGCGTATGCACTGCATCGAGCGTTTCCCGGCAACCTGATAACCGAAGATAAGAAGTGGAAAAATAATCACGAGTTCAAATCCCGGTGACCGGTGGGACTTTTAACTCGGCATAATTCCTCCGTCCTCACCCCCGGCCCGGGGTAAACCTCGTGTAGCCTAAAAGGCAAGGAAGAAAAAAAAGTCTAATTAAATATTAGCAATGAAACTACTACTGAATGAATTAGAAAAATTAAATAAATATTCTTAATTGCGTAGTGTTCTTAAGGAGGTAGTTTAAACAGGTTTGTTTTAATTAATTTACTAGCCATTATTAGCCATAACCCGAGGTAATTACTTGATTATATCTTTATTCCAGAGGTAAAAATCCATTTAGAGGTAGTAATGTTCCATAACTTTGAGCAATTAAAATTTGTTTTTTAATTACTGAATTATTTAATTAATAGTAAAAGTTGTCCTTTACGTGCGGGGCACAGATATGAACAATAAAAAACATTCGATTTGGAGAGATGATATCAAATAACATAAACATAGCTCACAGTGTGGTAAACGAATCAAATAAAACGCAATGGACTCTTCACCGAATGGTAAAAAAATTGGCTCGTTATTCATGGGGCCCCTCCGGCCGGATCATTTAAAATTGTTTCGGATCACAATGGCGAATGTGGGGACAGAGAGTATAAAAAGTTTGGAATTGCACACAAACTCTCCAACTGCGGTCGAAGTTAAAATGGTCGTTATGTAAGCGGGAGGATGGCAGAGCAGTAATTTACAACGACCCCTACTTCTACCGAAAAATAAAGGGGCAATATTACCAATAATACTTCCATCCGACCCACAGTTCATTTAGGAAGGGGTCATCAACTTTAGGGTGGGTCGAAAGCATTAAGGTAATCGAATATGATCCATAACAATCAACCAGTTAAAAAAAAAAAGTATACATAAGTCAGAACAATAAACGATAATTATCAAATTATTATTAGCAAAATTTACTTATTAATATGTAAAATTAGAGACACAAAAACGGCATAACGTAGATCAAAATCAAAAACATTTTTATTCCTTAGAACATGCCCAACAACCTTTCTGGAGGTTTCAAGAGACCAAGGCGGGAATTCCTTTGAGCCATAAACTTGGAATACAGGGGTCACAAATTCTATAACCGGAGATAACCAATCAAGATTTTCCATTCTATTCTGCTGCGTACTACACTGTCATCGTAAAAATAAATTTTTTTACAATCCAACAGTTTCTTATTATTATATTTTTATATTTGCCAGTCAAAGTTCAAAGGGTATCCGAACAATAGGAATTTTTGATACATGTTAAAGAAAATTTCAATAGGTAAACGTAAAAGTACTTGTCATTAATCCGTGTGTGGCAAGTATTTTTTTTTTTAATTTTAGGGTGGAAGCCCCATTAGGGAGACGATTAACCCATATGAAGTGAAATGTGTCATTGAGTAAATAAATATATACTTTTTTTTGTTTTTATGACTACCCCAACCCTCGCTATTTCTGGCGTAAGAGAGGGGGGATAGTTCCACAGGTAAAACCAAACCTACTTTAACCAGAGTGGAAATATCAAGTTTTATTCCGTGGGTTAACCACAAAATAAATTTCAATCCGCCCAGACCGGATACGAACCTGCATCGCTAGACTCGAAGAATGTTAATATTAAACGTTTTAAAACGCTTGACCATCACGACCTGTGTTAAATGCGAGACCGAGACGAGTCTTGGTCTTGCAAACTCAGTCTTGGTCATGGTCTTGGTCTTGCGCAAGAGTCTCGTAACAGTCTTGCAGTTACTTACACGCTTATTACTACAGAGATATTACTGTAATATTTTAGATAGGAGAAACCTAACTAAGCCGGAATGAAAAATCAGAGGAGTTAAATACAAAAGTATGTTGGTTATACCAATTATTAACATATAGTAACTAAGATTGTCAAGTATTAGTAACTATTTTGCCTTAATTTTTATTTAAAAAATCGATTTTTTATCAGTCCTGGTTTTGAACAGCACTAATCACGACCTTAAATATACGGTTAAGCATATATGATATATTCCCTACATATCAACTTTGTTTTGCTTTGATTCTAAATCTGTCTCAACTTTTTCTTTTCTATAAAACACTACCGAATTTATTTCGAAAACCATTTACGAAAGTAAAATATATATTAATAATATTTTAAAAGACTTCTTTAATGGTATAAATTAGTTTTCTGTAGGTCGTATGTTTCTCTATAAATAATGCAAGGATACATATATAGATATGTATATATACTTTTTTCCGCAGACAATATTTTCTTGGACCTTTCCTATTCCAAACAATCAACAGCCGACACCATTCCTACATCTACAGTCTCCTACAGTTCAAACTCGAGGTCCACTCCCAGAAAACAAGATCCCGTGTTTCCGACCTTTATATCCCTTACCATAGGACTAAGACATTTGAATATTCCTGTATTGCCCGATCCACTGCCTTCTGGAATTCCTTGCCTTCTGATATCCGCGATGCCTCTTCCTTGTCCTCATTTAAATATAATCCTTCTCACATCCCAAAATGACGTTATACAATTAAATAAATATTGCGAAACAGATTTTATTTTAGAAAGTAAATAAAGTTTACTTTCTATCTATCTATTTATATATATATATATATATATATATAATAATAATAAATAATAACAGGCTTAGCGAACCCGAAGGTTCGCCGATACACCAATCGCTTATTACACACCTCCCTCCACCGTTCGCCGTCCAAACCCAGTCCCTTCAGATCGGCTTTAATGCAATCTTCCCACCTTCGCTTCGGTCTACCCCTCGGACGCTTACCATAGGTGCAATTTAACTTTGATTCAGTTTAATAAAAATCAACCCATGCTTACATTATTTTGTTTTTTTCATTTAAATAATGTGTTGTTTTTTTTTCAAAATGGAGTTATTTTTACTTGTTTTAATATTTCTTTTACTGAGATAGTGTAAATTTTCTTTAATATTGATTAATGTAATTTTTGGCCAGATGTAGTTTTTATTTTTTTGTTCATAACTGTTCTTCATAAGGGACCTCGTCCCAGAATAAAGTTTACTTTCTATCTATCTATATACATATAAATTTTCATGGGACTTCATGCCAGAATAATTTTAGTTATATACAATATGAAAATGATAATCAAACGATATCTCGAACTTAAAATGTAAAGCGGAGTGCTGTTCAAGAAAATAAGTCTCCCTTAAATAAGACGCTAGGAGATAGGAATGGGAGGATAAAAAATCGAGCAGAGATAAGAAGACAACAAATTATCGGGTAGCGGGACCTGAGATATGTGACCCGGGTTTGGGAGCTGTATCTAGACTAGCCTATCTTGAGGTTTATATTCAACTGCTTCTTTCTTATAGTCTCCCTCTAAACCTATCCCTTTATTTTTTATATCTCCTCTTCTACGTTTATACAATATAAATATAATGTTAATATAGATAGATAAAAAATAAACTTTATTTTGCTCCCTTAAGAATAAAAAATATGTACAAGTAAACAAAAAAAGCATATCTAGTAAAACGATTACATAAATAAAAATTCAAACAATATATACAATGTCTTCAGCGTACAAAGTAAAAATATTATTTCTCTTGTAATGACAAGAGAAAATGGAAATCAGGAAAAAGAAAAACCAATAAGCTAGAACCACTATGATTTGATTCAATAATATTAGTTACCTCTGATCTTATGACCAGCGCCGGCCTTAGACATTCGGTGTCCCCGGGCAAGACTATAATATTTGAATTGTTTTCATTCAATATTTCTCTAATACAGTTTGTTTATTATTACGCTAAAATTAATTATTTTAATACGTTTTGTATTTTTTTTTTTCAATTCCTAACAAGTGAAGAGTGCCCCTTAACAATCGGAGCCCGGGTTTTTTTCTTATTTCCTATTTTTATCTTTTCAGCCTTTTAGCTGAGGTCATGTCGGGCAAAATAAATTCGGAGAACCCTGATAATTAAATAAATAATTAAAACATACAGTCGTAGGACGAATCAGAGAAGAAAAAGCCTTATATTTGACAGACTAGATGGATGGGCAAATCTTTGGTAATGAATTGTTTGAAATGAATATTTTATGTTATATGTTCTCAAAATAGGGTGATAAATGTATGTATATATATATATATATATATATATATATATATATATATATATATATATATATATATTTGGATTACCCTATTTCTGGCCTAAGGGAGGAAAATAGTTAGAATAGTGAAATAGAAATAGGAAAATAGAAAATAGTGAAAATGTCAAGATTTATTCTGTGGGTCAACCACGAAATGAATTTCAATCCGCCCAGACCGGATACGAACCTGCATCTCTAGACTCGAGAATGTTAATATTAAACGCTTTAACACCCTTTACCATCACGACCTTAAAAATACGGTCAAGCATATATGATATATCCCCTACAGTAAATTTCGTTTTCTTTGGTTTTTAGAGGAGAAGACCTGACCAAATTATTTCTCTTATTAATAATATAGATCATTATTTTCATATGCATCACTTATGTCGTTGTTTTCGGATAATAGTATTCTTCATTAAAGCAAATTTGTTCGGTTTCGCCCATTCTTTAAGTGATTAAATGTCAATAAATTTAATAAAGCAAGAGTTCATTTACATAATAGTTTAAAATCCAATTTTAAATAGTTTAAACGTAGTAGTACGGGTTACACGAGCTAGGTAACAGAACAAATAAATGTAAGAGCAATCAAATGAAAAGGTAGCTGCAACATAAAGCCATTGTTCAAATTATAAAGCTTTCGAACCCATCTAATTAAACCGGTATAACAATGATATTAGTCAGTTCCTCAATGAGCTTAGGTTAAGAACAATTTCGCAGAAATGTAACATAGTATGCATGTAACATGTAACGATATTCGGCAGAATCCTTCAATTACTGCACGATTTTCGAACAAATTCGTACATATCGATTACAAGAATTTTACATATTTTTATTCAAAATACAAATTATGTTTTGTTAAATGTTTTGAAACATGAAATCTTAATCATAATTATATATTTAAAAGTGGAAACATCCTCCAATTAATATGACAGGAAGTATTATTTTAAAATCATATTAATTTATTTTGTAAATATTTAATTTATGTTATGGACACACTAATATGTTTATTTATATTATGCATTTATAATTTGTAAATTGCAAAGAAACTCTCCCGGTCACTTCTGTGATAGTTCTAAATCGTTATTCTCAATAAGATGATACTAAAACGTTAAAATATTTATCTGCTCCAATTTTTGGCGCTCCAGTTTTTGACCGTTTTTCTGCATCCCCATCTCATTTTTCAGAATCCTTGAGAACTATTTTCTGTCAGCCTTCAGAATGAAAAAACTTCAGTGACATTGTACAGAAATGTTTAGTACGTAAAAAAAGTGGGTACACCAAGACAAAATATCACGTAAATTCATCCTTCGTTGTTTTCAATAGAATTCTTCCAAATATTTTCGAAAAATTGATTGGGAAAAAATTCCATAGATATTGGCGATAGGGTTTTAATCCGTTTCTAAAATATCTTGTTGGATATTATAATGAAAAACAGTTTACAAAATGTAATACACGGGCTCTTTAGTTATCTATTCATCCAGAATTTCACTTTTCGATGCATCAACTTTATTTCCTTTCTTGCACGATTGGAAGAAATTAAAATCTGGCTGATGCAGCATAAGTAATGTTTTGCAGGAGTGCCCAGAATGGGGTTTTATGGCGTAAGTTTTTAGAAATTTTTACGGGGTTTTGAATTTTTGAGGAGGGAAATTCCGACTGGATTATGATTTTTTCAAAATGAAAAGTTTCAAGTAAGGGGGAAAAGAGGAAAGCATAGAACAAACCACTGGAAGTGAAATTTTATATGACCTATGATTTTTAAAATTCTACTTTACCTTGCACTGATTTTAAGAAGAGGAGAGAAATAAAATATCTTAGGTGGAGGGGAGAGGTTTATGCGCCATTGGCCATGGGAGGGATGGGTACCTATGCTGCTTTGGAAAAAAATATAATAAATATGTAAAATGTATTATTTTTAACAATTTTTTTCTGTTTGTATTACATAATATAGAATAGTAGAGTAATGGTAGTCTTTTGCCGCCTTCTGCATCTCTGAACAAATTAATTTAATTTATTTTTTTTTAATTTCTTGTTTTGTATTTAAATTGAATATTTAATAGTTGACCGTTGCATTATAAAGGAAGGATGGCGGTCATAAATAGGCTGAATAGCGACAATAGTTTTGTATAATATTTATTATAATGGTTTATTGATAAATATTACAATCTGTCTCAATAAAGGACATTTACAATAGAGTTCTGAGAGCACATTCACACCATATTTACAAATTAAAAATATAAATAAATAAAAAAAATAAGCTAACTTCAAATAATATAAAGCTACAAAAGAACAAAATAAAATATCATAGTGAGAAAAAAAAAAATGAAAATAAACATCTTAGACGCAGGCATACCTATTACACTATTTACAGTCGGCCATAGGAACTCCGAACCATACCTATCCCCCCACACGTGGAGGAAAAGCAAGGCTTTAGGAGAATATAATATTAAATAAAATAGTTTTGTCACCTATTCCTTTGTATTTAAATGTTTTAGAGAATTTTTTTTTTGTTTATAACCTTAGGAGATATTTCTTGAAACCTTGTCTTTTTAGGTGAGGGAGAGGGACTTATTTAACCACTTGTTTCAATAGGGCCAGGAGTGGATCTATTATAATGAATTATTTTTAAGTGATTTTGTTTCCTAGTCTTTCTTTTATTATTATCATTTCCTACACTTCCTAGCATTGGAACTAAGGATATGTCAGTGGTAAAATATTAGCATTAATTCTAATAAATCATTCTTATTTTTTAAAATATCGTGCTTTTTTTTTTTTTTTTGTTTATTTAATGAAATTTACAACTTTATACAAATACAACTAGTAAATATGCGCAAATTATAAATAATGGCATGTACAGGCTTGAAGAGATACTACCCAGTGGTAGCACTCTCTAAATAATTTTAAGTAAGAAGATCACGAGGCCATCTCCTTTTCAGACGCCTAGGAAGATTATCAGGGATCGAGGAAGAAGCAAGAGTGGAAACAAGCGGATTTGGATGGGACTGAAGTTTATCATGTAAGGATAGATATCTGGCTCGAGCTAAATCAGCGACATATGGTACATTAAGGTCTTTATGAATGGTTTTATTTGTGACAAATTATGGAGCATTAAGGATTTTATGGAGGATTTTGGATTGTAAGGATTGGATACGATAGGAATTCGATGGTTTGGTGGAGCCCCAAAGCTCAAGAATATCGTTCTAAAATTGTCCTAATTAGCATACTCTGCCTACCTTAGATAGAGTAAAATCAAAACAAGCTGTTTACGCACCCTTCGTGTCGGCACGAATGAATGGAAACATTCCTCCAATCCAAATTAGTATGAATTAAACAAGGCTGCGAAATCTGGTAATGGGAACGATCGAGCTTGAGTTCCTTATCGACGATGAAGTTTGGAAACAATTACTGCAATTATTCAGATTGAGCGGAATTTCCTGCGAAAGACAATGGTTGATAAATACAGCCGGGGTATGATAACATATTAAAATTGTTTCTTTCCATTTGTTTTTGTAGTAAAGAATGATCTGAGGAATATAATGGTGTTATTATGCGGTCCTTGTACCCGTCACGGGTCCTGGGTTCGGTTCCGCCGCCTTCCCACGGATCGGGTCATTTCTTCTTGATTCCGAAGAACGAAACAAAGATCGTTAAGAATATACAAATTAGGAGGATGAGGATTTTTTTTTCGGACGTTTTAATTGCTAGAAATTATGAAGCGAAATTAGAGATTGTTTTCAGATAGTGTACACAATGGTATAATAGCCATCAATATTGAAGGAAAATGGCTTTAGTAATAAAAGTGAGGATAAGAAAATCTAAAAAAAACTTTTCTCAGTACTGTCTTGGGATAATTACATACATACATATATATATATATATATATATATATATATATGGGGCTGGGGTAGCCTTGCGGGCTAACGTGCTTGTAATAAGTAATCAAAGTTAAGCAACGCCGATCTTGGCCTAGCACTTGGATGGGTGACCGTCCACCAAGGAAAGCCACGCTGACCAAGATTCCTCCTCCGTGAGGCCCGTCAGGCTACTGGAGGCAACTTCCACTGATCGGACGTAGAATAGATGATCCTACCCCGTACTTTAAATCGGGAATCAGGGTGTGGACTAGGAGACAAAGATCTTCTAGGTCTGTAGCGCCAACCAAACAATATATATATATATATATATATATATATATATATATATATATATATATTATTAATTTTTTTTTCAGTTGGCATTACCATGTAGATTTTTTGCCATCCTAACGAGTCTGCTCCATCTCTGCCTGTCTTGGCTCTTTCCGTTTATCTGCACGCAGCTCTATTGTATCTTAGTTTATTCTGTCTATCCATCTGCTTTTTTGCCTTCCACCTGGTCTTTTACCTTTTATTAGAGGCTTCCAGATAGATTGTTACGAGCTAAATGTCCCGTCCATCTTAACCTCCTTGACTTCATATCATATTGATTGAAACTCTGTAAGCAGTTCTTTATTGGTCTTTTTCCTCCATATGATCTGATCCCAGAGCGCTCCCGGTATAGTGCGGAGGATGTTTTCTCAAATCTATATATATTAATTGGCTCGGGCGAATATTTTACAGAATATATTAGTGCACAATATATATATCAAATGACAAAATAATAACAAAACAAAATAATAGAACGTATCATACAAAAGGAGAAATCAGTTATCATTTACCAAGGAGATAACAATGAATTTTTATTTCATTAGTAAATGATAACTGATTTCTCCTTTCCGATAATTTCCCTCTCAACACCATACTTAAACTTTCAAACTGCTATACAACCAAAAAGAGTACAACCTCCCCTTCTCTCAACTCCCCACAACCACCTACCACTCCTTTCATATACAAATCTCTCTCCTATATTCCTATTCTCTCAGATAATATACAAAAATTAATAAAATCGACTATGACCAACTTACGTCTTGGCCTTAAGTCCCATAACAAGCTTTCTTTCCTTTTCACCAACTTGAAGGATCCCATACTTTTACAACACCGATCTAACGTACTTGCTCCACTCCTAATTGTAATAGCTCCTGTATTGGCGGAACCAAAAACCATCTCAAAAACCGCATTTCTCAACATAAAACATCCGTAACTTCCCGGAACCCTTACACCTCCAAACTATTAGAACCCTCAACCATTCAGTTGATTTTGAAAAACCTCTATTCTTGCCTAGGTCCCTAACCATGAAAAAAGACTCATTTCCGAATCCATCCACATTAACATGGAACAGAATCCTGTTAATCATAACTGCATTTCTTTAGACACATTTTATAATGCAACGGTCAACTATTAAATATTCAAAAATAAATTTTAAACATCATTCATGTTTGAAACCAACGTGTTTACAAATTTCATTAAGCTGTATCTTTACTAATAATAACCGATTTCGATGATTTCTTTCCTTTTGTGGGGAATATAGTAATCTTTTGAATACTGATACCGCTTATCGCTACTGATATTCGCTATCCACAGAAGACACGACTAATTATCGATGTTTTCATCCTCTCTTCTCCACTTTGGGTTTTGTACTCTTGAGGGAAGATCCTCTCATCTTCCCTTTGCAACTACTCTCGATTTGTATCCATATAACACTACTTTGTTCGTACGACAGTTCTTTTCTGAACAACCATTATACCATAGCATAAGACTTCTTCTAACGATCACTTCTTTCTGCAGGTGTTAAGGAGCGGCGAAGGAAGTGAAGAGAAGACAGATCAGAGGAAGGGCCGAGACGGTTGGGGCCCCGGCGGCTGGGAGACCAGGAACGGAGTGTCCTCGTTCGGATGGGACTCGAGGAGGCCGATATCGTGTCCCAGGTGCTCCCAGGATGGGGAGTACAGGGGAAACGGCTACGATAACCTGAGTCCTGAGTGGCAGCAGCGCGAGCAAGGCAAGCACTGGCCTCAAGGTGAGTACATCACATAGATTACTATAACACAGAAACCGTATAGCATTACGATCCAATTGGCAGATTGATAAATACCATATAAATCATTATCAATACACTCTCTTTCGGTTAGAATAGAATAACTTTATTCGGAGACAAAGTCCCTTAAGAATAACAAAATTGTAAAAAAAAAAAAAACTTCTGCCTAAAGGTCTATTATATTAAGTAAAAACATCTGGTGTGTCCACTCACACGACTTTCCTACCTATTTCAGAAACGTTTTTATATCTTTATATATGTTCATAAAGAAACAAAAAAAAGATTGAACTAGATTTATTTTCCTAAAAATTGATCAAAGAAAAGATTTGAGTACGATTTATTTGATAAACTAAAGCAATGTAAACCGGCTTAAGAAAGATCAGTGTAAAAATTTCAATACTCTCTAATATTGCTGATCAAAAACTTTTTGCCATAGCTTAGTATTGTCCAACAATAATTTCTGTTAAAAGTAGAGGAAATAGTGAAGCTTATGTGATACGGGCAACAGATTTTCTTACTTGGTTATCTATGTTTTTTCTCTCATTCACCCCTTTCTGACACCAGGATATGAACCCGTAATCTTACATTGGAAATAGAATAGCTGTAACTTCGTTAATAGTTGCCAGAAATGAACGATTTTTATATAGTTTTGTAGGGAATTTCATTACCTTTCAAAAAGCAGGCTAAACGGTTTACAGACAGACAGCAATACTTTCCTTACCTAGTATAGGTAGGGAAGTAACAAAAAAAATGTAGCATCAAGTAAACTAACTAAGAGTATATACAAAACAAATACAACTATGAAAAACTTTTAACAATATGAAAAACAAAAATTGAATCTAGGTAAAAAATCCATCGAAAGTGGTAAAATTGTAAACGTATTCACTTATAACGGATAATAAAAAAAAATTTAAATTCTTTTAACAAATAAGCACTAAGTTTTTACTAGAAATGTAAAGTTGTATTTGTCATTTAAAAAATGTTCAAGTTGGTATATTTATAATCGTACCGTAAAAGAGAAAACAAAATTAAAAAGAAGAAGAGAAAGATGGTAATCCAAATACAGGAACAGTTGCCAGATAAAGATTGTATGTAGGTACATCAATTAAAGAGAATGATAATAATATTTTATACTGTAATGTATTACACTATCATGATCCATTATAGTAATTGAAAATTTTGGCAATTCACTTTCCAGAGTTAAGCCAATTTTTTTTTCGTTTTAATTTGACCATGACTAATGAGTAAAAAATTAATCTGAGTAATGATTATTTTTCTGACTAAAAATTTTAATCGTTTGCAGTTTCTAAAAATAATAATTACTTTCAAATTATTTGTTTATATTAATCGCGACTAATGACTAAAAATTAGACATTAGTCATGATTATTTATTTTTCTAAAACTTTTACTCGTTTGTAGTTACTAAAAAAAATATTTCTTTCATTTTTTTTATATGAACCACGAATCAATCATCATTAGGCATGATTATATTTTGTCACTAAAAATTAATTGTTTTCATGATTAATATTTGTTGTTCATGGTTAATATTTGAGCAATATTCATCGTAAGCTACTAAAATACAGTACAAAACTTTCATAAATAAACGAAAAGTTTTTAAAAATGATCAGTCATTATATGAAAGTTGTTATAAAATAAACATGAATTAGTCAATCTCGACGAACTATTATTTAATGGAACATAAACAAAGTTGTTGAATAAAAGTTTAAAAGTTTTTATCAGTTCGCCTTTCGTATTTCTTTAAGATATGTTAATATAAAAATGAATACTTAACACTAATACAGATCTTATGAAAGTGTTATTGCTTCATTAAATATTAATTCGAATACATTTTTATCCGATTGATATGTTAATTTTATATCAATGATGAAAAATATATTAGGATTTTTTAGTTCTTTTTCAATTGAATAATATTCTAGTAGCTTTGATTACGCTTTTATGCATTATTGATAATTCCGAATAAAAATTTAGTCATTTATTTATTCAAATACATTTTTAAAACGACTAATGGCCAACTCTGAACCTACGAAAAGTTTATTATTTGCTATATTTCTAACAAAAACAATTTTTATTATGCTTTTAAAATGAGAAAAAATCTGTAGAACTAACAACCAATGAAGTGTCTTGGGTTTTGTACAATGTGAGGAAGTACAACGCCAACGATTGTGCAGGGAGGTGATTGGGCTGATGTCACGCTCAACCGCCAGGTTTTCTCTTTTGATTAATTATTTAATTAAGAGTAACAAATTTATAGAGGCTGGGTTTGTCCCAGGAGCGTCTCTCGGCACCAGAGTCGATCCACGTCTGATTAAAAATTACTAGTCATCAACCGGACTCGAACCTGAGACCTTGATCTCTGGAAGTCAGTGCTCACTGACTGAGCTACCCCGCTCCCTTTTTAGATGAAATATCAACATATTATTGGTTCATCCATAAAAGCATTATTTTAAAAAAAATTCGTATTACCTAACCTTTAATGAAAATTCTCATAAATACATTATATACAGCATACATTAATGTTAAATATTTAACTTACAATATTTAATAAATCCAAGCAAACATGCAGCACTTACCTGAAAAAAAATAAAATAAAAACACTTAAATTTTTATATTTGTATTAAATACCAGGTTTAAACAGAAAAACAAGTTTTAAAAAAAATGTATTTAAACAGATATATTTTTATAATGCACTAAAATATAGTAATAAGTTTTAATTATAGTAGCAAATTATAGTTATAAATTATTATTGATAATTATTGAATTATAAAGTGGCTGATGGATCTTTTTTCTGTTAAAAAGACCTGATATATGTTATCAAGTGATCGATTTGGAAAAAAGATAACAAAAGCGACAGTATATAAATAAATTTTATTTTTAAAGTATGAAATTCTGACATAATAAAATAAATCTATATCTCGTAAAAACATTATATTATTCTTGTGTTTAAAACAAAACATATCTAATCGAGAAGAAAAAAAAAAATATTATGACTATTAATTATTTTAAAAGTTTTTTTTTCCTTTCCAAACCTAAAACAATTTATTTATTTAAGATTGGTAATATGCCATTTGTTATTAATCATAGATGAAAAAATAGTATAAGTATTACATACAAAAAGACAAAACCTACTTAAATTTTTGGTTGTTGATGGATTCTGTAAGCAATTATTTTGTAATTATTATAACATTATTTCTCTGCAATGCACAAAATACGATGAAGCAAAGCGATAAAACAGAACAAAATTTTCACTGATATAAAAATGAAACAAAACAGTATAAATACGATTACTAGCATTAGATAACGATGAAGATGAAGTTCTGGTTCTACGAAAAATACAAAAGTTGTAACAAAGAAAACATCAACAGTTATATGAAGCAACTGCGCCAGATAAAATAAGGAAAAGTGATTTCCAGTAACAGATTAATTCCGAGAGGAACTGCGATTTTCAGTAACGAATGTAATCGATGATTTAACATTCCATTAGCCCTTTGCTATTTCCAGTAACGGATTGAAACCATAAGGACTTTTTAAAAATATAACAACTTTTTGTGAGGACTTTGCCCCTAATCCAAACATTTTGTATTGATGGTTAGCGTTGAAGTTATAAAAATTAAGTATAATTAATATTTAGAAAATTCAAACGTGGTAGATAAATTTTTGGCAATGCCGATAGTCGAGGGGAGATTTCTGCTATTCGAGGCGGGGATTTCTTAAGTTGGACCGAAGCCAAGCTGGCGAAGCAGTTTGTCAACGTTGTTCAAAGCACCTACGAAATATAGCCTTCAAACAACAGCCAGAAAATCGACCATCGTCTCCCTGCCCGACCTGAAAAGTTTGATTGTCCACACTACAACATTCAACCTTCTTTTTTCATAAGTACATGACTAGAAAAATATATGGAAGGGAAACAACTGACAAGGGATCTAATAAAGGTTTAAGAAACTATAATATAACTAGTAGGCCCGTGCGAAAAATTCCCACAGCATATTGTTATCAAATGTCAGATTAATAATAAAAGAAAATAATGCAACGTATCAAAAGATAAAGAAATAAAAAATTATGTTAAATCTTCATTTTTGTTTGGAACCAACATTACAGTTACATATTTCAGTAAGCTATATCTTTGCTAAAAATTGTCCGATTTCAATGATTTTTTTTTTTCCTTTTGTAGGGAATTAAGTAATCTTTTCTATAATCATGGGCATAACCCCAGTTATCTATAATCAGGGAAAAGTGTATAATTTTTTAGTTATTCGTAAATAAAGTTTGTTTTCTTTTATAACTTGTTTGCCTGAATTTTCGGGGTGATTGGACTATTTTGTCCGCCTGAAGGAGAAGGAAGCCTTCGAAATTGGTGGCTCAATCTTGAGATTTGGTGAAAAATTGACGATGATATGGCTTGCCGATCAAAAACACCATCGATAAATAATATGAACTCCTCCTCTCTCGATCATAGAGACCTCAAGTCAGCGAAATGAGATATGTATTCAATGACAGTACAACAATTAATGTAAGGTTGTGTGGATGCGAACCCAATACCTTGCGTTATCTCGAAAATAGTACGTTTTTAAAAAAGCAGGATCCGATAATTCCGGAGGAACTATCCGGGTCTTGCTGTACGCATCAAAATCTTCTAGGTCCAATTTGTCCCGTATCGATATACAGACCTACCACTATTCAGGTATTGAACCTAGCAAAATGTTTGTCTCGACTTCATTTATTTTAGAAAGAAAAACAAAAGTGGAGAATACGATTCGCTAACCCACCGTGAAATTCTGAATCCAACGGTTCCCAATTCATGGTATTTGAGCATGACAGGAGCTTATATTTGGTAAAAAACCAATTTCGAGCCTTACGGTAATAATATATGCACGGATTTAAACTTTGGATATTCAATAGACGATATATGTATCTATATCTACATCTCCACCTGTCATGAGAGTGACAATCATTAGATTTGATATCGTAAATATAGATCGTAATGGCATAGCAGGCATCCAGCAGATACTGTTCCTGGTCTTTGTTTTATTCCATAAATCTGGGAAGGAGATCTCTTATCCAGCTCCTCTTCAGTATACTCCTAATGGACATGTCAACGGTGCCTATGTCCCTAACGAGTCTGTTGTTGTATCCTTGTAGTTTAACATAAAATCGTGAATAAAGATTGTGTATGTATCTACAACTAACTATGTACAACTATAGTTAGTTGTTATGTAAAGTTTTGTTGTTTACGTACCAGGGAGCTGCTGTTATTAGTCGTAAATTTTTGGACTGGAAAGATTCTAGTTTTTGTGAGTATTTTTTACTGAACCTAATATCTATGAGAGGAATGTCCAAATGGGTTTAAGTAGGTATGTGTATGTATTAAGTTTTTGTTTAGATTTGCAATTTTGATATGGAAAAAAGATAGTAAAATGTTTAATATTGTTCGTTTCTTTGTTGACGTGTGAACTCCAGATCATTCTTCTGTCGAATTCTTTTGGATTCTTAAACCTCAATACAAATAAAAAACAGTGACGAGGTACTTCAAAATTTTGTTCATATGATAACACTTCGAGGGGGTATGAATATTTTCAAAGTGTTTATAATTCACAGTAATCATAATAAACAAATAGGTGAACGCGGTTTTTCTTGTTCCTGAAATAGCTTTTATTATTTATTTTATTACTCAATGAATTTTTAATGGGACATACAAGGATGAAAAATATATTATGAAATCTTTAATCCGTACTTCTTGCTTTCTTGGTACTACAGGTCCAGGAGAAGGCTCTGGTGACAGGTATGGGGACAAGAGAGTATGGAGCGGGACCATCAGGCCGATCGAGAACCAACCTGGAGGACTCGTCACTAACTGGATGGGAGGTCCTTCCAGGTGGAGGGATCCATGGGAGCAGAGGGATGTACGATACTGGCACTCCACGGGTGAGTACAGAACAACATTTCTTTAAAGTGGAAAATTTTAGCTTTATTTATATTTATATTTATTCAATAGAATATTAATAATAATGTACATTATATATAACACGATACTACCAATAACTTCTTCAGCTATCAGAAGCTATTGATTTTAAGGATTAAGCTATTCATGGAGAAGTGATGAATCCCAATTTAAGTGATAATAACATGAAATAATAATAAAGGAATGAGATGGTCCGGGGTGGCGGTCATAAATAGATTAAATAGTGGCAAACTATTATATTTTATGGATTTTAATAAAATAGTTTTGTCTCCACTATTTAGTCTATTTATTACCGCCACCCCGTCCATCTCCTTCCTTAATAATACATCCTTAACGGACAACTATTAAGTATTCAATATGAAATAATAACAAAAAACAGTTTTATACATATGTGCAATCAAGCCTATTTATAATTTTTAGGGAACTGAGTGGATAGAAAGTAGTTTAGTAGGCAGGATTTAAATGTGGAGAGGGTATTAAGGCGACGGAAATTGGGAGGAACAGAATTCTATAAGAATGAGGATGGAATAATGAAACATATATCAAATGCTGCAATTTGGTGGACCGTAGAGGGCAGCATGGCCGAGCATAAATACTCTGTATAGCCTAGAACGCGTGGAAGGACAAGAAAGAAAAAATAGGGTGGACTGAAGTATATAAATATGCACAGCGAAAACGGGTATTGCGGGAATAAACAGAGGATTTGAATTGAAGGGGCACAAAGATTAGTGTTGCCCAAAATCGGTATTGCTCTTGAACTTTGACCAAGACCAAGGCCGCCTGACTGTTGCAAGACCAACACCAAGAGTGAATAAAAAAAATCGATTATTTAAATAAAAATTTAAGGCAAAATAGTTACTAATACTTGACAATCATAGTTACTATATATTGATAATCGGTATAACCAATATACTTCTGCATTTAACTTCTCTAATTTTTCATTCGGGCTTTGTTAGGTTTCTCCTATCTAAAAAATTATAGTAATATCTCTACAGCAAGAAGCTAATAAGTAACTGCAAGACTGTTGGGAGACTCTTGTGCAAGATTACGACCATGACCAAGACTGAGTTTGCAAGACCAAGACTCGGTCTCGCATTTGGTCAACTCTAACAGAGATATATGATGGATCGGATAACTTGCAAGAGGAAGAGATTCCAGTTATTACAACGATAGAAATAATAAAAGCACTTCATCTTTCTATAAAAGAAAAGAGAGATAACTATATTATTGAAAGGCTTTTAAGGTTTTATGGAATAATTAAACTTGGACTCGATTGACAATCTCTGGATGTAGTGTCTTAAGTATATAAGTCAAGTATTAATCATAATT
This sequence comes from Nezara viridula, assembly GCA_928085145.1. Taxonomy (NCBI): domain Eukaryota; kingdom Metazoa; phylum Arthropoda; class Insecta; order Hemiptera; family Pentatomidae; genus Nezara; species Nezara viridula. The sequence goes on along the minus strand of OV725083.1, from coordinate 46,749,732 downwards.
GTACAATAATTAACTATACGCATTCCCTTATTGGGATGAGTTCATACATCAAGTTCATCATGCCGTGATGAGTGATTTGTACCAAATAAAACAGTATTATACCTTCAATGCTAGACTTAGCCTATTATACATAGTAACTATTATGTAATCAAATGATAAAAGGCACAAGCAAATAATTACTGAAACAGGGATCAGAGAAATCAGGCTGGGAACTAAGTTCAGAACTCTGGGCGAGCCTTTGATCAGAGCAACACATACATTATCCCTTCACATGAAATCCCTTTTGAATAATTATCATTAACTATACCGAGATTACATCATGCCTTGTAATAATTAATACAATTTATTTTTGATAGTTCAATTTCATAAAATAATATAAATTAAAATAAAATAAATTTCGAGACTACAACAATTATATGTTGTTCAGAAGTATCTATGAAGACTAAAAGATGTATTTAAAAAATTATATGTAATGTCAAAACTATTTATTGGGCTGATAACTAAATGATACATCGCTGCCAAAGAGACAAGGAACACTAGAAGTCTACCGAATCCTACCGAACATACAGGGTTTTTCAGGATTGTGACCAAACTGCAAAAATGAACTAAGGACCAAAACCAAAAAAAAAATCCTCTGATGGTATGTTCGCGAACGCTTAGTTTAGGAGATATTCACACCTAAAAACTTTCGTTCTTATGAATTATTTAGGTTACATGAAACAAATAAAATCTATTTATTTGTTCTAATTACTTTAATAATTAGATGTAAACATTAACATTCATATTAAATGTTGTTCAAAGTCATTTCCTTGAGCAAGTGAGGCTCGGCATTTTTCTTCAACATCAGCAGTGGCAGAACGGTACTGAATATGTGTTATTGCTTCACATGATTCATTTATCCTTCTTCGTAAAGAATTAAGGTCATGGACCGGACTTGCATAGACTTTTTATTTAATGTACCACCCCAAACAAAGAAACCCAATGGTGTCAGTTCTGAAGAGCGTGCAGGCCAAACCACTGGTTCTACACGGCCAATCCATTGATTGGGATATGGGATATGAGATATGATTGAGCAAGTTCGGTTAATTTCTTACGAAGAAGGATAATTGAATCTTGTGAAACAATAACACATATCCAGTGCAGTTCTGCCATTGCTGCTGTTGATGAAATATGCCGAGCCTGTCTTAATGCTCAAGAAAATCACTTTGAACAACATTTAGTAGGAATGTTAATGTTTAAATTTAATTAATAAAGTAGTAAGACCAAATAAATATGTTTTATTTGTTTCATATAACGTAAATAATTCATAACTACGAAAATCTTTAGGTGTGAAGATCTAAACAAAGCATTTGGAGGGATATTTTCAGAAGAAATGTTTTTCTTGTTTCGCGTTCCTTAGTTCATTTTTGCAGTATGGTCACTTAACCCTGAAACACCCTGTATATATATATATATTTATTTATAAAGGTATATAATGATAAGATATTTGAAACCATATCTGACAAATTGATTTAAATATTATGTGTTTGCAAAAAACATTGATATCTCACCTAATAAAGAAAGAGAAAAATAGCTATTGTGAGACCAACTGTCTTAAGAAAAACAGGATGTTACAGAAAAAAAAAAAATCACTTCTAGCCAAAAGAACTATAACATTAAAAAAACTTAAGTAAACTAACAATATATACAAAACGAAACTAATGAAACTATTTACAAAATACTTAGAACTATATACAATACAAAAAAGAAATGAAACAAAACAATCACTGATTAGCTAAAAAGAAGGAAAATTATAAAGAAATAAAACAAACAATATAAGATAGACAATAAAAAAAAAAAAATTCTTCAAATAGATGAGCATCAAGTAAAAAAAAAATTAAAAGATAAAGAAACAAAGATTAATATATATTCTATATTAGTAAACATTAAAACATTTATAAAAAAAAGATAAATGAAGTAACGCTAAGAGCTTATAATTCTTGTAGAACACAACCGACATGGTATGAAAAAAATATTCCAGAAAGTAGAGGAGAGGGCAATGAAAGACTTTCGGGAAGAGGCAGATCTGTGAAAAGGAGTATAAAGGTTAGAAAGTCGGGATCCTGTGATAAGAGGATGGACAGAGGCCTTGAATTGGAGAAGATTATAGTCGTAGGAGTGCATACATACATAGCATATAATTACCCTTACAAACATATATACATTATACTTATTACCCTTATGAAAAATATAATTATCCTCAAAGCGAGACATGTGTAAGTATTACATCGCTTTCATATAAAATTTATAAAATATACTGTTAGAACGAATATACTCCTTTTTATGGAGACGCAGAGAGAAAACCTTGGAAGAAGAACCTTGCCAATGACAGAAACGTCGTCTGGAAACACCTCCCTGCATGCTGTAAGGCAGCGGAAGAAAAAAAGAGATAAAAAAAAAAAAAAACGAAACTTATAGTTAAATTAATCAACTTACGCATAATAATGTGATATAGTTTGAACTAATGTCAATTTTTGGGAATAAGAGGATAATCCTAAATTCAAACCAAAAAAAAAAAAAGAATTTTTTGGTTCTCTATTATTAAAGCATCTGTTATTCACAAAGGACATTGAAAATAACTACAGAATACCATCTATTAACAGCTGTTGCAATGTCGCGCCAGTTGAAAAGGGCGTCTTCCTAGAGCTCCTAGCCAAACTACCTCAGCAGCTATTTCTGCACCAATGAATTAATTATAGCTCCCCTTTTGTCAAGGCTCCTGCAAAGATGAACTCCTCCATCTCCTCATGAATATTTTACCGCCTCAGGATTCCAATTCTCCTACCCTGTCTAGCCGCCTCAGGCGCAAACCAGACAGGTAAGTAATGTTTCAAGGCTCCCATGGACTATTCTCCTTACTTTCCAGCATGGTATATAACATGTAAACATCTATTAAACAGATTGAAAAGGTGAAGAATTTCGGAAAAATCAAGCATACAGATAGCCTATATTGCTTTATTATTTTCAATAATTAACTATTCCAATCAACCAAAAAGTTCAAAAACACAACCCTCCCTCAAATTTGAGATTTTACGTTTGAGGATAAGCAGGAATTCGAAAATCGAATGAAATTTTTTTTTGTCCGTCAGCCGTCCCTGCATTTTCTCCGAGATTTAAATTCAGAGGTCACCCGAGCATTAACGACATATACTATCCTATATACTATCCACCCTTTCCTTCCAAGATGGAAGCCGAAATACTTGTGTTGCTATAGACAGTAACGTCTAAACCAATGTAGATAGATACATAGAAAATAACTTTATTCTGGAACACAGTCCCTTGAGAACAACAAAACAGAACAAAATTATAAGATTAAATCTGGTCAAAATCAAATCAATCGAGAAAAAGAAATAATATAAAGAAAATATAAGGTAAACATTCTATATACAAAACAAACGATACTATATATTAAACAATTAACACTATGACAAAACACTTAAAGCTATTTGCACTGATAGACCAGTATACACTTTTAAGAAAACAATAAAGAATTAAAAAATATATCAAATTCTTTATTAAAACCAGCTTTGTGTTTCTGTTGAGAAAACAGAAAGCTGAATCTGACAATATAACGTGCCTGATTAATATATAATTACATTATCATTTAGCATTGATATTTGACAATGAAATAAATGTATGTTGTCGAATGGTTAGCAACTATCTGACTATTTTTGGGATAGGAATTGGAATAGAAGGGTTTTGAATGTGGATATGGATCGGGAATGTAGAATTTTGATAGGGAGGGAATTCCAGAAATTGACAGAGCGAGCAATAAAGGAGTTTTGGAATGAGGCAGATCTGTGAGAAGGCATGTAAAGGTTAGACGGTCGAGATCTTGTGGACAGGGAATGGACTGAGGATTTGAACTGGAGAAGGTTGTAGGCGTAAGAAGGACGATGATTTTGATGATTTGGTAGAGGAACGTACCTAGGAAATATTGTCTTCGGAAGGAGGGGAAAAGCCACTTTAACTTATGTTAATATTGAGTTATGGTTATTTGAAAGTTTATGAAATTTCCTAAAAAAAAAAATCGTTACAATCGGACAATTTTGTGCAAGGGTATCGTGTCCAGATATATGTTTTATGTTCTACTGCAAAGGCCATATTCTTTGTTTTGGTTTTGATCTATGGAAGTGTTATTGAAGCAATCCTATTATTTTTTAGCAAATTACTAATGCTTTTATTTTTTGTTACTTTATTGTATGTTACTGGGAAGGAAATGTTACTTTAGATGTATAATTGTTTGGAAATAATAAACCATTATGAAATAATTTGCAGCGTTTTTTTTTTTCTATGGAAATGACAAAGATGTTCATATTTTTGAAATTACATTTATATTTATATTTATAAAAACTATTTATATTTAAATAATTTGAATATTAAATAATTTATATTTAAATAATTTATATTTAAAAATATAAATTTACATTTATATTTATAAAAACCGTTTCTTAACAACTGACATTTTTTTTTTTTAATTTTGTTTATAAATTGATTGAAAGGCTGAATGGAATTAATATTATACTCCAAACCACTACGAAGTAATTAAAAGTCAGCATGAACTGATGGGTGCAGTCAACTGCAGGTGATGCAAAAAAACAGACCCCTCGTATTCACATCGTTCAACCATTGCCTAGATCGTAGCCTAATAAATCTTCCAGAATAATTAAAAGCAATTTGAGGAACTAGATGATAATTGAAACAATGGATGCAAATAATTCATTTTGTTTGAATATAATTTCGAAAATTCTTTAAGATATGAAACATAAAACATTAATAAAATCCGTATTTCTTTCCCGTCAGTAAAGTAAGTATTTTGTTAAATTTTGGAAACCGCTCATAAGTTACTTTAATCGGTTTTGGATTCTGAAAGCTCTGAGTATTGTCGATGGATTTAACGATATTGTAACATAACTAAAAGACTAGGATGATAACGGAATGAATGGTTGAACGAAGAAGGGAAAGAAGTTTAGTAAAGAAAATATGTTTATGAAATTAGACTGAAACAACATAAATAGATGATTATAAATTAATGGAAAAAAACAACAACAAAAAAAACAAACAGTTTTCACAAGGTTAGGGAACAATGGGAAATATAACCGTAAACATACTAAACAGGACGATACAAAGGGAAGCAAAATATTTTTCAACATGTTATGTTACATTTCTCAGATGTTTTAAAAGAAGAGCATGTTCCATTCTTTTAACAATTGTTATTTCCGAGCGTTAGAGAGAAATTTTAGCTGAATATTAACTCGAAGAGTGCAATGATCTTCCATTCATTTCATGACCGTTATGAACAACAGTCCTGTTTAAAAATGTTGGAACTTGATGTAAAATTGAATCTCCAACGGCCTTTTAACATTATTATTATTTTTATTTAACTTAATTTTAAAAATGTATTCATTTTTTAGAAAATATATGATGTTTTTTTATAAGAATTCAAACAATAACCGACCGATACATGCGGGCACATTCTATTAATGCTCTTAAATTTCATGAACATACACTGATAATTTACTAGTTGTTCATAACTATTATTATTACGACAGGTAGAGATAATTTATAAATATTTGGAAATATATAAAAATAGGTGTAGTTTGTAAAAATAGATGTTGTTTGTAATGGACAGATAGAAGAATTCAGGATAATGAGATCAAGAATATAAATTTTTTTTTCTTAAGAATTAGAATCATAGAAACATTTAGTACAGACCACTTTTTATCAAATTATTAACATCCGCCTGAAACTTCGTATCCTACAACTTTTTTATTTATGAAAAAATTCTGAATTGAGGCGTCTTCAATCAAAACTTTGTCAACTTAGTTAGGTACTAGAAAAACTCGTTAATACCCATTTCCACTTAAATCGTAAGATAACATGAGAAAAAAAAAAAAAAAAAAGTGGCCTATGAAAATATTGAGCCATTTGGTGTAACTGTTTGTGTAACCCTCAATATGTCAAAATAACTATGCCATAAAGGCGAAATGGCGTAATATTTTTATAGGCTACCTTTTTTTTCCATTTTGTTATCAAATTATCTTAAGATTCAAGCGGAAAGCAAACGAGTATTTACGAATTGTTGGTACCTTATTAAATAGACAAAGTTTGCCGACCTCCAGATTGAAAACACCTCATTTCCGGGAATTTTCGTAAATGAAATAGTCGTAGGTTACGATGAAATGAGGATATTCAAAAAGTTTCAGGCGGGCGTTAATAATTTGATAAAAAGAGGTCCTGTACTACGGACTAATTCGGAAATACCAAAAATTATGAAACAATTCATTACTCTTTTATGTCTCATTTTACCCAGATAGTCTTCCAAACATCCGTAATGTTGGGAAGAATGAAGAAGGAAACTATTATATGACCGCTACTTCGAGCAAATGAATAAAGGAATCTTGGGGTTTAAAGATTGATATAGATTTTCGAGGGATTTGGAAAAGATGGTTGTTTGAAATTAGACATTGATCAAAGATAAGTCCGATTCGAACAAGAATGTTATTGAGGTATAGTAATAGATAATTTTATGATCTTAATCCATCAATGACATGTTGTCTTTTAGATGATTTCATAAGTTACACAATAGACTTAATCCGTAACCGATAATAATGACATTAATTTTATGCCCATTTGAGCAATTGATCTTATTAAATATTCCAATTGGTTAACCATGTATTGATAATTCTCATGACCCAAAGAACAAGGCTATTTCCTGATAGCTTAGAAATATTTATCTAAAAGCATCGACAGGATACAATACCCTTTATCAGGACTTGAGGTACAATAAGAGATTTCGACAAATTCTCCGTTTCCCACAGGCCTCATATCAACAGTAATGGATAAGAATTCCAATTATTGATAATTTCCTTTGTAGACATCTTACGATTTTCTTCACCCCCTCTACAATTACTGGGTAGATTTACCCCCGTGGCCCTAAGAACAAATCATTCTTGCAGTTGCATTCTTGTAGTGACTCTCTTGTCAGGAAGACCTAATCCATGATCTTGTCTTGTAGCCGACTTGGAATCAATTTTTGTAGTCAATCAATTTAATTATAGCATAATTTAGTTGTTAAGATGCCATATATAACAGACATGTTAACAACTTGTGACTTCGATTCCTTAACTATAATAATGGATTGGAAGTTAAGAGCATTAGTCAAGTAAGAGTTGAAGCAATCAGGAACGACGAATGGTATCGTATCTTCTCAGATATTCCGTAATCCTACGAAGCGGACTTATATATAAATATAGCAGGTCTTCGATATAATTTATAATAATAATTAGGTTAATTTCGAGATAAATAAAATAATTTGACCGTTATATAAGAATGTTTTTAAACTTTTATGGACTGGAGGCGGTAGAGAGGTTATGAGAAACTAATGCGGAGCACCATTTTTCCTTGAGAGCATCCTTTGTCCGTCCGTTCTCTATTCTTAAGAATAATATGTACTTGAAAATCGTGAAGTGGATCAGCATTCAGTTTTATCAACATTTCCCTGATGGGAAGAACCTGATTAAACATCTAGGCGGCCTTCGTTGTTCTATTCATAATTCTGCTTCCTTTTTCATGACGGAGAGAGAGGTATTCACGATTTATTTTTTTAAAAAAAACAGGAAAAATTGAACTTTTTAAAGTTATGTGTGTGTGTCTATATATATATATATATATATGGATTAAATTTTTCAGATTTCTATATGTTCAGAAATTTTGACAACTTTCTTAAAGTTATGGGATTGATGATAACACGTCTAAGAAAATGTATAGAAAATGAGGATAAATATTTTAAATAAAAGAATTTAAATATAGATAGATAGATAGAAAATAAAGTTTATTTTGGGACGAGGTCCCTCATGAATAACAATTATGAGCAAAAAAAATAAAAACCACATCTGACCAAAAATTACATTAATCAAAATTAAAGAATATATACAATATCTTCAGTGAAAGTATATTGAAACAAAGAAAAAGTAAAACCTTTTTGAAAAAAAGACAAACATTATTTTAATGAAAAGAAAAACGGAAATCAGGTAAAATAAAAAACAAAATAACATAAGCATGGGTTGATTTTTAAAATTGAAACTCGAACAATTTCAACAACCATTCGCCTCAGTCAAAATTTGTTTCCACTGTACTACGTCATTTTGGGATGTGAGAAGGAATTGGTAGAGACGATATTTGATTGAGGACAAGGAAGAGGCATGGCGGATATCAGACGGCTTGGAATTCCAGAAGGTAGTGAGTGCATCACATGCGTAAATGTGGGACACATGAGACCGCCTCGAAATACCAAGACATATCTTAAGCAGGAATTCATGGGTCGCTTCAATATATTACTATATACAGTGGCTCACAGTGACACACCCGTAAAAAACGAAAAAAAAAATACTTAAATGGTTACAGTAAACAAATAAAACCAGAAACCTTTCAACAGATGTATTTATAATCTCATTTTAACTATATACAAACTCCTTAAAATTAAAATCTTTATATGCGATTTTTTTTTTAATTAATTTTTAAAAATGGATAATTTTACCCCACAGTCAAAATGATAAACCCAATTCTTATTAACTTTTAAATAATATTAATTTAGTTCAATATCTTGTAGGTAACCCATAATTTTCTATCACTCATTTCAGTATGTTTGCAATGGAGTCTATCAATTTTTTGGTGATTTCCATAAGTTTTTTTTTTAAGTAATCTTAACTAGAAATTTGGTGTTCTCTTATTTCTGCCTCCAATTTTGCCCACAGTTGTTCTATCACATTAAGATCTGAAGACTGTGAAGAATTTTTATAACTTTGGGGCAGTTATAAATTCCTTAACTAACATGGCAGAGTGTTTGAGGTCATTATCCTAATAAAAACAAAATTTGCTGTTTAGCCCAAATTACGCACAATTTCTTTCAAGTTTCTTCTCAAAAGGTGTAGGAAACATGTATATTCACTATACTCTGTGAATATTACCACCATATGGTAAAGATTTCCTACACTAGAAACCGCCATAAATCCTCACACCAAGAAACACAACATAATAAGAGAACATAAAAAAATAACACTTTAATAGGATATTTATTGATTAATTTTACGACACGTTCTACTTTCGTTGAAAGTAACATTTGTCTAGTTTAGTATGGAGCAATGTTTAGTTACTTAAATCAATTTTTTTTTACGTTATCGCTTCCTATTCAACAAAAAACATGACTCGCATAAAAAACCACGAATCTTAAATTTTCCACTTTTCTGCTGGAAACTGGGTAATTGTTTATATGAATTTTTTTGTAGATCTTGATGTCTACTATCAACCTTTTAAATATTCCCCTCAATTTACGGGATACTCTGTATATAAGACTAATGAACAGTTGCGTGAGATTTGTAATGAGGTGTTCCGAGATACTCCCATGTCTCTTACCACTACACTGAGTTAGAGTGGCTCTTCCCCTCTATTCGAAGAAAATATTTCCTAGGTACATTCCTCTATCATATCATCAACAATCATCGGCCTTCTTACGCCTACAACCTTCTCCAATTCAAGTCCTCAGTCCACTCCCTTTTCACAAGATCTCGACCTTCCGACCTTTACATTCCTTCTCACAGATCTGCCTCGCTCCAAAACTCCTTTATTACTCGCTCTGTTAATTTTTGGAATTCCCTTCCTATCAAAATTCGGCATTCTTCATCCCTATCTACATTCAAAACCCTCCTATTCCAATTCCTGTCCAAAAAACAGTCAGACACCCGCTAATCTTTTATGTAAAATTACATATTATTCATAATAATGTATTCACATATAGCTCATAACTTAAATACTTATTATAGATTCGACTTCTTTTTTTTTTTTCAACAGAAACACAGAATTTACTGCTAAGAAGAATGTAATGTATTTTTTATTTTTTCTATTTTTATTATTTGGGTTTTATACAACTTAAGGAGTCATATCCCCAACACCCAAAAGCCACTGCTCCCTGCCCATCCAATCTCCTTCACGAAGCTCTCTGGCTGCCATGCTTTCCTCCACGTCCTCTATCCATTTCTTCTTTGGCCTTCCACGCTTCCTTCTTTCAGGTGGCATATAGTTATAAATTTTCTTTGGCCAGCGGTTCTCATCCATCCGCATTAGGCGGCCATACCACTTTAACCGTTTGGTCCCGATCAGGTGAAGGATGTTCTTTTGGCATCCGACCTTGTCTCTAATAGCTGCGTTTGGGATCCGCTCGATTCTGGATATGCCACAGCTTCTTCTCCAAAAATCCATTTCCATGGAAAGCAACTTATTTTCCATCTTTTTTGTCAGTGTTTCTAATTTTCAATTTAATTCTAGTTTCTAATCTTATTTCTTTACTCCATAGGGTTGAATTTATCGAACTTATTATTCTTTTCCCATTATTTATTTTATGTTCGATATCAACCTCGCTACCACCCTTTGAAGATAACCAGTATCCAAGGTACTTGAACTGCTGGCTGACATTTAGCGTCCATACTCTGTTTTACTTTCACTGATTTTCAGACCCCATCTGGAATACGTGTCTAGCAACTTCCTCATCATATAGGTAACATCATCCGGATCCGATGCGATTATGACTTGATCATCGGCATACTGCAAATTGTAGATGACATCATTCCCGATTTGAACACCCATTCCACAGCACGATCCTTTCCAGTTTTTAAGGGCTTGTTCTATATAAATGTTGAAAATCAGGGGTGAAAGGCAGCAGCCCTGTTTCAATCCTTTGTTAATGAAGAAGCTTCTAGACACTCTATCTCCTATTTTTATAGCCCCCGTTATATTTTTATAGAGCTCTTGAATTGCTCTGATGAGGTATCTCTTAATAGATGTGGCTTCCAAAGCTTTCCACAATTTCGCTAGAGGTACTGAATCATAGGCCTTGCGTAAATCTACAAATATCATATGGAGTTCACGGTCGTGGGCCATCCTCTTTTCTATAAGTTGTGAGAGACTAAAAATGTGATCAGTGCATTATCTTCCAGCTCGAAAACCCGCCTGTTCCTCGCTGATCTCTTCCTTTAAATCATTTTCAATTCTGCTTTTAATTATCCGGCCGTATAATCTACTCAGCGAGCTGGTATTTTTTCTAAAAGTGCATATTTATATTTTACCATCGTACATAATTAACATTGTCTTGGCAAGGTTTCAAGAGTTTTGTATATAGATTTTTTTATTTTTTTTTTATTTTGTATATATATATATAACTAATATTTTTTTTACTGATTTATCTTTATCTTTACTTTTTATGTTTGTTTTTATTTGGCCAGATATAACATTTTAATTTTGTACTTTTTGTTATTCTGAAGGGACTTCGTCCCAGAATAAAATTATTTTCTATTCTATTCTATTCTACATATATATATATAAGTGATCCTCTTAACTTTAAACTGATCAGCAGGGGGAGGCTACGCTGGAGGTTACGGCTACACACAAGGCTCCACCTACGGCTACTCGCAGGTCGGGGACAACAAGCCTACGACATACTACGACAGAAGCCGAGGGGAGACGGGCTATATCAACCACTACGACAGGAGGCCATGGGACGACCAATATTCCGGCCAGCAGGGATACGCAAGGGGTTGGGATTATTATGAGCAGAGGCCAGGAACTATTTCAGGAGGGGGGTATACCTATCGCCCCTCATCATCCTACCCTTATGACAGGTAATGTATCTAAAATAATACATTTAATAACGGTAACAACTTAAGTAACTATATCTTAGGGGGGCGGGGTGGCCGAATAGGCTAAAGCGTGTGCACAGCACCGCTAGTTGCCTGGCAACCGGATAACAGAGATTTGAGATGACATAAAAAGTACGAGTTCGCGTCCCGGTGCCGGAGGGGATTTTAAATTCCCCGCCCTCACCCCCCGGCCCGGGAAAATCCCGTATAGCCTAAAAGGCGAGGTAGGGAAGAACAAAAAAAAAAAAAAAAAAAAAAAAAAAAAAAAAAAATCTTAATATAGATTTAGTAACGAGATATCGTTACTTAGAGGTGTCTTACTTAGCGGTACGATATCTTCTTCCTTTTTATCATATCAAAATCTTTTTATGCTTAGTACATTCTGTTACTAGAAGATTTAATAATTTCAATTAAGGGATAAATAGCGAAATATTCGTCAACACTTCCTATTTCAGGATGGTCTTGAGATAGAAATAGAAATTGAAATAGAAAATCAACTTTATTCTGGGACTAGGTCCCTTGAGAATAACAATATTGTTGAAACCAATTGACCACAAAATTTGGCCAGATGACCTATTATAATAAAGAGTAACTACAATCTAAGTAATAAAATGAGTATATACATAGTTTTGGAGGGTATATTAAGGAAAGTAGATTACAATATTATATCAACGGTTACAATATTATAATATTGGTACAAAAAACAACAACATACTTATAACTAAATAAAATTGGAAATAAATGCTAAATAAGTTTTATAGTTAACCAATTTTAGTGCTCCAATATAATAAAAAAAATAAAAGAAAATAGCTAGAGTAAATAAATGAGATACTCCGAACACTTAGATTGCTTGATATGTTCGGATTCCTTTTCCATGAAATGCCTAGCATTTAACTTACAATAATAATCTATTTCATTTTAATTTATCTTAAAAACATGAAAACTTAATTTAAAAAATAATTAACAAATGCCTAGCGGATGTTCAATTTTCAAATATGTGCATTGTAAGATTCATGGCTAATAAATAATCATATAGTTATAATATTATTAAATGATTTATGGCGATTGGATATTCAGTCGCCCGAAAACATGTGTTTTTTAGAAAAAAATAGTTACGATAAATTATTACGAAGTTTATTTAACTTTTATTTTCTGCGAACTGGGATTTAAAATAATGTTAAGTGATTCCGTGAAATAAGGATTTAAAAAGACCTGCGATACAAGAAGGTTAAAACATAAGTTTTTTTTTGCATTTATTTTGGGCCTGTAACATCCAAGATTATAATTTTATTATTAATTAACATATCATAAGTATAATAATTAAAAGCATATTACAAAAATGTTTTAAAAAATATGGTTCTATAATTTCAATTGTTTCGTTCCTAAATCCGATTTCTATCAATGGAATCAAACATTAGACAATATCACATGACTAATCCTATACATAAGTTCTAAAAGGTGTTTTTTTTGTAGGTACGCCATAACTTCGTCAATTCTTCATCAAATCCAATGATTGACAACTCATTTTGAAGATATTCTTTTCCTTCACATGCGAAAATTAGTCCTATCCCTCCGAAATTTCTGGGGGAAAAAGTGATGAAAGAAAAGAAACTTTATTCGCGAATAACTCAAAAATTATTTTACCCATAATTATTAGATAGATTACTCAATTACCTACAAAACAAAACAAAAATTGTTGAAATCGGACAATTATTAACAAAGATACAGTCCATTAGTTTTGGTATACTTAATCATTTTTCCTCTTTAGATATCTTGCATTTACTATTCTACTACACTTTTTTCCCTGGCTGATATATTAACTTTATCATTTCTAAATGGTATTTGTTTGTTCTTACGTTTTATTCTTTTTAATAATTTAGAAAATCCCATGATCGAGGCTTTATTTTGTCTTTATTACTTTTATAATCTTTTCAGTCAATGTTTGAAAATAGGTTCTACCAAAGCAATTTGTACAAATACTTTGGTCGATTATGTTAAATGGAATATTGTAATCGACCAAAGGAAAAATTTTAATTCCTTCCTTACATAATACATATGATCTACTTATTTCCAAACTGTTTTGCTATTTCTTCACTAAAAAAAAAAATTTCTGCGAATTATTCGCATGGGCCAATTAGTTATATTTATTGTAAATGATTGATTTAGCCAAAGAATAATGGTAATGATAAAAATTACTTTATGATTTAAATTCAGGTGTTCTCAGAGTTATATCAATTCAAGTAGATAATTCAATCAAATTAACATGTGTTACCGATCTTCTTAAGATTTTAAATTTATCAGTATGGGAGTACTTAAAAGGTATTGGCTGTATCAGTTATACAAGGCCATGAGAAATCCATTCCAAATAACGTAAGAAAATATTGAGTAATCATACATTTCTTAAATAATGTATCTGTATTAAGGAAAAACTTACGTGACTGCAACTCATGCCGACAGCGACCGCCACCGGTCCGGCCTACAGGAGGCTGCTGTGGAGCACGTCCTAGCAATGGACAGGCCGCGTAAGTTTCTCCTGCATGCCACAGCTATGGTCAGCTTCTGAACGGTACTTGGTACGAGGCCGTTTGGGGCACAACGATTGCTTCAGACAATGTCGTTCGCTTCTATCAGCTTCTAGCTTTAATCATAGACTTTAATTTACATTAACTCACGCACATTCTCTGTTATTAGGCCCATCGGTCCCAACTACAGAGCCGACTTCGAGAATCGCTACTACCAGAACCATATAGTCCAAGATGGAGGACCCGGATCAGAATGGGTACAACGTCCAGCAGGGGATGCCAACAGACCGGGAGGAGTAGACTACGGAAGGCCAACAAGACCTTCTCAGGGATCTTACGGTAACCTCCCATGGGGTGGCCAAGGACTACCTACAAGTCATTATGGTGGGCCATTGACACCAGAGCACTTCAGACCTCGTCCAAAGCCTGATTATTCCAGGCCCGGAACAGATTATGGTAGACCGAACCCAGACTATGGCAGACCAAGCACGGACTACGGTAGACCGAGCACCGACTACGGTAGACCAAATCCAGACTATGGAAGACCTGTTCCAGACTACGGTAGACCCGTCCCTGATTATGGAATTCAGAATCCCGATTATGGGAGACCAGACGTCTCCAAGCCTAGTCCCGAAAATTATGGAAGACCGAGCCCACCCTACAATCCTCCACCTCCACTCCCTGATTACGGTAGACCTACGACAGTTTTGAAACCCAGCCCGGGCGACTACAGCCGCCCCGCTCCTGATTATAACCAGCTGCCATCTGCTGCTCCAGATTATGGTAGACCTCAACCAGATTACGGCCAGCAAGGGGGCTACGGTAGGCCCTCTCCTGATTACGGCAGACCGGCTCCTGATTACGGCAGGCCGACAACCGACTACCGACCACAACCAGACTACGGAAGGCCTGTAGTGGATTATGGCAGACCCCAACCAGACTACGGCAGACCGCCTCCAGATTACGGTAGACCCATTCCTGACTACAGTAGGCCTCCTATTGACTATGGAAGACCAGGATGTGCCACGTGCAGGCCTGATCCAGACAGGCCACAACCAGGGAGTTATCCGAGACCAGGCAGCAACAATAATTATGATGGCTATGGCTCCGGTGGAGGATACAAGCCGTCAGGCGGCCATAACGACTATGGAGTAGGTTCAGGAAGCTACCCAGCTGTGAGTGGAGCAGGCAGCTATGGTGCCGCAAGGCCTGACGACTCGAGGAGGGACGAGCACGGAGATAAATCACCCCTGGACAGGTATCCAGGCCACACTGGTGTCGGAGCCACCTTCGAATTTGACAGCGACAGAAAACAAGGTAAGGACAATATCAGATATATTATGCTACTGAGTTAATAAGTCAAATTAATAATAAACTGTTATAAACCAAGAAAATTAATATAGCTGACAACTGATAAAGGATAAAGCTATTATTGAGGGTAACTAATAATAATCTTTATTATGTAAGTTTTTATGCCTAGTTTAATTTTCCTTACCGTTAAAAATTCATGGATTTGCATGACCAAAAAATCCATTTTAGATACATAAAACTATTTTTCAGCCATCACAACCGTCTATTGGTAGAATTCATCTTACTTCATGTACTAAACATGTACTTTGTTAAACGCATTAAATTTTATCTCCTTGTTTGTCCTCATTCTAATGTATCCATGATTGTAATTAATCTTCTGTCAATTACGGACTACCTTAATCAATAGGTAAGACCGTAAAGGTTACAAATAAAGCTTTAATAACTAGTTCACCTGTAATACATAATAAGCAGACATCATTTTTGATTTCGGCATCGGATCTCCAAATTCGTGCCTCAACAATCTCGAGTTAAGCGCCTGAGTTGAATCCGGTCAAAGAGAAAGAATCTCAGCTTTCCGCCATAGTGCAGATGGACATCAAGCAGAGAGATATAATATCACAAATATAATAATGAAAAATATAAATTATATTCTTTTCATTATGGAATCAAAGTTACCTTAGATTAGGTGGCAAATCATAGAGTAACATTATGCTCTACACATATAGATAACATAAATAATCTATAAGCTACAATTTGGTCTATATGATATTCACCTGTATCCTAATCCACAGACTCCTGCCTTCCTTCGGTCTTCAAAAAAGCAGACAGCGAATTAGATCAAGCCCCACCTCTAACTATTTGTAGAAAATTGGAGGATTTTGGTAACTTATTGTAATTATTATAAGTAATTTCTTAGGGGTTTAGCTAGCTCGTCAATTACGAATTAACATTTCCGGAACTAATGAAATTTAAAAAAAAAAAAAAAAAAAAGAATAAAAATTTTACCCTACCGAATCCTACCCAAAAAGATTTTCATAACTTTAGTTTGTACTTGTGTAATATTAAACTTAAATAATATGTTTATTAGAATTAAATCAATTATTACAATTAATTTCCACAATGTGCCAAATTCAATTTATAGTTTTTGAAAAATGACATATCAGTTGAAGAATTTAAAAGGCCTATCAATATTTTACTAAATTAGCTTTTTATTTTTATTTTTTTATTAGGAATCCTACGTTTATAATTTTTTCATATTTATGGCAATAAAACTTACGATTTCCTTCAAATTCTTTTAATTACATTTGCTGTCTCTTACGTTTCGGGACAATTTTCCCAACATCAGAGCAATCTTTATCTTTACTTTCTTTTTTTGATGTGGCAACATTTGTCAAAAATCAAATATTTGTCACATTTTTTTAAAACTATTTTTTGGTGATACACACTAATTCGTGAATCATGAATTTGTTAAGATATTTGATTAGTGTATCAATGAATATGTAAAGATGTGTAACACCAAAAAATAGTTTTAAAAAAATGTGACAAATATTTGATTTTTGACAAATGGTGCCACATCAAGATAAGAAAGTAAAGATAAAGATTACTCTGATGATGGGAAAATTGTATTGAAACGTAAGAGACCACAAAAGTAATTAAAAGAATTTCAAGACAATTGGAAGTTTTATTACCTTAAATATGAAAAAAAATTATTAAACCATTAATCCTAAAACAATAAAATAGTTCAAAAACGCTTTATTAGGTGAAAAATTTAGAAGCCATTCAGAAGCTCAATGAATGCCCACTCAATCCCATTCATCCAATGTGAGTGTCATTATGTTCCAAGGTTTTCTCAAGCCATTGTGAAGATTCTTTTGTCCAAAATTAGTCTTCAGGCTGTTATATAATAAGTTTTGATGCTTGTAGTGGATTCTTTCCAATAAACAAATGACCATTAACTATATATATATATATATATATATATATATATATATATATATATATATATATATATATATATATATATATATATATATATATATATATATATAGAACAGAATAGAATAGAAAAATAATTTTATTCTAGGACGAAGTCCCTTCAGAATAACAAAAAAGTACAGAAATTGAAATTTTATATCTGGCCAGATAAAAACAAACATAAAAAGTTAAGATAAAGATAAATCAGTAAAAAAAAAAGAAATAAAAATATTCGTTATACATACTATATACAAAATAAAATAAAAAAATCCTTATACAAAACTATTGAAACCATACTAAGATACTTAAAACTATGTACAATGTTAAAATATAAATAAACCCTTTCAGAAAAAATAAAAAATACAGAAAAAATAAATGTAAATTCTTCTTAACCGTAAAATCTGTGTTTCTGTTGAAGAAAAAAAAAGAAAAAAGAAAGTCGAATCTATAATAAGTATTTTGGTTATGAGCTATATGTGAATATGTTATTATAAATAATATGTAATTTTACATAAAAGGTTAGCTGGTATCTGACTGTTTTTGGGACAGGAATTGGAATAGGAGGGTTTGAATGTAGATAAGAATGAAGAATGTCGAATTTTGATAGGAAGGGAATTCCAGAAACTAATTGAACAAGCAATAAAGGCAAAGAGCAATATATATATATATATATATATATATATATATATATATATATATATATATATATATATATATATATATTGGCTTTACAGACTCCGTGTAGATCCCTGACCGCCTGAACCAACATTATCCTATTTCTGTCTATTTTTGGCTAGTTCTTTCCAATTGCTGTATGGCGTTATGCTGTGTATCTTGGATCACTTTTTTTCGTCTCCCACTCTTAGCATTAAGTCAATTATTGAGGCATTGATCGTTGTTTAGAAGCTTTCTGATGAATTTATTCGAGCTACATTTCGTATTAATCTTAATCTCATTGATCTAAAGCTAGTTTTAGGTTTCGTAATAAGGTTTTTTCTGTGTACCGAGGTTATTAGCTCAATATCCAAACCCAACCTAGAAGTATGAAGTGACAAACAGGGATAGCTCATATCCCTGATAATCTCAGGTTCTGGACGTTATCATCGTAATGTGTATTCACGATATTAGTGGTCTGAGTACACGGGTAGCGCCAGCCCTATTTAATATTTAATCAAAATATGGTTTAAAAATTAATAAATTGTATGATCAATCACCACAAATATGAAAAACAACACACAAATAATACTTTTCTAAAGATACTTCATCAGTTTCGTATTTAAGGGCATACAACTCCTCTATACTGATTGACATTATGTTAAATACAGACTTGGCGAGGAGTAAAGCCTCGGGTTTCGGATAACTAATGTACGATAAGACACGGGTACAAGAGAATGGAAACAGTTCTTTCCGGAGGCCAAGATCCACGGGTCAGGTTGCTTAACATCCTGCGAGTGTCAAGGGCTTGGCTACCATCGCTTAACTGATTCGGAATTTGCATGACGTCTGAAGGTCTTCTATCCAGGTTTCCCAAAAGGGCCCAAATATAATTTAGTCGAATTAATAAATTAAACGAATTACTTGCGACTTATTGGGTCGTCCGAATATTAATGTAGATTATTTGTTGTAAAATAAAATAAATGATAAGAAGCTGTTGTTATTAACCAAAATACGGTCCATTCCTCTCAATACATTTCTGCTAACGTGTTGGAAACTTTTAAAATCCTTCTAAATAGTATTCTGAGACGTTATTATTAACAAATTCTTAAAATGTATTCTCTCACGAATTTCGATCAATAAAAGTTTGACTATTTAAAAAGTGACCCAGATGTCCGGAGAGCAAGGCGGAAAAGTCCAGGAGAACTTCACAACGAAGGATTTTTTGGCAGACGTTTAATGCAAGAGGAATCCAAATATCAAGAATTTTTACCATGCCAATTTCGTTGAAGTGGTCAGCGGTGTTCGACTTACTAATTGAGAGTTTCTCTGCAATTAATCTAACACTTTTTTGGATTTTTTTTCGAACACAGCTCGCAGAATAACGCCATCAAGGAAAGAAGTCCTTCCACGACCATCTTCGTCTTCAAGGCTGAAGTTTTTTTAAATCATAGATAAACGATGTAACCACTCACAATTCCATCGCTTTTACTTTATTAATGTGTTTGATTAATAAATTTGATAGTTAGTCTGTTTGGGTTTCAAGGCGTAAAACTCATCAACACTTGTCTCATTTATTGATGTTCTGTGAAGTTGAAATGAGGAAATCCTCAGGAAAAAAAAAAGAATTTTTAAGTATTTAGAAATTCTATTAAACAGTCTAGGGGTTTAAGAAAATTTAATACGGCTTTTATGTTTTCTTCCTCATTTTTTAATATTAATGATGTATCCATTTTCATAGATGACCTATTTAGGCTTGCAGTAATAATCAGGGTATTCTTGAAAAATATGGTTGACTGTGAGAGAACTATTGGAGTTAAATTTGTATTACTGATTCTCAACCCAGTTATGGCAACCTCTTCTCTGCGATTAATTAGTGTTGAGACCAATAAAAATGAATAATCCCAAAACGTAAACCGTTTATTATATAGTGGGTTGATATAAAAAAAACAATATTAAAAAAAATATTATTAAAAAAAATAATCTTTATTTATGTAAGTACTTACCCACATTTATTTGTTTATTTATATCTCTCTCCTTGTTCTTACAACAATACGAATGTATTAATATGTTCCCATTGCCATCAATTTTATCAAATTCCATCCATTTCTTTATCCTAGATCTGAGTAAACGTAGCTTAATTGACCGAAATTTCAAAAACGGCACGTCCGACTCGGCCAAACGTTAAAGAAAATATGTAAAATTATCTGTAATTTTTTTTTTTTTTGAGGATTTCCTCAACTCCACAGAACAACAATAAATGGGACAGGCGTTGATGATTTTACGCCTTGAAACCCAAACAGACAAACTATCAAACTTATTAATCAAACTACCATATTAATAAAGTGAAAGCGATGGAATTGTGAGTGATTGCACCGTTCATCGATGATTTAGAAAATTTCTTGAGGGAGACTTCAGCCTTGAAGACGAAGATGGTCGTGGAAGGACTTCTTTCCTTGATGGCGTTGTTCTGCGAGCTGTGGTCGAAAATAATCCCAGAACAAGTGCAAAAATTCTTGATATTTGGATTTCTCTTGCATTAAAAAACGTCTGCCAAAATAACCTTCGTTGTGAAGTTTCGCTGGGATTTTCCTCCTTGCTCTCTAGACATCTCGTCTTCAATTTTTTCAGACATCTGGGCCACTTTTTCAATAGTAAAACTTTTATTGATCAAAATTCGTGAGAGAATGCATTTTAAGAATTTGTTAATAATAACGTATCAGAATACTATTTAGAAGCATTTTAAAAGTTTCCAACACGTTAGCAGAAATGTATTGAGAGGAATGGACCGTATTTTGGTTAATAACAACAGCTTCTTATCATTTATTTTATTTTACAACAATTAAACTACATTAATATTCGGACAATCCAATATGTCGCAAATTCCAGCAATTACCATTCCTCCCTTTTGCATGTGAAAAAATATTTTCTTTAAAGCTATACATTTATATCGTACGGGTTGAAATTAGTAAAAATTCCCCCTGTATTTGAAGTTTAGGATGAGGCAAGAAAACATTTAAGTAGCTAGAAGTTTAATTTTTTTACGTGACAAACTACTATTAAATATCCAGTTAGTACATTTATTTCGAAAATTATAATACATAATTTATTTTGACCCATTAGCCCTTTTGGGACAATAGAATTTTAAAAGCCCCAACTTCCACAAAGGGAGTCCCTTTATCTTTGTAATTTTTATTTTATAAATGGTAGATAAGGAAAAAATTAATTAATTTCTACTAGTCCATTTCAGCGGAAGGGTGTGATACGTATAGAGATTTTCAATTATGATAAAAGCCTCTACTGGTACTTTTATGTTTCTTTTAATGTCGTCCATGAAGTAATTCCTTTTATTTTCTAGTGGTAAAAATAATGCCCCTTATTTTTTTATTTCATTCATGAAAGTGCTTTTTATAAACATGAACATACATTTTTCAGAAGTACTGTTACATACAATGAATGAATCTTAATATTTATAAAATCATTAGCCCGTCGCCAAAATAAATATCAATATGAAGGCTGAGTGTGATCATTTCCCAACTCATACACTTAACTGATTTATAGACAGCAACGGAGTGAAAAATATCTAACTTTCAGATCGCAAGTGGGATTAAGTCTGACATATACTGTCTGATGGAAATGTTTTTTTATTGTCAACTAAATTTAAGTATGTGAACGTTATTTTTTCTGAAAATTCAATGACGATGAAGATAGGTTAAAAGCCACGACTTTATTTATATAAATAAAATACATCATCTTCCAGGCACATTAAAATTTTTATGCCTTCAACGAATTTAGGCGTCAGGACTAAAACTTTCCTATTTCACCATAATCTGAATCAGTTACTACAACAAAGTTAACCCTAAAAAAAAAAAGTAACGTTACTTTCTTCATACAGTTGATCACTAACAGTGCTAAGTTACTAACCATTCCAGTTACAAATCGATTTTTTTTTTTTTTTTTTTTTTGAGCTTTCTTTATTGAGAAATATTACTTTCTGTCCTAATTAATGGCAGTAATAACAGAGATGAGAGTGCGCATTAGCACCATATATTAAAAATAAATAAATTACAAAAAAGCAATGTAAAACATTGAAATACATTGTTTGAAACACAGGCATATTTAAATACACATAACATAAAATTGATGAAGTTATTTATATGATTTATGAGTTCATATAATTAATTATCTTCAACAAAATTAAATAAATCATCAAATCAAAATATCACATTCATCTCGTTATAATTTTCCAGTATTTATTTATATAAAGCAGAATAGAATAGGCAACACACTGAATTATTTTAATTTAACAATAAAAAAATGTACAAATAAATATAAAACATCGCTGGCCGAAAAATACATTAATAAAATCCGATCATTATATGCATTATTAAAAGATAAAATCAGGGTTTAAAATAAAATTTTAACTTTTAGTTATTATCAGTTTCGGTATGGCAGTTTTTTTTTTTTTTACTTTTTTTTATGTTCTTTAGGAACAAAGATTGTTTCTTTGGAAGAAAGAAAAAAAATTGAGAAAAGAGAAAATATAAAACAAAAATGAAAATTAATCCTTTAAGTTACGACTAAAAGATTAAAAAAAGTATTCATGTCCAGCCAATATTCTATTCTTAAATTTATTTTATGTTAATCATTTTTAAAAAATGTATATTTGAGATCCAGGAATCAATTCATTTATGAAAAATCTGGTGCGCGCAACACGCAACATTCACTTACCGCTCTACATTGAATAGACATTATTTTCTGAAAATGTAAGGCTGAAAATTTTTGAAGTGCATTTTAAACGGAACTAAAGCTTAAAAGCTTACAGATAACAAATCATTAAGACCATTATAATTACAAAAAGTCTATTTATTATATCCATGGTAGGCAATAAAAATCTATTGCCATCTGCTATTATAAAACAAACAACAGCCTCTGAGCCTTTCGGCTGACAGAATAACTACCCCCAATTTCAACATTTTTCAGTGATGTCATTTTGGTGATATTTCTAGATGAAAAATTATCTGTACAGACAGTGAGTAAGTTGATTCCGAAGTAGGCGATTGCAGTGTTGAAATATAGAACTGTGAATAAAGGTATAAATTTTGCCAATAGAAACATCACTAAAATTAATAATAAAGAATGTTGAAATTGGAGTCAGTCATTCTGTCAACCGAAAGGATCATATATGCCTACAAAGGTCTAAAAGTATATCTGAATATTTAACCTATAAACGATTATAGATCTTAGGACTATTAGTTATTCAGCTGTTATTTTCCATAGTAAAGTTTACAAAAACAAAATTACGAGATTTTCATAGCCTTGCAATGGCTAGGTCAAAAGTTGTCAGACTAATTGTAAGTGGATAATGTTGGGATTTCACGAAGAGAAATTCATCAAATTATTAACTAATTTAATTTTCTAAAAGGTTACTTGATGATTTTTTGGACTAAACTGTCGATAGATACCTAATTATTTAAATATTATATATTATCTAGACTTAATACTCTATAGTAAAAATATTTGAGGTTATAAACATATTCATGAAATATTTTTATATTCTACTTTTTTTTTTTTTTCACACAAGTACAATGAAATGGTATTTTAAACAATGGCATTGGCTTGATTCGGTGGATTTTAATTACTTTTTTCAATCTTAGAAAAACATTTAAAAGTTTACATATAGTAAGATAATTTAATTTAATTTCCTTGGTAACATGTGATTTACTTAATTATACAATGAGGTTAATCAAAATCGTTAGAGCTGTTTTTGAGAAAATTATAAAAATGTGTTTCACCGTTGATATAATGTGGCACTTCCGGTTAGCCGATTTCAAGGGAAAAGTTGTCACATCTAAGGCATATACCTATCTTACATACGTAACTTTAGTTTCTTATGACTTTTAGATTTTGAGATACTGCTAACATACACATACACAGGCCATTTTTCGTGATTTGGATATTCGGACTCAGGGTTTCCTAAAACATGTACGTTGAAAACTCAGATTCAAAAATTTTCACGATCGCAATACTTATTCTAACTGTATACTACATACATACGTAAGTGAAAGTTAAAATAACTCTTAGATTGACTAATGCCACATCTCGGTATTTATTTTAATACTGTTACTTAAATAATTTTAATAAGCGCAACGATATAAAATAAAATAAATATTCAATTAAAATAAAATATTAATGATAAATGGTGATCAGAATGAATTAAAATGGAATAAATATTTTAGTTCAATGGCTTATTTTTAGTTATTTTTCAATGGCTTATTTGGTTATCAATGGCTTATTTTAGTTCAATATTATTACGATGCCGAACAAAGGAATATTTTAAACGATAGCTATACATTTTAGTAATGCGCAGTGGTAATTAACCAATTTTTTTTTTCAGAATATTATAACAAATTAGAAGAAGAGGACGATTCTATGTCGGACGATCCTAGAAATATTTCGCAATTGATGAAGGAATTATTGCAGCAGGCAATAGAGTACAGTAATATGGAAGTCAAACCAGTGAAATACGATGAGAAAAGCGAGAACACTAAGGACTGAAAGAATTATTTCTGACTTAAATAAATTTTTCAGGAATTTGTATAAATAATTTACGTTATTCTAGGATTTTTTATTTATGATATTTAAAACTGTATTAAAAATACATTCAGTAAATGTGAACACAAAAATATAATAACATAAAACTACTTGCTCAAAAACTACCCACTGGTAGCACTCTAAAAATGTAAAAAGGAGATCTCGAGGCCATCATCTTTTCAGACGCATTGGAGATTGGTCAGGGATAAAAGAGGAAACAAGAAACGAGAGGGTTTGGATGATTTTGAAGTTTGTTATGGAAGGATAGGTATCGGGATTGGGCCAGGTCAGGAACATAAGGAACATTAAGGTCGTTATGGATGATTTTATTTATGACAAAGTAAGGAACATTGAGGATTTTACGAAGGATTTGGGATGGCAAGGATTGGATACGAGAGGGACTCGATGGCTTAGCGGAGCTCCAAAGCTCAACTCCGTAAGTCCAAACAGGTCTTATTGTAGTCATGTATATGAGTCTTTTGTAATTAACTGGAAGCTTACAGCGTTTGTCTAGTAAGTGCTGGAGTAGTCGAAAACGTCGAACGGTTTCTTGTCGTTTCAGTCTGCTATGAGAATTCCAAGTTAGACGTTTGTCTAAGTGGAGTCCAAGGTATCGGATTAGTTCAACAGGGATAAGTGGGGTATTATTAAAGGATACTGTAGGATAGGTTAGGAAATAGGTTTACGACGAATAATATTAAATTAATTTTAAAAAATGTTTCATAGAAAGGACACTTAAAATAATAATAAAGTATTTTTGCTTGGTATACCCATTTATTGTTCTATAAATTTTATGTAGAGCATACTTGAGGAATGATGAAAATGGATTTCACATTTCTTTTTTACATAAACTCTTGTTAATTTTAATTGTAATTTTGATATTCAGCAAAGAATTCATATAAGGAACTTTACATAAAATCATACATTTAGTTTTTTTTTTCAATGGTTTTTCTTACCTCTTTTTGTTTACTCAACAAGAAGTAAGCATACTGTTGTTAATATCGTTCTTACGAAGATAGGATCGTGGCTAGCTAGCCACAAGATCACCAGATCACAGTAAATAGAATTCGGAAAATTTCCGAATGCATGCGAAAGCATATTTTTCGGAATTTTATGTGGCGGTTTTCCACCTCAATTATTTGGCAGCAAGATGGTGAACGCGTGTGACACAGAGTTGAAACTCACGTTCTGTTTTTTCCATACCTCTCCGATATTAATAACAAAATATTTACAGATAATAATAATAATAATACTTTATTTATTTAGTCCTTTTAGAATAATACAGAAAGACAAAAATGTGGGCTAAGGAGCCTCAGAGATACATTAACAAGAATATAGTTTGATTAAATAGTCAAAATAATAAAAGAAATTATAAGTTACTTTCTAATTTAAATCAGTTAATAATACACACACATATTAAAAAATTATATCGTGATCTTCTGGTTTGTGTATATATTTGTGAATATGTTGTAAGAAATACCGGAGTAGAAATAATTTTATGAAAATCTTGAGTTATTTTAGTTTTAAACTTTAAAATTATTACGTTCAAATTTGAAATAACTATTGAGTTACACATAGAATAGTAATTTGCGTTTTATTTTAAATTTAAATTTATTTTTCAGTAACAATTTAAGTAATATATTAATATAATAGGACAAAATTGTCTTCTTGAACGACATTTGTAAGTTAACAGTCAAGCGGCAGGCGCCAAATTTTCCTAGATTTTTCATTGCTTTACATTGTAAATAATAATAACTTTAACATATAAAAACGTATTGCATATATCCTTTTATTTCATACATTAACCTTGTACGATAGTCTTCGGTAAAACGGTTAAGGTTTATTAAGATTACAAAAAAAAAATATATTAAATAATACATTAAAAATGTAAATGAAACGTAATTATTTTTTTTATAAGAAATATAAGTGCCAAATTGTATGTGATATTCCCATTGCACTTCAACCAGTGTTTAATAATTTGCAAAAAAAAATATGATAATTTTTCACACTTTGACAATGAAGTGTGAGACGAACGCATGCCCACATAACTAGTGATTAAATAAGTTGAATGCAAAATTAGTAACTTTATAATGCAATTTTCGTTCTTATAAAACAAAAATAAATTATGAAGATTCACTTGAATATAATGTTAATGCCATTAAAAAAAAATAAAAAACTATTTTCAAAGTAACGTCATTATATTTCCAATCGATTGCTAATTAGATCTTTAATTTTATAAAAAAAAAACATTTAATTTTAACACATAATATAGTTATCGTTTAATAATAATAATAATGATGGGCAAAGAGTAGGGCATCTCTGACCTAAAGGTACATATTAGTACGAACAAGGTCTCAAAGAAAGAAAAATCTCAATTTTAGCAGATAAATTATATTAATAAATAAATTGATAAAAAAAAGTGTATAGTTTAATAATAATAATATAATCCGGCCATAGCCGGACTTGAACCTAGACAGAATTGGAGCATAGTGATTTATTCGCTGAGCTAATCATATAAACACTCCACTCCCCGTAGTCATATAAACACAATTCCAAAGGAGATAAAATCATGTACAAAACAAAAAAAATCATAAAAATCGTGCCAATATTAGCAAAGATAGAGCGTATACGGATACAATTACATGTTTTATTACTTTTTTCTTTCTTCTTTTTTTTTTTTTTTTTTTTTGGACAGCTCACAGATAAAGATGGGAATGAAAGGAAGAAATATTGCTGCCCTCACTAAACCGGTCTTAGTCTAAGGCCCGGAACTTAGTTGGAACTAAAGCCGTAAAATAAATACAGCTTCGATTGCAAGAGCTAGGTTGAAATTTTAAACTATAAATTCCAATTTATAGTTTCTTCACGATAGTACAGACATATTTTTAAAAATAAAATTTAAGTTATAAATTGATTTAAATTTTATTTTTGAAAATAGGTTTGTACCATCTTGAAGGAACATTTAAGTCAGTTTACAAGTAACATAAACAATACAGAGCATTATAAAAAAAAAAGATGTTAGAATTTTATTTCCTGTTTAATTATTTTTATTATCTTGACATTTCGTTCGGATTCTTTATTTCTTCACACGAAATACTTTCCTCTAAATACTTAGCTAAATTGTACACTGGTCAGAAAAAAATCAATCTAAATACTGATACATCAACCCACAAAACAAAACTTGTAGGAGCAAGTCGAAATTCCATCGGTTTTTTTCTATATATTATATGATATCCAAAGTACGATTTACTTGAATAAATGTTGATAAGAAATAACAACCTACCTTGGGAACCATCCCCTCTCCTTTTATCACCTTTTTAATACGGATTTTAAATATTTTTTTTTTTTTAAACAAGATTCAAAATTAACTTCAAGCAATGAAATAATACACATAAGTTTACCTAAGTAATATATCATTACGAAAACTCTAATTTACACCGATGAGTCCAGAACTGCGAATACACCAAATAGCGCATGATTGTACCACTCAAAAATTTAAATTAAATAAACTATGCTCCATCGATGATTAAGGAAAATGTGTTAGATAAATGGTCCCTCCATTATCAAGAGTATTTTACAAATTGATTTTATAAGTAGAATTTTAATTGAAGATTTCGATGAAGCTTATCTTTTCGAATTAATCTACCAAACTATACCATTATCGTATTGTAGTAAAAAAAAATTTGCTAAATGCGATAAATACAGAGAGAGAGAATCACTTTATTTTCATAAAAGGGTGCTGCCCAAATACATTGGATTGTTTCAAACACAGAAAAAGAAACCCTCCATCATGGAATGCCCTGCTAATAAAAATAAAATAAAAATATTTCTTAGTCCATTTAATAATGACAATATCAATAAAAAATTATTAAAATGCAATAATTCCGAGGAAATCATTAATGTTACGCAATACTTATATTCAATAAAAAAATATATTTAGAAAGAAATATACGGAAAACTCCAATGCCAAAAAAACTATGCTCCATATTTAAGACTGATTTGACAATATTCCTAAAACTACTCTAGCTAGGAATTTCAGCGAAAAAAGAAACGACTGATTTGTTCGGGCTCAATAAATGTCCTTCGATGTATCAAAAACGCCTACTTAAAAAAAAAAACTATAGTCAAAGACATCTACGGTTTGAAGAATCATACTTTGAAAACTTCGAGCAGAACAATAGTATCATATTTTCTAATCACATCTTTTAGATTCGGTGCCATTATTTTATTAAAGTTTTATAAAATATTAGGCCAGTCAAACAATCGGTAAATCAACAGACAGATGTAGATAATTTAAATATTTTTTATTCTAGCGTAGATAAAATTAAAATATAATATACTGATATATAACAGATAAAAAAGCTGATCTCTAACTACTCCAGCCGCCCACTCCGTTTTAAAATAAATCCAGTCCAATTTTAACATTCTATTTTAATTAATTATTTATTAATTATAACTTTCAGAAGTGAAAAAACGACATTCGATGAAATAAAATAATGAAAAAAAGACGAATTATATTATAATGATACATTTTAGAAAATTGTATGAAGCGGTGTATGGTAGGTAGAGGATAAATTTTACATTAATTTTAACAGTCTATTTTAATTAATTATTTATTTATCATAATTTATAGAAGTGAAAAAACGACATTCGATGAAATAAAATAATGATAAAAAGACGAAATATATTATAATGATACATTTTAGGAAATTTTATGAAGCCTTGCATGGTAGGTAGATGATAAATTTTACATTAATTTTAACCAAAATGCTATGTTATAAAATAAAATAAAAAAATTTATAAAGTAGAATTTGGACTATATATATAACTGATTGCTGTTAAATTAATATGTGTTTTATAAGGATGTAATTTGAAGTATAACAACTGAAATAAAATTAGTTTGCAGGATCTTGAAAATGGCTCCTGAAGCCGAAACGTCGAATAAATAATACAGGATGTAAAAAACTTTAATAAAGTTTTCATATTGTTACCAAAAAGTATTGAAAAAACGGATAATATGACTGATGGGACAGCAACAGAATAAATAAAGTCGAATGTGTCAATCTATCAAACAGGAATTCTTCTACTTCTTAATGGACTCATAAGGGAAAAATGGCTTTATGAGACGAACAAATGTCAAATAAACTTCGATTGGATAAACCCACCCTTAAGAAGTGGACATGCTCCAGACCGCCAAGAACAGAGGAAATGGTCATCTTCCGTCACAGAATTGGACAATGCCGCCTCAAACACGACTATCTGATGAGTCCTTACCAAAGCGTCATAATTGCCAAATAGAACTCGCAGCGATATAAGTAATC
The DNA here is from genome assembly GCA_928085145.1 of Nezara viridula. Taxonomy (NCBI): domain Eukaryota; kingdom Metazoa; phylum Arthropoda; class Insecta; order Hemiptera; family Pentatomidae; genus Nezara; species Nezara viridula. The sequence goes on along the minus strand of OV725083.1, from coordinate 46,719,627 downwards.
GAAGATTGTCTTAAGTATAGCGAAAAGAATGGCCAATTTCGGAATTCATCGATCTCAGGCCAAGACAGTAAAGATGTATCTCACCAAAATTATTAATTTCGCAAAAGGCTCTACAGCAAGGTATGAAAAAAACAAAACAAGGTGTGTGCTTCAGACCACGCGATAGAAGTGAACACATGAACAAGGCGAGATTAATGATATGAAATATAAATTATAAATAACAGCTCATTATAAAGAGGATGAAATACTGAACATTTCCCTCGCTTACAGTATGCAGGTCCGATTTTTAGTTTCTTAGATATTTAAATTACCTTTTGCTTCTCTAACATGGCGTCACTTTAAGATACAATTTTGAATAATAGCCCATTACAGAGAGCATGGAATGCTGAACAATTCTCTCTCTTATAGTATGAAGATACGATTTTGAGTTTCTGAGATATTTTAATCCATAAGCAAAAACACTTGAATTAGTCAACCCTAGCCGAATTAGCCCATTTTTTTTTTGTTTTTTGTTTTTCGCCCATACAATTTTTTTTTTTAATCCAGATAGCAGGCAAATTTGGTAGCAAAAATAATAACATAAAAATAAAAAAGACTAATACAGTCTCAACAAATACATTTTCATCTACCATCATTTCATTTCTTTCACAATGACGAAACCAAAGTTTTGGATAAAACAAAAACAAAAATAAAATATGTTGTTTATCATCTAACAACGAACTATAACGTCCTATATAGATTATATAGGCCAAACGACCCAATATTTTTGTAGGCTGCCTTTGTTCTCGATTTTGTGATCAAATTATCTTAAGTTCCAAGTAACTTCCTCTTCGATTCCTGATAACCCTCCGAGGCGTCTGAAAAGAAGATGGCCTCGTGATCTCCTCATGTAGACAAATTATTAGAGTGCTACCAATGGGTAGTTTCTCAACAAGCGTGTTTCATGTTATTTTATTCCTCTGTATACATTTACTTGATGTATTCATACTAATACAGTTGTAAGTATCATAATAAAAATTAAAAAAAAAAAAGTTCCAAGTGGAAAGCAAATGAGTATTTACAAGTTTTTAGTACCTAATTAAATAAACAAAGTTTGCCGACTTCCAGATTGAAAACGCCACAATTCCAAGAGTTTTCGTAAATAAAATAGTTGTTGGTTACGAAGAGATGAAGTTATTCACGAAGTTTCTGACGGATGTTAATAATTTGATAATAAGGGGATCTCTACCACGGATTGATACGACATGCAAATGAATAAAGTTCTTCTACAGTCTTGTAAAAACGAATATAACAAGTTCATTTTAAAAATTTTAAACCGCCTCATAAAAATCAGTTGCATTAAAAGGTTTCGTGTAAGATGATATTCACAAACAGCAATCTACTTGCAGTTGTCACGTACATCTTCTTTACTACCCGTATTCGAGAAACATGCAGAAAACTTTGAATTATTCCACCTATCTTCTTGCAATATTTCCACTTTTAAAGTTGGAGCTCGTTCTAGTCCGTCTAACTCTGCTTGTAAGTAAGTTTGATCCGGAATAACTTTTTTTTCTGAAAAATTAAATAAAATTCTAAAACTTCTTAGATGAATTTATTATTTGTCCCTATATAAAATATGCAATTTCTTGCTACAAAAAAATTGGTTCTGCGATCGAATCGAACAATATCTAAATATGGTAGGTCCTAAATGAAAAGGATAAAACATAACAACCATTTGCTGTTATAATATATTTTATTCTATTCTATATATTAAATATGTTGATATATATATATTAATTATATATAAAATAAATTACATTCGATATAATATACATATGTCAATAATATTTCATAATATTGAGGTCTTTATTGATAGTTTTTTTTTTTGACATAATAAGTATCATTAATATTTCTTTTAAGGATTTTAAAGACCGGATCTGTGCAGGATTTGATTATTTTTTGGAACCCCAAAGCTCAACTCTATATGAAAAAAAAGGACAATAGTGGAGCTAATGAGTTTTCTGTAGCGTTTGTAGTAATATGAACCTACAAGTAGTTTCGTGTCGTTTCAGTCTTGTATAAGGATTCCAAGTAAGACGCCTTAAAAATAAAGTTGTATTCCTAGATAGTCTGACGAAGAGTAACTGTTATTTGATGGTATTTGTCTTTTTTTTTGTCTTTTTTTTATTTATTTATTAAGATATATAATATTCTGTCTCGTGGACAATAATAATAGTGATAAATGAACACATTCACACCAGATATACTGAAAATACAAAAATTAACAAAAGTAAAATAATAACTAAATAATAATAATAAGAACTATGTACAATAAAAAAAAAATAAAATAAACTAAAGATAAGTAAATTAAAAACATAAAAACACAGTCATACATATATACAATCAGACAGGAAACCCAAAGCCAGGCTTCTCCCTCCAACTATAGAAGGAAAAGCAGGACTCTAAGAGATCCCTGCGCTACTCTCTCAACCGCGTCATTGGTGCTAAAGATGGTATTTGTAAGGATTTATTTTGATTCTCCAGTTTTAAAACCATTATTTAATGGCTGCCTTATAAAATCTGAATAACCTATATATCCCTATAATTATAAATAAAACCATTCGATTTTATGTATTTTTTTACTTTTAAGTAATTCACGAGCATGATATAAAAATATATAAGAAAAGACGCACACGAGCCACTAATTCAATGACCTCATTAATGCACCCATCGACCGAAAAACCTGTTCATTCTTCCGTTCATTTTCAACCACATCAATTCATTCATAAACCTCTTTATTATTATAAGTTTTAACAGAAGAGAAAAGTAATATTTTTTATTTTCTAGCGATAGTACTGACAAAATATAATAAGTGCGTGTAAGTAACACTTTCTTAAGTTATTCCTATTACTTACCTTATTATTACCCTATTAAATTCGTTGTGTGAAAATATTTTTATCCACTTCTGTAAATTTAACTGTATTAATTTTGATAAAAGTTAATACTGCCGTATTCACTATTGTAAAAGTTTATATTATAGTTTTTATATTCACAGCCGTGAATAAGTATCATCTGTATTCATATTTCTTTTTATGAACATAAATACATTTCATATTTAAATTCATAAGTACTATAAATATAAGTGGTGGTGGGGTAGCTAAGTGGTAGGGCACTGAGCTTCCAATGCAAAGGTCCCAGGTTCGAACCCCGGCTCATGGCAGAAAATTTATTTACCTGTTTCATTGACCGTGGGGCGACCCTGGGTTGAGAGTCCCTCCTGGGGCACACCCAGCCTCTATAAAGTGGGTACCCTTAATTAAATAATTAATTAAGGGGAAAAACCTGGAGGTTGAGCGTGACCTCGGTCAAATCACCTCCTTGCACAACCGTTGACCTAGAAACAGTACTTTCCTCAAATAGTACTGAACCCCAGACCCTTCATGAGTTGTAGTGGTATAGGTTTTTTTTTTTTTATAAATATAAGCGGTATCCGTATTTATATTTTGAATATAAATATGCTCATCTCTGCTGGTCATGCGATCCAGAAACCACGACAGTCACTGACTCATGTTATTTCTGCACTCAACGATCAAAGAAGGCGTCATGTATGTATGTAACTACTCAACAGACTAACCTGGTTCTTCTACACTCAACAAGCATCTTGCCATTCTAAGCTCCAGAAAATGATTTTTTGCATTTTTTTTTTTTTTTTACTCAAGTGGTTTCTGCACTCACCGATTCAATTATGCCTTCCATTCACCCATAGATAGGATTCACCGAAATATTAATTTATTTGCATCCTACATAGATTCCTTTGACTATCACATATTTTGATGGTATCGATATACATAGACCGATATAAATATCGATGACAATAGCGATATTGGGCCTTCGAAATCCCATTCCTAATCTATACAATCTTAATATATATAGCGTAGATAATTTCAGTTCTGCAACGCAAATAAAGAATTATAATTATTTTGCTGACGAAAATTATTTGTCATTTTATAACACATAATAATAATAATGAAATTAATAACATAATTATTATTGATTATGTCCTCAGGAACCTATTACTACGACAGCAGACCAACGACATCAAGACCAACGACAACGACAGCCGACCACTCGACAACGCAGAACTCCAAGACATCTTAAAGTAGCTACGGCAAAACCAGAAGCAGATGCTACCAAAGACTAAGCCTCGATCTCTACGAGTATTAGATAGTATTTCGTTTGTTTTTAGTTTATTTTTTTTGTCGTTCAGACACGAATAATTGTATTATACTTTTGATATAAACGTAATTTTTTTTAATTTTGTGGTTTTATTTCGATTATCCTACCTACAGTTCTTTATGGTTGCGAAACGTGGCCGCTTAAATTAATGGATGAACAACGGCTTAAAGTTTTTGAAAATAAAGTATTGCGCAGAATATTCGGACCGAAAAAGGACAACCGGAGAAGGCGGTTACACAACGCTGAATTGCGTGAACGGTATCCGGTTAATATAATTGAGGTGATTAAGTTGAGGCGAATAAAATGGGCATGTAAAATCGCTGGGCTCAGTAACGAAAGAATTACTAAAAAGTTAATATGCGCTGTAGCGACTGGTAAGCGTCCGAGGGGAAGACCAAAGCGAAGGTGGGTAGATTGCGTTAAGGCTGATTTGGCGGGGCTGGGTTTAGACGGAGCCCGATAAATGGAAGAATGTGGACATCGATTAGTGGTATCGGCATCGAACCTTCGGGTTCGCTAAGCCTTATTATTATTATTATTATTTGTGGTTTTATTTATTTTCTCTCATTTATACAGTCTTGGTTATAGAAACTGCATCACCTATTTCTTACGCTGATTCCATCGAATGCTTTTATTTTTATTTAATTATTTAGTTGTACAATGTGGAGGGTTTAGTCTATTGGAATGTTGGTAAATAAGCTTTCGGCGTCTAGGGAAACAAGTATTAAATTGTCAGGTATATGGAGGGAGGACAACTCTTCTTTGACGTGAAAATAATTAGTAGAGAGCGTAGAAGAAATTTGCTGAGTTTAGCTGAAGGAACGTTTATATTGGAGATGATAGGGCGGAGGGGGGCTAGTGTTGCCCAGAATCGGTCTTGGTCTATAGTTTTATAATATTTTCTATTGAATTTACTGAGTATTTTAATGCTTTTTCTCTACAACGGGGTATTTTGTTTTTTGTCTTGATGTAGTAATGTACAATCTTCTGTTATATGCTTTATGGTTAGCGGGGACTGGCAGGTATCGCAATATGGTTGGTCCTCTTTTGTTAGGGATGGACATGAGTCAGGTTAGTATGACAAGTATTGCCCAAAATCGCACTTTGCAAGACCAAGACCAAGTCCGCCTAACTGTAGCAATACCAAGACCAGGATTGGTAAAAAAAAATCGATTTTTTAAATAAAAACTAAAATAGAAAAAAAAAGTAAAATAGTTAGTAATACTCGGACAATCTTAGTTACTATATGTATGTTAATAATTGGTATAGCCAATATACTTTTGTATTTAACTCCTCTAGTTTTTCATTCGGCCTTAGGTTTCTCCTATCTAAAAAATTACAGAATTCTCCGAGTTCATTCAATTTAAATCGCAATACCCGTTCCCGGTTTTCAGATTTATATATAATGGTCCACCGAACCGATGCTTTCGATAAATCTTTTATTATTCGATCCTCATCCCTATGGAACTCCATCCCTCCCGACATCCGTCGCTCCAATACTCTCCCTACTTTTAAATCCCGCATATTCAATCCCTTCCTTTCCATCCAGTCCTTCTAAAATTGTAAATAGAAACTTCTGTAAATATGTACATATATATATATTATTAGTTTATTTCCAATCATTTTCATTTCTTTGTTCTTTCATTTATTATTTTTTCTTCTTAATTGATTTAATCTAGAAGATAACTTTTTTTTCTCTATTATATCTATTAGTTAACATTGTAAATACATCTATATATATATATATATATATATATATATATATATATATATATATATATATATATATATATATATATATATATATATCTATTAACATATATAGATATATATATCTGAGGCTCAAAAGCCCACATTTCTGTCCTTGTTAATTATTCTAAAGGGATTCGTCCCAGAATAAATAAAAGATTATTATTATTAATAATAAGCTAATAAGTAACTGCAAGACTGTAGCAACACTCTTGCGCAAGACCAAGACTCGTTTCGGTCTCGCATTTGGGCAACACTAAAGGGGAGGACTCAAAAAAAAAAAAATTATAATAAATAAATATAGGTTTTTCTATGTGTGTAAAATTTTAACATAAGTGAGCAAGTTGGGTCACAAGATGAAGGTAAGTAATTGGATTGGTCAGGTAGGCGTTGTACTTCGTCTGAGTATTCGGTCATGTATAATAACTGTCGAATTTCCGTTATCAGCCTTGATAATAATGAGGTGGTCGTTAGTTTTAAGGAAAGGGCGTGTGAAAGATAAATCTTTGAAAAATAGGGGAGGAGGAAAGATCGAGACGGTGGATGTTGAAGATGATTAAAAAAGAAGTAGACGCCGAAAGCTTTCTTTAGGATACTAGAAAACTTTAATAATGTTTCTCAGTTCAGTTTTAACTAATGTCAGGATAAAAGCTGTAATTATGATTAGTTATAAAAAACTTTCCTCGTCAGAAAATATTTAAAATTGTGACGTTACATAAATTGAAGTCATTTTCTCGGAAAATAGTAAAGAGAATATGGTACAACTAATCAACGATAGTCATAGTTTTGAAAAAATTAAATTAGAAAAGGCACCATGAGAATGGGAGCAGAAAAAGAAACCAACAGTTTGACCGCTTAATAGTAAGATTGTTTTTAGAATATTGTTTCAAAGCTGGCAAACAAATATGATCCTACAGATAGCAATCTGGTAAATAAAATGAAATTTTTTTTTTTTTTATTTCTTAATGACATTTACAACTGTATTACATAAATACATCAAGTAAATTTGGACATAATAGATATAATGACATGAATACACTTGCTGAGTAACTACCCGATGGTAGCACTCTAATGATATGACTACATTAGGAGATCACGGGGCCATCTTCTTAAAATAAAATTTAGTGATATTTTTACTGGATAGTGCTATTTCTATTCTACCGTGAAATTACAAAAACCTAAAAAATCTAATGTAAGTATTAAGAATGGATCGTTCACAGCAGTGGAAAATGAAATTCATACTCTATACTGAGTATGTTACTAAAAGAGCACGGAGAGAGAAGAGAAATAGCAGATCAAACAGTACAGATAAGTTATCATACACGTATAGACTCTGTTATGTGATTTTTTATACTACATGCATATACTAATAAAAACTAACAAAAAGTAACAATAAACAATACAAAAATAATTGTAAAAAGTAGTGAATAATAATAATTGAAAGTTTTAATTATAAATATTTATTTTATCCTAAAGGATTTTTATACTGAAAATACACAACAGTAAAAGAGGCCTTCTAGAAGCCTTCTTATAGTGATAATATATATATATATATTTTTTTATAGAAAATAAACTTTATTCTGGGACGAGGTCCCTTATGAAAAACAATCATGAACAAAAAAATAAAACCCACATCTGGCCAAAAATTACATTAATCAACATTAAAGAATATAAACAGTATCTTCAGTGAAAGTATATTAAAACAAATAAAAAGTAACACCATTTTGAAAAGAAAAAAAAAACATTATTTAAATGAAAAGAAAAACAGAAATCAGGTAAAATAAAAACAAAATAATATAAGCATGGGTTAATTTTTAAAATTAAAACTCGAACAATTTCAACAACCATTCACCTCAGTCAAAATTTGTTTCAAAATATTTATTTCATTGTAAAACGTCATTTTGGGAAGTGAGAAGGAATTGGTAGAGACGATATTTGAATGAGGACAGGGAAGAGGCATGGCGGATATCAGATGGCAAGGAATTCCAGAAGGCAGTGGATCGGGCAGTAAAGGAATATTCAAATGTCTTAGCTCTATGGGAGGGATATAAAGATCGAAAACACGGGATCTTGTTTTCTGGGAGTGGACCACGGGTTTGAACTGTAGGAGACTGTTACAAGTTATAGTGAATAAACATGTTCACATGTTTGAGAAGAAACTTGAAAGATATTGTGGAAAATTTTGTCTTAAAAACAAATGTTTTTTTTATCAAGATAATGACCTCAAACAGTCTTATGTTAGTTAAGCAATGGCTACTTTATAACTGCCCTAAAGTTATAAAAACGCCACCATAGGCACCAAATCTTAATGTGATAGAACTCCTTTGGGCAAAATTGAAGATAGAAATTTAAAAAGACGGAATTTTCTAGCAAAGAAGACTTTTAAAATATCTTCTCGAAGAATGGAACAGGCTGAGTTCGGAATCATGAAAAAATTGGTCGACTCTATTACAAACAGACTGAAATGAGTGGTAAAAAATAATGGCTTGCCTATATGAATTAAATAATAATAGTATTTAAAGGTTAATAAGAAGTAAAGTGTATTATTTTGACTGTGAGGTAAAATTATTTTTGTTTTAGTTTTTTGTTTTAAATAATCACAGTGGAATATTTATTGAGTTTGTACATATTTAAAAGGAGGTTATAAATACATCTGAGGAACAGTATTCGATTTTATTTATTTACTGTAACCATTGAAGTATTTATTTTCCTACGGGATGTATCTATTTCACTGTGTGTCACTGTAAGTACTATATATACATAAAATCAAACCTTTTTATTTTTTAAAGCGATGTTCGAATTATAGAATGATCCGGATTAGCGAGGTTTGGATTAACTACGGCACACTACTTTTTTTCAGTCACACCTAAAACAGCCTCATAAATAAATAAAACTAAACCGATATTTCCAAACCTAATTTTGTACAATCGTTTCGAGGGAAATAAAAATTTATTGACAGAGGGTAACGAATTCCAAACAAGCCGGTCGGATTCAACGTACCAGAACCCAATAAATGCAAATGACAACAAGCCCAGGATTAATGTCTCCTAAATCCAGAGTAATTTAAATTAAATCTAATCCTATCCTCTTCCTCTTTTTTGTTATTTCTTTCTCTTTTTTTTTTTATTTTATTATGCTAATAACTAGCTACCCACAGGTGAATAAAAGTATCAGAGAAAAAAAATTAATTTTACATAACCGTTCCGGGCATTAAAATCGTGGTGGAATATCATGATTTACTAAACGACCGCATTTTTTAAAAACAGTTTTTAAATTCGATCTGTTATAGCGCCTATGCTCAGCCTCCATTGGTCCTTAATACCAGTAATGCGGCTGATGGAGGGGTGCTGGGATTTCTTAGAGTCCTGTCTTTCCTGGGAGAACTTGAGTGAATGAATTTTGTAAATATTGTATAAAATCATTTTATAAGTAGTCATTTTGATTAGTTTAGTTTCTTTAACTTTATATACATTTAGTTTTATTATTATTATTTTGCTGTTGTTTTTTCCTACATATTGTGAATGAGCTACTCTTCTATGAATATTAATATTTTCCTTTGTGACAGATTGTAATATTTCCTTATAAAGAAGTGAATAGAAAAAAAAAGGTTCGATAATCTTGGAATTTTTACAATTTTCTCAAAAACGGGATAGTAGGATTTGGATAGATTTGGGCAAGCCACTGATTTGCCATTCTCAGGGTACCATGTTCGAATACGACTGATGACATGTTAAACTATTTTCCTGTTTTGTCTGCTGTGAATCGACTCAGGAGACGGCAGACCCTCCTGGGGCACACCCACCTTCTATATTTTTTTTTTAAGGTACCCTCAATTAAATAATTGATCAAGGAGAAAAACCTGGCAATTGAGGGTAATCTCGGTCAAATCACCTCCTTTTACACACAATCCTTGACCAAGAAATACCATTTACTTACAAATTACTGAACCCAAGTAATGTTACAGGCTTAAAATATATATATATATATATATATATATATATATATATATATATATATATATATATATATATATATATCTTAAAAAATAGAATCTATAAAACCATTATCTTACCTACAGTTCTTTATGGATGCGAAACGTGGCCGCTTACTTTAAGGGATGAGCAACGTCTTAAGGGTTTTGAAAATAAAGTATTGCGTAGAATATCCGGACCGAAGAAGGATGAGTTAACAAGTGAGTTCCGACGGTTATACAACGGCGAATTGCGAGAACTGTATCCGGTTAATATAATTGAGGTGATTACATCGCGTCGAATCAAATGGGCTTGTAAAATTGTTGGTCTTAGTAACGAAAGAATGCCTAAAAGGTTAATATTTGGAGTACCGAATGATAAACGTCCGAAGGGTATACCAAAGACAAGGTGGGAAGATTGCGTTTAAGCCGATCTGAAGAGACTGGGTTTGGACGGCGAACTGTGGAGGAGGAGTGTAATAAGCGACTGGTGTCGGCATCGAACCTTCGGGTTCGATAAGCCTTTTATTATCATAAGTATATATTTAACAAAAATTAATAGAAAAATAAACAAAAAAGCCTGTATGAACGTATAAATAGAATATGAATGTACATGATGAAAATTAAGGGGAAAAACAAATCAATGAAATGGTGGAATGCTGTGGCAATAAAGGAGAGCTGTAGCTAAATAAATAACCTAAAAACCTTAAGCCAAAGTCAGCTGAGCGTTTTGTACCTGAAACTCCTTCCCTCAAGCAAGAAGTTGTAAATTCAGACACGTTGACTTTTATTTCTCCCATGGACCAAGGAGTAAATCATGACCTCCCTACTTTGCACTTAGCTATAAAAAAAGAAGAAATGTAGAAAAAAAAAGAAAAAAGAAACCTGATGAAGAAGCATTCAATATAAGTGCTCAACCATTGAATTCGATGAAGAATTAACAAATATATGGCGTGCCGACAAAAAAATACTTTGGAGGAATAATATAAAAAGACAAGTTGGTCCGTGCGAAAAATTCGCAAAGAATATCGGTCAGTGAACGAATGACAAAATAATAAATAAATAATTCAACGTATCATAAGGTAAAGGAATCCTTTTCTAGTTTTTTTGGTATTTTAAATTGACCAAGAACAAACAACTTTTTATAAAAGTTCTTTCATGTTTTAAACAAAAATGCTTACGAATTATAATAGCCAGTACCTCAGCTAAGAATAAATATTTTTTTAGAATGGATGGATGTTAGTAATCTTTGAAATAATCATTGATAAAATCAACAAAAAAATTATACTTTTTGAATTATTCGAAAATAAATATTTTTTCTTTTTTTCGGTAATTTCTGACGGACTATTGTTTCCTACCAGAAAGAGAAAAAGATATTCAAAATGAGGAGTCAATAATTGCAGTTCGTGGTGCCGACCATTTTTTATCAGATTACTAACTTAGTAAACTTAGTAAATAGCTTCATCCCATCGTAACCTAAAAATATTTTATTTACGAAAATGCTTAGAATGGGGGCGTTAATAAACTGGTGATCAGAAAAAAATTTCTCTTTAATTAGGTACTAAAAACTCATGAATACGCATTTGCTTTCCATTTGAATCTTAAGATAATATCATAATAATATGATCATAAGATCGAGAAAAAAAAATGTGGCCAACAAAAATATTGTGGAGTTTGGCCTATATAATCTCGTTATTTTAACTTTTTCGGGGTGTAGGTCACGCCAAACGGATCGATACTTTTGTAGGCCACTTTTTTTTTGTACTATTTACTTAGCTGCAGGCAGAAGTTAATTATTTGATGAAAAAGTGTCTATACCTCGAACTATTGGATTGGATGAATATATAGCGTACCGCACTAGCGAATCCAGGATTTAATTTTGGAGAGGCTTCAGCTTTTTTTTTTTCATATATATATATAAAACGATAATTAATTTTAAAAAAAAAAGAAAGAAATTAATTACTTATAAGAAATGGTGTTTAAGCGGTTCTTGAAGTCCTATCAAATGTAATTACACTAACAAGAATACTTCAAGGGATAGTTTTTAATATTTTTTTCTGTAAAATATGGACATATTTTACCATTTTTTGGGGGTTGGCTTTAGCCCAAAAGCTTCCTGTAGATTCTTTTGTGGGGCATCGACAAAAACATACACCTTAAAGAAATAATATATAAATATAGTAGTGTTGTGATGAGCTGGTTAGCATAAGCAATTTACTTTTTATCAGAATTGTTTTCACTCACTGCCGTTCACTAAAACATTCATAACTCCACAATATTTTCTTCTGATTCGATCTTACTATAACCATTGGAAATCTGAATTATCACTCTTCAAAACCATATAAATAACTTTTTTATTTAATATTTTAAATAATCACTGGTACAATCTATAGAAAAACGTATACTTTTGGTTTATTGTTTTCAATAATGAACCATTGTAATCGACAAAAAATTCAAAAACTTAACCCCTTCAAAATTTGAGGTTTTACGTTACAGAATACGTAGAATTCGAAAAACGAATACATTTTTTTTTTTTTTTTGTCCGTCCGCCATCCGCGTATTTTCGCCGGAACTACTTGACCGATTTTTTTCAAATTTGGATATAAAATCAGAGGTCACCCGAGGATGATCCTCCTTCATATACATTACTATTCCTTAAAAGTGGCTTTTATTTTGGGGTATTTTGCTTTCGAAATGGCGGCCGAAAAACCTGCGATGTTATAGACTTAAATATTACAGGGCTTAAATGCCCAAAGTTCATACACGTCCTTCCTCTAAAGTACCTTCAATATGGTTTATTTAAAAAAAGTTAATCATTTCACATTATTCAGAGTTACGAAAAAATACTAAATATAACTGTTGAAAGAATTTGATAAGTTAATAAAGGAGAAAAAAAAAAGAAAAATGCAGAAAAACCTGCGTTGCTATAGGCTGTAGCGCCTAAACGAATGTACCGATTTCAATGAAACTTCGCTAAAGTCATTTTCTCGACGCCCTTTTAAATTTATCTATACAATATACTTCAACGAAAAGGAGCTGGATGGTACGAGGGATGGTAAAATTAGATTCCGAATAACTCAAAAAGTATACACTTTTTTGTCGATATTGTATATGTTTTTTTTTCAATTTTACAGAATTTCCTAAAAAAAAAATAAAAAAATGTTAAATTCGGACAATTAGAAGCAAAGATGTCTCTATTTTTTTTTTTTTTTTATGTTCTACTGCAAAGGTTATATACCTTGTTTTGGTTTTTAAGTGTGTATATGTTACAGATAAAGATCTTTAAAATGATGGATCAATAATTGCATTTGATGAAGAATGAATGTAAAATGAAGATGTAGCGTACCGCTAAAAAAACACCTTTGAGAATTAATGTATTGGACTGACTCTTAGATTTTATTATGCTCTATCATTATCAAAGATTAAAATAACTATGATATTTCTCGTAAGATGTGGTCTAATTTAACTTAAAACAATTTTAGTTTTATATAATTTTACTTTTTGTAAAATAAAAATACATATTAAAAATTTTTTAACGGTATTTTAATGGTTTTTTTTTGTTTGTTTTTTACTCAAATGACCACAGATGAGAAGAGCTGAGACGGAACAGAGCTAACAGACGGGCCATCTGATAGTCCCTTCGTTCCCAGCCATTGTCTTCGACCTTAGTCATTAACATTCAAGGATCTCAGCCGTAAATCGACCAGCGGCGGCTACTCTCGGGGTAGGAAATAGCTAGCTTCTACATTACTTTAACAACTAAGTGAGCAGAGAAGGACTAATAAGCAGAACATACAGCCTACAATAATTAGGAGCGAGGTGCACGAAGAAGCCAGAGCGTGTGTAAAATTCGCGTTGCCTGGCAAGATGATAAAGCGAAAGATTACGAGTTCAAATCCTAGTACTGGAAGGACTTCTGAGTGTAACGTAAATCCCCAGAAATAAGTCAACAGGAAAAATCCCTTAGCTCTGAAAGACGAGATATAATGATAAATAACAAAAAGCTTGTCGAAACCGAAGGTTCAATGCCGACACCACCAATCGCTGTCTACACACCTCCCTCCACTGTCCAAACGCAGTCTCTTACGATCGGCCTTAACGCAATCTTCCCACCTTCGCTTCGGTCTACCTCTCGGACGTTTACCATTCGGCACTCCAAATATTAACTTTTTAGGCATTCTTTCGTTACTAAGCAAAACAATTTTACAAGTCTATTTAATTCGCCACGATAATCCTTCTTCGGTCAGAATATTCTACGTAATACATTATTTTCAAAAACCTTAAGACGTTGATCATCCCGTGATGTGGCCACGTTTTGCATCAATAAAGTACCGTAGGTAGGATAAAGATTTTATAGATTCTAATTTTTAAGATCCGGGACAGGAGGCGCGAGCTATGTAATTTTGTCACATAAATATAACAAGCATTTCCAGCCTTCAGCCTAACTTTAAACTCCTCTTCAATTTTGTTTTTCCTAGTTTTCGTAAACCCTAGATACATAACTTCTCTACGTGTACAAATTTATTACCTTTTATATTGATATCACCGGAATTAAAGCCATATTTGCAGCTGACCATATAATTTTACAAACACATTTAATTCGACGCGATGTAATCACCTCAGATATATTAACCGGAAACAATTTACGCAATTCGGCGTTGTGTAACCGTCTGAATTCTCCGGTAACTCATCCTTCTTCGGTCCGAATATTCTACGTTATACTTTATTTTCAAAAACCTTAAGACGTTGCTCATCCCAATTGATGTAAGTACCCATATTCATAAAGAACAGTAGGTAGGTTATGGTTTTATAGATTCTAATTTTTAAGATGCGGGACAGGAGGCGCAAGCTATGTAATTTTGTCACAGAAAAATAACAAGCTAGTTTTCGTAAACCCTAGATACATAACTCCTCCACGTGTACAAATATATTTCTTTTTATATTGATATCACCGGAATTAAAGTCATTTTTGCAGCTGACCATATATTTTGTTTTATTTTTGTCTCTTTCGGGTCCCGGTGGAAAGACGAGGAAGGAAAGAAAAAAATTAAAGAATCATTTTATAAAACCTAAACGAAGAAAAGAATTTTAGAAAACAAGTTCCAATAAACATGACAGCTTTATCTAACTCACATAAGATATCTTTTTTTTTTTTATTGAGAAAAAATTTATTTTGTCTCAATCAAGGGCATTGAGTATTTGAGATTTAAGAAATTCATTCGTACAATATATGCAATTACAAAAATAATAGAAATCATAACAAAAATAAGAAAAAGAAACCTTAGTAAAACAGATGAAATGAAATATGATATAACACAAATAAAAACAAAACAAAAATAAATAAATAAAACATTCATGCTTAATTACAATATTTACAGTCAGCCTAGTGAGCTCCAAATCGGGCCCTTTCCCCCACGTGTGGAAGATAAGGCAAGACTCTAAGAGATCCCGGCGCTTCTCTTTCAGCCGCATCACTGAGATGAAGATGTATTGGAGACTGAGAAAGGGCGCTAAAGCCATATACGCCCATGACTTGAGTGAAGAAGCCATTGCCCTCCAATGACGTATTTACAAAATATCTCGAGGCCACTGCCTTTTTAACCTTCGAAGAGGATTGTAGGGATGACTGGAGCTGGATAAGGATTGTGCTAAGGGATTATGATGATGGATTAGGTTTTGATGAAAATTTGAGAAACGGGATGGAATAACGCCAAGGACATAAGGTATGATAAGATCATGATGTAGAGTTTTGTTTGTAACATAATAAGGAGCATTTACTATTGTACGAGGGACTTTGGACTAGAAGGATTGGATGCGTTTGATATTAGAAAATACATAAGATATTAACTGAAAAAAAACACATGTCATACTTTCTTGCTTTAAACAGTTTTTACTAATCGCACATCGACTCAGGATTGAAATCCCTGAATTGCTTGAATCCCCCCTTGCATGCAAGTTGATGACTAAAATAATATTTGCTGGAGTAACTTCCAGCTAATTTCTCCGACTGGACTGGACTAAAAGGTGAGCGAATGCTATCAGGCGAAGGGCTGGAGCTGGAGCTAAATGAGACAGGATCAAAGAACAGAGGGAGTATGAGCCAGTTGGCTTTTTATGCATAACCATCACAGGGGCAACACCTCTCCTCTTAGTACCTTTTTAGTCCCGCCTCATTCTTTTTATCTTCGTCCTCTTTCATTTTTTATCGTCTCTCCCTTTCATATTCATAACCGTTTCGTCACTTCCGTATTTTATACTACTCACCGTAAAGGTTAAAACTTGACAAGGTTCCGACTATTTTCGGAGTTACGAGTGTTTAAAGTGTCACCACAGAAGTTAGTAAAGAGGATCTGGAGTTCACTTTAATATCTTATTTAGTAAAATACGAGCCACTCATAAATAAATTAAACGTGTAAAAAAAAAAAAAAAACTCAAGACACTAGGGTGAACGCACCAGTTATGGACAGGGACCCAATGATGGACAGGTTGGAGTTTAAATATAAATAATAAGTTTCCTTTTTTATTTAAAGGTTCCTTTTGGGGGGGAGTGGCCGAACGGTCTATCGTATGTGCACAGCACAGCCTGTTGCCTGGCAACCAGATAACCAAAAGTTGGAGACAATAAAATTACGAGTTCAATAAATTAGTCTAATTAGTCCGTGATACAGACCCCTTTTTATCAAATTATTAACATCCACCTGGAACTTCGTAAATAGTTGTAAGCTTCTTCTCGTCGTAACATACAACTACTTTATTTAAGAAAATTCACGGAATTGAGGAGTTTTCAATCTGAAGGCCAGCAAACTTTGTCGGATTAATTAGGTACTAAAAACTCCTAAATACCCATTTTCTTTTCACATGAATCGTAAGACGATTGAGCAAAAACCCGAGAAAAAAGTTGGCCTTAAAAAATATTGAGCCATTTGGCGAGACCTACAACACAAAAATGTCAAAATAACGAGGTTTTATAGGACAAACGGCCCGACATTTTTGTAGGCCACCTTCTCAAATTATTATAAGATCCTAGTGGAAAGCAAATGGATAGTGAAGAAGTTTTAGTACCTAATTTAAATATCCATTGTTTGGTTAGTTATTATGAATGAACTAAAAAAAAAAAAATGATTTCCTCTATTACACAATACATTGCATTAACTTATTTTTAAATTGTCAATTGTTCAATGACTAATAACCAACTAGTAACGTATAATCCTATATATTATTTCTAAAAGGTATTTTTTTGTCGGTACTCCATAACTTCGTCAATTCTTCATCAAATCCAATGATTGAGCACTCATTTTGAAGACATTCTTCTCCTTCACATGCGAAAAATAGTCCCATCCCCCCCGAAATTTCTGGAAAAAAAGTTATGGAGGAAAAGAAACTTTATTTAGGAATAACTCAAAAAGTATGCATTTTTTTCTTGATCGTACCCATCATACATGGAAGGATTATTAATTCATCTACAAAACAAAAAAAAAATCGGACAATTATTAATAAAGATACAGTTCATTAATTTTGGTATACTTAATATTGTCTTCCTCTTTATATATTGCATTTAGGAGTAGAATAGTCTACTATACTTTTTTTCCTGGCTGATATATTAATTTTATTATTTCTTAAAGACATTTAGTTGTTCTTACATTTTATTTTTTTTTAATAATTTAGAAAATCCCAAAATCGGAGCATTATTTTGCCTTTATTACTTTTATTATCTTTCCAGTCAGGGTTTAAAAATAGATCCTAGCAAAGCAATTCGTACAAATATTTCGGTCAATTGTTTTTAATGGAATATTGTAATCGACCATGGAAAAAATATTAATTCCTTCCTTGCATGATGCATACGAACTACTTATTTCCATATTGTTTTGCTTTTTTTTTCATTAAACAAAATTTTCTGCGAATTATTCGAATTATTCAAACTAGCCTTTTTAATTATTTTATCACGAAATATAATTATCGTTAAAAGCTAAAGTCCATTTCCTAAAAGAAAAGAGCATTAGATAGGAGTAATGTTATACATTTTCTTTAATTATTATAATGCTTTGAAGTTGAAAACAATAATATACTTGATTATCTGAGTAAGTTAGTTAATTAAGAAGAGTAGTTAGTAAATAGCGATAACGAACTAGACGCCATGAGATAAACATTCCTTCTTTCGCCTTTGCCGCAGACGAAATTGAGCAGTAAAACTCATTGTTACCCCAAGCAGCGACCGATCCTATCTCGCTAACAATGGAGGGGATTCATTTCGCTACAATTCGTGGCTATAATTAGTAAAATTAAGCGGCCAATTCTAGTCTTGATGCTGATTGTGTTGCTTTATATAATGGATCCACTAAAAATCTCCAGTTCCCATTCCAGCAAAATAAAAGAGAGCTTGCTTATTGCTTATAAATGGAAAAACATCGTAGTATTTTTGTTTCATAAAATTATTTTTTTTTAAAGAGATACTGTTAAATTACAGATTTTTCTATTTTTCACTTTCACTTAGCTATATAATGTAATATATAGTAAGGATAAGTATTGCGATCGTGAAAATTTTCGAGTCTGAATTTCAACGGAATACACGTTTTGGAGTACCCTGAGTCCAAATAATCAAGTCCCGAAAAATGGTCAGTGTGTATGTGAATAGCGTGTAAAGAAAATTCGTACAGTTACGGAATGGACTTAATCCGTAACAACTATTAATATTAATTTAAATTTTATTTTATTTAGTATGCCAATTGGTGACTCATGCATTGACCTTTCTCATGACTTTAATCAAAGCATAAAAGCACAAAGCCCTAGATAGCCAGGTCAAGTTATCTCTGATAGCTTGGATATAGTTATCTAGAATGTACTGACTGGACAGAAGACACTTATCAAGACTTAGGGAACAATAACCGATTTCAACAAACGAGCACTTTCTCACAGACTTCATATCAATTCTAAAAGATAAGGATATTAATTCTTAATAGTTATAACTTTATTCACACGCTTCCTAGACCGTCCAGAATTGATTCACCCCCCTACTATTCCTGAGCATATAACCCCCACCCTTCTAAGACCAACTCACTCATGTAGTTGCATTCTTGATGTCATACTCTTTACTGCAGGAGACCTAGAGTGAACTCATGTAGTCATCTCGTATACCCATATTATATTACTCTGTATTTTAGATGCCATTTGTAACATTATGAATAAAACAATTATTTATAAAGTCTCCACTGCCTCCGATTCGTTAAATGTACGAAACTGATTTTACGTATTTAAGATAGGTATACGCCTTAGATGTCCTTGCAACTTTTTCCTTAAAATCGGCTGACCGGAAGTGCCACTTTATTTTCAACGCTGAAACACATTTTTACAATTTTCTCAAAAACGGCTCTATAAAATTTGTTGGATATCTTTTTTTAAAACGAGCCTACACTAAAAACTCACGCAATACAAATAGTAACAACAAAGATAATTTTATATGAATTTGTTATTTATAT
This sequence comes from Nezara viridula, assembly GCA_928085145.1. NCBI lineage: Eukaryota > Metazoa > Arthropoda > Insecta > Hemiptera > Pentatomidae > Nezara > Nezara viridula. The sequence continues at coordinate 46,700,220 of OV725083.1, read as the reverse complement.
TTGTTGTTTATATTATTATTTCCATATGGGGGGACAAATACCCACCTTCCCCCTCCTTAAGATAGGAAGATTTAGTAAAGGAGAAAGAACAGCACCTTGAGGAAGCCCACAGGGAACTGGGGAGAGGACGGTTTTTGCCCGAGTCGGTGGTCGTTCAACTTCGGCCATTTCTCTTCCTAACCCCACCATTTATTTTACTTTTTTGACTCCGCGAAACGTCTTTGGGTACTACCTATGAATTGTTACATCACGCTACTAATTTAAAACCAAGCTTGGCTAATTCCTCTCTACATTTCTCGTAAAACATTTGTAGAAGAGAGCGAATGACTACAATGTAGAATATTAGTGTATTAATTACTTTCACTTACCTATATATTTAATATACAGTAAGAGTAAATATTGAGATCGTGAAAAATTATGAATCTAATTTATCAACGAAAACACACGTTTTGAGGTCCCCTGAGTCCAAATAGCCCAGTCCCACAAAATGCTCTGTGTGTGTGTATGTATGTGAACAGCCTAGCTCAAAAATGAAAAGTCGTACGAAACTGAAATTGCGTATTTGAGGTTAGTATTTGCCTGGTATGTTACAAGAACTTTTCATGCCAACATTGGAAAACCCTAAGTAGTACTTTATACCATCGATTTAACACATTTTTACAATTTTCTCAAAAACGGCTCAAACGATTTTCAATAAACACACTAGGTCAGTGTAATATTAAGTGGTATTTAATTTAAGTTGGATTTTATCCTTATCAATGCAACCTAAAAGGGCTTAAATGCCGATTTTTCAAAATTTCTGTCTTTAAAGTACTTTTTTTTTTTTTTATTTGAAATAATTAAACATTTTACATTTTAATCTACTATAAAAATTATTAAATACAGTAAATGAAGAAAATGTATTGGTAAATAATGGGGAAATAAGGGTAGAAAGCTATACGGTATAAGCTATGTAGGAAGCTCGGCTGTTCAGCCGAGAGCGCCCGACTTTTGCCGATACTCTACCTTTACTGATACTAGGACTATCGTACTATATTTAAGGACTATCGTATTTAAGTTTAACTTTTATGTTTCACTTATCCATAATTTTTTAACAAGGTTTAAACGCGAAATTTTGGGAATTTACTTATATAAACCGAATTATGTGCAATATTTACCAACGTTCACTAGCGGATCCAGGATTTAATTTGGGAGAGAGGGCTTCAGCCCGAAAGCTTTTTTTTTCATATACATAATGACAATTAATTTGAAAAAAAAAATGAAACTACCTACCTATATGAAATGCTGTTTAAGTGATTCTTGAAGACCTATTACATGTAATTACAAAAACAACAATACTTTAAGAGATAGTTTTTAATATTTCCTTGCCTAGTATAGTTAGGAAAGTATTGCGATCGGGTCAAATTTCCGATATGCGGTTTTCGGTGGATCTATATGTTTCAGAGGCCCCTGAGTCCGAAAAACACATTTTTAGCCATTTGTCTGTCTGTCTGTGCCAAGATTTTCTCGGGAACTACAGAACCGATTTTGTTGCTTCTTTTTCTATTTTATAGAGTTTTGACTACTGATGCCTGTAACAGACATTTGTTGCTCCATGCGTGCAATAAATGAAAAGCATGTTTCCCTATAGATTGTAGCGCGAAAACAGCTCTAACGATTTTTATGAAACTTTCCTATAATGTTCTAATAATTGTCCTTCAATTTTCATATATGAACTAAAATCTCGAGAAAATTGTAACACATTTGTGATGCAAATGTATAAATTTAACCGATTCAAAGGGCGCGAAAAATATAGTAATTAATTGTTTTAAATGAAGTTATACCGTCGTTTTCATTTCGATTTCCTCTAAGAAAATACCCATTTCCTCCACCAATCTAAAATTGGTAAGTCAAAGTTGTATAATGAGCACACTGCACCAGATTTTTTTAAATTAAAATCGACCGAGTCGTTTTAAAGTTCTCTAGAGTCCCAATCCTACCAATTACTAAGTTTGAAGATTCGAAGGATTATTTGACTATTGCTAAGAATTGAACTATGAAATAAATATACATTTCAGTTAGTTTATACTTATAATACTTGTTATCATAAAACTCTACAAATAAATTGGTGTGGCATTGTTGTATTTTTGTAAAAAAAAAAAAAAAATCTACACTATGTATAATACAGTAACAAAGAATTCTTTATCAGCTCTTATGAGCAATGGATTTGGTTGAATAAAGTATCAAACGAAAGGATCATGGATAAGTGACGAATCCTCATATCGATTCATAAATTCCTTCTCTGAGTAAGTGAGAGAATGGGTCGTAATTCTCTAATTGTACTTACAACCCAAGTCTCCTTCTCATCAAATAAATAGGTCTTAAGCAAATACAATTATGGATTAGTATAAGTTCAGGGATAGCAGTATCTTATTGATTAATTATTAAACTGGAGAGATATTTTCCAGTAGGGCCACGGGCGGATCTACGGGGGGGCTTTCGGGCTGAAGTCCCCCCCCCCCCCAAATGGTAAAATATAACCATGCTTTATCAAAAAAAATATTAAAAAACTATCTCTTAAAGTATAATTATTCGTGTAATTACATTTAAAAGGGCTTTAGGAATCACTTAAACACTAGTTCATATAGGTACTTAGTTTCTTTCCTATTTTCCAAGATAATTATCGTTACTTTTATGAAAAAAAAGCTTTCAGGCTAAAGCCCCTCCCCCCAAAATTAAATTCTGGATCCGCTAGTGAGTAGGGCCAGCTAATCAACTATTTAGTAAATTTTTACTTTGGCAGTCATAGTAAAGTATGAAACTTTACCAATTGTGTTTGTTGAATAGGCCATATAGATCATATAAACATGTTTTACTGGTGTCGCTTATAAGTCGAATAGATGAAAGAAAATATATATTAAAAAAAAAATTCTTTAATTCATTTTTTTTTCATAATGTATGATAGAAATAAATAGTTTGTAAAAGAAATTTTTAAAATGTTTTGATTTGTTTTTAGATAAGGTTTTGATTAAATATGAAAATTATTTGGATCTTTAAAAAATAAGACTACTGAGAAAACCAAAAATAATCAGTAGTATTAATTTTTAAAAATGTTCTAAATAAATTTATATTGTGTAATGAAAAAACGTCACTTTTTTTATGACAATTTAAAAAATATGTAGTACCTTTTTAATATTCTCCCTAAAAGATTATTAATATAAAATTTCTAGTAGTAGCTCATAAAATTATAGTTAATTTGAATTATACATGTAAATTTCTATTATACATTCCTGTAAATAATTCTACACTTATATACATTATCAGTTTTTATTAACAATAAATACAAGCATTGGGAAAGGACTCGTATAACGGCTCACTGATAGAGTTATAAGGCAATATTTTTCTTCTATTGCTTGTTCGTGTTGGCAGGAGTGCCCTTAATTAGCTACTATATTAAGGGTTGTTTAATTACTAAGCCACATGGGGTAGGAGGGTTTGAGTATTTGTGCTCTAATAGCACCTCGAGCTGCTATATATTTCAAAGCTAATCTTTTAAATTCATTTGCTTAATATTAGCATTTCATTGTGGGATTTTCAATTTTGTCCAATCCAGTCTTGATTGGGGTAAAATTAACTGTGTAGTTACATTTATTTTATTAATCAATGAACTGATTATATTTATTCATTGTATTTATCATTGAAAGAAATAAGTGTTTTGAATCATAACTTATTCAACTATGTTTTTTTTTTTTTTTTTTTGTTTAAATAATACTACATTCTGCCTCAATGAAGGACAATGATAATAGTGATGAAACAGTACGTTCACGCTATATTTACAGAAAATATAAATAAATAAATTAAATAATAGAAATGTAATAATTAGAAATAAGAACAAATTATAATAACAAAAAGGGAAAAAAATAAACTATAAATTTAAATAAAGGAAAAGAATCATCTTAAACACAGAGGTATTTATTTACACTATTTACAATCAGTCATGGGAACTCCGAATCAGATTTATCTCCCCACCTGTAGATGGAATAATGTAACTCCAGGAAATCCCAGGACTTCTCTAGCAACCAAGTCACAGACATTAAAAACCTAATGAATCTATTCCAAACATAAATAATAAATCTTCTTTAAAACAATAATTTAACAGCCTTGTTTATATTTCATTAATATATAACAATAATGGGGACAGAATACAGGAAGGAGAGTAAATTAAAGGCAATTAAAAGGTAAATTAAATTGATAGTTTTCGTTTCGCACGATTGGTTCTAGTAGTAGAAAATTCTAAAAATTACAACTACTTAAAACTTATCCTCCTATATACCTCGATAATACATCAGTATCCTTATAATAGATACTGCAGGAAGAGTAAATTATAAATAATTAATATTTTCTAGAAGACAGAAATGGGACATACACATAAATCTCACTGCATTCCCAATCCGATTGATCACGGAATGCACTTAAAAACCTAAGCTGTAAGAATCTCAAAGTACACCCAGATACTTTGATTATTTTGTGATTCATTGATATTTTGTTTACTTAATTTACTTTCTCTGTTTATTTTATATTTATATACCTTTTTATATATGTTTATTATGTATAATTTTATTGTATTACTAATCATCCTGTAAATATTTAATTGTATTTTATGGACACACCAGAATATTTATATATATTCTGTATTTGTAACTTGTTCTAAAGGAACACCAGTCCCAGAATAGTAAAATTATTTTCATTAATTTTCATTCATTCATTCATAAATAGAAAACGCAAAACATATCAAAAAAGTAAAACAGGAACACGAAACGACGCATGGTTATTTTCTTACATCTATATTTTTGAAAAAAAAAAGACCAAGACAACAATCTTCAATCATCGTTGCAATAAAAAATATTCAGACTTGTGACAAAAAACAAGCTGGAATAATGTTTACTCCAGCTTTCATGCAGTCGATTTCATGACAAATTGCAGGGACATAACAACCACTTTAAATAAGAATTACCATTACTAGGGGATGCATATAAACATCCTAAGGAGGCCGAAAAGAACGTGACTGAGAAACTTTTGTAACTTTCTTTTGCCAAAAATGTGACCGAAGATATACCATTTACCATTTTTTCTCTCTCATGCCATATGTCTAAAGTACTTTAACAGAGTGAGCCATTAACAGGATTTGAAAAAACAATTTTGACATACACAGTTAATCAATCTTATCAAATCAGAGTGGAAAAGTTGGAATGTAATCCGCCAGGCATTACTCAACATGGCCTCAACATACTTGGCCATGGTGACCTTGACATTGTATGATTGGTATAATTTAGCCTGCATTCAATATAAATATCAAAATATTTTACAATAATTCATAATTCTATTGCTTTATTTGCTAATACTGTTTTGTTTACAATTTTCAGGTTTTATTTTTTTTTTAAACACATTCTTACTGATTTATAAATATTAACCTTTAATTCTCATTAAAATAAATACATCTCCAACTTAAACAATGGAGACTGTTAATGTTATTTATAAAGTATTAAATCATTAAGAAGAATCGTCATCTCAGATGTTTTGTCCACAAAGAAGTTTTACTGGACTTTTTTGAAAACTGAGCTTCACTTTTATTTAACAAATAATTTCCCCATTCTTTATTTTTAGAACCCAACTTTTTATTTGAAAATATTGTCATCGGCTAGTGGAAAATAAATAATATTGAAAATTGATGAAGCCGTTTTATTTTTGTATAAAATATAACTTTCTGTTTTTTTTTTGTTTTTTTTGTGTTTTTTTAACAACTTTTGAATTCTAATTGCTCACCATGATTACATTATTTGATGTTTTGAAGCAGAACAAGAAGTCCATGGTTCGGCAACTTAAAAGGAACACAGATTCCAAAATAGTATTTCTGTCAGACGTGGCATCAGTACATCAGTTTCTCAAGTCCAAATAGAAATCCAAACTTCACATTATAGTAGGAGAAATTGAAAAACTTCAACTTCAGTACAGCCAACCAACTGTAGCTAACCAACTGGCAAAGGAAGGAGGAGCACCCTCTCAAGTAACCACTCAAACTCTTCAGGCCGTCTCTAAAAATAAGGCTGCTGTATGACAAAGATGGAATGATGTCCACCCATATTAAGATCCTGAAGATGACTGTTACAAAGTGAGCAGGAAACAGCAAATTTTCCTCTTTGGACTCCGAATGAATAACAAGATGCAGAAATACCTTTATGAAAAATATAAAATTGGAGAAAGCCTCCTCTGTAGTTGTAGAAGAGGGGACCAAAACACAGAGTATGAAGCATGACGCAGGAAGACCATCGAGTTTATACTTTTAATCCTGGACCCGACCATTTGAAAGAAGTTCAAAGGAGAAAAAAAGGCCTACAGTACAAATTAACTGATGGTGTGAAGAACTCACTCTTTGGTTGTCTTTTGTATCCTTATGTCACAAGGTCAGGAAGCTTTGTGACGTAAGGATATAATTATTATTAAATTATAGTCCCTGAATCAGGTAATGAATACCTAAAATATATCAGGATGCCCGTATATTGCTGCCTCAAATGAATCAATTAGTGTAGTTTTATAATAAAGAATAATACTATAAGAATTATTTTGTCAAAAAAAAATTACTAAAAACAATCATAACAAATATTTTTGTCTACATTAATCCATACTAGTAAAAAAAAAAAAAACATTCTAAAGAGACATAAATTAATTGCTAGAATATAATTGGAAGTTTTTATATTCCAAAGATCTGTGTCTCTGAAATACTTTTCAACTGACTGGTTAGGTGTTTACAATTTTTTAATTTAGAAAAATAGATAAAGGGATGGAGACTCCTGCAGAATTGATGTAGAGAATGGAGAAGGAGGGGAGAGTTTGCGGGAAAACAGGGAATAAAATAAAAATTACAATAAAAATAAGAAATTACTAGTCATTCAACCTGGCCCTTTTGATACTCTCCAGAACATGTCCTATAAATAGGTTTGTATGCTGTTTGTAATGTTAAGAGCTTCGTGTAATACACTGTTTTTGGCATCAATCGGTACTTTTGCAATAATGTATACAATCATTCCAAGTAATGAACAAAATTAGGATTGGAAATTAGACCTGTATGCTCATAAGAGGCTGGGTGGGCTTCAGGAGGGTCTCCAAACCACCAGATTGATCCGCGGATTGAATTATTTTCTGCCCTCAAAAGAGACATTTAGAGAAGAACAATTCAAAAGAAATGAAGAAGTTTGGGGATAATAATAATAATCTTTTATTTATTCTGGGACGAATCCCTTTAGAATAATTGACAAGGACAGAAATGTGGGCTTTTGAGCCTCAGATATATATAAATATATTTACAAAGTTAACTAATAGATATAATACAGAAGAAAAAAAAGAAAGAAAGTTATCTTATAGATTAAATCGATTAAGAAAAAATAAATAAATGAAAGAACATTGGTGGGCCATTGAATATAAATCTGAAGACAGGGAATGGGTATTGAGGGAGTGGACAGAGGATTTGAATTGAAGGAGCTCAGAGATGTATGAAGGACGGCAGGAGTGAATGACCTGGAAGAGGAAGGATGACAGGAAATACATATGGCGTTAGGAAGGATAAAGCCATTTCAACTCTTCATGGAAACAGGAAAAAGGGGCATCCCTTGGGATTCCGAAGATGAATCGTACAAAGCAATTTGTCAAACGTTTTAGTTTCGCCTCGAGATCGCCAGAGAAGCCCCCATATACCGTGCAGCAATAGTCAAACTGGAGAAAAATTAAGGAAGTGACCAGGAGCCTACGGGTTTCAAGGGGAAATAAGTGATGGGAGTAGTTTAGGCGTTTTATGCTGGAAATGATACGGCAGGAGATGTTGGATACATAGTTTTTCCAGGAAAGCATTTGATCGAAGGTTATTCCGAGATTTTTGATGGTGGAATAAAATTTGATGGGATTATCATGTAGGAACAGGGTTGGAAAGTTAGGAACAGTTTTGAGGAGGTGATTAGAGCCTATTAGGATTGCCTTGGTCTTTTCCGCACTCAGCTTCAGCTTGTTAGCTCCTGCCCAGTTATATATTCTGTTTAAATCTTCTTGAAGCTTTTTTGTGACGGCTGATAGGTTAGAAGGGGGAAGGCCAGGTATATTTGGAAATCGTCAGGAGATGTGTGCAATGGGCTGAAAACTCACCCTCAAACTGTTATGAACAAGAAATATCCAAGTTTTTGTATCAGATATAAAAATAATAGATTAGATTAAGACTACATTAAGTAGGAATTTTTAACAGCATTCAATAAATTGTAAAAAGTCACTAAGTACACTTTTAGTCAATTTGAACCTGAAGATACGTAGTTGTTAATTTCAACCATATTTATCGATAGAATAACTCATTAAGTGCATAAAAATAATACAAATTCTTTGATATGTAAAAAATAGTTTCACTAAGATGCACGATTTTTCAACTAAACAGAGCAAAAATCTTCGAGTTACTTAATGAAATTCTCGTTCTCTTAATAAGGTTAAAGTAGAACGTAAAAATTCACTACCTGGTACTAGATGACTTCTTTCAATGGATTAATTGATTAGATGGTTAATAAAACTAATTAAGTGAGTTGAGTCACTATGTGCGTTGTGGTTTCATTTGTATTCATTGTTATGTATATCTTAAGTATTTTAATTACTTGTTGGAAATAGAATACATATTTAGAATTGTAAATAACAAAAAATAAATAATAAAATTGCTATTTTAATATGTTTTTTAATGAATTAGAAACTTGAAATTCATTAAAATTTAACTCAATGACTTTTTGCAATAAACCGACGAAATGTATAAAAAATAATTAATGCTTATATTGAAATCACCCTTGTAAAGAAAGAGAATTACAATTTACTAGTTGGCCCGTGCGAATAATTTGCAGAAAATTTTGTTTAGTGAAGATAAGTAGTACAATATGGAGATAAGTAGCTCCTATGTATTATGTAATCTTTTTTCCTTGGTCGATTACAATATTCCATTAAACATAATAGACCAAAATATTTGTACGAATTGCTTTGCTAGGAACTATTTTTAAACGCTGACTGGAAAGATTGTAGAAGTAATTAAGACAAAATAATGCGCGACTTTGGGATTTTCTAATTTATTAAAAAAATTAAATGTAAGAACAACCTTTAAGCCTTTAAGAAATAATAAAGTTAATATATCAGCCAGGAAAAAAATTGTAGTAGACTATTCTATTCCTAAATGCAATATCTTTAAACAGGAAGACATTATTAAGTACAGCAAAAACTAATGGACTGTATCTTTGTTAATAATTGCCCGTTTTTTTTATTGTTTTGTTGGTAACTTACTAATCTTTCTAATTATCATGGGTACAATCAAGAAAAAAATGCATACTTTTTGAGTTATTCGCGAATAAAGTTTCTTTTCCTTCATAACTTTTTTTTCAGAAATTTAGGGGGGATAGGACTATTTTTCGCAAGTGAAGGAGAAGAATATCTTCGAAATGAGTGGTCAATCATTGGATTTGATGAAAAATTGATGAAGTTATGGCATACTGACAAAAAAACACCTTTTAGAAATAATATATAGGATTATAATGCTGCTCATATCAAAATGTCATTTGTTGTTTCCTTTCGTTTCTCCTCCTCATTCTTCTCAATTCTGTCACTCGGATCCAAAAAGCAATGACCTAATTTCATAAAGGTGATGGTGCAGGATTCCTAGTGAGTTCAAACTAATGGACTCTGCCATACTCTGTATCTCATTCCTTTCAACATCTAGCTTTTCCAAAAAACTAGTAGTTGAGAGAGGAATTGTCCCTCAACTTCTAAACCAAAGTCCTCCAACAAAAATGTTTTTAAAATAAACGTTGAACTTTCTTATCCATAATAATTAATTATAACTAAATTAGTCACAAACATTCAAGATAAAAGTTACTTAAATTTCTTTTGCTCCCACCTGGCCGTTTCTGGAATACGAGCGATTATTCTGTACATAATCAACCTACTCTAGCAAGAGAGGGGAAGGTCGAGAATCATTTCATGCGTCATTCACGAAATAAATTTCAACTTCCCCAGACTGTATACAAACTGTTATTTATACAACTAAAAAATAAAGATAAAGATGAATACATTTAAGAACTTTATTGCCAAGAAATATTTTCATTCTGCGTCAGAAGTTAACATCCAAATTCATACAAGGGGTCACCAAGATCTACTGCTTTGTGCCATAGCTAAGACCGACCCAATGCAAAGCCCAACTAGGCTACCTATTATAGCCTTTTGCAATCCTCCTTAAAAACAACATAAATTTAAACTTTAAAATACTATAATAACAGGAAATATTTATCAAATTCAGTAAATCTATTCCAAGTATTTAATGTTCACTTTCGAGGTTTAGAGACTGATTTCACTTATTTATGTCAACATTTACGAACTAAGGCTTTCAGAAATTAGGAGAATTTTACATCTCCCACAATGTAGCTTGAGTAAATTAATATTTGTAATGGTCTTTTTGTAAAAAATGTTCACTGTGTACGGGATAACGACATCGTTTCTGTTCATTGTGTTATATTGTGTCCAAGAATTTTACATTAAAATTCTTGTTTTGAGTTTTTCAATCTCGGAACATTCTTACTATTTACTAATTGCAAACCACAAAAAGCAAACTTGTGCATTGCAATCTCTTTCTGGACACCTCTGCATGAAAAAAAGTATTATTAAAAGCACCTTCATCCACAAGAACCATCATTTCACAACGGCACACTTGATTGTAATTCTCATATCAATGAAATCTTTTAATCATACAAAGATTTTTCAATGTACAGTAACTTAAATGTGAAATGATCTTCAAGAATAATAATATTAAAATTTAAAAAAATTGATAATTTGAAAATGAAGAGAGAGAGAGGATATGACAAAAAATATATATGTTGATGGCCAAGTAACAATATCTTGTATAAAAAACCTGTATTTTTTTTAAGGCATAAAAAATTAATATTTTGTGTTTAACATTTTGAATACACCTTAACTTTTTTAAGACCTTCAGGTAATTTAAAGTATTCATAAATATAAAAAAAATTTTAGATAATACACTAACTATTGTTAAGCTATACAAATTTTATTTTACCAAACGGATGATATTGCCAGCACCATATTAAGGTAACAAATGAGCAACGTTAAAACAGGCTCACATTCGTGTGTTCACATTCATATTCGTAGGTGATATTGCTACTTAGCCATCGACATTTTTCCATATAAAAAACTAAAATGGAGTAAACGTCTTACCAGGTATGCTATATGCGAATCCCGTCACTGCAGCTGCCCCGATAGTGTTACCAGCATCCTCCTTATTCCTATGAGTAGCCAAAGCGATTCCTGTTGCAGCATAGACAGTAGCCAAAACGCCAACCATGTTCCCGAGCTTACTACGCTTTACTACATGGTTGATCAATCTAAAAAAATATATCCTTTAATGGTCGAGGGTTTAATTAAATGGTTTCCAAGAGGAATATTATTAGTTATTAAGTAATTATCACATATTTAATGAAACTCAAGTTAACTTACACAATCCTTCTTAATTTTGGTGGATGGCTGAGAGCAGCTTCTTTGCCTTGAACGAAACCGCGAAATGCACCCAATCCACTTGCTGCTAGTATTGCAATACCAGTTTCGAAAAATGAATGCTCAAATCGGCCTCTAACTGGCTTTTCAATGTTGAAATATATGTAGCCATCATTATTGGGAATGGCATTGGGGTTTTGTGGTATATAAGGAGAATCATAGGTATAACCAGGTAGCGTATTTATATCTGAAATTGTACAGGCAAATATAATAAATCAATTTAATTGACTGAAATTCAAATGATATCTCATTTAAGAAAAAATATAAGGAAAACAGATAAAAAGAGATAATTTTATATTCAATGAATACAATTTGAAAAATAATAATTTTATTTTGATAAAAAATGATTTTATCACATTCAAGATACAGATTATTGTTTATTTAATAAAACCAACATAAGCTATAGCTACATGATAAGAATCTGAACTTCATAAATCACCAATATCATTCTAAATTACACTATTAGATAAATATAAATATATATTATTTTCAGGAGTTAGGTCATTTAATTTACAATTTTAATAAACTATATAAATTTGGAGTTTGTCCTTTTTATTTGTTAACGTTTCGATCCCTTTTTTTCCTATACGTAGAATGGGATCCTCTTCAGAGCTTCTTATGGAGCTACAATACTCCAATCCAGGGGCACACCGACAGCCTCAATACCACCTTCCAGTACGTGTACTAAGCCACTATACTGTGGCCCTCAACTCTTCTCAACAGTGGCTTGATACACATACTGGAAGGTGGTACTGAGCCTGTCGATGTGGCTTGGAGTATCTAAGCTCAATATGAAGCTCTGAAGAGGATCCCATTCTATGTATATGATAAGAAGGGATCGAAATATTAACAAATAAAACGAAAAAAACTCTAAATTTATGTAGTTTATTAAAATTGTAAATTAAATAACCTAACTCCTGAAAATAATAATTATTTCACCATATAAAATTTAAGTGTCGATGAAAAAAATAATTTTGTAATACATATATATTCCATACTTTGTAAGGAAGTACTGTTTCTTCATCAAGGGTTGTGCAAGGAGACGATTTGATCGAGATTATCCTCAACTGTTAGGGATCGAACCCAGGACCTTGAGTATAGGAGCATAGTACCTTACTCAATATGAAAGTGTGTGTTCTTAAGTTATGCCATGGTTATATCATAACAAAGGTATGCTCCAATATCTGACAGATTCTTCTTTTATACTTTTATAATTTAGATAGATTATGATAAATATTTATTTTTGTTGGAGTTATTTTTCAAATGCATATGATTAAGAAGTATTTGTTATACATTACATTATGATCAGCATCAAACGTTATTGTTTTCTTAAGTCTTCAAGAATATGACAACAGTCATAAAATGTAAATAATTTTATTTATTTATTTATATACTGTATTCTTTAACAAATTTCTAGGATCTGATTCTACTTTCAATTCCTATTGAATTTATTTGGTTTTTATTGTAATCGTATGAACCTAAATGGTTACCTTTAATTAAAGCAAACCTCCCAATCACGTCTTGGTCTACTCCTGAATCCACACATCACTCAGAATGTATTAATAAAAACTAATAAAATTAGAAATTTTCTCATAGGTTAATATTTTCCTTGAGTAATATACAGGGTTTCTACTAAATATCGGATAGTCAATGTAATGGAAAATGGAAAAAAAAAATTATTATATAACATTTTATCTCAAAACAAAGATCTACAATTATTTTTAAAACAAATAACCCTAATGAATTGTTAAGCTTACGTCAAGAAAGCAAAAATATAACAATAAAACTATATAATTTTCAGAACAAAATACTATTTTTGAGTTTAAAAACATTCCTAAAGAAAAATATAGGTTTTGGTAAATAAATATATGTATTTTTAACCCTAGAACGAGACACTAGTGTGTGACACATCCCACAACATTTTAAATATTAAATTATTTTTATATAAGTAGTTCTTTGGCCAAGGTTTTTCATGTAAATAAACATCACACATAGCCAGGCTTGTTACGGTCATTAGCGCTTCATTGTTGGAGCTTATAACATTGTTGGGAGTTATCGAAAGTTATCGTGTTTTCTTTGTCATTTTGAAACTTCGAATAATTCAGATATGGACATCAAATGTTCTACTTTTTAATTAGTGGTATTTTCAATTCAGACATTAATATATAGAAACCAATTTGTTAGTAAGGCAAATACATTTTATATGCTCACATAAAGTAAAAAGTTAAAACTACATAGCTAAAAAAGCTTTTTAAAAAACATTTAATAAAAAAAACAATATTTTTCCATTGAAAATAAATCAAGTATATATCAATGAAATATATATATTTGGAATGTAAAATACATAAACAATAAAGGAAAACTTTTTTTTTACTTAAAAAAATAATAAAACCTATAGTGGATTTCTTGGATTGTTGTGAGTGAGTGGTTACCTAAATGGCCCCCACTATAGGTTTTATTATTTTTTTAAGTAAAAAAAAAGTTTTCCTTTGATATTAACTTGATTTATTTTCAATGGAAAAATATTGTTTTTTTTTTTTTTTTTATTAAATGTTTTTAAAAAGTTTTTTTAGCAATGTAGATTTAACTTTTTACTTTATGTGAGCATATAAAATATATTATCTAAGGTTACCTTGAATTTATTTTATTTTTTGTTTTGTTGATTATTTAGCTTATTTCTGAAAACTATTTGAGTTTTCCAGAGCATTACAATTAAATTTTATGATAATTTAAAGTTTGGGGTGCCCGACAACCCGGAGTGTCAGAATGAGTTGGAGCATTTAAGTGTGTCGTTCTAGGGTTAAAATAGCTCATGTGGTATTTTAATGCTTTATCTAATATAATACTATGGTTTTAAAGGAAAGGAAGTAAAACTGAGGTCTCTTTGTTTAGGTATAAACAAGTACAATTATTCTACAATGTGAAATTTATTAGGTTTGAATGACTTAACTTCTTTGGTACTTGAGTTTTATGAAAAAACTTAAGCTTTTATTTTTATTTTTTTATTTTTGTACCAAAAACTTTTCTAAAAAAGGAAAACTTTATGCCAAACCAACAGGAACAAAAATTAACAGGTGAAAACAAACTTAATCACAATGTCAACTTAAAAAAGTTCAGCATAACATCAATATTGTTAATGATAGTAAGAATAACTACTACATACATACATATTAATGTATTCACAAAACCATTATATTAAAATTAAAAAACTTGTTTGTTCTCTTGGACAGGTTTCAGTTAAAACTTGTTTGAAGTACATTCATCAGCGAAAACAATTCAATACAATGTAGAAATAATGTTAAATTAAAAGGTAATAGTATAACTATTGGAATAAGTTGCAAAACCATTAAATAAATAAGAAGCAATTTTATAATCAGAAATTAAGTCAGTTTTCTAGTAAAATTCATTCTAAATAGGGTTTCAAAATTAAGAAAATTAGAATTACAAAAAAAAGTAATTGAAAAATCAAAGTAAGTAGATATGTTGTTTTATTGAAGTTATAAACTCAAAATAACTTTAATGTAGCCTATATTTCCAACTTTAAACATAAAAATGTTTATTCTTTAAATTTGGAAACCTGTGTAAGAAATAAATTAAAATGTCTTATTTCTTATGTTGATTTCATATTTTTCCCTATTCCTCAACTTTTTCTCAACACTTACTTTTCAGAATAAAACCATTAAAATCAAGCATGCCTTATCATTGAAATGCATATGTATATATAATAAATGTTATATTTTTCATTGACTGCTAAAATAATTTCATTTATACACAACATTATCCTATATTAATAATAGTACATTATCCAATACTACTCCTAACTAATAACTTCATCAAATTGTGGCATTTTGGGTTCACCTAATTGAATTAATATTGAGAACATAATCGACTAAGTGAAATTTTTGAGGAAAGAATTTTTAATCATGACTCATAACACTGTATGTAAAACATTAAATTTATTTTTAAATACTTTTAATCATCACTCACTATTTTTTAAATAAATTTTCAACATTAATATGAACTTGATGTGGTTTGAAAACCTATAACTGCTCTTTTGAAAAATTTAATTATTTGGGCTATCCAAAACACCAGCCAATTGACTTTATAGATTTTTTAAATACTTAATATGCTTCACTTATTAATGAGATACAGTTTTTATCTATCTCTTTGATAAGGTTATAAAGTTTACAAGAATATTATTAATAACATTGGATCTTACATTGAAAATTCTTATCTCCATCTTCTAACATCTTAATTTTTTTCAAAGACAAGAAAAACTTAATTTTTACATAGTGTAGAGAAAGGTAATTTGAAATTGGAAATATTTAGATGCTCCTGAAAAAATAATCATTGCCAAAAATTAATCCTAT
The DNA here is from genome assembly GCA_928085145.1 of Nezara viridula. Classification (NCBI taxonomy): domain Eukaryota; kingdom Metazoa; phylum Arthropoda; class Insecta; order Hemiptera; family Pentatomidae; genus Nezara; species Nezara viridula. Next base: position 46,684,249 of record OV725083.1, on the reverse strand, counting down.
ATCTTCTACATCTGTATGTCGTCATGTGAACCGCCAAGATTAACATTTCGTGTACCAACCTATCAGTGGCTTAGAACAAAATATATAATGGTTCGAAATTTGAATCCAGTTGTATTCTATTAACAACTAATCGTATAATTTAAAACTTAAAAAATATTCCAAGATTATGAAAGGAACTAATTGTGACTAATTTTGATTCTCCATCATAATGCTTATACAGAAATAGGTCACGGAGGCATTTAAAATCTGAAAATATACAAATATAAAATTATTGTTTTCCAAATATAATATAGCCAATAAATATATATAATATAGCCAATCATCTACATTTTGAAAATTATCTCATGAAAATTTTTTTCGGCTGCCTGATATAAAATAAGAATTTGCACCATTACGGCTGCTATGGGAGATTACAAACTTAATAAAAATACAAATTGACACCACCAATATTAATAAAATCTGTTTAAAATACAAATATGTCGTTACCTTGGGAGGGCGCAACTCGTAAATTTAATTTTTGCGTAATTATAATCATGTGAAAAACCCAACTTTACTTAGTTTATCAATTAGCTCAAAAACTCATAAATCTGAAAATATATACTCACTAAATATTCTTTTTATTTTTCATCTAATAATTTTTAATTTTTCTAGAATTAGTTACAGCAACATTCGTGGCCATTATGCATGTCTAATGCTGCCAACCTCGCAATTTCCAATATTTGAAGATCATTTATACACCATGAAATACATTGACAATTATATCTTCAGAATAATAATATTTAGTCACTTTACATACGTAAGCCAACTTTTACAATATAGTTGAACCACGATACATAGGGAATGGTAAGGGTAGATACATAGGGATGCCTTTCCCTCTTCCCCCCCCCCTTGTTTTAAATAAATAGTCCATTAGACCCCACCAATATTTTGAATGGTCCTAGACGAGTATAAAATAACTTAAAATATCAGAAATTTTGTTGAAAAATGCACAAGAATAAATAAGCTTTCTATAACTACTTTATGTGCGTAGTATTCGTCTATAATAAATTTTTCAATCAAAATATTTGCATCAAGTCCATCCGTGTTCGTTATACTAAATTACCGGTATACAGAAGACCGTTAAACTATAAAATTATTGAAAATTTGATGAGGTTTACAAAAATTGTCCGCTATAGAAATGTGTAACTAAGTGAAGTTTCACTACGATTCTCGACCCTCCCCTAATTATTGAAATAGAAGAACGCCCATGTGTTTAGTGGTACACCTCATTTTTGTGAACAACTTATTCACTGGTGCACAGACAGATCTATGGGAGATGGTTTCCAGACTGAAGCTTCTCCCTCTCCTCCACCTCTCCCCCCCTCATCCCAAAATGATAAAATATAATCCATGTTTGATGAAAAAAAATAATTCTAAAAGTATTATTGTTCGTCTAATAACATTTAATAGGACTAAAATAAATCACTTAAACACCATTTCATATAGGTACTTAGTTTCTTTCTTTCTTCCAAAATAATTATCGTATTATGTATATAACTATATATAAAAAAAAATCTTTCTGGCTGCAGCCCTCCCAAAATTAAATCCGGGATCCCTTAGTGACTAGTGGAATCCAGATTTAACATATCTTGGATTATCTGCAGATAGAGCAGCTTCATTAGGAATCTGATTATTGACCTTAAATAGAAATAATTTTTGTTTTAATTATTAATAAGTGTAATTCATCAAGCTTCTTTACCTATTCAATCCTAAAATTAATACCAGGTATGGGATAATGGGCAAATCAGAATCACACTTACTGTCTCCTATGAATGTCCTAAAATCAAGGAATAGCCAACTATTATAGTTTGTGTTCTAGTATCTTCAAAGTTGTTGCAAAACTAATTCATTTATTATGGATATGTCAATTACTTTCTATAAATAACAACTGCAGTTTCATTTGAACTACTATTTATTTTGGCTGGATTTGTGCTGAAACAATGCATATTTTATTTTTTTTAAAAATTCTTTATTATCGTTTTCTTATTGGAATCCCCTAAGTAAATTTGGTTCTCTGCAGCAGAAAAAAATGTTCACTAGGAAAAGCCACTTTAAAGCAGAAAACTTACTAGAGTAAATGTTGCACAAGAAATGTCACTTCCACCAATAAAGAAGTAAAGTTTAGGTGGTTTTAATGCCCTTATTACCATAATTCTTAGAGAAGTACAGACATTACTTGAAAAAGTGTACCATGGTGTCGAATATGCTGCTATGCGAACATTCGCACTCTAAACAAAAAAAAAAAGTTTATCACATGATCCTAGAATACATTAAAATCATTAATTGTATAAATTATTAACCTCTTCTGCAAGCATATCTGCGAAATGACAAAATATGTGTATATATCCTGTTTCTAAGTAAAACAAAGGTAATAAATGTTTTATATCAATGTCCTGCAAAATTCAAAGTTTTATATAAATATGGAATATGGTAATAAAAATAGAAAATTTTAATTGTCAACATACCCCAACCAATAAGGTTCTGCACATGGCTATTGCACTCATCATTGAAAAATATAAGATATAAAAGATTTGATCAAACAGTTTTTTTATACTATTAAATGACCTAAAATATATAATTGAATTTTAATATTTTCTCAAATAATTTAAAATGAAGGACCTATATAAACGTACTTAAATATTTCCTGATGATGTCTAATATTAACTTTTATTTTTGGCATTATTTCTGAATCCAGAACCAGTGCTAGATCATTCTTCATGAATCTATTCATGGAATTTAAGTTTAAACATAAAACTTCAAAATTAGCTGTTAGCTGAAGAGTGAACATCATGAATAAGTGAGCCATAAGTACATCTGCAATGCTAGCAATTACAACAAAACATGTTTCACTAAAATATACAAAATAGTGGAGAAATTTTGATTCTATTGGTAAGATCATGGGAATGGGAGGTTTAACATCCGCTACAAATAGTTGTTCTTTATAGAGGTTGGCCAATATACTTCCCCATGTGGTAAATACTATAATAGTGAAAAGATCAGTGTATATTTTCATTCCAGAAGTGAATAAGTCTTTTTGCCGTCGTTTGAAAAATGGTTTTACATCACTATTACTATAAGAAAAACAGTCATCAATTTGTTTGGCTACACTCATAATCTCTTCATGTTTGAAAAACTGTATTGAAAATAATCCCAAAGCTAAAAGTGAAAGGCAGATACGATGAAGAGCTTCAGTAGAATCTCCATGCTTCATTTCAAGATATGTATACATCCATACAGCCAGAGTAAATATTAGAATTAAATAATTGAAAGCTGAATGCAGTGTCAAAGTTTTATGAGGCTGAATACCAAGAAAGGAGAGCCATTGATTACAAAATTGTTGGCAATGGTCATCTAATATATCTTCTTCCTTATACCCTGAAATAAATTTTTTTAAATTAAATTTCAAATATTTCTGATCAAATCTACAAACCATCATTGAAATACAATTTATCTCAACATAGCAATAAAATGAGGCAAAGAATTAAAAAAAAAAGCCAAATCCATTTTCCATTTTTTTTTTTTAATTTTTATTATAGATTATTATGAGGCAAAAGGATTTCAAATTCGTATTAATATCAATTATATTGTTAAAGTGTTTATTTTTAATTGTTTTTCTTTTCTTTTTAGTTCATAAGTTTTTGTTTTTAATTCCCATTACTGTATTTAAGTTCATTTTTAAGATACACCAATCAAAGATATTATATTAATTTTTCTATATAACTTTGTCATATCAAAAACATACCACTACAACCCATGAAGGGTCTTGGTTCAGTACTATTTAGGGAAAGCACTGTTTCTAGGTCAACGGTTGTGCAAGGAGTTGATTTGACTGAGATCACGCTCAACCGCCAGGTTTTCCCCTTAATTAAATAATCAATTAATAAATTTAATAAATTAAATAAATAATTAATTAAGAGTACCCACTTTACAGAGGCTGGGTGTGCCCCAGGAGGGTCTCCCGACCCAGGGTCGCCCCACAGCCAATGAAACAGATAAATAAATTTTCTGCCATGAGCCGGCGTTCGAACCTGGGACCTTTATTACATTGGCAGCTCAGTACCCTACGACTGAATTTGTGTGTTTTCAAAAACTATCTTCCTTTAAATATGATACAAAGCAAATCCAAAACGTTTTTGGTTGCCAGATAGGTACATGTAAATTAAATTTTTGACTTTTTTTTTAAATGTGTGGGCAGGTGTCTAAGTGGCAGTAACAAACAAAAAACACAAGATAACATCAGTTTTACATTCACAACACTATGCCACTACATTCAGCATGCAGCAGTGAAAAAAAACAAAAAAACAATGGATCGACTAGTTTCTGAATTCTGTGCTTTAAATCAAGGGTCCCAAACGTTTTAGCCCACAGTGCCGCATTGAGATTTTCTCTAAGTCCCATGGGCTATAGTTCGTGAAAAAAAAAAAAGCTTGTCATATGAATGACACCTAAGATGTGGAATGAGCTTTCTAAGAAAAACAAATCATACAATTTATGTTGTAATAACTCGTGTTTGAGCGATTACTGAATTTCATATTTGTTAAATTGTTTTAAATTTTTACCAAGTAATCAAAGAAACTTCCTTGAGTATGGAGGAGACCCCTAACTTATATTACAAAAATATATTCAAAAGAATATTAACACAATATATTGCCTGTGGATTTGTCATTTAACTTATTAATATTTGTTCAAGGATAATATATATAAATAAATAATGCTTTATTCACTGGTTTACAAAAACAAATAAATTCTTTATAATTTATAATTTCATATTCTGTTTAGTATTTAAAGTTTCAATAACTAATCATATTTCAATTATCGTGCAATAAATACTACAACTTATAAATAATACGTGATTAAAAATCTAATATATCTGATTTTTAATTTATAAATCATATTTACATCAAATTCTATTTTTAATCGAAGTATCCTTACATGTTTTCTTGTTTTATTTTTTCTTAATTAATTTAATTGAAGATATTTTAAATTTATCCAAATTCTGAAGTAAACAACTAAACTGTATTGTTATAAAATATTAGAATATTATTTTGATAAAACTAAAATCTATTCTTTATATACAGGGTGTTTTAGTTCTTAATGGCTAAACTCTGGGAGGTGAGGTGATTATAGATAAAATTTCCAACAAAAAAGTTCATTTGATGTATACAAGACCAATTTCGTGTTTTTCATATTTTTCATACCAAGTGTTCATATTTTTTATTGAAGAACGAGGAATCGCACAAAAACTGATCTAATTCTAAGATAATTAAATTCAAAGCACACCCTCGTAAATTAGACATTTTTTTTTAGAAAACATTGATTAAATTTACTTAGGTCAATGATAATAAGGACTTTCAGGAGGTCTAAAATGGCTGATGTACTGCTGCAGTTATAGGACCCATACACAAGCAGTATATCTCAGTACAGCGACCTTATAAGACCTGACCCCTTTAATCATTGACCTTACAAAATTTAATCACTGTTTTCTCCAAAAAAATGTGTCTATTTTACGATGGTGTACTTAGAATTTAATTATCTGGAACAGTTTTTGATTAATATATTCTTATTCAATAAAAAACGTGACTACCTCAAGAAAAACGTATAACTGGTCTTAGCTGCTTTTCAATTCCAAATTGGCCCATACATCAAATGCATATAATTGACAAGACTAGCATGGGATACACATTCATCAATATTTATTCTTAACTTGGTTTTATAACTCTCTTAACCAGCCCCTTTTCAGCCTTCTGGGGATATTTCCTGATATATTCACCAATTAATTATAAAATAGTCTTAATATTTCTTTTTTTTTTTAAACATTTGGTCTATATTAGATCTTTAATCTTCAGTATGTGGCCTCACCTACCTCATAATTGAAGGTGACTGAAAAAGAAATGGCTAAATGTCCATTTCATACAAAACACAAGTTTGACAAACATAAGTATAACCAGGAAAATCCAAGCTATGTGCAAGCAGTTGTCCCCTATTTCAGCAAAAGACAAAATTTGAAAAAAAAAATCTAAACTAATTAGGTGAAAATGACAAACCATAGAAATAAAAATTAAAGAAATTCAATTTAAAAAATTGCCTTCCCCTTTTGATCCAAATAGCTTAGAGCTGATTCCACCTTAGGAGATTAGTATCTCTTTTATCTGCAATTAAAAACTTACCTCTAATGTCCCTTATATTTACCTTTGTACATATGTACACATGATAGGAATAAAATTCAATACAAAAATAGAAGTAAAGGGAAAAAATAAGACTCAGTTGAGTCTAAGATTATTTTCAAGGATGAATTAAATTATGATGTCAATAATCAAACAAATAGTAAACATTTTTAAAATACCACAATTATTTACTATATAAAAATAAGGTAGTATAATTATACGTATTTCGATGATGTATAGTTATTAAAATAAAATTTCAAAAGTAGAGAACCTAAAAAATATTTTTTGTTTAATAATGTGCAGATATGTCTAGATATCTAATTTTCATGACCTACTTTTTAAAAGAGAGAACATACTTCTGCGATTTTTTTCTGAATATAATCTATAATAAGAATGCGTGTTCTGGAATATACAGCAGCCTTATATAACTTTGTAAGACGACCATGGCATAAATGTTTTATTAAGTTCTTTGAAGTTCAAAGATGGCTGTACCTACTAATCATTCACTTAGAAGACGTATCATATAATATTATGTATAGGATAATCATAAAGTAAAATCCACTAGTTCTTCTATTTTGAGAATTGATCAATTTTACTTCTTTTGAGGTGGGGAGGGGGAGAAGAGGAGAGCATTTGCCTAAAATTGGAGCCATAAAAAAAATCAAGTAATCAAATGGAACTGTATTATTTGCCTTAATTTTATTTGAAGCTTTAAAGCATAATCAACATTAACAATATTTTTTTGTTTTTAAAAATCAACTTTATAGTTTGTATTCGTAAAACTAATTTTAGTTTTATTTAGCTTCTAATTCGAAAAATATCTTGATTTCATCATAAATTTAGATACGTTATACAGCTTGGGCAGTGTTGAAATGCATTTTTTTTTTTTTTTTTTGTGATTATATAAATATACCTTCAACAAAAAATATGACTGCTACCAATATTTAAATATGATGTTAAATATAAGTACCGTTTCATGTTCTATTCAGTTCAAGCAGAGTTCTTATGACTATTAGAGTTTCATCTTTATTTGAGGGGGGGCGGGATGGATAGGAACTGAATCATTTTCAGTGGGTGGCCCCGACGGATCTATGAGGGGGGAGCTTTCGGGCTGAATCCTCCTCCCCCCTCCCCCCTAAACGGTAAAATATAAACATGTTTTACAGAAAAAACATTAAAAACTATCTCTAAAAGTATTCTTGTTCGTTTAATTACATTTATTTAACTCCTATTACTTTAAGAACCACTTAAACACTATTTCATATAGGTAGTTAATTTATTTCTTTTTTTTTTAATTAATTATCGTTACATGTAAATGAAAAAAAAAATCTTTAGGGCTGAAGCCCTCCCCCCAAAATTAAATCCTGGATCCACTAGTGGTCTGTGATAAAAGATACACAACTTCAATAATCACACTTAAGGATCTTAATATGTAGTGTTATCTTATAATTTCAGACATAGAGGGATGGGATCCTTAGTTACGATAGAAACATCAATAATGAATGATGCAATTTTTAATAGCTCATTCAAGCCGAAATTCTTTAACTACTATGCAATAATTTATAAATTCAAAACACTCTCCTAAAAATATTTTCTGATCAAGCTCTGGTAAATAAGATACTTCTTTTAGATTTTATTGAAATATAAATAAAAATCATATGTCCAGTTAAATGTGGAGGTGGACAATCTTTCACTTATTGTTTTTTGGACTGTTAATGTTTGAAACGATTAGCAGTCCAAAACAATTACCATTAATTCAAATTAACAACCATTTTAACTGCATGGTTGACATAAATAACCTTTTTTTATTGTCCAATTTAGAAGTCCTTTAAAACTAAAAAAAAAATCTAATCTTCTTGATTTGTCAAACCCTTGTTTCTATATTCTATAAACATAAAATCTCAGCACACAGTTTATTCTATCTTGTAAATTCTATATTCCTTTTTATATAACTACTTCCTTTAAAACAATGCATCATTTCAATTTCTTACTTTTCTCCATGTACAGAATCTCATCTTTAATTCCATTTAAATACCAATTATTTTCCATTTCCTCAACAATCAATCTTCCAAATATATGAAAGAATAACAAAAATGTGAAAAAAAAAAAAAAAAAGGAATAGGGATGTAAATTTATTTTATAATTTGGGCGACAATTTTTTCACGAGAATGTTGCTTTTTAGACAAATACAAAAATTAATAAGGTAAGGGTCATTACAAATTTTACTTAATATTAACCTTGGACATTAAAATGGAAGTTTGAACATATTTCAGAAAAAAAATCAATATTTTTTTAATAATTAATTATAAAAACGAAATTTTATAAATTGTGATATACTAATAAAATAGCATGACATAACAAAAAAGGAAGTCAGAGAATTTAAGTCCTCAAAAGTATTTAATAGAATAAGTAAAAATAAAGTTTATGGTGTACTAGTTTTACCCACCTTATTTTACTGTTACTATATATATTGCTTACTATTGCAAATAGGATGCAAACATATCAACATTTATTTATAGTTAATTTCATGAATATAATAATGTCTTTCATTTAATTTATTTCATTATGGCAAATTTCTGTCAGACAAATATAATTATAATTTCACATTTTCATTATTTATAGGTGATTAATTATTCCTGAATAAAATTTACTTTTCTTCTCATTATTTTTGCAAGTTAATTTCATTCTTGAATTATTGATCACATATTTCTTGACTTTTCAGAACTGCTGCGGACATATCTTTTTCAATTATATGTGCTTTTATAAAACTATAATTGATCATTTTTTAATAAACATGCTACTAGCCACTAAACAATAACTTTCGTTTTGTTGTAGATGAAGAATAAGATGAATTCACGTCAACATTGCAAGAAAATATTAGAAAACAAATAAATGAAAAATTCATAAATAAATGCGATATCAATACTTGTACAAGAAGCATTAAGTTTTTAAATTAAAATAAATCAATGAAAAATTAATTAAGGATGAAATCCCTAATTATTTTTACCAATTAAGTAAAATTTTACGACTATTCCATAATTCTCACTTCCACATTCCTCAGTATCCTTTAAACTCTTACCCCGTTCAAAACTAGTATCTCATCGCAGACCTGCACCTTGGATGTTAGGAAATTAAGGATTTGCAGATGTGTGAAGCTGCCCACAAACACTTTAGAACTAGTATTTCTGACAACTATCAAGTGTTTTTGATGCACCAAAACAACACAAATGAGAATTCAGCAAGCTGAATCCACTTACTTCCATGAAGCCCTATCAACGGGTCCTGTTCTAAATCTGAATGGATACTTTTCAAACTTTCCTTTAGTGAATCTTTTATATCCCCTTTCTCACTACTCTTTCCAGTTTCACAAAACGATTTCAAATTCAACATGACCCTTTCTTATCCAAATTTAAAACTGTTTAATTCTATTTCCTCTTCACATAACAGTTAAAACACTGACTAACCATGTATATTGTAACAAAGGTTTGTTTTTATTATTCACATTTTACCTAGGAAGGAACTTTAATTCCTAAGATTTAATTTTTGCTGAAATAAAATTTTCTCATCATACCTTTATTTTCTAATATATATACATACATATATATTAATTACGCAGCATTGAAGTACTTAAGTACATTTTGTTTATTTTTAATAAAAATGTTTGCATATGGATTGGATTACCATTTTTTTTTGTTTAATGTATATTTATTTAAATAACAGAAATCTTAATTTCTTTTCCATAATTAATACCTTTTCATCTCTATTAAAGGAATTCATTTTTCTTAAGAGCCGGTATTTTTCTACCATCCTTCTTTGTTGAAAATAATGTCTCTTTTTATTTATTCAACTATTTTGGTCAGAAATTTCAAGTTGGCGCCTCAGGGCAAAGCTTACCAAGGAATAAGACAAAACAGAGAAGAGATTGGTAAGTGGGATTATAATATTCAACAGACTTCAAAAACGAGCTTGACTGGAAAAAAGCTAGATTGTCTCTAAATTCCTGAAAGTGAGACTAAGAATTGATTCCAGTAATTGGAAAATTTGATATAAATAAAAAAAGAACTCTAGTTTCATCGTCGGTGGTTTTTAAACCAACGAATCTTCAAAATTGCAAGAAGCCACGGAGCAAAGTAGTGAGCTACACACCAACACTAAGTAATCTTAGAATTTATAAAGAATTTGTGGACCAAACCACATGGTGGACATCCATATGAAGTTGAGTAACTATATCGAAACTTTCATGAACTACTCCAAAATGGAACACATACGTTTTGAGACTACAGCCCTACAGTGGGAAACCAAAAAGTGAACAATAATTGCTTTCGAGTAAAATGTTTTATAAATTCTCATTTGAAGAATCATTTCTCTACATCTTGCAAACTGACTTAAGCTCTGTCATGATTTGATCATTATTAACAAAGCTATGGGTGCTACTATGATAAATTTGATTGCTATTACCTAACTGATACGTTTTCCAAAGTAAAAAGCTGTAAGTTAGAAATAAATTCCTGTAAATTATGAAAATAAGTCTAAAAAATTATTGGCAAAATTACGATAAAAAAAAATTAAATACACCATTTCATCTTTGTCTTGGACCTGCAAAACAAATTGAACGAAAAAAATAATGTTCATAGAATAAATATTCAGCTTTCCGTTTTTTTCGTCTGTTGAATTTTTTCCAAGTTTTTGTTCTTACAGAATTTGCAGTGGCTGTCGATATTATAGAAACATTTAATAAGATTACTTTTAGTAACATTAGGTTGGGAGAGGAGGGAGGAGGAGGTAATGCCATCTCGTAAACATTACTGTCTTTTACGTAACAAACAAATTTGTGATAGGGGAAATAAAAAGGATAACCAGTTCATGATATAAAATAATATGCTTTATAAGATATATATATTATGGTTAACAAACAATACTAAAATGAAATTTGTGATTTAATTGGGTTATATTCAATTTATAAATGTGAGACAAAACTGTACAAAATGACACATTGTAACAAGGTCAAACTACATACATATCATTTTTACACAGATTTATGTCTTGTATAATTATATTATAATTACAAAAATTTGATAATTATATAAGGACTATACCCCAAAAATTACAATCTTATATTTATACATAATATTCAGATAGCTTTTACTAGCCAAAATATTTTAATTCATATTGATGATTTAAAAAAGGAGGGAGGGAAGAAACATATAAATATACTAATTTCACTACTAATATATAATATATAGAAATTTGAAAGAAAATAAATAATACCTCAATTATAATATGAAATCAAAACAATAAGACCACATTTAAACAAATACTTTTTGTATTCTAAATTTTTTTAACACGACTAGTCAGCTATCATGAATAGATTTTATATATTTTTATATATAACAAAGAATACATATACCAAAATTTGTACAACTCAAAAAGAAAAACAAAAAAGGAAAACATGAAAAAACAACGATTCTAAAGATTAAAATATAACAATAAGAAAATGCAATCAAATTATATAAGCAAGAGCTAAAATACAAATATATAATTTCAAATTCTAGGATTATACGTTCAAATACCAACAAAAATTTAAACATTTTATAATTAATTGTTAATACAGAAGACTGGAATAACTTTATAACCTTTACTTTAATAATTTTCTAATACAGTTCAACTAGCTATGACAGATTTATTACGTCTTTATTACAATTATTAATACCTACAACCATGGAAAAATCTCTGTGGCTAATGCAACTGTTTGAGCAACATATAAATACATATATAGACTTGGATAATGTCTAAATAAATATATATAACCGCTATTAGCCTAAAATAATCGAAGTTCAGACATGAATCTTTATTTCAACTAAGCTAAGGATTAGAAAAAACACTACAACAGAGGGCACCCAGATAGAACAAGTGACGCAGCATTCACAAAATTAGTCCTTTTTTGGAAAAAGGATATCTGTAAGTTTAAGAAGCACCTACATCTATTTTACTCAGATATAGAGGCACGGTACCATAAGAACCCACATGTCCTACGTGTGAAGTGTCATTTTATTAAAAAGGGAAAACTGCCATGAAATAAATATGCACTTAGTTTACATACATATACATTCAAATATGTACATACATGTACCTTAGAAATAACTTTTATTATTTTTTAAATAATTTGTAAACACTACTATGATTGCCAGAATTAATCCTTGATAGTGTAGCATACCTCTTTAAAAAAGAAAAGAAAAAACATAACTCAGATATTTACATACTTCCCAATTCCGATTAGGAACTAAAACAGATAATGATACTTTGTCTTCTATAAATAGATCAGTCCGACAATTATTATTATTCTGCAAAGCATTATTTTGTACAATTATTGTAGCGATTCATTTCGTATCCCTATTCATTTCATGCTATATAATAGCGATTATATCAGAATTACATCATTTAATGAAATCTTGTCATGACCCCATTAGTAGATGAAAAAGAGTGACTTTTCTTTAACCAAAGGAGACCTATTTATTTTTTCATTATGTCCCCTTAATCGTTTAATATAGTTTACTCTTGACTATGGTTTTATCAGTACACAAACTGACATTGGATGCTAGCACAGGAGACTAAGAAGTACAATTATTCCGTAGGAGGTTCATCATCTGAATCTACAAGTGTGCTAAATTTATTTGATCCTGCAAAGTTCTGGAAAAAAAAAATAAAACCAAGAAAACAATTAAATAATGAAATAAATAAATCGAACATAAATATTATGCTAAAAATACCTGAATGTAATCTAATTTGTAACTACTCTACATTATTTGAAAATCAAGCAAAACAAATATAATTAACACTTAACTCAACCATAGATCAAAAAAAGGCAAATTAAATTTATATAAAATTATTTTATTAATAACCAATAACAGAAATAGATTTTTGTTCAGAGATAGTATAGATATCAGCCACTGATGGCAGAACCCTGAATGCAAAGTAAATGTGGTGCTTTAAAGATTATCTAACTAAAAAATTTTATAACAAAAACTTCACAATAATATCAAAGAATTTGAGAGCACATGAATCTTTCAGGTTAAAATGAGGATAAATAAATATTATTAAAAAATTTTATAGCAAAAACTTCACAATAATATCAAAGAATTTGAGAGCACATGAATCTTTCAGGTTAAAATGAGGATAAATAAATATGAAAGCCAAAAGATCACAAATCACAAATGAGTATATTTTATGAAATGAGAAAATAATTTTATTCTAGGACTACAGTCCCCTAAGAATAATAACAGTGTTAAAAATTTATGGGTATTAGTCTGGCTTAAAATAATAAAAATACAAGCTAATAAAACCGCTTATTGTTATTGCAGTTGTGCAATAGTTGAAATTACACAGTATACAGATACAAGTAATTTTACATATTCGTGGAAGTTTGTATGTGGAGTAGGTGGTGGAACAGGATTTGTTTGAAGGAATTTGTGGACGAGGATTGACGTATGGAGGTAGGAAGAGAGTTCCATAAGGAGATAGCATGAATGATGAAGGATTTGCTGAAGGAAGTAGTTTTATGGGAGGGGAAATAGAAATCTATAGGTTGAGACTAGTATTATGAGAGTGGATAGAGGAGCATAGAGTAAGGAGTTCCAGGATGTAGGGAGGGTTTTTGGTTCTGAGAACTTGGAAAAGGAAAACACCAAGGAGGAATTGTCGACAGGAAGTAGAATAACTTCAACTCGGTGTACCAGAATGACACATGCAAATGCCCGTTATTTTATAAGTGACACTTTAAAACTACTAAATTTGAAAGATTGTAAAGTTCTACCTACTCTCTTTCACAGTTAATATCAAGAGAGGTTTATTGATTAATTTTGAATTAATTTAAATAAAATTGCACTATGGAGACTAATTTTTAATAAAATTTGATAATATAAATGTTATAAGTACTTAAGTTTAATGATAAGTACATGAGAAATTTCCTAATGAATACTTTCAATCATTTCTTTTTTTTTTTTAAATACAAATTAATGATAAAATATATAAAACAACTAATAAATGAACCAGCCAATCAAGCATAATAATTATTTTAATTTTATTAAATTACAAGTGTACCAATGATATCTAATTGAGTAATTATTACCTGAAAATAAAAACACACAATACACCTAATCACAAACATGTATATAATAACAGGTGCTAACGAATGATTTGTGATAAAATTATTGATTTAACACAGAGATCTCCAAACATTTTGTCCCACATGCTACATTGAGATCTACACCGTAAAATCCCGCAGGCTGCATTGGGACCTCCATCAAGTCCCACGGTTCATGGCTTTATAATAAAATGACACTTTTACTGACCTCATGTTTAAGTGATTTATTAAATATATATATATATATATATTTTTTTTTTAATTTTGCCACATGATCCAAGAAACTTCAGCGGATCCAGCCAATGGGACATAGTTTGGAGACCCCTGGATTTAACCCATCACTACTTTACATGAAAACTTAAAGAACTTACAATAATTAAGAGGTATAATTAAAGTAGAAGAAAGTATATTTAAGAATAATAATTAACTGAGTAAAACCTAACTTTGCGCCCACCTAGAATGCTCCAGCATATCTTTAAAATGTACATATAACTAAATAGGTTGAATCTAAGCAGAATTTTAAATATACTAAAAATTGGGTGTTCAGCCAGAAGACATGGATGGTTAACTGGCTATGGATGAAAGATAAGCAGGTAAACAAATTCAATATAGCTATAGCTTCTGCTAGTGTACGTAATTGATTATGTATCGGATAAGTGCATTAGGACATCAAAACTCTTCAGGTATAGTAAAGGTGAAACTGTTGGGAGAGAGTATCACTTTTGACAGCCGAGTAGTACCAAATCAGTGAAGGATAATTAACAAGCATAACTAGAATATTATTAAAGATTGATAACCGAGTGTAAGTAAAAGTGATTTTATGGGATTAATTTAAATCACATAATTATGATTTGTTTCATCCAGTTTTCTGATTGGTGACAGAAGAGAATGAAGGAAGGATATAAAGGAGACCCTACACGGTAATTCATGAATGAATGCCACAAGAGGTTCCAAGATTGCCCGCTATCACTTTGATCATGAAGACCCTTACACGTTCAATCACTACTGATCATTACTTATCGTTGCTGATTTAGGTTAGATCGTTGCTGACCAATTTAGCGCAGTTGTAAACAAAGAAACAGCATAGATATGCTTATTTGGACATTGTCATTTATAATATTGGGCATCAAGAGAAAAACGGAGATATAATAATTACTTCCTAGTGCCTGAAAATCGTTTATACTAAAGTTAGTCCAAAATATAAGTCAACTACATACAAAAATCTATGGAAAGTATTGCGAAAATAATCAATTTGTTAAGAAAAATTAATGGCAAATAAACACAACAGTTAAAGATTTTTTTTCTATAAGTAAATTGTGAAGTTTCCACTTTTTTTTCTCTCCAATTTATTGCCTACTTGACTATTTAAAGAAAAAATAGTTGAAAATGGTTAATAATAATATAGACTACGGATATAAACAACTATTTACTTAATAACGAGACCTAGGTAAACTAACCTATCTAGTAGTAGTCTCATAGAAAATCGTTTTGACAAAAGTTAATAAAATATAAGTCTACTACTTACAAAAATTAAGGAAAGGTATTGCGAAAATAATAAATTCGTTGAGGAAAATGGGAAAAGAACAGATAAATATACACAACGATAAAGTTTTTTTTTTTCCTAAAGTAAATTGTGAAGTTTCCTCATTTTTTTAAAAATTTGTTGCCCACTTGACTATTTAAAAGAAATAGTTGAAGATGGTTTAAAATTATAAACAAGGGATATGAAAAATTATTTAACTATTTACATATAATGAAAATCAGAAATTTATAATGGTTGTGAGGCCTAGGTAACCTAACCTATCCAGCAGTAAGGTTAGTCTCCCCACTACTTTTACCTCAGTCTCCCCCCCTCCACTTCTCGTGAATGAACCTTTGATTTCCGGATGTTCGGAAATCCGCAGCGCACCACCATCAGTACTTCATTCACTACCTTACACGACAATTCGGAACGTCATTAGTGCAATTCCGATTGACCGTGTAGGGTCCCCTTAATAAATGAATAAACAAGCATATTATTCTTAGTGTAGGTGGTTAGGAGATTGTGCCAGGTTGCTTGGGAAACAGCTGTTTAAATCTTGTCCATTATAAAACTTGTATTACCTTAATGAACAATACTAGTAGTCAGAATTTGACAGATTATCTTTATGGACAAGTGGTTTAAAGAATGTTGTAATGTCTTTTTGTGGCGTCCTTCCTTGGATAGAAGGAGACAAAAGCCAATTTAGTTCAAAAAGTGTAGCCAGACCAGGCAGTCGAGTGCACGAACTCACTACCTATATTCAGTTATATCAACATTTTAAAAAAATCTGGGATGGTCGGTTCAAGTGGGTGCCTGCTTAGTACTTATTTCTCTGGCTCCTGTATATTGTCCCTAATCAAAATAAAGTTCCCACAAAAAATAAACAAGAGCATCCTTTAAACTGTCATACTTCCACTAGACCATAAAGATTATCTGTCAAATTCTGACTGCCAGTATTGTTTATTAAGGTAATACAGGTTTTATCATGAACAAGATTTAAACAGCTGTTCCTCAAGCAACCTGGTACAATCTCCACTAAGTATAATATGCTTGATTATTCATTTATTGTATCATTCATTCTCTTCTTTCCCCAATCAGAAAACTTGATGAAACAAATCATAATTATGTGATTTAAATTAATCCCATAAAATCACCTCTACTTCCACTCAACCTTTAATAATATTCCAGTTATCTCTGTTAATTATCCCCTTCACTGATGAATTAAAAAGTTACTTGAAATGGCAAAGTATAAGTCCTAAATAAGCTGTTCTTCATTTCATACTATTTTAACATTAACTAGACTTAAACTCCAAAAACTCTTCCAAATTATAAAAAGCTTATTTATAAAAAATGTTATACTAACAAGGCAAGTAATAAAAAAATTTAATTTCACCAGAATAAATTTGACAATAAAGGGATAATTTTGCTGATACTGCTCAATGTAGCAATAGACCGTAGACAGATAGATCTGTGCTATTTTGTGGGAATAAAATGGGCCACGTTTCGTTGGCACTACTCGGTAGTGATATCCTCTCCTAACAGTTTCACCTCGACTACCTGGGACCTTCTTATCTGATCATTTTATGTATATCATATTCAACAGTTTTGATGTTAACAATCACATCAGCACAGCTCTGATTTAAATGTTTTCATTATGAGACAAAATTAAATGAAAAAAAAAAAAATATTTACCTAAACAGTTTAAACAGTTTCACCTCGACTACCTGGGACCTTCTTATCTGATCATTTTATGTATATCATATTCAACAGTTTTGATGTTAACAATCACATCAGCACAGCTCTGATTTAAATGTTTTCATTATGAGACAAAATTAAATGAAAAAAAAAAAAAAAAAACTAAGCGAATCAACATTGTAGGATTGAAGTAAAAAAATTTCTCTTTAAAAGAAACAAACATAAATCCAACTACATTAAATAATGAAAGGAAATTAAATCTCAAATTCAAACATTGGAAAATCAAAATATCTTTTATAATTGAAGTCTTTGAGACTTACTAGTTACATATAGGTAAAATATTTATCTGCTCTGATTTCAATATAAATATCTGATATTATTTATCAGTGAAATGATTGAATGGATAACCTATACTGCCCATAGTTATCAATTTAAAATCAGACACACATCACCAATCATTTATAATATTTTGTCATATTCCTCCTATTGTAAGACTGATATTTTTTTTCCAAACATTAAAAAAAGCCATTACTTTGTAGAAGCTCATCCTAATGCACTTATCCGATACATAATCGATTAACAACAATGAATTTAAGCTGATCAAACAGAATTTTAAATTAAATGTTTAACGTGAGAGAAGTTGGTCACAATGGCAGCGGTCACAACCAACTCTAGTGGGGGAGAGGGGAGAAAACATTTCAGGACTAATATTCGATGATTTACTCTCATAGATTAAAAAAATAATACAGAAAGACATAAAACACTTACAGGTGTTTTTGATTCGGGTACTGTAGGCATCTTTGAAATGTCATCTACACATTCTTTTCTCTCCCTAGAAACAGAACATAAACATGTAAAAACTGTATAATAAAAATTGGACATTATTTGCTATATAACTACTAGCAAATAGTTACAAAATAGCAAACCTATGCTTATTATTAGGTTTGTCAACATCTTTCCCCCTAGGCCTATCTGTCAAACCACTTTGTACCCTACCTGAAGAAACTGCACTGCGTGAAGAATCATCATCTGCAACAAAATAATTCAATAACGTGAGAACGATTTCTACTCTATCAACACAAACTAAAAAGTAATTAACAAGGCAAATTATTTTTTCATGCAGTATAAGATATAAATCTCAAATATTAATAAGTAAAATAATCATTTTCGATATTGGCTCAATCCAAAAGCAAATGTTATATAGAAGACAAGATAAACACCCTAATACCCTCTTTAATAAAAACATTTTTATGAAACAAAATGGATAGTCAGTTTTGAACTTAGGGTTAGCAATTAGTAAAACAACACTAAACCATGTATTCAATATTTCCACCCTAAAACACGTAAATAGCCTCCGACACCTTTTTCCTATTGAAACCCGTAGGCTCCTAGTCACTTCCTTGATTTTCTCCCACTTAGACTATTGCTGTTCGGTATATGGGAACGTCTCTGGGAATCTCGAGGCAAAAGTAAAATTTTTGATAAATTGCTTTGTACGATTCATCTTTGGGATACCAAGGGATGCCTCTGTTTTCCATTTTTATGCAGAGTTGAAGTGGCTTTATCCTTCCTACCGTCGTAAATATTTCCTGGCATCCTTCCTATTTCAAGTCATCCAATTCCACCGCCCTTCATATGTCTCCGATATGTCTTCATGTTTATTTTCAATTTTTTATTTTTTATTATTAACTGATTTAAATTAGAAAGTAACTTATAATTTCTTTTATTATTTTTTTTTATTTTGGCTATTTACTTACTCTATATTTTTGTTTGTAGTATAGCCCACATTTTTTTCTTTCTGTATTATTATAAAGGGACTCGTTCCAGAATAAATAAAGCGTTATTATTATTAAATCTGAGTATTTAAACTAAAGTGTCTCTAATATTAAACCAAGTATTGATAAATTCAAACATATATTTTCAGATCTTAAATGAAACAAAATCTATGAAGAAAAAGTTTAAAAGATATGGTAAAAACTCAAATCAAAATTAGCTACAGAAAGATACAATACTTTAATCAGTTATGCGAATGCCGAATCAATGAATCTTTTGAAACTAGGAAATAGAAATCAACATTTTGAGAAAACTGAAAAACTAAGTTAAAAAAAAATAGCAACTGACCTGCATCATGTTTTTCCTTCAAGACGTCTCTGCTTCGGTCTTCTGATACTCTATTACTAGACTGCTGAACTTCATCTTCCGGACTACTTCGCCCATTATTAACCTTGAAAATGAAATTTTAAAATTAAATAGAAAAATAAAGAAAGAAACATTTAATTTATGAATTAATGAACAAATAGATGAACTAACTATTGTCTGAGGTTTTCGAGACCATGCATTTTCTTTTGGAGGTGGTGCCGGTTCAACGACCTTTTTTTCTTCCCACTGCTGCTTATCACCTTTGTCACTTCTGCTGCCGGTGCTTCCTGGACCACTCTTGGATCTGTAATATTTAAATACAATTTAAAAATATTTATATTAAACAAAAGTTGGATGAAACAGGAATTAAAAAAAAAAAAAAAATGCTCATAGAATGTCTACAGAAAGTTTTTTAAAGCAATTCCCTAACTTTACTAGGTGGTCTGGAAAAAATTCATATATAAAAACACTAAATTTATATTAACTGATATTAATAATAATAATTTTATGCAATTAGTACAATATTTAACATTTTAAATAGTTCAATCCATAACAGTGATTATAATAAAATAATCTATTATTTTTTTTTTTTTTTTAAGAAATCAGACAATAATTGAACAGCTTTACAAATGATCTTCGACATACAAATAAAAATAGTAAAGAACTACTCTTGGATACTAAAAATAAATTAAAAAACATTGTCTTTATTAGCACAGAACTGTTTTCATAATAAAGAGTTTTTTTAAGAATGTAACTAGAAACAAATAACAATTACTGAAAAAATAAAATTATAAATTATTATGAAAAATCGATGAAGACATTATAATTTGTTAAATGTATCATATGTATTATTTGATATATAATATTTATGTTAGTTTGTTTTGATTTAAAGGAATAAAACATCAGGGTCATCAACGCCTTTAAATTAATTTCATTTATTACTGGCTCAAATTTTTAAGAGATTTTAAATTTTTGTAAACAAATCATTTGATTTCAAGAAACCCAACACTAACTTTATAGTCTTTGTCATCCCTCAAAATTTTTGCTATTAGAGATTTAAGTCCTGAACTGCTTTGACTAGATACATAAAAAGGACACTCCTGTATAATATGGCTGATTGTAAGTGTGTTATTGCAGCGTTGGCATTGTGGTGGGGGTTGCTTGCTAATAAGATGTGAATGGGTAAGATAGGTGTGGTCTATTCTCAGTATGGTCAAGACAACCTCTTCTCTGTGGATATAATAACAAAGTTTATCTCTTCAATAAACGATATTCACAGCATATTTATTTCTAATTTGAAAAAAATAATTACGCACTAAAAAAAATTTCCTGACTTCTCCATGAGTTTTCCTTGTTATGAAAATTCTCCTGGCTTTTTCCATTCCAGGTCAGTCGCCGCCCTGTGAATGCTAATAAGATAATGATAGTTTTAGACTTGTCCTTGCTCTAGGATAAAGAAGATTCTTATGGAACAATCAAGAGCCAGTTTTTGTAAAAAAAAATTAAAAAATTCTTGCTGGAAAAAATTTACGACATGGACCTGAACACAACCTTTACAATATATTAATTAAATGAACCTTTACCTGGAATCAGGGAATTCATCGTTTCTCATGAGCCTCTCTTCAATTTCACGTTCTCTTGCAGCAGTGTCAACTGGTTTAGCTCCTCCGAATATAGAAGCAGAGGTGGACGCTGATTCAGCAGCTTCTTTAGGCTTTGTTCTTGGCTGCAAAGCCAACTTTGGTCTCGTTCGAGATTCTGAAAATTACGAACAATTTTTCATTTACTCAATTGCAATATACAGTAAAACGAATTATAACCTAAAGGTTATATTAAAAACATAATTCATTTCATTATGATACCACACAAACTTCAAATCCAGTGGGTTCACTACCATCTAAATGAGAAGTGAACTTCATAGTAATACATAAATAAAATTAAAATTATTTTTTTTAGTCTATATTCATTTAAAACATTTTTTTCAGTCAATTATTACATTTAAGAAATAACAAGTATCAAGCAATGATTATAGCTTTAGAGGAATCTACAATTGAATTTGACTTCGATACTTTCAAACTCAATTATTAATTCTCCAAAAAAATTTTTTAAAGGTTATCTATTAGCTCCAGCTCTCTTAAATGTGATAAAATACTTATCAGTAAGATTTATAATAATTACTTTATGAATGCCTTTGCAGAACTATCAATAACATTTAAAAGTATTTATAGGAAGTCCCAATGTGAAACCATGTAATTGACAAAACCCTACTTTATACAAAACAAAAGAAAAGTGTTTCGTTATAACCAGAATGGAAATGACAAGATCCATTTTTAATGGCACTCCATGAAATAAATGTTAACTGATACAATTGGGATAAGAATTAACAATTTTTAGATGCTTGAACTTTGTGACCCTTGCCCTAACATGCTAACTATTATGTCCTCACTACTATAAATAACAACTGACATTA
This sequence comes from Nezara viridula, assembly GCA_928085145.1. Classification (NCBI taxonomy): domain Eukaryota; kingdom Metazoa; phylum Arthropoda; class Insecta; order Hemiptera; family Pentatomidae; genus Nezara; species Nezara viridula. The sequence continues at coordinate 46,662,080 of OV725083.1, read as the reverse complement.
ACTAGAAATGAGTATATAATAAGTACTACTACACAAAGGGAGAGCATGTTATTTGCAAAATGGTCGATGAACTGAGACTATATTAAAATCCTATTAGAACAGTGAAATAAAAGTACTGCCAACTGATTGCATTAGATAATTTAGTGGTTATAATCAATAATGTATAATTTAACACTTGAAGGAAGTTAGTCGACTGTTCTACATATCATGGGTGATAAATATTCAGGACACAGTCTTTTTTAAATTTTTTTTTATTTTTGCCAACGTTTCAACCCAAACATGTGGGTCATCAGTACATGAACAACTTCAGTGCTCAAACCACGCGCTGAAGATGACCCACATGTTTGGGTTGAAACGTTGGCAAAAATAAAAAAATTTTAAAAAAGACTGCGTCCTGAATATTTATCACCCATGATATGTAGAACAGTCGACTAACTTCCTTCAAGAATTCACCAAATCCTTGGGACCTAACTACAACATCACACATCGTTGCTGAAATCCAGCACAGAGTACATGAACAACATCACACGTCGTTGCTGAAATCCACCATAGAGTACATGAACAACCTCAGTGCTCAAAACACGCCCTGAAGATGACCCACATGTTTGGGTTAAAACGTTGGCAAAAATAAAAAAAATTTAAAAAAGACTGCGTCCTGATTATTTATCACCTATAATTTAACATATTTGTTAGAATCACATGTGGCTGGGTGTTAAAAATACCAATGAAATGACAAAATATTGGTTGTTGCACATATATGTAAAACCTATTTTTCGATTGTAACTGCTGATCCCAGAAAGTTCTATAACTAATCTTCACAAAAAATTAACTAATTTTTTTTAAACTTTTTATAACTTCAATAATTGATTTTTAAAAATATTAATAAGAAAATAATATTTGTCAATTAATCACATCTAATATAAGGGCAACCCCTTCCCTACTTACAAATGTAAAAAATTATTAATTATGGGTAAACAACTAAAAATTTAATTATTTAGAAGCCTAGTTATAATTTTCCTGTAACAATATATTCCTAAAATACTAAAAATTTAATTTAAAAAAAAATTAACTAACTTTTTTTTTAACTTTTATAATAATTTATAACTTCAATAATTGATTTTTTAAAAATATTAATAAGAAAATAATATTTGTCAATTAATCACATCTAATATAAGGGCAACCCCTTCCCTACTTACAAATGTAAAAAATTATCAATTATGGGTAAACAACTAAAAATTTAATTATTTAGAAGCCCAGTTTTATTTTCCTCTAACAATATATTCCTAAAATACTAAAAATTTAATTTAAAAAAATATAAATATAAATTAAAATTACCTCGGTCAGCGGGTGGAAAATCATCTCTTCTTGGAGGTGGCCCATATTTGCCATCCCGATCTCTGTCCCTGTCTCTGTCTCTGCCTTCAAACCTTCCTCCGCCGCCACTGCCAAAACCTACTGAACCTCTGTCACCCCTAGGTTCTTCCCTCCATTGGCCTCCCCTATTATACATATTATAGGTTCTTAGACTTTTTACAACCATATTAAATATTAATTATAAAAATAAATCAATAAAAATCTTTCCATACCTGTCACTACGATCATCGGAGCGAGGAAACCTATCATCATCTCGGCCTCTGTCTCTGAAGCCTCCACTTCGATCACTGAAACCGCCACCGCTACTGCCACCAGCATCACGGTCCCGTCCGTAACCTCCGCCACCTCTATCCCGGTCATACCGGTCTCTGAAGCCACCACCTCGATCATCCCGCCCACGTTCTTCTCTACCACGGTCAAATCTAAAAAAAAAATTAACAAATAAGAATATACCATACGAAAATAATATGATAAATTTATAACATTTATACTTCCATAAAACTGATATAACTAAAATAGATTTATTTATACCTATCTTCTCGTTGGAAACTTCCTCCACTTCTTTCCTCGCGATCGAATCCTCGACTGAATCCACCACCACCACCTCCTGATCCAAAGTCTTTTCTACCTCCTCCATATCCTCGATCAAATCCACTACCTAAATAATTGCAATCATAAATGTCAAGGAATATTCAATTCTTATTTAATACTGATCTTAAATTCTAAAAGATACTATTAATGATTTTATGTCTTGTAGCGATAAAACTATTGTGACATTCAATTTTCATTAATCATTAATGTAATAATCATTTGTGATCACTACTATCTGACCCAAAAAATGATTAAGCTAGATAATTTAAAATAAAGTCAAATAACTTTAAAATTTAGCAAATCGAGAAGCTGTGAAACTTGAATGATCTAATTAATTGTAATTTATGGACTTGCAGCAACTTACGTTACCACTAGCTCAAATTTAAAACTCGATTGAATATTTAAACATTATCAAATTATGTCTTACGTTCTTCGGGTTCTTCTTGCCTTGGACCAGTTCTCCAATTGCCGGTCATCCGATCAGATGATGTTTGATCTCGACCACCATCTCTTCTGCCTCCTCTACCTCCTCTACCCCCACTGTCCAGATTAGTAGCTAGTTCAATTTTGATGATCCTGCCTTTTAATGTCTAAAAGAAGAAAAAAAATACAATAAATTACAATGATTCATAACAATTATTCTTATTTGCTTCAACACATACAAACTTCATTTCCCATCGTAACAAATCTAAATTTTAAAAGGGTTTCATCAAAACTTCATCAGCCATAGTAAATTATATCATTAAATAACGTCTAAACAAATAACTGATGACAGTAGAACACACTATTGAGGTAACAACAAATAAAAAAAGGTGTTTCATAAAGGAATCTTTAAATTTATAAATAGATGAACAACAGCATCTTATATATAATTAATGAATATCGCCTCTGATAGAAAGGGTTAGGGCATTAAAACTCAAATGATTAAAACCAACCATTATGTGTACTGAGATGAAGCTAGAAAAAATTCAAGCATAATTGAAGGATGTGGAACTGTAAAATTCAACGTATTTTACATCAATTTAATTATTGCATTCAATTAATGTAAAATTCAACGCATTATACATCAATTTAATTATTTCATTTAATTAAATACAAAATTGGAACCTAAAATGTATTTGATTGGCTGCTGATAAAATATACGATACTAAACTTGAAAATCAATTTGAATAATTACGATAGTTGAATCCCTGTTTGAAAATAAAATCACTTAATTTCTGACTCAGAGAAGTTAACACGCAGGAAAAAAAAAAGCAACAAGGAACACCTCAGTCAGTGCTATAATATCTTAATTTACTTTACATATTCATATTATGTTTAGTTTATGTCTATACAGGGTGTAACGTAAGTAGAGAGAAATTTTTATAGAAGCGACAGCAGATCTCGAGGCCAACAAAAAAGTTCATAAAAGCAATGGGCCAATTTACAGCATAAAAGTAAGAAATCAAAGTTAAATGTTTTTTTTTTTAAAGTAGATCATCCTTTTTGACGAATAGGAAGCAATAACTGAAGAAATATTTAATGTAAGTAATTAACAATTGTTTCAGTGTAAACTAGATAAAATTTCCTTCAAATGAAAATAAAATTTGTCATTGATTAAAACCATTTAAAGAGGGCAGGGCTTTTGAGTGGCTAAACTTGGCTAAGTCCTGTTTTTAAAAAAATCATAAACAGTTGACTATTTTTTTTTTATCATTATCTAACTATACTACAGAAACTCCACTTTTAGAAAAACTTCTTCATTTAATAAGCTTCAAGTTCTTATTAATTAAATTGAGATTTATTAGGCAAATTATTAAGATTCACCTCAAGTTGTTATTTCTCTTCTATTTATAAATAAAAAGAGAATTTAGCTAATTATTTTAAAGTAAGTAATATCAGACTTCAAGACCTACAAAAAAAGTTCATATAAGCAATGGGCCATTTTTTTGCTACTCAGTTTTACCATGTCCGTTTATATTTAAACTCAGTAAATACTATATGATATTTTAAAGAAATGATTTAAGATATTTTTCAGGATGACTACTAGACTGTGAAGAGTAAATTCTCTGACTTTTCCTTAACCAATATCAAGGAACACAAATGTTAAAAATGTATAACTTATAGCTATATTTATTTATTATAGATGATTGAAAATTGAAAGATTAGAGTTTAAAAAATTCTGTTTAGTCTTTTTAACAACAAACATAATATTCTAGAAGAAGCATTTTTTAACTTAATTAGGATTTTATATCCCCACATATATTATTACAATAAGGCTCAAAATTGTTTTCCTACAAAATATAAGCTCCTGTCATGCTCGAATACCACGAATGGGGTACAGTTGGATTCAGAATTGCAGGAGGATTAGCAAATCGTACTCTCTACTTTTGTTTTTCTTTCTAAAATAAATGAAGTCGATGCAAACATTTTGCTAGGCTTCAATACTGGAACGGTGGTAAGTCTGTAGATCAATACTGGACAAATTAGGCTTTGAAGATTCTAATGAATACAGCAAGAACCGGTTAGTTACTCCGGAACTATAGGGCCCTGTGTTCTGAAGCCCAAAAACGTACTATTTTCGAGATAATTCAAGGCAAAGGGTCGCATCCACCCAACTTTACATTAATTGTAGTACTGTCATTGAATACATGTCTCATTTCGTTGACTTGATGCTCCTATGATCGAGAGAGATCATAATATTTATCGAAGGTTGGTCGGTAAGCCACATTATCGTTAATTCTCCACCAAATCCCAAGATTAAGCCACCAATTTTAAAGGTTTGCTTCTCCTTCAGGAGGGTAAAATAGTCCAATCATCCCGAAAAATTAAGCAAAATAGTTATGAAAGAAAAGAAACTTTTATTTGCAAATAACTCGAAAATTACACACTTTTCCCTAGGTTATGCCCATGATTATATATAAGATTACTTAATTCCCTACAAAAGGAAAAAAAAAATCAATGAAACCGAACAATTTTTAGCAAAGACACAGATTATTGAAATTTGTGATCATGTTATGTTGGTTCCAAACATTAATGGAGTTTTAAATTAATTTTTGTTTCCTTTATCAATTATATTTATCGAGAAGGATACAATTGATTTCTTTATCCTATCCTATGATATGTATACGTTGCATTATTTTCTTTTCTTATTAATTTGATATTTGATCACTTTACAATAAACGGTGCGAAATTTTCTCATGGGCGTACTATTTTTATTCTAGAAAACTTGAGTAATTAATTTGTATCACTTTCATAAACTGAGAGGAGGTTAAAAGTTGATACTTGACGCTTTTCTCTATTATAAAATAAAGTGAGCTAAAGGTGATTTTTATTTTTAATATAGTTCCACAAGTGTAATTTAGTTCTTTTATTGCCAATATTTAAGAACTAAAAAAATTCTCTGACTTCTTCCTGTATTGAAAAATTCCCACTTTTCCCAATTTTTGCAAGTCAATTGCCACCATTTTCAGACCAAAAAATTTATTTCTACCATCTATCCATAACAAAATTTAGATCTTCAGATTAGGGCCATAGTAAGAGCATTGTACCCACATGAAACGAAATGAAAAATAATCTTATTCTGGGAATGAAGTCCCCCTTAGAATAATTGTAGAGTTCACAAAATATGTACCTTAGTATGTAGTTCCTTAAATAAAAAGTGTCTGGACCAAACCAAATATGGTTTTTATTTATCTGTACAAACTCTCATGATCTACCAATCACCACCCTTAATAATTGAAGTTCTACTCTGTTACACTAAAAAATCAAAGTTGCTGTTTTTTTTTATATATAAATAAAATCGCGTATTTAATTTTCCGTTGCGAATAATTAAAGTAAAATTATCAATATTCAAGGAATTTAGAATTGCTGGACATCCTATAAGTATAAGAATTGGATGTTTAGTTTTAATATATTAGCGAAAATTTTATCATTATTGCGAAGAAATTTATAATCAGTTTAGTTAAATAAATGTAAATGATATCTATATTGTTATAGTAATTCAAGATAATTTTGTTTGCACATCTGAATATTATTTACGGAAATAGCAAGATATTATAAATGCATTCAACAGATACAATTGATAAGATAAAGACAGCAAACTGCCATTATCAAACCCAACAATATAACACAATAGGAAGCAATCACTATAACAAAGTATCTATATATCTGAAAACAACCAAGATAACTAAGGAAGTATCTATCTGCAGGTTATTTCTTATTAAGAGGTTACAGTCAGGGGTTGATATTTTTATGGAACTTTTTTTTTTTTAAAGTTTCATTAAAACAGTTTCTGTGAAACTTTTTAAGATAAAAGTTCCATTTTAACAGTTCCTGGGAAACTTTTTTTTAATAAAGTTAAGGTTAAAAGTTTAACTTTAATTTATTCCGTTCATTAAAAAATAAATAGTGATTGGGCTTAGATTAGAGTTATACTGAATTACACATGATTCTAATGTGCCGTCTGTTTGAATAGCTATGAATAAGTCATTTTTTAGACAGACTTTTTAGCAAAATCGGCAGAAGTTGTAGGTAAAAGATGTTTAAAAATAAAAGTTCTGTAAATCCTTTACATGAAAAAATTGGAAGGGAAAGAACTCTAGTTCCAAAAGAACAGGAAAAACTATCAAACAATGAAAATTCTGATGATAGCGAAACAACTGTTTATAAATAAAAAAAAAAATTTTTTCTGTTTCAAGTCCTGGTTATAGTCAGAAAGTACCATTGAATAAAAAACAATAAATAAATATATTCAAATACTCAGTAACTTCATTCTTGTATAAAACTATGGACAAAAGAAAATGGGATTCCTACACAGCAAGACAAAATACTTTCTAGAAAAATTAACTTTTTTAAATAATCCGTATCACTAGCAGCAGTCAATACTTCATTAAATCAAGTGTGCTCAGATCGACAGTGAAAAATTTTGATGCATCATAAAATTTCAAAGGTAATATTCTCATCATTGCACACATTAATTTTTTCATGTACATACAAAAACTATTTATTGAAGATTTTAGAGAATCAAACATTTAATTGGTTGATAAAGACAAGATCGAATTCATAGTACTTACAGGATCTCCTAAGCTCAAGGCCGTGCAAAGACTAGCTCTATCTTCAAACTCAATATAGCCGAAGCCTTTGGCTCTTGCAGTCTTCTCTTCCTTAGGAAGTCGGACACTTTTGATCTGAAAAAGTAAATAGTTAATAAACGACAATGTATGGCTTAACGTTAAGTAGATCACTAAAGAATATTTCTAAATTTAAGAAGAATATATATTTATTCAATAAAGTAACATTCTGATAATGCGTTACCTTATTCTACAATCTTATTTAAGATATACAGTGTGTCTCACTTCTTAGTGACCAAACTCTGGAGAGGAGTGGGGGAAGTGATTATAGCACAAATTTCTTACAAAAAAGTTCATTTGATACATGGGCTAATAGGAAAAGAAGTTAGGACCAATTTTGTGTGTTCACATTTTTTATTGAATAAGAAGAAATTGTTAAAAATAATAAAATTTTAAGTACGCCATCATAAAGTAAGACTACTTTTTTTGTTGAGAAAACTGGTTAAATTTACTAATGTCAATGATAAAAGAGACTTTTCAGGAGGTCTAATATGGCCACCATACTTCTACAGTACTCATACACGAGTAGCATATATGCGTACAGCGTCACTACTAGATCATATACATCCATATTAGACCTTCTGAAAGTCCTTTTATCATTGACATTAATAAATATTATCAGTTTTCTCAACAAAAAAAAGTAGTCTACTTTATGACGGTGTACTTAGAATTTTATTATCTTAAACAATTTCTTCTTGATAAAAGCGACTTACAGAAAGTCTAATAAGGATGTGTATGATCTAACAGGGACGCAGTACATAGATGTGCTGCTCATGTAAGAGTACTGTAGAAGTACAGTGGTCATATTAGACCTCCTAAAAAGTATCTTTTATCATTGACATTATTAAATTTAATCAGTTTTCTCAACAAAAAAAAGTTGTCAACTTAATGATGGTGTACTTAGAATTTTATCATCTTCAAAAAATTGTTCTTATTCAATAAAAAATGTGAACACACAAAATTGGTGTTAACTCCTCATCTGTTCAGAATTGGCCCATGCATCAAAAGAAGTTTTTTACTATTAATTTTGTCTAGGATCACCCCCCCCCCCCCAGAGTTCGCCAGTAAGAATTGAGACACCTTGTCTATGTAGTCACATGATAAACTGTTACGTCACTTCAATGTCTCATTATAATGACATAATAACACTTTGCCCGCATGATAGTGGTTTTCATCATATTAATATTCATAAAAATTATACTAAAATAAAAGGACTTTTTAACTCCAACATTAAAAAATAAGTTTTTTACTCTACATAAAGACTCAGGAAAGTAAAAAACTCTTTTCTTAGCATAAAAAATGACATTTTGCTATTAGTCAGATGTAAACTATCTTAGTTACTTATTCATAATTATATATGATCGGATTTCATTGTGTTATAGATTTTAGTTAATGGTCTTAATAGTTAATATGTTTATTTTAAATTATTTGCTTAGCTTATTTATGATATTAAACAATTTTTAAGATATTGTATCACTTATAATAACAATGTAGTACCTTTAAGTCCTGAAACAGAGCTACCAATTCATCTTCATTAAGATCATATGGTATGTTTGAAAGATAGGCCTGGAAGGGACCAGTTGTTGGCAATTTGCTTTCGTCAAAAGCGGTACTCCTTGATGCTCTAGGAGCTGTAGGGAGCACAAACTTTCCTGACGCATTGTTGTCATGATGAGTATCTGTAATTAAAAAATATTGTCTGTAATTTAAATATAATCAAAGTTTAATTGTAACATATAGGTAAAAGAAATCTTTGATAAGAGTCAAAAGTAAATACTTCAATGAGATGTTAACATATTTTTTTTTGCTGAGAGGAGACTAGGCAGTTCTATCACTCAGTTATTAGACTGTCAGTTGTCTCTGGTTTTTCCATGGAAACTCTTACATAGATAGATAGGTTCTATTTATCTACCTAACAAACTTACAGATTTAGGACGTTTACACTACCTGAACTAGGATCACCTTCCTAGGCAGCAGAGCATGTCAGAAGACACAGAAAAGGCATTTGCTTTAAATCAAGGAAAAAGGAGTAACTTCTATATCTTCAGTACGAAAAGGGAAATAACCAGACAGTCACATAGAAATTTTGTCATAAGGACTTATTTAGAAGCTGCTCCAATAAACAGATAACAGGTGGCATGCTTTGGCGGCTCCTAAAAGCTATACGCTTTTATAAATTGGACCCAGTTACAATTCAGAAAATGTGAATAAATTCTTTCCAAATTGAATAAAATAATTTTTTTTTAAATTCTAATCAGCCACATACAAATGCAAATGCCCTCCCAACCCCTAATTACGATGTTTTCATAAATAGCATTACTAATCAAGAAACAATGACTGCTCAAGCTAAATTAAACTTCAAATGCACAAAAGTTACTGGTTTAAAAATGTGAAAGAAGAAACTGACCATGAGAATCATTAGTGTCGTTTTAAGTAATAATAATAATTTCTTGAATTTATTATTTAATGATTTTGGATACCAAAAGTTTTAAAATTAGTTAATTATTTTCATCATATTTAAGGTAATGATACTTCCAATTTCCTTCAAATTCTTTTAATTACATTTGTTATCTCTAACGTTTCGGGACAATTTTCTCATTATCAGAGCAATCTTTATCATTTTCTTTTTTTGATGTGGCACCGTTTGTCAAAAAATCAAATATTTGTCCCATTTTTAAAAATATTTTTTGGTGTTTCACATCTTTCCTTATTCATTGATACACTAACCAACATCCGAGATATGAAACGTAAACGTAGGCTTCCTAATAAAGAAGGAAAATTAAGAAGTTAATTATTTTCTTTTATTATGTAAATAGTTGGAGGATCTGCCGTCAGTTTCAATCCATGAGGCATGGAGGAATTTTCAAGTTCTGTCTATAATAATGTTCTATATGCAACAAAAGCCACGCATGGCAATCCAGTTTTGAGTATTTTTTTATAATTTTTTTTTTTTTACTTTTTTAAGTATTTGAGTACTACCAGTTACTTTTTTTGTCACTTATTAAGAACTTTTACAGATTTTTCAAATACACGTGATTTAATAAATTATTTTGATTGCACTATTGAGGTTATGACCTGAATCATAAACAAATTGTTTTATTGAGGGTGAATTAAAAAAAGAACTTCATAAAATTAAATAACATTGTTTCATCCTAAATGAAGGGCATTACATGAAATATTACAGATAGAAAATTTTAGCCACCTGAAAATTAATATTGTTAAACATTTAGAATATTTCAAAATCCCAAAGTGAATTTATTTTGTGTTTTTACATTTTTTGTGTTTGATATCAATTTTCAATAAAACATTTATTTATAATATGACCATTATATTAACTTTTTATCTCTAAAAATTAATTAATGTGGGACAAGTAGAGTGTTATTTTGGACATACTCGGATATTTCTAATATTCCATACACAGTAGGATTGAAGTAATCGTGGTCTTCTAACCATATGCGAGACAAGTGATACTTCGGAAGTATCATACCTAATGCAAATGGATTTTTCACTGATGGGTTATAACTACTTTGATGATTATATATCAGGGTTTAAATACGAAAATTAAAATCAAATCCAATCAAAATTATTATCTGGAATTATAAAAATCATTTGATGATTATATTTAAGAAATTTCTAGTTTTGATCATAAGTGATAAAAATCATACCCTGGTCATTGTTTTTCAACAAAATTTTAACAATTAACAATAATAATTTTTGAGAAATCCTTTTTAAATCAGAAATTTCAATATTTTTTATAATCTCAATGATATGTTTTAAGTATGGAGTAGTAAGTACAGAATTTTTTTGGCACATATATATATCCATAATATATATATATATATATATATATATATATATATATATATATATATATATATATATATATATATATATATATATATATATATATATATATATATATATTGTCCCAATGCATGAAGCTGGTGAGTTTAATTTTAAAATAAAATTATTTTCAAGTGCTCAGTTGTCAACAGATAACGTTTAAAACACCCTCTTAATAGAAATATATGTAGGTACCATGTGCACAACACAGTTAAATAAATCAATTTCAGTAATATAATATTTTAAAATGTGCAAATTAATAATGTACACATTTTAATATATTGATTTGTGTTTAATAGGTTATTTTTATTTTCTCATCAACATTTATGCTATCACAATTTAATCATTATTATTTATGTAATATCATATCACTCAGTGAGTGATCTTTATTTTTAATCAGATCAATTAAAAATTAATATGAGGAAGATTTAAATTTTTATTTATAAATGAGGTGATTTTTAAATAAAAAATTAAATACAACAATTATTACATAATTTAGTGGACAAATAATTAATAAATAATAGATAAGAGCTGATTATGAACTCTTTTTTATTTAATATTTAAAGGATTTTGTTGCACAACTATATTTTAAAGTTTTTCAAATAAGCAGTTATAAGTTTTAACTGCATGAAAATCTGGTCTCAAATCGTGAATAAAATCTTATTAAGCAATTATAAAGATATTTTTGGCAGTATAAAAACAAATTTGGAAAAGGTGTAAAAATATCATATAAAGTTGACAAGCGTGGTTGACTGAAGATAAATGGAGATGGTTAATGGCTATACATTCCTATTGCAAATAACCGTGTGAACCTATTTCTCCTTAAAACAAATAATTAATTAAATTAATAATAATTAAAATAATATTAGGTTATTTTACACACAAAATATCGAAATAACGACGATATTACATTTGTGACAGACAATAATCAAGAAACCATGAACTTTTATGGATTATTGAGTAAAATAACTTCCAATAACAATTTTTTTTTTTTAATCAATTAAAAAAATATCATAAAATTAAAGTGATATATTGAAAGAAAACCAGAAGTAAAACACCAACTTAATAATGAATTAAAAATAAATAAAATTAAATAAATTTCAGATAACATTAAAAAATATGTAAAGAAGTTTATAAATGAATTTAACTTGTAATAATTCTAACTAAAATCAAAATATATCTCATCTTGGTCCACATTTAAATAATTTCACAAACATTAAAATAATATTATGTGGATGCTGTCATGAATAATTTGAATTATACTTTACCGTTAACTCAATTATAAAAGAAAAATACTAAAAATATATTTTTAAGTATAAATTTATAACATCTGGTGGTTTCAGTAATTGAATTATTGAATAAAATATATTCATCTATCGGCCAGTTTGAATAGTATAATTTATTTAGTTTTCAATGTTGGAAATGTGAGTTAACCTAACCTGTCAAAAAACATGTGCTGGACTTGAGTTTTGGCATTTCAAGAACAGTGACCATGTGAACTTAGTACATGTGTCATTCTTGCATAACATTCCTATAGCTATACTACAAATTTAACTGTCAACGTAAATTAAAAGGACTGTTCCCAGATGAAATATCATTAGTTTATATTTTAATTGTATATAATAATTCCAAAATAATCAATATTCCTAGCAAGACTGAATATAATTGGTCTGTATAACTACAAAAAAAAAAAACATAAACTAACACAATGGAATATAATGAACAAAATCTGTTCTCATTCAAAATAGTTATGTATAAATGTAAATTATACTTTAAGAAAGCTAAGCCAATGATGAACAAACATCGTTTATATTCCTTTATTTGTCTCGCCTACATTAATTTTGCTAACTAGAACATATGATTAAACAAAGAATATGATGAAAGAACAAAACAGGCTTCTTAAATAGAACATAAGAACTCATGATGGAGAAATAATCTATAAGTAGAATATCCATAAAAGACTAAAAGGTTAAAATTTAAACAGTATATATTAAACTCTTGAACAGTGATAATAAACAAACCTAACAAGACAAAAAATACTAAGCTTACTGATAAGGTGCAACATTTATATATTCAATTTAAACAGTACTGCATTATCCATAAATTCAAGACAAACTATTCTATAGCCTTTATAGTTAATTAATAATTAAATAATATGAATGACTACAATAACATGGTAAAGACAATAAAATTTAAACCTCAGGTTCGAAAGATGACTTGATGTAAAATCAGAGGTATCTTAACAAACAAAAAAACTAAAGCTGGACTTTTAATGATCCTAACAATTGACTCTTACATGCATTATCAATACTAAAAAAGTTGCAATACTCACATTGGATACTTGTGTCTATTTCTTTATCAACTTCATCAGCCCAGTTGAGAGGTTTTCTGGATGAATCAATTATAATATCAGCATTAACTTGCTTCCAGTTTGTTTTTTTTTTTTTACCTAGAAACGAATGAAGACATTAAAGGTTAAAACAGCAGTTAATGAAGTAAATACTTTAGCATTACTAACTACTACATGCAAATGTCAAGCAACTGGCTAATTATTAAAAAAAGTTACATTTCGAAATTTCCATAAGACAGAACACATTAACGATCACAACAAGGGCAAGATAAAATAGTAACACGTCTGTGAGATTAGATAAATTTTGAAGATGCGTAAGAAAAAATTACTGAGAATTTAAACATTGAATTCAACGTGATGGAATGACGTTTTTTTAAATTTAATTTTTCATTCCCATCTGTTATTATGGGTGGGTATGGTTTGATATCAAGAGTTAAACAGTGTAACAGTAATTTGCACTAACTACCGAAAATAGTAAAATAAATAAATAACCACTTGATCAGATAAAAACTGCTGTAAATGTCGTATATAAAACGGTATAAAACTTTATTCGCCGATATCTGAGCCCATTCTTAATATACTTGCCACGAGGTTTCTTACGTGAAAGAATAATGGCATAATTTTGGGGAACTATCGCACTTATCCCCAACAACACAAAACAAACTAAATATCACAATCTAAAAATATATAACACTTCTAAGCAATTAATAGCAAAACAACTAAAATATATATCATAAAATAAAACAAAAAACTGTAAGCACTAATAATATGTTTGGAACGAACCTATCGCAGCCATTTTGCACAAGCAAGACTGAGGATTCGTTGCATCCTTGGGATTTTTTAATGGCCGTGAAGAATCGACTTCGATTTATGGAATTTGTGATATCCTACAAAAATAATTAAATTAACAAGATAAGATTATTTTTATAATTTTTTTAAATTAAAAAAATGTTTAAAAAATATATAATTAAAGAAATATTATTTTTTGAACTTCTACTTAACCTAAGGCAAAAATCCTTTTAGAAAAAATGAATATATGCCAATTGTTGTTAAATATTAAATTATTTCTTTTTTAACAAAGATAAACACTAATATCAGATTTTTGTTTTTATAATAACATCTTCTCAGTTGGCGGTAACTTGTTGTCAAATTGTTATAGATGAATAACCTGATATCGCGGTATAGATTGTTAAAACTTGATTGTTTGAATTAAGGTTTCTCGAATTATGATGTGTTAATACTTGTTTATTCATTCTTTATCAGTTATTAAAATAATTTCAAAATGAATGGGCCTGGTGTAAGTATATTTCAAGGCAATGATTCAATCAAACTTAATAATTCAAATCAAAAGGAGGAGGAAGAGTTCTTAGAAGATGAAAGAATTCGGAATGATGAGGTATTTATATATCTTAGTAGTTATATAGGTTTAACTTTATTATTTAATTTATAATATGTATTGTCTTAACAGTTGAGGAGTTTAATCAATAAAGCCTTTAGTGATCTTGATGAGGATGATGACAGCTCTATTTCTAGCAGTCACTGCAGTTTACCTTGTGGTAATTTATAGCTGTTGCAATTTCCTATTTAAAGTTGTATGTATCACTATAAGTTTGTTTTTATTTCAGAAACTGGTTATAATTCTACTCAAAATTCTGTTTCTGGCAAAGAAAACCAATATTCAAGAGAAAGTTCTATAAGTTCGAATTTTCCTAGTAATCATAAGACACAATTGGAAAACAACTACATAGATCACTCTGATCTTATTAACCAAATTCCCTATAGAGGTATCAAGTTTGATCATTGTATATTTGTATTAAGCTCATGATTAATCTTTCTGTGATCTAACTTATCCATAATTTAAGTAGCTTGAGTCTCATAAGTTTTATTTATTATATATATTTATATATATATATATATATATATTTTTTAGAACATTTCTTGTGAAGCAATGAATGAGACATTTTTGTCACCCTCTTTGACTCGTGTCAAGTTTATCTGACCACCTGTGCTTCATTTGATTCTTATAGAGATTTTTCATGGCTAGAACACGTCACTGTTTGCTAATAATATCATTTTCACAAAACTTAGGGTTGTTTTGAAAAACATGCCCTTTTAGATTTACTTCTTTATCCACGAAAAATATGGGTTTTATATATATATATATATATATATATATTATCTCCTATTAAATAATCAGAGAGTAGGCCAAAAATAAGTTCGTCAGTGTTAAAGAATTAAAGAAAATAAATCTTTTTAAATAATTTAAGTATTTAAAAAGTAATATGATGATTCCTAAATATACTATATTGGTGGGAGGTATAAGTTATAAAAGGTGGGCTTGTTGAAGCCCGAAATCGCTCTCAGACTTGCTAAAATTTTGTGTTTTCTGATTTTGGCATTACCAGACACTTACAGTTGACATAAGTCAATGTCCACTTACAAGACGATATGTTCCTTCAGAAAGTTTAGGGAAGTCATGTTCCCACATATGGGCCAACCCAATGCTGGAGTATTACCTGTTAATGTCAAATTTGATGTTAGTTTTGTAAATTTTGATTACTGTGTCTCTACTTAATTGTTTCTATTTTTGATAACATTGATAATTGGTAACTATGCTTATGTTGTTATTATTTTGACTAGAAGTCTGTGTTTGTTTAATAAACTCTTTAATGTAAAGATATAAGCTTTCTAACATAAAGTCATTCCAGAATAGACTAAATGTAGCTCAAACATCTACCTCAATTCTTATACAGTACATTAAATGGCATAGATATACTACTGATGTTTCATGCAAGCTAATTGTTAAACATATTGTAAATAATTGCAACACCAACCTGTCATTGTTGAAAAAAAAAAACTATTCAATTGGGTGCACATCTGAATTACATAATTCTTTAATTTTAAATCAAATCAAATGTTTGCTTATCTAAAACAAAACAATAAATAAACACTTTGGTAGGCAGATCAGGGCATCTGTTTATGAAGTTCTAAAACCTTTTAGCTTGGTATTAAGAAATTATTTATTTTATTTTTTTAAATTGAATTGGACAATGTTTATAAAATAATTTACATACTATATATTATATTACTTTCGCTTATCTATATTTTTCTAAACATAATTCTCCCCATGATAATTGGAGCGATCTGGGATCGTAGTACTAACAAATGGAGAAAAAATACCGATAAAGAGTACCTGCTTAAAAAAGCTGGTCAATCAATATTTCATGATATGAAGGCGTAGAGGTTAAGATAGGTGGTGCATGTAGTTTGAAACAATCCATCTGGAAGCCTCTACATAATTATGAATGCCTCAATAGAAGGCAAATGACCATGTGGAAGGCTAATAAAGAGCAGATGGATAGATAGAATCAACAATAGAGCTTTATGCAGATAGCTGGAAAGAAGTGGCCCAAGATAGGCTGAGATGGAGTAGGCTTGCTAAGGCAGCAAATCTACAATGTCTGTTATGTCAACAGGAAAAAAAAAAAGTTTTGGATTTATAAAAGTAATTGTAATTTGTAGGGTTTAGCAATCATATATAATCTCAACTCTTGCTCAAAAAACTTAATCCTCTACTTTGCTATTCCATTCTACCTTACGTAAAAAATTGTTTTTATTTATTTCCATCTGAGCCTGCCTAAAGTTAAAGTGGGCTTTAGTCACCGACCTGCTTTTCTGCTAGCATGTGAGATTCTTGTTCCAGGCAGGGGACGCATACCTCTGAATACCCTTCTGTATGACTTTAGCAGCAGGGTATCCGAGGCTGCAGATAGTCTCTCTCTTCACAACTAAAGCTGTTCGAGGCTATTGGCCATCTTATTTCCCAGATAGTCTAAATGAGGGGTCTAAATGTTACTATCCTCTTCTGATTGGTACTAAAAGTCTGACTTTTGCAGGTGATCAACATATTGTCTCTGAAACCTAAATTTAAAATTATCTTTGCCCAAACTAATGAGATTTTCAGTTAAACGCCCCCTTCAAATTTGGCTCTCCTTTTGGTATTTATCTTCTGATTAAACCTTTTTAAATTAATCTTTCGAATCGTTGTTTTTTTTTTTTTTTAAATGGTATTAATATATAATTAGTGCATGAGACTTATCTTCAACTATAGAATTTAATGAATTATTGAAGGAAAGGAAACGTTAGCATAAATAAAAAATTTAAATTTTCTTTAAAAAAAGACTGCGTCCTGAATATTTATCACCCATGACATAAAGAATTTAAATTTAGTAGATAATTTTGTCTTTTTTTTTTTTTTTTTAATGTTGGCTTTAAGCTCGTCGACCCCTACTGGGTCCATTGTGCGCCAATATTCACTAAGTCGTTTTGTTTAAAACGTTAGTCCTGTCGCTTCCGCGTATCTAAGTAGGCTGGTTGGATTGACCGACTCATATCTTCTGGGGAGATCCATCTGTTCCTCCCCAAATACCATCAGTCTCAGCCTTATAAACCTGTCACATCTACATATCATGTGAAAAGCTGTTTCATTCTCCTCCTGACAGAATCTGCATAGCGGATTCGTCATTACTCGGAGATTGAACATATGATTATTTAACTTACAGTGACCTGTATAGATCGCTGTAAGTTTTTTAAGAGCTGCTCTGTCCATGTTCAGTAGCTGTTTACTTCTTTTTTTACATGGGCCTTCAAGGAACAGCTTCGAATGTCTCTGTTTCCTGTCGGTCCAGTAATTGTTTGTCCAGTAATTTTGTCTTCTTCTATGTTATTCCCTCTATATGGCTATGTTAGGGAGTAAAAAAAAAAGTTAGTGGCCCTCTTTAGGTCCTCCAGACTACCGAACAGCTTGGTCCCTAGGTCCAGTTGCCCGGCGAAATCCATAAGAGAAACACCTCTCACCATAATCTTTTGTTCATTTGTAGCCATTTTGGGAAGTAATGCATGATGTCCAGTTTTCCTTGACCATCATAAAAGATGTCTATGGCCAATCAGGAGACTATGGTCCTGTTGATTTTCTGGTCAGCACCCGGCTGACTACTACTGTCCTCGGCTCCATGCCAGTACTGGTAGCGCTGCTGCCTGCTACCAGGGATATTTATCGACCTCCAGGTCTTGATCCGCATTGTTCAGTCGAAAGCAGGATCACCTATGGCAAGATGTGGTTCTTAACCGCTCACGGACAGTCTTGGCAGTAGCGTCCTCGAGATCTCCACTTACAGTTTCTCAGGCTTCTTGGCTACTCTCCTAGTTTTGAGTGAGGACCAGTCTCTAGGTCTTCCGTAGTACCTTGACCCTTCTGATATTTTTTTTTTTGCAAGTTTGTCTTGTGAGGAAATACTGCATCATTATATTTCTGATTTTAATGCTTTTATTGCTTTTCAACTTAAGAATCTATCCCAGTTAATCAGATTTAATTTCAAATGGTCCTTCTTTAAATGCTCATGAACTAAATTTATATTGTTTATTGCAGGTAATTCATACCAAGTACCCAATAATGATGGATATTCATCTCATAATGACCATTGTTGCCAAACAAATTCTTTTGGGCATAATGCACCGCCTAACCACTTAGAAGTTTATAAACAAACTGGTTAGCAATTTTTAATTTTATTTTAATAATTTATTTATTTTTTTGTTAAATTGGTTTTATAAATAACTAATATTTTAGATTTAAATGGAATGACTCAATTGAAAGTGTTGTATGATGTTAGATTAAGAGAGATTGAAAAGCTCAAAAATGATTTAGAAGCTGAAAGAGATGAAAAAGAGCATATATTACGTAAGCTGAATGTAAGTGAACATGACAAGAAAAAATTGGAACTTAATTTAAATAGCTGTCAGTCTTTGTTAAGTGAGTATTGGACGGATATTGTATTGCCATTGTTTCTTTGGTAATATCATAATCAAGATTATGACAATGTTTATCTATTTTTTAAATTTTATTACTTTTTATTTTAGCTGAAAGTAAGAAGAAAATATTGGAATCAGAAAAGGAAATAGTTGATCTGAATGAAAATATTAAGATAATAGAAAAATCTAAGTTAGAAGTAAGTATATTAGCATTTCTAGTAGGCCAGGCAACTCACTTTTATGTGGTTTTTCGTGGTTCCTACTATAGGCGCTGCATTATTTGTTTTCCAGAACTCTCTCATGATTTTATCCATTACTATGTTAAATAGTCTTAGTAGTCTCATTTTTATCTGGAAGGATTTGCTGATTAGTCTTTGGAATTTTACTTTTGATTTTGTATTCGTTAGGGTTAATTTTATAAGATTTGTTGTTTTCTGGTCTACTCCATATTCCCTCAGTATTCCCAGTAAGGTTTTCCTGTCTACTGAGTCATAGACTTTCTTAAAGCCGAGGAAGGAGATGTAGAAGTTTTTGGGTCTCACCATGTAATATATTATCAGTAATTTAAGGCTTAGGTAGGATCTGTTCTTGGCGAGATCTTCCTTTCCTGAAGTCTCCCTGGTATTCCCCAATTCGCAGGTCTATTTGTGGTTCTAGTCTGTTTAGCAGAGCTTTTGAGGAAATTATGTAAGTGGCCGGTGAAATAGTGAAATTTCTCTGTAATTGTTTACTTCTGTTTTTGGCCTCTTTTTATGTAGAGGGTGTATAAATGAGGTTTGCCAGTCTTCTGGTATTTCCTCTTTTATCCAGACATCCATTAATAGCTCTGTGACTTTTCTTCTGAAATCTTCACTTGTTATTTTCTACATCTCTACCAGGACGTCATCTTCATCAGAGACGTTTTTGTTTTTAAGAACCCCTATTATTTCGCCCATCTCCTCCTTATCTGGAGGGGTCTGATTCTCTATTTTGTAATGTGTTTCCCTCTGTTACTATTTTTTCTCTTGGTTCTTCGCAATTAAGGAGTTTTTTAAAGTAGTCTGCCAAAATTTCACAGTTTTCTTCATTGTTTAGTGCTAGTGTCCTGTCTTTTCTCTAACTTTATTCTGAAATGCCTTGTAGAAAAGTCTGGTGTCGTTTCTCCTGAAATTTTCTTCCATTTCTCCCAATCGGTCATTATGGAATTTCTTTCTTAGTTCCCTCATATTTTTACATGTGATTTTTCTTACTCTTTTGTATCCCTCTAGATTGTTTGTGGTTTTGTTCTGGTTCCATGTTTTCCATGCTTCCAGTCTCTTTTTTATTGTTCTTCCACATTCTTCATTGCACCATGCTCTCTTCCTGTGGAGGCTCTGTGTCGCTAGTTGTTCTCCAAGTCCTGTTAGATTTTTTGTTACTTCGTCCCAAATTTCAGGTGTTCTTAGTTTTTCCTTGAATTCTTGTTATTTTTGTTTTACTAATATTCCTCGGTCTACTTTGCCCATTCTTTTCTTCTCTGTTCTTAGGGCCTTTTTTGCTGGTACAAAGATCATCTTAATTTGTTAGGGATAATGGTCTGATGTTACATTTATTGCACTTCTTACTTTGAAGTTTTTTATTTCCTTGTGGTTTTTCCTAGAAATTGCAACATAATCTAACTGGTATTCTCCCAGGATTTTATTGAAAGTATTACAATCATAAAAAAATTCAAATTTGAGTTTTCAAAAGAAATACACGTTTTGAGGTCTCTTAAGTTCAAATAACCAAGTCTTGCAAAATGGTCTGTGTGTGTCTCTATGTGGACTGTTTAGCTCAAAAATGTAAAGTCATATGAAAGTAAAATTGCATATTTAATGTTTTTGTATGCCTGATTTGTTACAGCAACTTTTTCATCAAAATCGGCTAAATTCATTATATCAGTGTAAAATTAAGTAGTTTTTAATATAATAAAGGTTTTATTCTCATCAATGTTCTTTAACAGAGCTTAAATGGCTAATTTTCAATATTTCTTCCTCTGAAGTATCTTTAAGGTTTTTTAAAGGAAGGACATGGTCCAGGGTGGTGGTCATAAATAGGCTAAATAGTGACAAAACTATTTTATTAAAAGCTACGTTTCGACCCGACTTTGTAGGTCTTCTTCAAGGCTTAATGTTTTTTATTTAAAATAATTAACCACTTCTAATTGAACTCTGATAAAAAAATAAATAAATAGTTAAATGTAAAATATGAAAGAATTTGATATATAACTAAAGAAGTAAGAAATCGTAACGGTGAATAGTTGTAATAAATTTACCAAATAAATATGAGCATGTTTGAGCTCACCCAAAATATTAGAACAGTCTTCCATATGTAACATGAGCATAATATAATACGGACTCCGACAATATTATATAAATATACATATGCGATTTTCATGAATGCTATCATTGGTATTATTTAATATTTAATTGTATAGATTACAACGATATAAAAATTAAAACCTGTATATATAGGGGATATTAAACAAATAAAAATACCCACAATGAAATATAAAATAAATAAAGCGGTCTTCTTTATCAGTCAGACGATAAATATTTTGTTACACTTAATTATTTATTGTAATAAATAATTGATTTATAATCAAATAAATGGTTGAAATATACAGCTGTAAAAGGAAATGGCTAGTGTCAAACAAAATAAATATAATACATTAGATGGCTTTGAAAAACATTTGGAAATTAATTGTTTTCAATAATATTTCATACCGTCTACAATTTTCACTTTCACTTCCCTTTGTCTGAAAATACTTATTTCATCCAAAAAGAGGGTGGTAAATAAAAGTTGTGTGATGCCCGCACCGTTCTATTTTTGGTTTCTGTTTATCATTTCAAGTTGCACAGTTTTGAACAAGATTTTTATTTTCTCTCTGATGATTTAGGATTTTTTGTGTTAGAGAAAAATTGGGAATTATGCTTAAAAAAAAAAGCTAGTCAACAGACATTTCCATTTTAATTCCAGTTTTTATTTAATTTACAATATTGCTTCTGAAGGTATTGAGTCGGAAAAGAATTTTTTGAAAACATGTGTAAGACTTTTAAAATCCCTAGGCTCATATAATGTTTTTTTTTTTTTTCAATCTCTTATTTGTATTATAGTGTAATATCATATGATATAACAATTTGTTTATCTAATTATATATCTTTTGATTCTTAGTTGTCAAATGAATTAGAAATTGTTAAGGAACAATTGCTTCACCAACAGCAGAAATACATTGCTCTCGAACGTTCTGATATTAATATAAAAAGAGAAAAACAAATGGATTTGGTAATCGAGTCTATAAATTCTAAGCATAAAACTGAAATCAATTTTCTGCAACAACAATTAGATGCTGCTATAGATAAAATAAACAGAAAGGTTTGACTTTATATACATTCTATTTCCATCTTCAATTGTAGTATAGTTATTTACTTCTATCATTGTTCTCTTGAAACCATGATGTTAATTTAATTAGTATTTTCACCTTTCAACTTTTTGTGTATGGTCTACTTGCAGGAAGATGATTACAAAAACCTTGAAAAGAAACTTGAAGAAATGGAGCAGAAGCATGCTGCTAATTTATTGAATAAATGCGATTCAACTATACGTCAAGAGGCAACTGTTAAAGCATTATTAGATGAAGCCAATAAAGAAAAATTGGAATTGACGAGGAAAATCAATTCTCTTCAGGTTTTAATTTAAATTGTTACTTCTCTATTATTGAAATTCTCATTTTATGTATAATGTATTTAGGTTATTGTTTAATATATCTACTTCTGATCCACATTGCTCTGAAAGCGGTTATTCTACAATTTGTGGTCTTGATTTGAAAAAGTTCTAACTAGCAAAATTGGGGAAATTGAGTTTTCACTCATAAATCACTCCCAACAAAGTTATCTATGTTCCAGATGTATATTAGTGCCAACAATTGAAATATAAATAAACCAGAAGTGTGATATAGTTCTAACTGCTGACAACTTTTGAATGTAATTAGTTTGAGAAGGTTCCAACTGCAATACGCTGGTGGATGATAATTGATTTATAGTTATTTTGATGATAGTTAAACATGAATTTATATTATTATTATAGATCTGTTTTATGTGTATAACATATTCGAATCGGTTATTTCAGATTCGAAATATATGATATTTCAATAATTTTTAGAAAATATATCGTTTAAATTTAAAATAAATTGTAAACAAATTTTACATTATTTATGCCAGGTTTTTAGCTATGAATTTATCATTAGATGATCAAAACATGTTTTGTAAAACTTTTACTCTGGCATTGTTTATGCAAAAAAAAATATATATTTCTGTCTTTGTTCTTATTTTTCTTTAATTATAACCGAAGAGGAGGATGGTTGGGGCGATTAGCCAAATTGAAATGGTAAAAAATAAATAATTTTATTTATTTTTAAATTCGCCGACGTTTCAGCCCGAAGTTCAGGGCTGAACTTTGTGACTATTTTGAAAAACACAAAAAAATGTTAATGTCTCTGTCAGGAGGGAGGGGTTTCTATTCGCAACTGTGTGTAAAAATGATAATGAATTTTTAATCAGTACTTTTATATATATAATATATTTATTATTGTGTCGAGTTGGCCAATCTTAATTTGTTGTAATTTTATTATGTTATCAGCAAGAGTGCAATATGCTGAAGAACGATCTTGAGCAGTGTCAAATGTTTCCGAAGTTAAAATATCTTGGGAACAGTTCATCTGAAGAAAAAGAGTCTGATTCTTTTATTTTATTGAGTTCCTCATGGAAACCAGAGTCTAAAAAGAAGAGTATGGACCTAATACAAACTGATGTTGTCAGTAAATTGAAAGATGAACTTCATAGAGCTCTAATAGGTATTTGGCTTCTAATTTATCAACTTATTTGATTATACTTAGTAAAATTTCATTTTCGAAGTTTTAACATAAATAAGTCGGAGCAAAACAACAGTAAATA
Organism: Nezara viridula; assembly: GCA_928085145.1. Classification (NCBI taxonomy): domain Eukaryota; kingdom Metazoa; phylum Arthropoda; class Insecta; order Hemiptera; family Pentatomidae; genus Nezara; species Nezara viridula. The sequence goes on along the minus strand of OV725083.1, from coordinate 46,638,054 downwards.
TTAAGTGCCATTATTAAATAATTAGTTGTGTCTTCTCATATACTCAGTATATATTATTATTATTATGAAACCCTCTCCTAGAAACCACACATCTCCAAAATTTCCCGCCATATTATTTCCACCCTGAAACAGTTTAACCATCTACCTTATCTTCTCTCATTAAAAAAATCCGTAAACTCCTGGTCTCATCTCTTGGTTTCCCCCACTTCGACTATGGCTGTATGGTGTATGGTCGAATCTCTGGAGAACTTGAAGCTAAACTTAAACGTATAATGAATTGCTCAAACCACTTTATCTTCGGGATCTCAAGGGATACGCATATTACCCAATTTTACACTGAGTTGAAGTGGCTTTATCTGTCCTATCGCTGTCAGTATTTCCTTGCTACCTTCCTGTACCAGGCCATTAGAACTCGGTGAACCTCCTATATTATACAATTCAAACGCTCCTTACAATCCCGTCCTATCAGATCCCGTACCTCTGACCTCTATTTTCCTCCTCACCTAGTTGCTGCATTTGACAAATCCTTTTTAATTCAAGTTGTCTCTCTCTGGAACTCTATACCCTCAGATATTCGACACGCAAAGTCAGTATCCTCTTTCAAATCTCTCTTCTTCAAATACCTACTCCATTCCCAATCCGATTGATCACAAAATGCACTTAAAAACCTAAGCTGTAAGAATCTCAAAGTACACCGAGTACTTTGATTATTTTGTGTTTCATTGATATTTGGTTTACTTAATTTACTTTCTCTGTTTATTTTATGTTTTCATATCTTTTTATTATCTATAATTTTATTGTATTCCCAATCATCCTGCAAATATTTAATTGTATTTTATGGACACACCAGAATATAAATATATGTTATGCACTTGTAACTTGTTCTAAAGGGACATTAGTCCCAAAATAATAAAATTATTTTCATTCATTCATTATCACAAGTAGTTGACATATTTATTTTATTTTTTAAGTTAAAACTCAGGTGTACAACCTACCGGTTTGTTTGTTCTGAAACTATAAAACTATTTTATTTTAAGGGCAAAGAGCAAAAAGACTGGAAATAAGTAAATTACAGGAACAGATTAATCATAAAGATTCAATTATTAAAAAAATGAAAGAAGATGAAGAATATCATTTGAAGCAAACTGAAAACTTGAAGGTAATTACACAACTTAAACAAAAATGTTATCATTTAATTATACATATTAAGTTACATAAGAAATAGAAATAAGGAAAAATTGTATAGTTGTGATAAAAATGGTCTTTTTGGACTTTATAAGGAATAAATAATTGTAATCATCACTAATCCAAATGGTAAATATCATATTTTCTTCTTCTTCTTCCATTGGCTCTACAGACCATTACTGATCCTTGGCCTCCTCGAATAATTCCACCAGTATGCACGCTCTTTGTCAGCAGCTTTCTAGTCGCTGGCCCTCAGGATCGTCCAGCCATCCTCCACTACACGACTTCCTCTACTCCTGGTGCTATAAATGGCCTTGCTCAGTATTTTTAAGGGGATCTCATCCTCTGACATTCGAGCTACATGGCTATCCCACTTCAATCTTCCCAGCCTCATATATTTCTCTATGTCAAGTTCGCCAAGAAGGTTATATATTTCTTGTTTACCTCTCCTGAGGTATGTTTGACTGACTCTTCTAGATACATAAATGTGCTGCAGTATTCTCTCGAAAGCCAATAAGCTTCATTCATTCATCTGTGATATTACCCATGGCTTCGAGCCGTATGTCAGAACCGGTCTGATCAGTGTCTTATACAGCTGCAATTTTGTTGTCCTTGACAGATACTTACTAAATATCCTATCAACAGATGTTAATGAAAAAATAGTGCCAGTTTTGAACTTATAGATTTAGGATTTGAAATAATTCAGTAAAGGCAACAATAATTCTTTGTATTGCTGTTCTTATTGTTATTTAAAATAATTAGAAGAACTTATATTCAAAAAGTCAATTAGCCATCCTACTTCTATTCCTTTATTCTTGACTATGCAGCAATATTAGTTATATTGGTTCTTAGGTTTTTATAATTGATGGCACCTCTTCCATTGGTAAATATTTATTTATGAGCCCCTAGTCCGACATTCCCAGTTCTGGCCCATCTTTGAGGACAATTTATTCTGGTAGTTGCTATCTATAATCTAAAAACTTTCTTAACAACCATCTCATTGACATAACAGTGCATGATAAACATTTTGTCACTTGATTAAAATTATATTTAAAACTAAAATACATTTTTAATAAAATAATTGAGATGGATATTGTTTAAACTGTCACATTGTCTTTTAGTATCTCAGTATAGGACTGAAGTAATGATTTGGAAACAAAATATTTGGAATAATGTTAACAATTAAATAAACGACATTTAAAAGGTAATAAACAGATAGGTACTTTAAAATGATCTCCATACCAAAAATTAATATATAGATAAAGGTTTCGTCAGTGTATATATACAGAGGTCATTTTTTATAACTCCATCCATTATGAAGTGAGATATGTTTTTGGTTTTTAAGTTTATCCTGCTGACATCTCTGTCGTCTTGTTGAAGTGTATGGTGAAGGTTTTTACACTGATGGATCACTAATGACTTGCGGCTCTGGTACTGGCTTTTGGAAAAAGGACAAACCAGAGAATGGAATGTATATACCGCTTGGCAAATATGCAACGGTGTTCGAATCTAAAATTCTGGCGATTTATCGCTGTGTCTCAAGGTCATTGTTCGACGTGTTGGTTGGGAGGAAAATTTCCATCCATACCGACAGTCAAGTGGCAATACGAGCGCTGGACATCTATACAACCTGATCTTAAGCTGTTGAGGACTGTGTGATGATTCTCAACAATCTATCTAGGTTCAATAAGGTAACCATTGAATGGGTACCAGGACACTCTGGTATTCATGAAAATGAGATGTCAGATGAATTAGCTAGAAAAGGAATTATGATTTGTCTAATAAATAACAGAATTATGGATATGTGGTGCTGAGGCTAAGAAATGTTTGAAACAACAAACTCACTCATGGTTGTTCCTGGATGGAATCTGTCCAAAGAGTTAACTTGAACTGGAGTTCTCTCAGGAAAATAACATCGATATATACTGTTCACTGTAAACTGAATTATAATATGTTCAAACTCAGGCTAAGGAAGTCGTCTCTTTGTAAGTTCTGTGGTTAGAAGGACTAAACAGCTTATCACATCACATGTAACAGCTTTGCCGAATTAACATTCCAATTATTCGGTAATGATAGGATGACTGATCCCAAGAAAAAGGAGCTTGTCAATCCAACAAGCCTCCTTCAGTTTGTAGCGATTGCAGGAATAATGTTCTGAATAAGAGTGTCATTAGTAGAGGCATACAATAGGCCTTCACGCAGTGCATTTTGCCACAAAAAAAAAAAATGATGAAGATGGAATGAATGATGGAAATGTGCTTAAATGGTGTAAATTTTTTAATGAAAAAAAGATGAATGTTCATGGCAAAGAATAATCTAGGCAGCCTATTATCATAAATAATGAGTTGATGAGTAATTAGAGTCTACGAGAAAAGTTATGACACATTGGAAGAAACTTTTAGCAACTGATTTAACAATCATTATGCTGAGTTTTTCGAGGAGGGAATTCCAAAACTGGTGCCACGGCTGGAAAAATGTTAAGATATTAATGCTAACTGTAGAAATGTAAAAACATGTTAATTTCTGATATAATTTATGTTCATTAATGAAGTTTCCCTTGATCCATAACAAAAATTTCTTACTTAAAAATGACTCTTATTTATATTGTAATGTTACATTTTTCTGTGATAAATAAGCAAAGCTTTAAATATGATTATAATTTTTTAGTTACTTAAATTAACTCAAAACAATTAAATAAAAATTTATTCAAGGTTAGATTTTGATAACTTAATATTCATAATTAAAGAAATTAAATAAATGCATGTATATAATTTTTAAAATTATGATTTAAGAATTATTGAAGGAAGGTAGTCGACTGTTCTATATATCAGGGGTAGGAATGGGTCGGTACTCCTGTAGTTCAGAAATTGAATACCTTCAGTGTTCGAAACACGCCCTGATGATGACCCATATGTTTGGGTTTAAATGCGGGTACCAATAAAAACTTTATAATGACTGCGTCTTAAATATTTATCACCTATAATTTAAGAAATTATATAATTTTAATCATTGAAGTGGTTTCTCTATATGACAATATACATAACAGGTTTTGTTAATTTAGTTCCTAATTCCATTCATGTATCCATGATCCAACTCATTTAATGTCAAGTATTTTCTGCTTATGTTGATGCTATCATCGATATTCCATCAGATGTATTCCCAGGTTGATACTTAAATGTCTCTTAAACACAAAAACTCATCAAATGTGACCTCATATTACTCCACCCATGGTTGGTTCTTCCTCCAAGAACATTGTTCCACCAATTTCTCAAGTTTCCTGCTAATATTTGAATTTTATCATTCTTTTATTTGCATCCAACAAAACCTAATAATAATAAAAATTAAAAAAATCTATGTTTCTTGTCCAAAATTACAATACATATATTTCTTTATTTGTTATTTTCTTATTTTGATAAAATATCATCCATTGGTGTCTTAATATGGTTTTATTATTTCAGAAAGATATGGATAATATTATGCAACAAGCCGCCAAATCAAGAAACCTAATGCAAGAATCCGAACAAGCTCAGTTACTATTGTCATTACAAAGTGAAATTGAGAAGACAATAAAAGAAAATATCAGTAAAACAGAAAAAATATCAGAGTTAGAAAAAGAAATTGAAAAAATAAAAGGGATTGAAGTCTCTAATAAAACAAAAAATCATGACTATTTAAAATATTATGAAACTGAAGTTGATAGATTAAAAACTGAAAATGAGTTATTATTGAAAAATAAGGAACTCGAATGGGGGTAAGTGCATTGGGACATTGTCTTTAGCCCTTTTAAATATCTTAAACATATTAATTTTGATCTTATTTTTTTTTATAAATTAATTTCTTTTTTAATTAAATCAGAAGAGAAATGGAAAAACTTTTGACTGAATGTGACGAAATAAAGCAGCTTTATATGGAAATGAAAATGAATAAAGATAAAGTAGTTGAAAGTTCAAAGGAATTGAAAATTAAATTCGAAGAAGTACTCAAAGAAAAACAAGAACTTGAAGATCAATTATTAAAAAAGGAAGAAGACGTCAAACAGCTTCAAGATCATATTTTAAAACTTGTTGAAGGTAGTGAATCTAATTTAGTGAAACAGTGAACAATAAATATTATTTTTACATGCCATAATTACATCTACTTAATCTTTTTCAGAGAAGAAAATAGTAGAAGAAAAAATAAAGAGTGATTTTCAAAAAGAATACAGAACCATGTATGAAAAGGTAATTTATATATTAGTTTTCATAAATAAAATAGTTGTAGGTTATGATGAGATGAAGTTTCAGCCGAATGTTAATGATTCGATAAAAAGGGGTCTGTACCATGGGCTATAAGTGATGACCTCTGTTTTCTAGTTTATTCACTCATAATGTCAAAAGGTGGTTTTCATTCCAAAAGAAGCAATGATTATTATATTATCAGGAATGTCACTTTTAGGTTGAGGTCCTCCCATTTTGAAATGAAAAAATAATTTTATTCTGGGACTACTGTCCCCTAAAAATAATAACAGAGTTACAAATTTATGTATCTTAGTCTGACATAATAAAAATACCAACTAATTTATTGTTAATTGTTATTTCAATTGTGCAATGGATTGAAATTAAACATTGTATAGATGCAAGTAATTTTACATGTTAGGGGAAGTTTGAATGTGGAGTAGGTGTTGCAACAGGAGTTGTTTGAAGGAATTTGTGGATGGGGATTGACGCATGGAGGTAGGAAGTGAGTTCCATAAGGAAGCAGCACGAATGACGAAGGATTTGCTGAAGGAGGAAGTTTTATGGGAGGGGATATATAGAGGGAGGGAGTTCCAGGATGTAGGGAGGGTTTTTGGTTCTGAAGACTTAGAAAATAAAAACGCCAAGAAGGAATTGTCGTCGGGAAGTAGGATAAAGCCACTTCAACTCGGTGTACCATAGTGAAACATGTGAACGCCTGAGGATCCCGAAAATGTATCTTATGAAACAATTCATGAGTCTTTTTAGTCTCATTTCCAGCCTGGCAGATAGCCCTCCATACACCAAGCAGCCGTAGTCGAAGTGGGGGAATACAAGGGAGGTTACAAGGAGCTGTCTGGTTTTTATAGGAATACAATCACGGAATCTTAGGAGTTGTTTAAGGGCAGTTATGGATTTTCTGGTAATCTGGGAGATATGATTATCCCAGGAGAGGTTCTGGTCAAAGGTTACTCCTAGGTTTTTGACTGTAGGGGAAAAAATGGATGGGATGGTTATTGAGGTAAAGTAGAGGAAAGTAAGGAAGGGAGCTGATGAGATGTCTGGACCCGATGATAATAGCCTTGGTTTTATCTACATTCAGCTTTAATTCATTTATTTCTGCCCATCTGTTGATGAAGTCGATGTCCTCTTGTAGCCTCCGGGCATCTCAGAAGGTTGAAATGATTGGTATATTTGGAAATCATCGGCATATAGGTGGTAATTGGAGTGTTGAATGGCGTTAGGAAGGTCACTAATATAGATGGAGAAAAGGGTTGGGGAGAGTGAGGAACCCTGAGGAACACCTCGCGTTAATTGCAGTGATGATGATGGAGGTTTATTCGGTATTGTAACTGTCTGAAATTGATTGGATAAGAAGGATAGGAACCATTTTAGGACGCTATTTGACATGGGCAGGCTTTGGAGTTTGGAAAGAAGGATCTCATGATTAACAGAATCAAACGCCTTGGAAAAGTCAAAGAGAATTAGGATGGAGATTTTCTGTTTATCTGTGGTTGATTGGAGGTCTTGGGTAATACTTAGCAAGGCAGACTGGGTCTAATACTGGGAACAGAAACCAGATTGTAAGGGATTGAGGAGATGGTTTTGCTCGAGAAAGCTGTTCAACTGAAAGTGAACTAATCTTTCTAGAAGCTTGGATAGATTGGATTTTTATTTTTATATTTAGATTTATTTTTTTTTTTATTTTTTTTTTTTTTCCATTTAGCTATATTTTATTATTAATAAAATTCACTAATTATGTCTAATCCCTAGAGTGTTTATACTTTTTATTTCAGCAAAATGACGAAATAAAAGAATTAAAGTTAAAAATAATCAATGCTACCACTTCTGAGGAAGAATTGAAAAATTTAAAAAACGAAATTTTCGTGTCAAAGCAAAGATATTTGGAGTTGGAAGCAGCATTGAAAAGGAAATTCGAAGAAGAAATGCTGAAACTAAATGATGAAAATGTGATATTAAGAGACAACTTGAAGAAAAGGGTAACTTTTGATCATTTACTGACATATTTTAGGTAACAGTTTTTTTTTTTTTATATTAATAAAACGTTATTGCAGGAGGCTGAATTAACCATTCGGAAGATTTGCATGACTCAAAAGAAAGACATTGGCACTGTTACAGATGACTTGATGGTTTACGAAACAATTTATGAACAAAACCTTGTTGAGATAAAAAAGTTAGAGGATGAAATATACCATCTTAGAATTTCGGAAGAGGAGAAAAATAAGGAAATATTGGAACTGAAGGCTTCGTTTGAACGTATGTATTTTTAGATCACTTTTGTGAAGTATTTTTATTGTTACGAGACACGAAAATTCAGATTTTCTTTTTATTTAGTGCTTTAATAATGAGATAATATGAAAGTAATTGTTTTATACTGTTTATTATTAATTGAACAATAATGAACTCTTAACTGTAATTTATGCTGTTAGGGAACAATCATGGCCTCAGTTAAAATAGGAAGCAAACAGGGTATCTGGGTCATTAGTCATAGAAGCTGAAGAATAGACTTAATTTTAAAAAAATGCCGTTTGTGGTATTTTTGATGAATATGATGAAGTGAATCTTTCTTCATTTTTTTTCTTTCCCATTAAACATCCGGGTGTTCAGTGACTTTTAAATCTTATGGCCTTTCCGTAAAACTGCAGGTAATTTATCTATGGCGAAATTATGGCCGTTTTTGAATGATGCTTCATATAAAAACACGCAAATGGTCTGTAGAAGGGATGAAAAATATTCCGTTCTCAGGACACTCCACCTTTCCCGCACATTGTCACTAAAAGCTTAATGATTATATTTATGGTTCTAATTTTACTCCTTGGAACTTAAAACTCCTCTATTCAAACCATTTTCGCTTGGATTGAGAACATCTGAATATTGCTCGAATATACAAAAAAAAAAAAAAAAAAAAATGAGCAAAATGCTTTCACTATTGATGGACTCATTTTCCAATTAATGGACTTGTAATTTTTTTAAGCAATACTATTGCTATTGAAGTTGTGATCCATCACTTCTAGTTAATAAATAATATTGTTATCTTGATCACAGTTTTAATTAATTAATTATTATTATTATTGTTTTTATATGATAACTGTTTTATTAACATGACTCCAAAAACTGACCATTTCTCTAAGTTTATTATCTTTTAAAATTTTATGTTTTGTGACACTAGTATGATATAATGATTGTGTATTATTATAAGATTGACTAATTTGAATTATTTAATTTCAATAATTTTGATTTTACTTATTTAATTAATTTGGTAGGAAGATTAGATGAAGTACTTCTGGAACTAGAAAAGAATTTGGAATCCAAATATCAAAAGGAAATAGCATTAACCGAACATAGGGTAAAAGAGCTATCTCTAAAATATTTGTCTGAAGAAATCGACAAACTTCAGGTTGAGCATGTTAAAGATATTCAGTCTGTCAGAAATGAAGAACTAAAGAAAATACTTCATTTGAAAACTGTTATAACTGAAAAAGAAGGAGAGGTAGGATCTCATTATTTTTATATATTTTTAATTTTATTTATTACATTATGATTCATCTAGGATAAGTTAGTTGATGTTTTATGTTTTGTAACTGAATTATGTGGAACCATGGGTCAATTTTTTGTCCAGACCTGCAAAAGAATCAACACTGATTGCCTTCTACTAGAAAATGTCTTCCAAATGCCTAACTTTCGTCCCAGTTTAAACAGCTATTTATCTCACTTGTTATTAAGGCTTAGTTGTTATGCAGAAGGCATAATATATATATATATATATATATATATATATATGTTTTAGATATCAAGGAACAAATTTGGTTTTGTATCTGCAAATTGTAGTCAAATCCTTATGATGGGTTTATTACCTGTTACTGTTTATCCAATTTTCATGAAATTTTGAGAAAATCTATTTCTTAGTACCTAGATATAATATAAATTATTACCATATTCCATCCTTTACTTTCATTTATGCAATGTATGTATGTATTATTAAATGTATTTTAAATAATTGTTCATTAAATTTGGATAAAAGTGTGGTATTAGTGTAAAAATCCTGCTATATCCACTTTTTATTTGATGACGAAGTGTAGTGTAGTCATAATTTTCATAACATAATAATCATGACAGACATTTATAATATTTTTTTTTAAAGGAGGAACTTCTTCCTTTTTTTAAATTATTTTTTATTTTTTACATTCGATTTGTCGACGGTATAAAAATTGATATTACTACTACAGAAATAAGTCTATCCATCCTAAGGGGTGAATATACTTGTATATCTTCGTTCACATATTGATGGAGTAGCAGTAATGCTTATATATATGGCTGAGCTTCAGAAAACTGGAAAGCAGTAGCCCAAGATGGGCAGAAGTGGAGAAAGAAGGCTGGTTAAGCCGGCCAAATATCTAAAAGTCTTTTGCTGTCTTAACAAGTCTGCTCCGTTTCTGTCTGTCTTGGGTTATTTCTTTCCATTTATATACACGCAGCTCTATTGGATCTTTGTTGATTCTATCCATCCATCTGCTTTTGGTCTTCCATCTGTTCTTTTGACTTCTATTGGGGCATTTATTGTTACGTCGAGACTTCCAGATGGATTGCTACGAGCTACATGCCCCGCCCATCTTATTAACCACCGTGCCTTCATATCATTGGATATTGATTGAGTAGTTTCTGTAAGCAGTTCTTTATTGGTCTTTCTTCTCCATGTGTTAGTACTCCAATCCTAGATCGCTCAGGTTATCGTGCGGAGGATTTTTCTCTCAAATCTTTCAATACTTTTATCTGGGATGCTGGTTAGTGTCCAGGTCTCACAGTCGTGTAGTAGGACAGGCTTTATCATAGTATTGAACATCCTTAATTTGAGAATTCTTGAAATGTTTCAGAATTTCAATACCTTTGAGAGGGAGAAGAAAGCTCTGTTTGCGCTAGTTATATACTGCTCTATTTCCTACTATTGGTCATTCATTGAGGTTATTATGGAGCCGTGGTATTTGAATTTGTCTACTCTTGGGAATGATTTTCCCTCTATGCAGATCCTGTTATTGGGGTGAAATTTTCATTCTTTAATCAGAATTAAGATATATAACATAATATATCTTAATATTGAAACTTGGTATAATAGTTGAATGCTTTCCACTACTCTGTTCCTTAAAAGTTTTGTCTCATGCATCTGCACATGTTAATAATGTCAGATTTTTAGTTATTTCTTTTTAGTCCGATAAGTTTTCTACCAATTAATATCAAACTTTGCCCTAAAGCGACATACAGCAATACTACAGTATTGTAAGATATAGCAGTTGCCAACCACGTTTATGCTTATTATTTACAAAAAGAGCTAATGAAGGAGAAAAAATCACTTTCATTTCTCAAACGTAATGATCTATTTAAGTAGGATATGACAACTTTGATCTTTTAAAACAGTCAGGTTTCTAATAATAAAAAAATTGTGATGGAAAGATTCCACATTGTAATTTGAAAGTGTGAATTTTAAAGAAAAATAAAAAGTGGCTTCTTACACATGTAGTTTCCTATGAACACAACGTTAATAAACATGAAAATTCCACATTAAAAAAACTAAATTACAAAATCAAAGTTGTAAAATAAATAATAAAGCAAAATTATACATACTACTTCCAAAAAGTAATTTCTTTAATTATATAAATGATGAAATAAATGTTTTTTTTTTATTTTCCAGAGTGATCTCTTAAAATTTTACTTTAAAGTACTAACCTTAAAATTATTCACAATCCCTCGATACCTCAAAATATATTTGTTAATATATATTTATAATTATCTCTGTGTTTATTTTTATTAATTGAAATAAATTGTTTTTAATTTTTAGGTGAATGATTTACTTTTGAAGGTAGATGAATTGAAAAAATTAATTATTACATATGAAGAAGAAAAAGACCAAGCTGCTCGTATGATGATGCAGTGGGTCAAAGAGGTATTTAATTGATACTTTGTTCATATTATAAATATTTTAATTATTTTAATTTGTTATCTTGTAGCAGCTAACTTCTGATAGGATTACTTGTGCCTCACTGTTAATTGCTCATACTTATTATTGTTCATTAAAGTCACTTACTAATTATAATACTTTTATTTATTAAAGTGACTATTTAAATGCTTGAGTTATCAATCTGGCCTCAGATTATAAGTACCCTGGTCGGGTCATAGTCACATAATGTAAGAACTTATTTATCTTTTGAAGTTGGGACCTACAATTTGTATATAAAGCTAGAGATGTCCAGAAAGTTACTTATATCTTGCAATAAAAGATAAATCAAGTTACAAGAAATGAAGTATTATATTCATTTATTGTCTTAAACTATTTTTTAAAATAATCGCCAAATAAATTGAGACATTTAGTATACTAATGCAATCCCTGCTTCATACCACCTCGGTTCTGCTTCCATATCAAAATTTTACTCTGTTGCAACTTCATCACAAGAAACAATTGGTCATTGCTGATTTTTTATTCAGATTTTATGGTGGGTGATGAAAGATCCCCATTCTAAAATCATCTAAAAGATCTCTCATACAATCATATGTGGGCAAGTGCTTTGAAAAAATAAAATTTTTGACCTAATCTTTTGCCGATGCTTGTATTGTATCACCTTTGTTTTGTTTTTTTTAATATTTAACTATACCTGTCTGAGATTATCCGTGAGCAACGTTTAATGAAATCAATTCAGAAGCCATCCCTAAGTATCTCAAAAAACAGTTGCCGCGATATTTCTGGCTGACAAAACTTCTTAATATATCTTTGAATTCATGGAACCATTATTCGTTCTGTAGACTGTGTTTCTGTCTCAAAATTGACTTTCTTTAATATCTCATCATCAGTTACGACAGAATCAAGTATTCAGTCATCTTTGTCATAGACTTCGAGTAATGTCTGTAATTCAGCTAAATTCTGTTAAATGGTATTCTAGAAATCATTTCTTATAATAAACTTCGTGACATCTGACAAAGTAGAGATAACTGTAAAACGGCAATTTTTTGTATATATTTTATATAGCCAATCATTGCGGTCCTCAATCTAAAAATTTGCCTTGCCATTTTTACCATAATAGAGCACGGTATCGCTCCATCTTCATTTATTCCATTTTAGGTATGTCTGCCAAAGTTACTGATGAATTTCTATTGTTTTATTATTATTTTGTTTCCCTCTTTAAAATACATCAATTGCAAGACATATTTTAAAGAGGTGTATAGTGGAAAAATTAGAAGCAATGGTGGTAATTGCTCTGCGTCCTACCATTACCGTATCTAGTCATATTTTCTAGGAAGAGCCTAGAGTGATCTGTCATATCCTTCCTATATTAGTTATCATTTAAGTGTTAAAGTTTAAAATACTTGGTGCTACACTTGTGCCGCTGCTTGCCAGTTGCAGAAGTTGAGTAGGTTGAGGGCATCCCTTGCAACAGTGTTCTCCCATCCAGCAGTTTTCCGGCATTTCTTCTTCTGGGATGCATACAACGTGGCCAGCCCACTGCATTTTTACCAACCTAATAAACTTTATTATGTCAGTCTCGCCATAAAGTTGGTAAATTTCCTTATTTGTCCTCCGTCATCAGTCCTCTCCAATCCTTACCGGTCCAAATATTTGTTGTAGAATTTTTCTTTTGAATATAATTTCCCTCTCATCACTTGTGAGGAACCAGGTCTCTGATTCATATGTTAGGACAGGCCTTATAAGAGGCACTTAATGCGGCGGGAGAGGTAAGAACTTCTCAGGTGATTTCTGAGACCAAAATTGTATATAACTGTTGGGTTTGATGAGTCACTGACTGGTTTCTATAGAGATCCTGTTTCCAAAATTCACCAATGACCTCAGAAAATTTAATACCAATTATTATTATTATTATTATTTTGTTATCTAACTGGTAAAACAGTTTTAAGTTCCTGTTTAATGTATTTCTTTTACTTCTTAATATTTATTTTACAAAAATGTTCTGGGTTAGAGTCTATTCTAGAATTCCTTTGATAGGAGATCCAATGTATCTATGTCCATTGCCCTATTAGGTCAATTACATCAGCTATTTTCCGGACAGCTATTATATATTCTATTCCATCTTCTCACCGGCCCCATACTCCAAACTTTTTGTCCCGTAGGCCACATTGATACCTCCTTGTAAGTTCCACGGGCCATATTGATACCTTCTTATAAGTCCATGGCTTACAATGAAAAAAAAAATCTTGTTTTATAAATGACACTTTTGCTGTGAAATGAGCTTTCTAAGATAAAAAAAACTCATGTAATAAGTGTTCTGGGTACCTCTTGTTTGTATGATTTACTAAATATCATATTTTTTAAACAGTTTTTAAAATTTTACCTTGTAATCACAGAAACTTTCGTGGGCCAGACTGGAGGCACTTTCGGGCCTGATTTACAGCAATTCTAACATAATTAAAATTAATATTCCTACTTCCAAATTTAATCAACTTCCAAAAATGCTAATGAGTCTCCTCTCACCTTTTACAAAAGTTGGAGTTTGTGGACTTATTTTACTTCCTTAATCCTTCTAATTGGACAACTAAGACCTTGAGTACAAATTTTATCAAACACGACTTAGCTCCATGTATAGATTATTTGTATTACACTTTTTTTTTTTTTAAGTTTCAAAGTATTATTTATCAAAGTCCTCCTTTACATATTCTTTATTAATAACACTAACAATATTTTATATCACCAGAAGGAATACTTATCCATTATTTAATTTGAATTATTGTTATCGACTTGCACTTGTTTGCCAGCTCAAGAGATATACTGAATAAATGCCGAACGAGTTTCATGGGTTCCTTAATAAGCAGATATATTTGACAGCTAAGTTGGACTTCACACAAAAGTCTGAATCAGCAACTTAAATGAATTATTTGCCATAAAAATGCGTTGCTTTCGATAAATCTTTTATTATTCGATCCTCATCCTTATGGAACTCCATCCCTCCCGAAATCTGTCGTTCCAATACTCTCCTTATTTTTAAATCCCGCCTATTCAACACTTTCTTTCCATCCATTCCCTTATAAATTGTAATAGAAACTTCTGTAAATATGTTATTAATTTATTTTCATCTCATTGTTCTTTCATTTATTTATTTTTTTCTTAATTGATTTAATCTAGAAGATAACTTTTTTTTTCTTTTTTCTCTATTATATCTATTAGCTAACTTTCTAAATACATGTATATATATCTCTGGTTCAAAAGTCCACATTACTGTCCTTGTTAATTATTCTAAAGTGATTCGTCCCAGAATAAATAAAAGATTATTATTATTATTAAAAAGATTTAGAACTCATTAAAGGGGCAACAACCAAGTTAAATAGTTAATAGTTAAAAACTTGACTTCTTTTTAGCATGTTTAATTGTGATATTGTAAATAGTTATATACTTTATCATTATTATTTTTTTAAATACTTACTGTTATAATATATGATTTTTTACTTTTGTCAGGTGGAGACCTTGAAATATGATAAAGAACAGATTCTAAAAGAAAAAGAAAGCATGAAGACGTGCAATCAGGAATTAATTAAAGCATTTGAAGAAACAAAAACAAAACTCAAAAATACTAGAAAGGCTGCTCTTGTTTATAAACGTCGACTAAACGAAATCAAAACAGGATTATCTGAAAAATATAAGAATTTATTGATCGATATTCAGCAAAAAGTGGATGATGCTGTTGCAGAAAAAGAACAAGAGATAGAAATCAAATTGAATGAAATAGAAAAGGAGTATAAAAATAAAGAAAAGCTTTTAAGGCACGAGTACGATATGAACTTGGTTAGTTGACTCAGCATTACTAAATGTCTATCCTTATAAAATTGTATTATCTGTAAATAATGTAACATCAAGTTGTACAAATGTTGTTTTTATAGATTGTGAGTGTAAGTAGTTTATTTTTTTAAATTAAATTATTTAGTGTTGTATAGCTTTCTGTAAATTTAAATCAGTACAAATGTTATATTATTTTTTTTAAATAGTTTATATTGTAAGAATCGATTTATTTAAATTTTATTACAGATTATCTTTAAATATCATCATAATATTTGTTTGTTGTTTTAAATATATAAATTATTAACGAGATATGTTTCTGTATAACTTTTTTTGTAAATATACTATTTTCTACATTTACATTAAGAGGAAAAAAATGTAACCATCCTTTGTTATTTGTTATTTCTTTGTTGTTTGCCAATAAAAATTACCACAATATTTTATAATTATTTGCATATATTATATAAAACAAACTAGAATTTGATACATTTATAAAATTGTTAATTAAGATTAAAGGTAGAAATAACTGAATGATGGGTAAGGCTGTGAAAGTAAAGCTTATCATCATGACCTGCAGGCATCATATAAAACAACAGAATTATATGAATTTATATATTTTTTGTTAACTTTATTTTTTATATCTACACCTGTCACTTCCTTTATTACAGTAAGCTGGTGTGAACTACACTAAATATGATGTAGTTATCTTTATATAATATAATATATCTCTTTTCCGGCTCAATAATGAATGAGGTGTCAAAAAAAAAGTAAATTTTATGGAGAATTGATCAATTACCATTTCAATTCTTTACTTTGTAGTATAACTAATAAAATTCATTTTTAAAATTAGGAGGTTTCAAAATTCCATCATTAAAATGTCGACAATTAAGATTGTATAAATTATGTTTGTAAAGATTTTGATGCTAATCTCAAGATCTGGTAAAGTTACTTTGGAAACTATTTTGCAAAATTCTGTTGATTTAAGACTTCAATTTTAAATTTCTGGAACGTGTTTTGATGACAGTTTATCATTTTCAAGATAAACCATAATTTTTGCTAAAAGCTGATGAATATTATATATGGAATATATATATATATGACCCCATATCGCCCTCATCTCCTGTAAGTCAATAGGTACCCTTAAGCCATTTCATCGCTCCGCCACCTACTCCCACAACCCATCCGCAAGCTCCTTGTATAGTCTCTCATTTTCCCCCACTTTGACTACGGCTGTGTGGTGTACGGAGGCATCCCGATGGTACTCGAGGATAGATTGAAGCGACTCATGAATACATGCTTAAGATTTGTTTTCGGATTCATCAAGGCGATCTCATGTGTCCCACCTTTACGACGAGTTAAAGTGGCTCTTCCCTTCTTTTCGTAGACAATATTTCCTCGGATCTTTCCTATTCCAAACAATCAACACCAGACACCCTTCTTACATCTACAGTCTCCTACAGTTTAAACCCGTGGCCCACTCCCAGAAAACAAGATCCCATGTTTCCGACCTTTATATCCCTTCCCATAGAACTAAGACGTTTGAATATTCCTTTATTTCCCGATCCACAGCCTTCTGGAATTCCTTGCCATCTGAAATCCGCCATGCCTCTTCCTTGTCCTCATTTAAATATCATCTCTACCAATTCCTTCTCACATCCCAAAATGACGTTATACAATAAAATAAATATTGTGAAACAGATTTTGACTGAGGTGAATGGTTGATGAAATTTATTGAGTCTTAATTTTAAAAATCAACTCATGCTTATTTTATTCTTATTTTCATTTCAATAATTTTTTTTATTTCGTTTTTTCTCAAAATTTTATTTTATTTTTACTTGTTTTAATTTAATTTCACTGAAGATACTGTAATATTGATTAATGTAATTTTTGGCCAGTTGTAGTTTTTATTTTTTTGTTCATATCTGTTGTTCATAAGGGACCTTGTCCCAGAATAAAGTTTACTTTCTATCTATATATGTTTTAAGTTTTTTAAAAATTTAACTATTCCTATGTACATAGTTTTTGAGAAACTTAATATCTGGACTTTCCCACTCCAATTTGAATAAGTTTGGTTGTACCTCTAGAACCATAGGTGGATATATGGGGAAGGGAGCATCCCAGCTGAAGCCCCCCTCCAAATGTTAAAGTATAACTATGTTTTATGAAAAAATATTGTTCATCTGATTACATTTAATTGGACCTCAAGAATCAATTAATCAGCATTTCATATAGTTTGTTAATTTCTTCCAAAATAATTATAATATATATATTGCTCTTTCTCATTAAAAGTGTATTTAAATAATTGAAACCTTAAAAAAAAAAAGGATATGTTCCTTCCAGTACGTCTTTTTCTCCCATTTTTTTTTTTTCTCCCATGTGGGTTTCTCATTTTATATTTTAATATTTCTTCCCTGCTGTTGGGCATGCAGTTATAAGTATCAACTTATTGATCTACTAATTAGCTATTACTTATTATATTAGTTATTACTCTAAAATAGTCGATTTACCAAGGGTGCATCCAGCTCAACACAGAATAGATTGTGATATTATCTAAATTTAATTTAATAATAAATATATATATAAACTTTTGCGCTGAAGCCTCCCTTCAAAAAAATAATTAAATCCTGGATCCTTTAGTATCTTTAACAACAACCACATTTGGCAGATAGGAGTTAAATGAAAATGTTAGCCAACCCATAAAAAAATTAAATCCTGCATCTGATACTAGTCTTAGATGAAAATTTTGTAGCTAACCTTTTTTTAATTAATTTATTTTTTCATGATTTGAATGTGAATCATTTATCTGATATTTCTTTATGACTTGAAATTGGTAAAAATCCATTGCTAAATTAAATCGGAAATCGATTTCCGCCAATTACTAAGCCAAAGAGCTATCATATTAGAGGTTTCACTTAAACTGGAAAAAAAAGAAAAACTTCTAACTAAATACGTTACTTCCTCACGCTTTTATTGGGTACATAATGAATACATCATCTGCATGAACACTTCTATAAGACTATAATTTCATTTAAATCTGAATAATCCAATAAAAATAGTCTAATCACTCGCTTTAAGTAAAAACGGTATTTAACCTACTGTCATGTATTTAATGCTGATATCATTTCACAGCCATTATATTCTTAAAAATTACTTTAATTTTAATTGATAAATGGAGATTGATACATATCCATTTGTACATTATTTCCTCCAGCCAAATCTAGGGTGAGCCATTTTTTTTTTTTTAATCAAGGCGTGTCAAAGAAAATACATTTATGCATCCATAAGCGAAAATAGTGTATGAAGTTTGTTAAATACAGAATGATTTTTTTACTAATCCCTAACTTTACTTTATTTTATTTATTCATTTTATTTATAGGCGTATTATAATACGATTCAACGGAAGAAGTGAATGGAAATTGATATGGAACCAACCCACGGGGGAGGGTGAGGGAGGAGGGGGCACTTTTGGGCTGAAGCCCCCTCCCTCACCCAAAAAAAAATGGTAAAATGTAACCGTCTTATTAAAAAGTTATCTCTAAAAGTATTGTTCATGTAATCACATTTAATTTAACTTGAAGAAGCATTTAAACGACATACAGGTAGTTAAATTTCTTTTTAAGTAATTATCGTTTTATGTATAAATAAAAACATTCGGGCTGAAGCTCCTCCCTCGAAATTAGATCATGGATCAGCTACCTACATGAGTGATCCAACCTACATGTATAAATTTAAATCTACATATCACGAGAACGTTTCATAAAAATCAAGTGTATATCACTGTAGGAGATGATATACCTTGTAGCAGGCAGGGATTTGGCTGGCGCATCATTTCACATTTTTCTTGACGATGTATTCAACATATATGAATTTGTGAGTTTAAAATTGACACTAAATAATGTTTAATGTGTAAAATATTTGAGACAAGGGTGTAGCCAACTCAAAACGGAAGAAAAGTCCAATTTTTCAAATTTAATATCTTTCATGTAGAAGGTGTCCTTCATCTGTCAATCAATCTCTTAAAAATTAGTTGTTTTTTTCTACATTGGAAGGGTGAGGAGAGCAGCTGTTCCACCTTGCTTCTGGATACGCCCGGTGGTTGGGAGACTGAAATGGAGGGAAGGGCGACTGAACCCATCTTCTCAGAGTGTTAGCTATAGGATTCCAGGGCCTAGTCCCAGAAAGTATGCAATGGCAACCCTGAAGATCGTGATGGCCGAACGTGTTAAAGCTTAAACTTTAACATTCTCGAGTCTAGTGCGCCGGTTCGAAACCAGCTTGGGCGGGTTGAAATTTTTTTCGTGGTGGACCCAAAGGAATGACTCTCGACCTTTCTACGCAAGTTAGAATAGGTTTTGTTGTTTCTCTAGAACACCCTCGTACCTGTAAGCCAGAAATGATGAGGTAGGGGGCACTAGCGGATCCAGGATTTAATTTTGGGGGGGGCTTCAGCCCGAAACCTTTTTTTTCATAAAAATAACGATAATTACTTTGGAAAAACAGAAAGAAACTAACTACCTATATGAAATGGTGTTTAAGTTATTCCTTAAGTACTTTTAAATGTAATTACACGAACAACAATGCCTTAAGAGGTATTTTTAAAAAATTTTTTCCCATAAAACATGGTTATATTTTTCCATTTTGGAGGGGCTTCAGCCCGAAAGCCCCCCCCCCGTAGATCCGCCCGTGGTAGGGGGTAATCGTAAAAAAAAAAACGCACTAACTTTTAGGCCAGTTCCGGAACCATCAAGATAAGATTGTATTAATGCTGACCAAAGACAGCACCAGTCTTCCATCAACAGTTTAAATATAACGAATACTGATAATAAATCATTTCAAGTTATCTGATCTTATCTCTTTCGGTCGCCGACGGTTCCTTACTTTTGACTTAACAGTACATATTTTTAAACTAAAACAGATTAGTTTCAATAAATCGTCATGTAAGTTCTAACACCGCCTGACTTAATTCTCTCACCTTCACAAGAGGTATAAATGCCTAATTTCGTTTCTTATGTGTACCATATTTCATAGATAAAAAGCTTCTTTAAAATAGACTTTTATCATTACTAGGCCTCTTGGATTAGGAAGAGGTGAGAGAGGGAAAAGGCAGCCTTTAGTGGGTGATAAATCTCGAACGAGGTTGCATTTTTATTTTAAAATATTTATTTATGCTTTTTGTTTGTTTTGCTTTAATTAATTCCATGAAGTGATTTTATGTTATGATTTATTTTGAAATATATTATCTAATTTGTGTCATAAAACTGTTGTTTTTTATTGGGGAGGAGGCGTGTAGAAAGAGGTAACAAGATTAAGCTTGTCCCCCCTGGAATAAAATCTAGTTTCGAATCAGTATCATCATGACAGAATATATATTTTTTTTCAGTAAATTTTTTAATAATAGAATTTTTTTTTTTAATTCGAAATAGATTACATAGCTTTGGACGTTCGGCGTCCCTAGGCTGTGACATTAGCTCCCCTAAAAAATTAAACTTATTTCTTAAGCAGTTTTACATTATGTAATATTGGCTAAAATTAATTATTTTAATACGTTTTGTATTATTTTTTCGGGCTAAAGCTCCCCCCCCCCTTCTCCCAAAATGGTAAAATATAATCATGTTTTTTACAGAAAAAAATATTTAAAACTATCTCTTAAAGTATTTTTGTTCGTTTAATTACGTTTAATAGGACTTCAAGAACCACTTAAACACCATTTCATATAGGTAGTTAATTTCTTTCTTTTTTTTCAAATTAATTATCGTTATATGTATATAAAAAAAAATCTTTCGGGATGAAGCTCCTCCCCTCCCCCAAAAAAATAATTAAATCCTGGATCCGCTAATGGCGAGAGAGGCATTGTGTGATCATTGCAAAATGAGAAAATTTAAAATAGAATATCATTCGCAACTAATTCTCATAAACTATTGTAAAAAATAAATAAATAAATATAGATTGAGTATTTTTATTGATTTTATGAACTCTTACATGGTACCTTGGATACACGTCCTCTCTACATGGATGAAATTAAATTTAGATAATATCACAACCTATTCTGTGTTGAGCTGGATACGCCCTTGGTAAATCGCCTATTTTAGGAAAATGACTAATATAATAAGTAACAGCTAATTAGTAGATCAATAAGTTGATACTTATTACTGCTTGCCCAACAGCAGGGAAGACATATTAAAATAAAAAACGAGAAACCCACAAATGCCAGAAAAAGACTTTCTGGGAGCATCTGGAAAGAACATATCCTTTTTTTTTTTAAGGTTTGAATTTTTTAAATACACTTTTAATGAGAACGAACAACAGATAAAAAAAAAACAATAATGAAAAAAGTTCTAAATTATGCAGTATATATTTTATATATGTCCATTATAATGGCCATAGTAAATATTTATTTTTCATAACAATCAAAGGTCTTATTATTATTTTTTTATTAAGATATATGTATCTGCAATTGATTTTATAAATACATAAGGTGGTTGACATATATAAATATATATATCACGGGCGGATCTACGGTGGGGGAGGAGGGCTTTAGGGCTGAAGCCTCCCCAAAAATGGTAAAATGTAACCATGTTTTATGGAAAAAAATATTAAAAATTTATCTCTTAAAGTATTATCATTCGTGTAATTACATTTAAAAGGACTTTATTAGGATTTAAACACCATTTCATAAAGCTAGTTAGTTTCTTAAGCTTTCGGACTGAAGCCCCCCCCAAAATTAAATCCTGGATCCGCTATATATACATATATATATATATATATATATATATATATATATATATATATATATATATATATATATATATATATATATATATATATATATTCAGCTCAAATTGATAATCTAGAAACGAGAAAAACAAATGTTTGATTTTTTTTTTTCGACTGTCAAGAGCATGGTTTTTATTTTAGGCACTAGTAGCAGATAATATAAGGGTAGCTCTAACTCCCCTTTTGTTTCTGGAAATGCCCAGTTTTATATAAAACTTGATTATATAACCACCATAGACCTCACAGTCAATACAATGCGGCGTCTTATTAATTTACTGTATAAAATAAGTGTTTTTTAATGGAATCAAGTGAAGTTGAAATGAAAAAAAAAAGTATTTTTTAAATGCTCATTAGACTTTTTAATTTGCCATTACAGTAAAAATTAAGAGTTATTGTTTAAGTATTGGGAATGGAGTTGCCCAGAAGGGGGTTTTATGGCGCAAGTTACGCTATCAAACTTTTTGAGGGCAGCAAATTTTGAATTTCGGAGGGAAGCCCATTTCAACGGGGTTATGAATTTTCGAAATGAAAAGTTTCAGGATAAGGGAATATAAAAGAACATAGAAAAAAATACTGTAGCAAATTTAATTGTATATGATCTATGATATTTCGAATTCTACTTTTCCTCGCTCTGTTTTTATGAAGAGTTGAGCAATACAATATCTTGGGAGGGGGAAGGGGTAGGTTCTTGCGTCATCGATCTTGGGTGGATGAGCATCCCTGATTTGGAAATAGGAATTTATCGGAGGAAGAATAGGATGCTAATATTTAAACCATTTACGAAAAAAAAAGAAAAAATAATCTAAATAGGTCTTACCACAACAAATTCAAGATATCTATATGAGAAAAAATATATTGCGCACTATGGTTCAAATTATGGTAGCAGGGATCATAAATATCAGTGTTGTTTTGTTGGCCATTTATTTTATAGATTTTATTATAGATTTTATAGTTTCTATATTTTCAATTTAAAAATCAAGAGTAAAAACCTTATCTAATATTGAATAATAATGTCGATTGTCTGATATCATAATGGTTTATAATAAATATAATTGACTATTTTTAATTATTTTTATAGTGTTGCTTTTTATGCTTTCCTTAATTTTTATCAAGTGTGTTAAACAATGCTTCACTCAAAGGTTTAAATAAGCCGACACCCGTACAAGATAAGGTGTCATGATTATAGATATGAAACAAACTTCAAAATAAATACGTTTTGTTATGTTTGATTTATAAACTTGTTTTGATCTAGGAATGTTCATTTAGCTTCTGGAACAAAATTAATTTCTTTTAGTTATTCGGCTTATGAAGTTACTAAGATTTTTGTTTTGTTTAGTAAGAGTTCAGAGGATATACGTCATGGAAATATGATATATTAAATTTTAAAATAAAATTTATTTTAAAAATATTAACGACTTTTGACTTCAAATGATCATATTGAACGATAAGATGAATGGATATTTAAAAAATATAATTTTTTTTTTTAGTAAATTAGAAGTTTTCAAAAACCATAAATTATTAATATAATAATAATTATACAAAAATCTAATAGTTGAAATTGAGAGAAAAATGACACAAATGTATTTTAAAACTACAATATTTTTTTGTTATTAGTGGTAATTTTACCTCCTTGTATTAATTTAATTAATTGTATTATTAGACTTTAATTAAAGAACAACAGTTTATTAAAGAGATAAAGCTTAGAATATGGAAGGATGTATATGTTTTATTTACTCGATTTTTTTTTCATAATGTATGAATGAATGAGAAATGCTTTATTAAATATGTATTCATTATAAATTTCCAAAATACAAAGAACATTTATACGGCATGATTAATCATAATTTATATGTATATATACATTTGCGCGATTATTTAACTGAACATTAGAAACTATAAACACGATGAAACGATTTTTTTTTTAAATATTTTTATCATTGTGTTTTTTTCAGGAGTCCTCAAAAACTATACCGCCGGACCCCATTGTTCCTCCCCCTCCCTCCCCCATCTAATCATTCACCCTTTTTTCTATCCAAAACAAACCACAATCTCCTTTTTTTTTGTTCAATAACAGGCCTTAAAAGTTTAATTCTTTCCTTAAGGAACCCTATTAAATTCGCAATGTTATTCAATTTTTTCTTTTAAATATTGGTTTTGATATTACAATCGGAATAGAAAACACAGTTTTTCGCGTTTTCTGAACAATGTTAGTCATGATTTGAGTTCACTTTAGAAATAAATAACTAATATACAAGTTTAATTATTATTAGATTAGTATGATTTTATTTGTTGTCTTAAATAAATCCATCTTTAATTTTTTTAGTCTAATTAACTAATAAACGTTTTTTGAATAATACTAATTTATTATTATCGTTTTTATTTAAATTTATTCATAATTTTAAAATGAATTTAAAATATGAATGATCAATCAGGTTCAATAGAATGTTATAAATTATATTTTATCGTAAATGGTTTGGCAGTTAACAGCTAAGAACAAGTTTATAAAGCTACATTATTTGTCTTCACCGTCTTATTTTATATGTTTATTTTTTATAAATATTTCTAGACAAACGATAGTTTTTATTTTATTAAATTTATCTGTTTAAAGAAATGTTCTTGAGACGATTTTTCGTACTTTATTAAGATGTTCTATATGGGTTTAGGTTGTGTGTTTTAAAGTATGAGAAACCATTGAAAAATGTAGGTATTGGTTTTTAAAATTAATTTTCGTGGGGTGAAAATGTCTGCTAAGAAGAGAAACCGGTTGCTCTGTCGGTTAAATACGATTTCGGTTGATTATAGATTTATTCCGAGGTGTATTGTTATAAGTCGATAAGTAGTTGAGAGAAGTGCGGCAGGAGGCGCTAGTGTGAGTGGAGGCTGTGTTCCCGCGCCGAGATCCGTGGCGTTGTCTGCTTGTTCTCCTCCGCCATTGCGGTGTCTCGCTCCTCGCCTCGTTCCTCATTCTGTGCTAGCTCGGTACGCCGTTACAGTGCTTGGTGCATCTTCTATTGCTCGTAGTATATTAGAGAGTCATGGAAAAAAGGATAGAGCTTGAGAAAAGGGGTAGAACACCTGACCAGGTAAGCTAAACGATTATTAATGCCGTTATTCCGTTTTTTCCCACTTATTTACTAGAAATGTATATCGGGTAGGGAAGCCTTCGGGACATTTATTACATTTTACCTCGAAATGATTACTCCTTTTAGCTTAGTTATTGTTTATAATTTGTATCAATGGATATTATACAATCCGCTTGACGGTATTTACAATTTTTTTATGAATTTTATTAACCTAAACATGCTTTTTATGACGACTTTGTTTACGCCGAAAAACTGCAATTTTAATTCCGCATTTTATTTATACACGTAAACTGTTTTAGGATTTATATAAATATGTAAAACCGCTACCAATTATGTAATTATTAAATTGATTTGTGTCGATTGAAACGCGATCGTAGTTGTATTTACCATATGCATGTTTTCCGTTCTCGATTTATAACTTTATCCATGTCTAAAAAACAGATATGTATACATCATTTAAGTAAATTAATTCATACAGTGCCTCATTATGTATTTATTTCTGTTTTCCTGGTTATGTTCGGCATATCAGGGTTTGTTTTAATCGGGTTCGTTTATGATAACTAGTTATTTCTATAATATTTTTACTGAACGTTTCTGTAAAGACTGTGTATCATTTTTCGTATACTTTTTGTCATTTTACCACTCGAAATATCTGTTGATTTATTTTTGTTGTGTTTTCCCCCCATAGTGGTTGGATTTGTTTTCATCTAAACAAGTTGCGTGGCAGGCACCTTAGTGGCCGCTTGGCTGTTGAGTGCCGTTTAGTCCCATGGCCTTTATCAGGATGCGGCCTTTGCGCCAAATATTCGTCTAATTTTTTCATTAAAATTTTACAAATTTTTTAATTTCCGCATTTTTAATTACGTTTTCGCTGGTTTTGAGATGAATACCGGCAGCCATGTTTGGTCGATTGCTATGCGCACATGTCGCCTGCATTTCTTAATTGTAGATTCAAACAACACTGATGATGTTTGAAGTTTTTTAACTACTCTTAAATATATTTTTATAAATCATTAACCTTATAATTTTCTAATAATAATTTAATTATTTTGTGAAACTGTTATTGGAAATGACATTTTAAGAATTTGATTTCATCAAATGATTGCACCTTAAATTGGTGCATTTTTCTTTACTAATTTACATCATGAATTAGTTTATTTTAATTTTTTTAATATTAAGTAGGTTACTTTGACAGCCATTTTTAATTTTTTTTCTTTTTTATATATTGCTTTATAGAAAGAAATTTATTATTTTCTAATGGTTTTTTAAACTAATAGCATATATTTTCATTGTTAGTTTATTACAATGTACATTTTTTATTTTTTCATTTTTATTTATATTTCAGATTCATGAATTGAATTTAGACAATTGTCGAAGTACAAGTATTGAGGGATTGACAGATGAATTCACAAATTTGAGATCCCTCAGCCTCATCAATGTGGGGTTGACTAGCCTAAAAGGATTTCCAAAATTACCAAACCTCCAAAAGGTAGATAATTTTTTTTCCAATTCAGTACATATATATTTTGGATAACTTTTAAATAATATTATTTTTGTACACTTTTAAGTTCCTTCAGTTATATTTGTAAATAGTGAAATATTGCCCAGTGTCACATTCTATCCTGATCGCTTGGAAATAATGTATTCTAAGCTTGGTTAGATTGTGTAGATTAATTGTTTTGTCAGACACCATTTTATTCTTTGTGGATATTCTGGTCAGTTTAAAAACAACACTTATTTAACAGTTGATCACAAAAACAAGCTTTTGAGGCCTGTCACCCACTGGGACAGCCACAGGTGGTTTTTGTGTTTATACTGAGTTCATTACAGTGGTTTTTCTTTCAATTTTTAGCCATTCCACATCCTTAACTTGTTATTCTGTTATTTTATTTTTTTCAAATTAGTAGATATAATTTATTCTCCTAGAGTTTCTTAAGCAAAAATATGAAGCTATATTATGACCTTATAAAAAATTTATGTTATTGACTTGACTTTTAAAATAAAAATTAATTTATATATTGAGCTTAACATATTAATTAAGGACCATAGAGCTGTAATTTTTTCAAGATTGTTTTTATTATCTATAAGATGGTTTTAATTATGTATTCATTTATTACGATTCTAAAAACAATGATTTAGCTTTTATAATCATATTTTCAAATTAAATGTATGTAATATAGCCCAAAACACAATTTTTTTATTACTCACTTGTAATTAATTTAATGTTTCTTAACTTGATATAAGTCAATAATCTAATATACAAAATAATTACATAATGTAATTGAAATCATAATTTACTTCATTTGAATATATGTAAATAAAGTTATTAAATTAAAATGATTAAATAATTAAAGTATAATAAAATAATTACATGTTGCCTATGTTTACTTATTTCATCTATTAAATAATAAGTGACTTGGTATTTATGTATTATTCCTGATTTACTACGGTTCCTGTATCAATGATTTAATTGTTTGTTCTTGTGCTGTATAATATTATTATGTGTAGAATAAGTTTTATTATTTTTTAATTATTATATAAATAAAAACTGATCGTATGAAAACTAGTCAGATTTCGTAATGTTTAATTTGTTATTTTAAAAAAAGTTAAATGTTATTGAATTTTTTCTCTCCTGCAATAATAAATCTAATTGCTAAGTTACACACAAAAGGCTTATTGTTCAGATATTAAAAATTTGATTAATTTTCCAACTTCACAATTAAAACATTGTGTACTTAATGCCAATCTTTTTGAAACTTAACATTTTTTTCATGGATGAAGTTGATTAAATTTATTGCTTTTCACACTAAACTGGCGATATACTCATGGTTTGTTTATTCTAATATTTAGCTCTTAGGCGTGAATTTTTTTTTTCAATAATTTATGAAAGAGTGGACTAATTTATCTTTTCTAGTCATACTTTATTGAGGTTTTGTTAAAAGAGCTTCAGCTATTTGCAATGGAAAAATACTTAATATTCTTAAAATTAAATAAAATCCTCTACTCCTTTTGTAAGTAGTTTCGTAAAGGCTTAAAGCTTAATTATATAAATTGTTGATGCATATTTGTCTGAGACAATCCATTTGTACCTCTAAAAAAAAACCAGAATGTTTTGGTCAAGCCGATATACTATTTATATTAGTAAAAATAATTACTTATTACTTTTGAAAAGTTATGTAATTTTTTTTTCCGAAATTTATAACATAGTTTTTAATTTGTGTTTTAGCTTGAACTTAGTGACAACAGAATATCAAATGGTCTAAATCTCCTTCATACCAGCCCCAATTTAACAAATTTAAATCTTAGTGGAAACAAAATTAAAGATCTGGAGACATTGGAACCTCTGGTATGTTATTGAATATAATTTTATTAATATTAAATATTTATTTGTAAGTTTTTTTAGCTGTCACATTTTTCTGTATTAATAATAGTCTTCAACGAAGTAATTTCATAGGATCTTTAACATTGGAACTTGTTACTCCCATGAAGTTATTTACAATGTTATCATAACGTTATATTAATATTTTGTATTTTAAAAACTACATGGTGATATTGTTCTAAATTAAAATGAACCCTCCCCCCTCTCCATTTACATTATGGTAGGGACCGATTGTTTTTTATAATTAAAATCATATTCCATCCAAACATTTTTTTGCTATTTAATATGGAAGATAAAGGAGTTAAATTGGATTTAAACAGCATAGTTTTTGTTTTTACAGTAACAAGAAATATAATTGTAATCGTGATTGTCGCCACTTCTTCAATAATCCCATGTTTATTAATTATTCTTTCTTTGATAGGTGCCATAACAAATTTTGAGATTTAGTGACTAAATTGAGGATAGTTTTTTTTTTCCTTCTGGTGTGGGAGATTAATGCCGAAGTTATGGCTGTTCCATAATTTGCTCTGTTAATCTGATACCAAACCTATAGTTTTATGTTAAAAAGAAGTTCTCAGAAGTAAAGTTTAGTTTTTGACACTACTATTAAGTTAAAATGATTTTCATTTAATTTGCTCAAATTAGATAAATTACATTTTATCAAATCATCAAAACATATTTTATTACCTTCATGATATTACAAAATCAGTTTGTTTTTACTTTATTTATATTTATATATATATATATTTTTTTTTTTTGTATTTTTAGAAAGAGTTTGAGCACCTTAAAAGCCTTGACCTTTTCAACAATGAAGTTACTTGCATTGAAAACTATAGGGAAAGGCTATTCAAGCTTCTACCATCTTTAGAGTATTTGGATGGGTAAGTTGCATTAATTTTTTATGATATATATATACAGGCTTTTCTCACTTTTTTTTATTTGTTGACCTTATATGTATACATACACCCTCATTGCAATCTCAGTGACATGAACTTAAACAGTTCTAACACTCGAATAACCGAAATTTGAAAACAGAAGTAAAATAATAATTATAACTGTTTTGAATAATGGGAGGGGAGAGAGAAAGAGAAAAGAGAGGCAAAAGAACCTTTAGGTTTTTTTTACCTAAGATTGCCATTGTCATGTTGAATTTCCCGGCTTATTTCACAAATTCCTTCTGTCATTTAATATCTTTAAATAATTATTTGAATCTGAGAATTGAAATTTTCTTATTAAAAATCTTCTATAAATATAAAATGACAGGTAAGAAAGGTGCAGTGTCTTGTTCCATTTGTATTTTATGAGTAGCAGAGAACAAAATGCCTTGACTACAACACCTGACTGCGTAAAACTATTATTGAAGAAGTCTTTTAAAAGTCAAAACAAACCACAAAAATATATTTTTTAAAATAATCAATTTTTATATATCTATAAACTCAATTTGTACAAGTAATCACGGATATGTCTAGTTAATAAAGTAATATGAATACATTGAGTTTTAATTTTTTATTTGATCGTATTTAGTTTTTGCCAACGCCTTTTGCATATGTATGATCTGAACATCCTTTTGTTTCAATAAGTATGGCTTGCTGAGATTGTATTTTATTTAATTACATACCACCATTTTCTACACTTATAGTGCATGATAAATAAGTCCACTTTATCGTGGAAGCGTGATGGAATTTAGTGGTTTCTTAAGGTAGATATTTTTGTTTAGATTTGATGCTAAAGAGCAGGAAGCAGATGACAGCGAACAGGAAAACGATTCTGTCAATGGCAATGAAGAGGAAGAAAGTGGTAAGTCGATAAACTATTTAGCTTGTTATATAGACCTCCTTTTCTGTTATATTCTTAAAAGTAATGTTCTGAATAAGTTAGCTTCATATAGTTTAATAATTATTTAAACAAGAAGTATGATTTATATATTTTTATAGATGAAGATGGTGAGGGTGAAGGTGGAGAGGAAGATGATGACGAAGAGGTTGAAGATGAGGAAGTAGGCCTCGAAGCTGTATATAAAGAAAACCTCGATGTAAGTTTTATTTTTATTCAGAAGCAGATATATATTTTTACTTTCACTTACGTATATATGTAATATATTGTAAGGGTAAGTATTGTGATCGTGAAAATTTTCGAATCTCAGTTTTTAACGGAAATACATGTTTTGAAGTTCCCTGAGTTCAAATAACCAAGTGTCGCAAAATGGTTTGTGTGTGTTTGTTAACAGTCTAGCTCATAAACGAAAAGTAGTACAAAACTGTTATGAAGTATTTAAGGTTTGTATATGTGCCGGATGGGAAAGTACCTTTTTCGTTAAAATCAGCTATCCGGAAGTGCCAATTAATATGAACTCTGAAACACATTTTTTTTCTAAAGGTTTGGTTTAATTTATAGCCAAGATTTTATATGGTTTGGTTTTATGAGTGGTAAGTTAAATATCTGAAATTTTATTATACTTAATATGACCAGACTTTTTTTTTGCCTTAAAGCGGAACATCTCTGTTTATTCGAGAAGTTAGGTGGGAGGAGGGATCGAAAAATGCCCATACAATCAGTGATATTTAAGATCTGTACTAAATGACTATAAGTCTCATATAAGGTATTGAAAGCTAAATAAAAAAATAATTCTAACGGGAACAATAATTTGGATATTGCCAAAAACGTTATTATTGAGCTTTGCATTCATAGTGGGTTTTCATATCAGTTTTTATTGTTTTTTATAACCTTGACAGTTACAGAAAAATTATAGATCAAGTAATAAATAATTAAGGTTAAACTGTACTATTCATAACGGGCCATTTATGTCTCGTGGCAATCCTGGTGTCATCAAGACACAGAATGTGGTGGGACATCATGTAACATAAATTCTATACTCATTTTAAGCAGGCAGTTATCGAGGGCATTATTCTTTATAATTGTTGAATTTTTAAGTTTTTATCATCAGTTATATTTAAAACTTATGACATATAAGTTAATTATATTAATTAATTTTAATTCTGTAACATGTTTTTCTTTTTTTAATTTACTAGGAGGAAAGTGAAGGTGATGATTATGAAGGAGAGGGATCAGAGGAAGAAGAAGACGAAGATATTGAGGAGGAAGAAAGCTTCCAAGCTGATGCTGATACAACTGAAGATGGTATTATTCAACTTTTATGTTTTTCTCTGTTCATATGTTAAATTTATGAAGTTAAACAATATCAATAATAAATGACTAAATTTTCGAGAATTTCTCATTAAATGAAAATAGGTTTTTACTATCCTGTGACTGTTGTCCCTTTAGGACAAATTATAGATACAGAGGAAATGCCTGTGGCCATAAAATTAAATTAAATATTTACAATTCTCATTAAAATAAAAATATTGGAAGAAATTTAAAACAAAAACACTAAATATATACAGGTTAAAGGTCAGAAGTACGGGATCTAGTGGGACGGGGTTGAATGTTATATTTAAATTGTAGGCTGTCAAAAATATAGGAAGGTCGCCGAGTTCTGATGGCTTAGTGTAGAAAGATAGCAAGGAAGTACAGACGGCGGTTTGGATGGATAGAGCCACTTCAACTTGGTGTAATACTGAGTTATATGCCTATCTATTGATATTCTGAAGACAAAACGAATTGCGCATTTCATTGGGCATTTAAGTTTGTCTTCGAATTCTCCTGAGAGTTCGCCGTACACCAGACAGCCATAGTCTGAGTGGGAGAACACAAGGGAGGAAACCAGGAGTTGTCAGGATTTATATGGAAGGAGATAGCGGACACGGTTAAACTGTTTGATGGCAGAGATAGTGAAATTTTTGGGAGATCTGTGGTTTCCAGGAGAGTGTTTGATCAAAAGTAACACCAATGTTTTTTATGGAATGAGAGAAGTGAGTTATTCAGGAGAACATTGGGGAGTGTCTGTATGAATTTGAGGAGTGAGGGAATTCTGATCAGGATGGCTTTCGTCTTCTCTGAGTTCAGAGTAATTCTACTGCGGTTTTTCCAGGCACAAATTCCAGTTATATATCTTCCTGTAATTTTTGGATGGCGTCAGAGGATTCGGTCGGATTGAAGGAGAGGTAAATCTGGACGTCGTCGGCATACAGATGATATTGACAGTGTAGGATAGAGGATGGAAGGTCATTTATGCAGATGGAAAAAAGGGTTATTAAAGTTACACATGGCTTTGTTTTATGTTTCCTCTAAAATTCAGTTCAGCTAAATTAAGAGCATTTAGACGTCTTTAGAGTTTGCACTCAATGGCAATAATGGTAAATGTTTTATACCTACATATCATAACACATAAACAAAATAAGTTGTTCAGCAAGTATGATTTGTGTTTTTTTCTATTCTCCTTAAATTCTTTATTACTTCAAGATCACATTGTTAGGATTAGTCTGCACCATGCATGAATGAATCATTATTAGTTTCTATAGCCTTTCTAGTTTATTGATGTAACGGATATTGGATCAAGCAATCAGGAATGACACTTAAAGTATTTCCATCTACAAACACATTTCTTAAATAAATTCCTTTTCATTCATTAAAAGAATAAAATAAAGTATGAATTAGAAATAGGTTTTATTTTCATAAGCGGAAACTGTATTACAGATCTATTTTGATGAAATATTTAGAATGTTATGCCTTGAGAGTATAATGTTAAAATGCCTACTTTTTGTAGCTTTTAAAAAAATTCAACTGTCGATCATTTTATTGTTGTCCCTTTAACGATAATGGAATCATGTATGAGCCGAGACAGAATCGATCCCAGTCGTCCTAAGATATGCTATTTCTTATATAATAACTATGTAATCATTTCTACTTTAGAACAGTAGTGTGAGTTATCACGCCCTTTCAATGAGGCAGTAGGTAGTTTTTCTGTGACAAGATTATGGGTATTTTTAAATTATGCCTTAAATAAAAACGAATTAGTGGTCAGTAGAGATATTGAAAAATATTCTGTCCTCAAGGGTGTCCCACCCTTTCTGTTTATTTATCTTGGCTCAAAGGTTACAATTTGAAGTACGTTCTGTCCTGTGAAAGATATGACTTCAACCAATCAGAAATTGATAAAAAAACAAAAACAAAAAAAAAACACCATTTCAGACTTAAAAGTACATATTGTGGTTGTTTTAAATATGTAATATAAATGTGGATTTTCCGTTTGTAGGTAGATAGATTGAAGGGTAAAATTAGAATTTAAGATTATCTGTTTTTGTCCATTGAAGCTTCCTGGATACTTTCAGCTGCCTTAATCCGACTAGTCCACGATATAGATACATTTTTATCAAATTATTTACATTCGCCTGAAACTTCGTGAATAGCTTTATCTCGTTGTAACCTACAACTATTTTATTTATGAAAACTCTTGGAATTAGGGCATTTTCAATCTGGAGATCGGCAAAATTTTTCTATTTAATTAGGTACTAAAAATTCGTAATTATCCATTTGCTTTTCCAACTTCCACTTCTAAGATAATTTGAGAACGAAATTGAGAAAAAGTGTCTTACAAAAATACCGGATCGTTTCGCCTGTATAACTTTGTTACATTTTGGAAGTGTAGGTCACACCAAACGGCTCAATATTTTTCAACGCCACTTTTTCTCGATTTTGTGCTCAAATTATCTTATGATAGGGATGATTTAGTGAAGCATATGTGTAACTATGAGTTTTTACAACCTAATTGAATGGAAAAAGTTTGAATGTCCCATTTCCAAGAATTTTCATAAATAAAATAGTTATAGGTTAGATAAGATAAATCTATTTATGAATTTTTAGGCAGATGTTAATAATTTGATAAAAAAAAATGTCTGATCATGGACTATACGTTTCCTTGAAAATTCAGGGATAGCCTTGGTATATAATTTTCTTATTTAATTGTTAGCAGAATTTAAATATTTAAAATTTTTAGGTAGTTCATTTTAAAAGAACCTGTATAGGCTCGTTATTTTACATTTTTGGAGTATAGGTCACACCTATCAGCTCAATATTTTTGAAGGTCACGTTTTTTTTTCGATTTTGTGCTCGAATTATCTTATGAATTGAAGTAGGAAGCAAATGTGTATCTATGAGTTTAAGTAACTATTTTGTTAGTTTAAGTTGAACTATTTCTTTAATTATATCTATCTTGTACCTGTTTATTTTGACTAACACATTGCTGGTTTTCAGACTCTACTCCACGAGGGAAAAAAAGAAAACATGAAGGAGAAGAGGAAGTTAATTAATTAATAATGATAAAACAGTTCTTAAAGATTTGAGTCAATGGGTTCCCAAGTGGAGTGGCAAGATCCCCAATTACACAACTATGGGAAATGCATGAGAAAGACCAAGATTTATCTTTCTTGTGTTGTACTTACTATCTGAGTATTCCTGTTTTACTGAAATATATGCATGTAAAAAATGAAATCTTATAAGGTACTGTTTTCAAATATTTGTACAAAATAATAAATTTAAAAAAAAATGTAGTAAGAAATTAATTAATTTTGTAAAGTATGTATTTATTAATTGAATTATACAAATATATGTGTATATATCAAGAAATTGTTTATTTAGGTTTACTTAGCGAGTATTTTTCTCTTTCATTTCCTGTAAGTTGTGGTCGTCGTCTGGTCGGTTTTTATATCTACAACTTTATAAACATTTATTTACTAGTCTGAAATTAATTATCAGTATCTTTTTTTTTTTTTAGTGCTTTTAAGTGGAAACAAAACAAAATTAAACATTTAATGTGATTTATATAAAAGGGATTTTTCTATGTGTTTTATGTTCGAAGTTAAAAATATTTTCTGTATTATTAATTATAATTGTGTACAATGTATAGATGTAAATTATAATTAAATTATATGGTAATGAACCACCATATTGGTTTGTGAGCAACACAGGCTGAAATTGTCCTATAATCGAACCAAGTGCCTAATGTTATAATATAGATGTTCAATATTCGGTCAACTATCATGTTATATGTGCTCCGTAGGTATAATCGGAATCTTATGGACCTGTCGTCTTTATAAAGTTGTGTATTATAAATCCCGACCATTTACAAAATTAAAGGAACCCTGAGGAATATATTTATTCTAAACAGAAATTTAATACAAAGGTTTTTATTTTTTGCATTAATGACTTAAACAGTCATGTATAGAGATATATTTTAGGTTTTGTACAGCCTTATTCTTTGTAATCGCTTGGCACATATGTAATAGGTATTATTAAACAATTAGATAAAAGTTTAGGTACCTGTTTCTACACTTATTTAGCATTTAAACTTATAACATTGGTCTTGCTTATTAGGGCTATATATCTTAATATATATACATATATATATATTTAATATAAAATGATTTTTTTTTTTTATTTTGTTTTTAGAAACTTGTAAAGTCATCATGGCCCTAATACAGAATTGTTACATTTATGTTGTTAAATCTTTTCATAATTAGCATAGACTATTCCACATTGATACAAGATTGGTTCAATAGACCAGATATAAAAAAATTCAGTTTAGTGGCCATGTGATGTATTGTATATAATTTACATACATACAAATGTGCCGTAATTATCTGTTACCCGTAAGGTGATTAGAATGTATTTGTACAGCTTATTGTATAAGTTTTGTTTCACAATAAATATGAAAATATGTAGAGGAGGAGTTTCAATACAGCATATTATATTTCCTTTATCTGTTTTTGTAATGGCATTATTTAAATAATACCATGGACCATTTGTTGGTGAAACCTTGTACAAAGTATATGTAGTCTTATGAAATGCTCAGATTAACCTATACATGGTAAAGATTTTATTTTTATTGAAATTATGAACTATTGTGTAAACATTTTTATGGATTATAGGTAGTCACTGATTTTATTGACCGTATCTAAATCTTTAATTCTTATACATACCAATTTTGAATGTCCAGTAAGCATTCATGTCAATTGTATTATCCTGGATAATTATATGTTAACTGCATATTAATCGTTCGTTATTAAATGTTTTCATTTTTTAATAGCCTACACTTATTTAAGTTTTAGCTGTATCCTATCTTTGCTTTTTTTATTATTTTCGACATTAACATTAGTATGTAGGAAAATAAGTTTTTTAATTAATACATATTTTCAAATTATTGGCTGTATAAACCGATATATTTTGTGGGCTTTTAGTTATTTTTGAGACCATGAAAACTATAGTTTTGCTATCTTAGCCCACCTTCGATTTTTCCTCAATAGTTGTTTTTAATGGGTAAATAAGACTTTTATCAGGCTAAATTTATTTTACGTTTGTCGTATCTGCATCATTTCAGCTGTAACTGATATGTTTTTTATTTTCAGTGCTGTTTTCTATTGTCAAAGTTATAAATGTTGGTGGTTATAGCAATAATACTGATATCGATATAGTTTTGTACTTATAGGAAAATAAATTTGAGCAACTATTTAATAGAAGTTAGGTGATATACAATAGTCTATTAAAGCTTATAAAAC
This sequence comes from Nezara viridula, assembly GCA_928085145.1. NCBI lineage: Eukaryota > Metazoa > Arthropoda > Insecta > Hemiptera > Pentatomidae > Nezara > Nezara viridula. The sequence goes on along the minus strand of OV725083.1, from coordinate 46,601,182 downwards.
TTTTACAATAAATATTCTTATATGAAGATGACATGAAGGGAATAAAATCCTGCGAGTCATTTCTCCAAAGGAATTTTTGAAATAAAACTCATTTTTTTTTATTATTCTGGGACTGTTGTCCCTTAAGAATAAATTGTAGATGCAGAGTAAACGCCCGTATGGTCATACATAAATTAAATATTTACAAAATAATAGCTAATTAATAATAAAAATGCAGAAAGAGAGAAAAAAAAAAGCGTATATATGTATAAATAAACACACATATATATATATATATATATATAAATTAAATAAACAGGAAACAAATAATCTCTGGGGGTTCTTAAAGGCTTCTTTCACACTGAAGATGCATGCATCCTGGAAGAAAAATACTAGACTGTAATTGAACAAGAGCTTTCACATGGGAGATGCAAGTGCATCTAGCATCCTGGATGCAAGATGCACTTGCCTCTTGAGACCCAGCTGGCTAGAGGTTCCACTGCATCTTTGTTGTGACCCCTGACTCTCAGGCTTGACTTGTCCAGTTTCTATTCTGACTTCAATTAGACATGTTTCAAGTATGGTCCCATAGGATCCAATAACTTGTTAATAAGTAGAAACCTCATTTTTATAATAGGCATGTAATTTTACTGGATGGTTTAGTAATTGCTGAGACACATTGCTGTGCTATGCTCTGCAGCATTATCTCTGTGTGGATGCTGCCATAAATGGTGTGAAAGGCCTCAAAGAGTGTTCTCAGGTACATTTTGTGATCAGTCTCATTGGGTGAGGAGTGATTGTTTAAAGAGGAGAGATTTAAAAGAGGAAATAACATTGCAGTTCGGTGAGGAAAGATATCAGAAGTACGGAATCTAGTTGGACAGGACTGGATGGAGTATTTAAATTGTAGGATATGATGAATATAGGAGGCTCGCTGAGTTGTAATGGCCTGTTACAAAAATATGGTAAGAAAGTACTGTTGGTGGTATGATGGGTAGAGCTACTTCAACTCTGTAATAGGCCTGTAAATCCACAGGATATACCATACATTATGGAATAAGACAGCTAAAAAATTTAAGTAAATTTTAAAGCCTACCCACACACAAACTAAAACAATCTATTATATAAAAAAGGTTTTTAGTGACGGTGTCATGTTTAATTTTAAATATACAAAGCAGGATGGACTGTAACGAAAACACCATACTTATTCCCAGAATTATTTCTCCCTTATTATGGCTACGAATTGGCAATAAGAATAATTATAATTATATAAATTGCCTATAAGGCATAGTATATCATATAGATTTTTTAAATAAAACAATTGTCTGAAATGTTTTGTTCCGTTTATTTTGTGACGATAAAAAAAATAATATGATCTAAACTATAGAATACATGTAAATTACAGTTATAAAATTTTATCAACGAATAGTACAATTAAATGAAGTCATATAATTTGTAAAATTGGAGGTAGCACTGCCATTTGGTAGACAGTGGGTATCTATCTAGTAATAAATAAAAATATACTTACAAACTAAAATATAAAAGAAATAGCAACTACAGTTAGTAATCTAAGAAAATTAGCAACAATGACCTTTATCTAAAAATTGAAATATTAATTCTGAGTTGAATTAATCTATTATAATTATTTTTTAAACTTTTGATTTTTTGCTCAATCGCAGTTTTTAAAATAATAGTATCTAAAGCAACTCAGTAATAATATAATAAATTCGAATATTTTATCGAATATCGAAGTTTTTAATGAATAATTGTGAGTTAATGGTTGACTGTCATGAATAATGAAGAGAAGGATGGTTGTGGTGATCAGTTAGAAAAAAGAAGGCAAAAATAAATAATAATATTTATTTTAACATTTGTTATTATTCTATATATTTAAGAACAAATGTTAAAATAAATATTTATTTTTGCCTTCTTATTTCAGACTGATAACCCCAACAATCCTCTTCGTTTTTAATGAATGCTTGCATTGTTTTAATTACTGGTTATTAATTATGACTTCTTTATTATTTTTTATTTTATCATAGTGAATTGGTTACTATTCATGACAAAATTTAATTTTTAATTCCTTTTTAAAATATAAAAGCAAAACAAAACATCCGAAACAATTGGTAAATTAATTATTCTTACTACTGCGTTATTAAAATTATTATTTTAAGAACTGTGTTCGAGCACCTATTTGAAAGTAAAAATAAATAAATATGATAGATTAATTCAACTCTGAAATAATATTTCAATTTTTACTTAAGAAGTCCATTCAAGTTTTTGTGAAAAATGGAAGTATAAATTTAAAGCACCCAAACTTCATATCGTAGTTGTTATAATAAAGAAGGATCTACTTACAATTATTAAAAGCCGTATTCGATCAAACAAATTTCAAAATAAAATAGAGAAAAGTTTAATTTATTTGCGGAAGCTCGAGAGATAAGAAAGAACAACATTTTGTAGTGTTTTTATTAACTTAAAAAGGCAAATTTTGAATGATATTAAAAATTTGTCCACCAAAAAGTCTTTTTCTTCCCACCTTATTGATCAGCAGTTTAACAACTGCTTGCAAATAGTTCCATAAAAATTCAGACCTTAGTTATATACTCATATGTCTATTATAGCCTTTTGGTGAGAAATTGATAAAACTTACTGTTCTAAAAGGAAAATTAATTACTGTTTAATTTCTTATATGTAACAGGTATTTATTCTGGCTAGGATAACCTCTACTTTTATAGTATAGTATGTAGTAGTGATGGGGATTAGTAGGAGAGGATCAAGATACGTGGAAACCCTGAATCATGAACATGATGCTGCCTCGTTAAAACAAGTTTCAAGTTACAGGACTTGTTAAATTTGTTTGATTATTGCATAGTATTCTTATTCTTTTACAGCCATTAAGTAGTTCAATATACAGGAAATTTGCAGGTTCTCTTTTCAGCAAAGGAGAATGAGATGCAAAAGAAGTTTAATAGAAGCCTGGAGGAATACTGAATTCTTCATTTTAGTTCCTAACCTGGGTTATGTGGCCACTTACTGCCTAATTCACTCCAAGGGTTAAGACAGGTGTGATCAAGTATTTAGTGAAGGAAAACCCTCTTCAAATCGTTCTTTGGTGTGAAATGAAGATATTTTTGGAGATTTTAAATGTTCTAATTTGGAGGACAGTGTTGAAGCCTTTAAAAAAATCAAGGATTATGATGAAAGCCCATGTTAAAAAGATCTTTAGTCTAGCTGGAGATTACAATGAATTATTAAATGAGAAAAGGCGATGACTGCTAATTATGTTATCTGGCAGGACAGTAAGAAATTAATTTTATGGGGATATTATTCTGAAGATATTTATTTAAGCTGTTTCTACAGAAATCAGAGCTCTACAATCGTTGGGGATTCAGGCCTGGCTACAAGGAGTTGAAGGGTTATGAATAAAGAGCTGCTATCAGACACGGCTGAAATGCCAATTCTTTCTTGTTCACGGATTATAATATTTCTGATAAATAAAAAAACAGGAAAGCATAGGAAGGTATGCATTAGAGGTGCCCGAGTAAGATATTTGAAGATACATTTCACTTCTTTATTAATAGACTGTTAAGAACAGGGCATGTGCATGAATTTTAAGAGTAAAGTTATAATAAAAACAAAAATTTCCGTATTTTTCTGATGCTTATTCGCAAAGATAATTATTGTTATTAAAAAGAGGTGGTGGCGGAACTATATCGGTAAAGATAGGGCCCAGTCTCCGCTGCTAGTGATCAGCTCAAACCAACCATTGATTAAGTATGTTATACCTTTTAGCTTACATATGTTTCCAGCTTCAAAACTTTTATTCGAGAAATACCTTTAAATTTTTTTTTTCATTTCAGTCTGTTGTCTGTGAGTAAATATATTTAATTTAACATGCATTTTATTAGCTTTTATAAAGAAATGAAATAAGCTAGCACATTATCTCGTCACTTAAATTAAAGTAATTTAAACTATTAATTTAACAGAGTAAAAAGAAAATAATTGAGGTGTACCTGGGCCAGTATTTCAAATGAAATATTTTAAAATACAAAACAAATTACATTTTTGTATTTTAAGAAATAATATATAAAATACATTGTTTGTAGCTGTACTTTATTTTTAAATTACAAAAAGTATTTGCACGTCTTTTCCAAGGTACTAAAATAAAAAAAAAATGTATTTTAAATACATGAAATTACCAAATTTAGTAGGTTCCTTTGGAAGTATTGTAGGAAGACTGGTCATTTTCTTAAAAAATTTTCCTATGTGAAAATCGATCATAACAATTTTTAAGGTCTAATTTTTTTTAAATTTATCTATTAAGTTTGTAATAAATTTATCTTTGGCCATAAAATTGATTAACCTTAAAATAGTTATGCAGGACTCAAGCTTTTTATTATTATCATAGGAAAGGGTATATGATGATATTTTTCTAAATTAACAATTAAAGGCTGACCGATAGATGTTTAGGTGGAAAAGGATGCCCTTTTTTTCTTTAATATTATTTTTAAGTACTTTTTCGAAAAGAAAAAAGAAGGATATAGTTTATGTTATACCTATGAGAATATTGAAAATGAAATAAATTGACAAAATGCCACTTTTATTATAAATTGTTAAATAATTTTAATTGAAAAACATAATTTATTCCCAATTATTTTTTAAAAGTATATCCACTATCTTCTTATCCAACCAATGCTTTCCTCACAAAAATAAACATATTTTTTAAGGAATTAGTTCTAAAGCGTCACTTCGTGAGATGCAAGTAGTTTGTTTGTTGTAATTAAAATAAAAAAATACGTTTGTTATTTCGTATGTGAAATATTATTCTGAAAATAATTTGTGATTAAAATATACTGTATTTTAAAAAAAAAATATTTCGTACAATCTTATATATTATTTCTAAAAGGTGTTTTTTTGTCGGTACCCCATAACTTTGTCAACTCTTCATAAAATTCGATGATTGACCACTTATTTTGAAGATATTCTTCTCCTTCGCTTGCATAAAATAGTTCTATCCCCCCTGAAATTTCTGGAAAAAAAGTTACGAAGGAAAAGAAACTTTATTTGTGAATAACTCAAAAAGTATGCATTTTTTTCTTGATAGTATGCATAATTATTAGAAATATTACTAAATTACCTACAAAACAAAAAAAAATCATAAAAATCGAATAATTATTAACAAAGATGCAGTCCATTAGATTTGGTATAATTAATATTCTTCCTCTTTAAATATACTTGCATTTACTGTTCTACTACCTTTTTTTCCTGGCTGATGTATAATTAATTATTTCTTAAAGGCAATTTTTTGTTTGTACAATTTATATTTTTTAATAATTTAGAAAATCCAATGATCAAGGATTTATTTTCAATATTTACTAATTTGTAATAAAAAAAAAATCCAAAATACTTGATAATTTAAATACTCTATTTTAAAATACTTTTTTGAGGTACAAGTTTTTGAATATTTTAAATTTTTCATTCTAGATTTGTTTTTGTCTTTTGAGAACAGTTTCTAAAAAAACAAACAATAAAAAGTAATTTATTTTATTAAATAACACCTCATGACTATTTAAAAATATTTAAAAAAAATAATTTTAATAATAAAGAAACAGCACCATTTTAAAAAATAAAATAAAATACAGGAGTATACAGTTTAAAATGTTCAGAAAATAGAACTGAGAATAGTAGAAGGTGCTTAGGGAAATGTTTGGCAGACTTAAATGTCATACTCCCCGAAGCAGTGTTAGTAATTAATTAAAATTTGTGACTAAGGAAAGGTTTATTGTTGGATGAGAGTTTGGCCTTACTTCTTGTTCTGAGAATGATTTGTTTCTAATGTTAATATAGTAACTAAAAAGTCAGCCTCAACTTTTGCAGAATTCGAGAAGCGAAAGGAACTAATGTATGCTTTTCATTAGCGCCGCCATTTAGGAAATATTGTGAGAGGGTAAGGTGAGAATGCTATTCATAAATTATCAAAGTCTCCAACTTATAACCTTTAATAAGATATAATTATTACTTGTATGGTTCATTGAACTATTTTGTGAGTTAATTTTTAAGTAAATAACTGAAGTATCGGTTAGTCAGTGAATCTGTGACCGTCTCCATTAAATATTGGGAGGGTAGAAAGTGCCTTATTATCTCTTGTGCCGGCGCTTATGCTTATGTCATTAATTATGTTATTGTTATTTCACCATTTTGCTGGTTGATATAATACTGCCATCATTCAGTTAAGGATTTCAGATAACAAAAAAGTAATAACAAATTTGAAGAATTTTATTGAATCTGCTGGTTTAGTTTATATTGAATAACAATTTGGATAGACTATGGTTCGCCTGTTAACTATTAAATTTTTTTAAGAGAAGTTTTTCCAGTTTACATTTTTCAAATAATATATTAACTACAATTGTTTTGTTAACATACATTATGCATCATGACTCTTACATAAGAACAAACTCTTGACTTTTGCAATTAAATTAATTCTAATACGAAGACATTTGTTTTCACTGAATATTCCCAAGGAAATCTTGAAATCGCTATAGGGAAACAATTACTCATCATTTTACTACTTTAACACACATATATTTATCAGTTAATGTTTTATGAATCTGTCATTCACAATGGTTATTACTTTGCAACAATAATAATTACACATATGTACCTATGTAGGAGCCTTTTATCATAGGCATTAAATGTCTTTTCAAGACAGCCAAAATTTATTTATATTATACATGGTATTTTTTTTTTTCATTTGTAACTAACATTTATAGCTATAGTATAAACATAGATTTACCATATATATGAGTCACGTCACATTGAGCAACAGCTATTTAAACCAAAATTTTATTTTGTAACATTTAAGAAAAAGTGTGCATTTTTATAAAATACCCTTATCATCAATTTCTGATTATCAGGAAGGCATCAAAAAATTGTTTATTTACATAATACTTATATATTTGTTTCGAATTCATTTTCTTATGTACCAATACATATACTTTTAAAAATCATCAATTGATTTTAAAGTATTATTGATTTATCAATTATGTATAACAAATACTATCTATAAAACAACCATAGCGACAACGTCTATTATCGTCTGCAGTTTATTTTGTCACTATCACTTAATAAGCCAGGGAAGGAATTCCCGATGCTATCCAGTATGAGAAATTCGGTTTCCAAGAGTTTCTTGTTCCTTCGTCAGTTATTCATTCTGGCAGTAAACCCTGGAAGACACAGTCCGATTTCTGCAACACAAATTACACATTATACATTAATGACAGGTAAAATTTAATTTTCTTACAAGTGTAAAAATGGTAGACATATTTAAAGGGGAGGAATAATTTTTGTTTCTTTGATATTTGTCACCTCTGCTTTTCATATTTATTCCTTTGAATAAAGTAATCAATGTGATACTAAGTACTTATCTATTTTAATAAATCAGCAGTTTTACAAAAAATATTTTTACTACCCATCCACTATTGGGTAAGGAAATATTGTAATCAGGTAAAATTTCCTAAGTTCAGTTTTTCATTTCAAGTTGCAGTTCCCCGAAGTCCTACACACTCATTTTCAGCCATTGATCTCTGTGTGTCTGACAGGATTACGCCTTAAATAGGTGGACTGATTTTGTTGCCTCTTTTTTATTGTTTTATTGGCTGTTAGCCAACTATACCTGTGGACCAAATTGGGGTACGTACCCTTGTGCATTGGTGAAAAACGTTTTGATGGATTTTCCTTATATTCTTCTACTTAAAATCTTTTTAATTTTCAAATATATAGTACACTAAAAATATTAAATAAAAAGCAGGGAAAGAAGTTATAATGATAAGAAAAGTACATAGGGAACTCAAAAAGTATCCCATGATACAGCAGCAGATCCAGGATTTAATGTTTTGGGGACTTCAGTCTGAAACTTTAAATCCTATTTTAAATTTTACATTTTTTTTATGTACATATATTATGATAATTACTTTAGAAGATAAATAAACTAACTACCCATATGGAATGGTGTTTAAGTAATTCTTGAAGTCCTATAAAAATGTAATTACACCAACAATAATACTTATATAGATACTTTTTTTTCACAAGACAGGGTTATATTTTCCCTTTTTTGTTATTTATTTCCTATATTTATTATTTTGGAGAGGGGGGAGGGGGAGAAGAGGCTTCAGCGCGAAAATCTCCCTTCATTGATCCGCCCTTGTTAGGATAGTATTTTTAATCATCGAAATCAGGGGCGGGGTGGTCGAGCGGTATTACGCTTATCCAAAACACACTTTATCCAGTAATCTAATCAAACAATTACGAGTTCACGTTTCTGTGCTAGGAGGCTTTTAAATCTGGCATTGATTCCCCACCCTGTCTCTTGGCCCGGAAAAACCCGTATAACCGAAAGGGGAAAACAAAAAAAAGTTATCGTAATCGTACCAGAATTAGTGGTGGTCATCTCCCTCAAAATTGGTCGCGGATGCCATCTTTCAAGAGATTGCATTGCTCTCCTCTTCTTAAAACCATTGGAAGTAAAAGTATGATTAAAAAAAAAATGTTCGATCATAAACAGTTACACTTGCTGTGTCTGTTTCATGTTTTCTGCTTGTTCCTTGGTTTGAAGGTTACTCCGAATTGAAACGGTGCTCTAAAAAATTTATAACCCAACCAAATTGTGCCCCCCCCCCTGAAATCTTGAAAATCCTGTAAAAAAACGCCTCCCTCAAAAATCTTGATGGTGCAACTTGCGACATGAAGAACTTCTTGGTGAATCTTTAGATACTGCTCATTGTTGTTAATTTTTGAAATATTATCCATGTTTTCATAAAAACCCAACTTTTTAAAATTTATTTATTTTATGACGAATTCATGGTGGTTTGAATTTGTCTGAAACGGGTAGAAAAGTCGTGTGACTGATCACACCAGATATTTTATTAGTTATTTTAGTGTGTTAATGTTATATCTTCAAAATAGTGATTAAAACACCAATATTTTGTGTTTGATTGTTATATGAATATTATAAACTGTTAGGCACTAAGGACAGTTAGTCAATTATTTGCTGATAAATTTTACTGAAAAACTGTTTAAAAAGAAAAAAAGGTGATGTTTTTAAAAACTGTTGGATAGGTACAATAGAACTGCTTATGGAAGGAAATGAAAAAAAGAAAGAAAATTAATGCAGATGAATTTTCATTTTAAATGGATTAAAAAAGTAAATGAACTATATTTAGTGTTGGCAGAACTGTTAATTATGTTGGAGCGTCAGAAAAAAACCGTTAGCGGCATTCAATAAATTTATTAAAAATGTATGTTTTATATTAATTGTAGAAAGAAATTTTATCGTTTCATAATAGTTTTCATAATTGAGAGTGAAATTGCGTTACATTAAACTAGGTGATAGGAGAATCTCAGGAATTTGGGCTCAAATCAAATGGTATATTCTTATATCTTATACTTTTGATTAACTATGGATAATGTTAGATATATTAATGAATTTATTATAAGTTAATTACTGATTTTCAAGTGTTATTAGACCGTTTATGAATTTGTATTAAATATCTTATGCTATTGTTATTTTCTCATAATAGTATTTTTTAATACATACCAGAAATAAATCTTTTAATGACCACAACCGATTTAATATTCAGCGACAGATTGAATTTAGTAATAAATGAAATTTTTCTTGCAGTAGCAGCTCTAATGATTATTATCAGAAATTATTGACTGGTAAGACTTGAGCTTTACTGGTGCTGATTAGTTTAATTTTCCATTGTTCGCTCTTGTTTCAAATTTTAAATTAAGGCGCTCATATATTCTAATAGTAAAAGGGAATTCAATTTGGTTTTTAAAAGAGTTGTGAAGTATATGTAGTCATAATAAAAAGCATGAAAGTTATGAATTTGGCCAATTATAGTGAGATCATGAGATCTTGAGTCTAACCATCAAAGATGAGCAAAACTTGTAAAGTAGTACCCCAATAAGAATCAATACTAACAATTATTACTGTGATAACTATTTTCTGAACATAAAATAATAATTACTTTTATGTTAGGTTATCCTTTATACATCTGAGGCTTAGTGTTATATTTTTTGTTATTTATAGAACCATTTTAACATTTAACATTAGTTCAAATAGTTTAAGGCTACTCATTTGTTACATGGTATTTTCCTTGTTACATATCCTTATTCATTCTGTAATTCTATTTTTCTAGGATCCTGAATGAAGTCCTTTTCAACAGTTCTATTTGTAAGTACTGATTTTAGTTTATTTAATAGCTAATCTTAAAATAATAAAGTTTTATTTATTTAATAACTATTATTAGCTCAAGTGGGACAATGCGAAGTACTGAGATATGCTTCTTAGTCTTCCTTAGCATCCATATTTCTTTCATTCTTTTAGTATGGGCTTCTTTTCTCTCTTCGGTCTGTGCTTCTTTTGGTTCTACTCTTTGGCACTTTTTCCAGATCAGTTTGCCAATTATCAGGTAACTCAAATTAAGCCAGATATCAATTTATCAGGGATTACACCAGAAGTCATTCGAAAGAGAAAAACCTTTAACAATTCTTATTATTTATAAAATTGGAAAATGATGTGAGCTTGTTATATACTGAAGAATAACTAGCACCAGGGTTTCCTAGATTAGCTTGTTTATTAATCTGAACTGGTGTTGCTGCTAAATCCTCAATTTGATTTGAAATGAGAGTAATTATTTAGACGAGGATCATATGGGTGATGTGTGGTTCACAATCATTTCGGTCACACTTCTACATGGAGTGCCGAATGCATCCAGGTTTTTCCGAAAGACTGTGTTCTGCATTTCATGAGCAAGTGTGACCGGAGTGATTGTGACTCATGTATAGCCTGTGCTGTCCTCATCCAAATAATTACCGAAGTGAGGCTTAAAAATAAAGAAATTCTTCAGATCTTTGATTCATATATAGTTAAGATATTTTAATGATTATTATTCCTTGTATAGTTTGTCTTAGGTAGCTCAGTTATTATTGGAAAAATTCCAAACCATACAGCCTTATGACTCCAAAATGCAGGCAAAGAAAAAACCGTCAATGTTTTGCCAATTCAGGCATCATCAGGTAAAGAATAGCTAACGGTACATCATTAGCTGTATGCGATTGGATAATCATAGCGAAGTATGAGATTGGATTTCATGGAGTGATGTTTGATTAGCTGTTCTTTTCTATCATGGTGCCTGAATTGGTGAAACGTTGACGGGTTTTTCTTTGCTTGCATTTCTCCAAAATAAGGCTGTGTGGTTTGGAATTTTTGCAATAATAACCTTACATTTATATTCTGTCTCTTGATTATTTTGTTACTAATTTATAATCATGTAGTTCTTATTGTTTGGTATCGATGACCAGACTCTTTATTCCAGAAATAATTAGTTATATTCTAACTTTCACTTTTTAACTTAGATGCAGCATACATAGCTGATTCATGGCAAAAAATCAAGGTTTTTACATAACATCCACCTTTTAATACTTTTATTTATAATAAATAAAAATGACGAAATCAAGCATTTCAATATCATAAAAATTGAAAGAATTATACCATTTTAAAATCTAAGTTACTAATATATGTACACACAAAGTAATCTTGGGAATATGATACTTCATTTTTTAAAGTATTTTTTATTTTATTTCTTTTAAACGATCTAATTTTACTTTATGTATCTGTTATTCTTAAGGGACATTGTTCTAGAATGAAGTTATTTTTCCAAACACAATGAATAATGTAAAATATTAGTTTCTGAAATAATTTTTCCATGATTAAAAAAAGGGAATTTGGCTGATTATGAATTTAAGACGTTTATTTATTTAATAATAGTAATATTCTCATGAAAAATTTTGAGAACATTTTTTTTTTTGCTTAAGTAAAAAATATTTCATCCTGTCTTTTCATTGTTTTGACCTTAATTCAGTCCATGGTGTGAATTAATATTATTTGATGATAATATTTATTTTCAAAGTAATGGTATAAAATATTGACTTTTATTGGTGGCTGTGGGAGCTGTAAGAAGGGGCATAAAAATTAAGCCTATCTTTCTTGACCAAAATCCTAGTTTGACTCTAGATGGCATTAAGATAGTATGGTGGGCTCAATGTGGCTTGTGGGTCAAAAAGTTTGGAGACAGCCATCTCATAAAACAATAATAATGGTTGTTTGAATTATCTCAGTTAGTGATTTCACTTGTGAGCAGAAATCCTCAAAAATCAATCACGAGGAATACTGCACCATGAAAAAAATATAAAACTGGAGGCCATAACGACTGAAGTATGAAAAAATGTTTTGAAATCATATAATCATTTTCTCTTTTATAATTGTAAAAAAATAAATTTGTTTAGCTCTTATTTTTCAATGACCATCTGTTAATTATAATGCAGATGGAAGAGATTAATGAATTGCTTCATTAGATTCATCTTTGGAGTCTCCAGGTGCTGGCACGTCTCCAGTTGGTATGCCCAGTTGAACTGGCCCCATCCAGTTTTCCGAAGGCAATATTTTCTAGATGTATTCCTTTTTCGAATCTAGCCATTTTATCTTCTTGATTTGTCATCTCTTGGCAGGCGTGCTGCTTGCTTCTTCATTCAATTTAAATTTTTTTCTGTATTTTTTAATTCAAAACTGTCAATGTCTACTGACCACCAGTGAATGAGACAACTGTGTACAATTAAACTAGGAGGAAGGGCATGGTAGGCATGAGGAAGAGAAAAACCCAGTGACTAATCTTCAGTCATGTGAGTGGTTAATTATGGAGATCTCTCATCCAACTCCTTTTCAGCCTTCTGCGGATGTTATCGGGCATGTTTTTATTGGCCATGTCTTGGATGAGTCTATTGGTGTGACCATAAAGCTTGTTGTGAAATATTTAGTAATAAGTTTGTATGTGTTATGTGATGGTTTGCATGCGTAAGTCTTTGTGGAGAGTTATGTTACTAATATACCAAGGTGCTTGATTAATTGTCCTGAAGGTTTTGGCCTGAAATATTTGTAATTTCTGAATGTGTTTTTTTAGCAGTTCCATATATTTGTGACATGTATATCCAAATTGTTTTTAGTAAGTAAGTGTAAGTGTTAAGTTTTTGTCTTAGGTCTAGTTTTGAGCGACGTCCCAGTAGGGAATATAATAGTTTAAATCGTTGATTTAATGTCTGTCGCTTAGCAGTGATGTGTGGGTCCCATGTCATCCTTCTGTCAAATGTTAGGCCTAGGTAATGTACTTTGTTAGATTGGGGGATATGTATTCATTGTCAAGATAGACAGGAGAGCAGTTTTCGCATCGGAGGGAAAATGTTATGTGTTGGGATTTGTTGTGGTTTAATTTTATTTTCCAGAGTTTGTACCAGTCATGTAAGATTTACAGGTGATTTTGTAGAGTATATTGTGTCTTGTGATAATAGTAGTGTCATCAGCATAGGTGGCTATCAAAGTGTCACTGGAGAGGGGAATGTCATGTGTGTAAATTATGTAAAGCAGTGGTGCAAGAATTGATCCCTGGGGCACTCCGGCCAGGATTGGTCTGATAGTTGAGATTTCAGAGCATTGTCGAACAGAGAAAAATCTATCAGAGAGGAATGATTGTAATATGAGATAGTATGTGGTAGGAAGTATTTTCTTGAGTTTATAAAGAAGTCCCTGGTGCCAGAGCCTGTCAAATGCCTCAGCAACATTCAGAAATACACCAGTAGCATACATTCAATTTAAATTTAATAGGAGCTTTACTGCTATCCCTTAACAGTTTCTTTGGAAATATATTTAGAGATAAAAAATGTGGTAACCCTTTACTATTTGAATACATTTTTTTCTGAAAATTAATATTCCTAAAATCTAAAAATAATAATAAAATAACACTGTTTATTCAAACAAGGTAGAAATATTATTAACATTTTATATAAGATTGATAATGACCGTTTAGAGTAGAGGTGACAATCAGATAAATAAATAAGATTATTATTAATAGAAGGAGAAATAGTTTAGTGAGTGTGCAGATTTAAATGTATTAGTGATTTTTAACTACTTTTGCAATTATTCCAATTACAACTTCCATTTGATATATCAGTAACCTGATGTGAGGATATTTTAATATTGTTCTTTTAGAACAATGTATTTTTATTTTCACCTACCTATATATTTAAATAATAAGGAAAAGTATTGTGATCGTGAAAGTTTTTGAATCTGAGTTTTCAATGGAAATACATGTTTTGAGTTCCTCTGAGTCCGAATGACTAAGTCTGCAAAATGATGTGTGTGTGTGTCTATGTGTTAAGTGGTGGCAAAAAGTGTGAAAACCTTTCACATTGATGTTCAGGTTGTACGATGACCATTTTAACTATTAATACACATTATTCAACTATCAAGAAAATTAAGCCACTTTTTTGTCCTCTCATGTTTATCTAGATGGAGGGTGGGTGATGTTTCTTACCTTAATTCGTGTTGAGAGAGCTAAACATAAGGTAGGTTTCATTGTAATCCTGCCTGTTGAGGGAATTCATCAGCTCTTCATTTTGGTTGTGCACTGAAACATATTCTTCAGACATAAAAAAATCATTAAAACACCACAATTACAATTAAAAATATTTAAAAAAATGGCCTCATAGTGTGCTTATTATTGAATTATCAGGCCAATTTAATAATATTTGAATGTTATTAAATTATGTATTTGGACTTTTATTAATATTAAGAAAAAAACTATGTCCATAGGTATGGCTTAAGTTTCCAAATTTTATTGATTTGAGATCTAGACATGCCATTAATAGAACAAAGTTTTTGTTGCTTATTTGTATAGACAATACAATAGTTAAATGTTGAAAATCACCTTTAGGAAAGAAATTGAAAAATTTCCACCTTTAGACTTGTTAATTCTTAAAAAAAAATACTTTATTGTTGAAGCATAATAGAATATATGAGAAACAAACGATTGTCATCATATCGTATTTATAATAACTTTGACATCTATTTTAATATGTATTATTGATTATGAGGTGAAGCAAGTTTGATAAATTCTTATTTATTTCGATATTTTGAAGATTGTCGCAATAAAGTTTTTATCAACAATTTACAAAAAAAAATAAAGAAAGAAAGACGATTTAAAATGTATTTTAAGGATATGAAATGAAAATAAAACGGGCTAGAACCAAACTATATATCGTTCTTGAAATAATATTTCCAATTTCTGATTTTGGTAATAAATTTTTTAAGTTTTTCGCATGAAAATGAAATTTTTTAGTTTATAATGTATTGATGATTTTTATGATGTTACCTCTTTGCTTTTTATCTGAGACTTCTATATAACCCATTCATTGAGGCTTACTTGAGGAAAAAAAAAAAACCATTCAAATGATGTTGAATAGTGTACTCATCTATTCATTTTTTTTGATTTTTGAAATTCCATGTCATTTCAAGATAGTGAATGAGTACACTAAATCGGTATACTACCAATAACATAATATGGAAATGACTGGAAAATTTTGATTAATGACTTCCAACCTATGGCAGCCTTAGGCCTGGATAACCCAGAAACTTGCGAGGGGGCGCTGATCCAGAGGGGTGCCTGCTTCGTGTTGGGGGTTATCAACAATTAGAAAGTTCATTAATGAACCAATTGAGTTAGAGCTACAATAAATGTGATATAGTCCAAATATAAAGTAATATAGTAATGTTCTTCACATATGTCTCATTTTCTCCTTCTAAATAATTAGGAGGGGAGTAGAGAGCTCATGACGTAATTGCTCAGATATGCCAAATATCTAGGGCAACTCCTACTTTCTAGCTATGCTATTTTAGCTTATAGAAGCGGTTTTGTTCAGACTGATGCAGATAGGAGATGTTAAAAAAACAAAAAAAAAATGAAGAAATATTAATAAAAATCAACCACTTTACTGCACAAGGAGATGAAGAATACTTAAAATAAGATGGTATAATTGAGTGGCAAGAAATGCCTATAACATACTGGACCTAAAGAACTGTGAACAATAGAGGTAAAATGGAGCACCATACCAGTAAATCAAACGTATTTGATAGCAGGAGCTTGGAAAACTTTGAATTTATGTAGGATAAACAAAGAGTTCTGAAAATGAGAATCTCCTTTAATAATATTTTCATGAAAGTTTCAATACACTTTTTTTTATGCTTCTTATATATCCTACAACTTATTTAGAAACTTAACAAAGCTGTAAATGCTTTCCTTTCTTTTTTAAAATATTGGAGCAAAATATGGGCGATAATTTAGTTTTCCCTTCTTGTTCACTAGTTAACCTTGTAAACAAAGTAAATATAATATTTAAAAATATTTCTTGACATGCTTTAAACAAAAACAACCCACTTGCTTGATTAAGCTTTTGGAGAATGAGATGTTACTTTAAAAAAAAATAAAAGTGACTATTTGTCAATCCCGATTTTGATTGATTTTTAATAAAAAAAAAAAAAAATGATATATTATAAGTTTCATGTCTATTTATTTTTAATAATGAATATTAAAATCTTTATTTAGTTTCAAAATATATTTTTGTTATTGGGGCTGATTTTTGTAAAAAAGTATTATGATATAATCATTTAAAAACTTATTATTAAGAAGTAAACATTGAAAGAAAAAAAATATGAATACTTGAAGTTGGTTCAACTACTGTTCAATTCACACATTATTCTTTAAATCTTACTTAAATATTTCATAAATTCTAACAACAGTTATAATGAATTTAAAGTGCTTGTGAAGTAATATACATATATTTTTTATAGAAAAAAAGTTAAAGGTAGTAAAAAATAAAAACAAATTATTGTATGATACTTAATAGGTTTAAGGAATCAGATGCATTGAGAAAAAGTGAAGAAAACAAACGATAGAATTGTCTACTATCCTTCAAGGAACAACAAAGTTTCTAAAGTATACAAGAGCTGATGAATGAAATAGCTAAAATCAAGGCTATTGTAACATACTTTAATGATAGTATTGAAGTCTCTAAATGGATAAAACTGATAATAATACAGTTTACTAGAATAGTGGTTCAGTTTACTAAAGAAAGGATTTTTATTTCATGCTGCTGAGAACAAGGTGCTATAAGGAATAGTAAGTGAAGTCAAAATACTTGCATTAACGGAGAACTTATCAACAAGATACTGTTTCATTTAGAGATAAGGTTGCTTGGAAGAGTATTATAGGGTTATTTATTTTTTTCTGTATATCAAATATCGCCTTTTAACTTCTTGTGAATTATTCTTCAATTTGATCATCATTATTAGCTTATTAACTTTAACTAATATATTTGTTTGTATCCGTAGGTTTTGCCTCTTGGGAATAATTCACTTTTTATTGGAATTTTCAAGCACGTGTTTTTTTTTTTTAACTTTCACTTACCTGTATATGAAATATATAGCAAGGGGCAGTATTGCGACCGTGAAAATTTTTGAATTAGTTTTCAATGGAAATACATGTTTTGAGGTCTCCTAAGTACAAATAACATAGTACCGCAAAATGTGAAACGTGAAAATGAAATTGCATATTTAAGGTTTGCATATACCTGAGATGTTACAGCAACTTTTTTAAAAATCAAAATTGGCTTACAGGAAGTGGCACTTTATATTATCGATGGAAAAAATTTTTACTGTTTTCTTAAAAACGGCTCTAACGGTTTTAATTAAATTCATAATATCCGTGTAAAATTAAGCAGCTTTTAATGGATGGAAATCCATCATGCGTTGTCTAAGCTCTACTAAATCCAGCAATTTTACATGCCCATTTTATTCGTCTCAATGTAATCATCTCAATTATATTAACTGAGTACAGTTTTTCCAATTCAGCGTCGGGTAACCACCTAAATTCTCCAGTTGACACATGTTTTTTCGGTCTGAATACTTTATTTTTAAAAATCTTAAGGTGCTTCCCATCCCTTAATGTAAGCGCCCATGTTTCGCATTCATATAGACTGAAGGAAGGATAATGATTACATTAATTTATAAATTCTAAAAAGGCACTTCCCAAGATTTTTCAGCCATCAATTTCTTTTTTTAACCCTTTAATGACAGTGGGCTAACATATGAGTTGAGAGGGAGTCAGACCAAGGCGACAGTGGACTCATATGGAGGAAACATTGAACTCCATAATGTTTCTGGAATTCAGACCTAAATCTTATGTATTCTCCACCGATTTGA
Source organism: Nezara viridula (assembly GCA_928085145.1). NCBI lineage: Eukaryota > Metazoa > Arthropoda > Insecta > Hemiptera > Pentatomidae > Nezara > Nezara viridula. The sequence goes on along the minus strand of OV725083.1, from coordinate 46,583,052 downwards.
TCAGAAAACTTCTCAAGGGTACCGCCTGTCCTAAACCATCTCGATAAGAATGGTGTCAAACGGACAAAGCTATCCGAATAGTATCATTCTTTATTCTTCCGAATGTAGACATCGATTGGTGGTATCCGCAACAAACCTTTGGGTTCGCTAAGTCATCATTATTATTTATAATAATTAATTAAAATTAAAACAATATTTTTCATTTTGCAAGTTTGTTCTTTTTATATAGATTCATTTATCTGTTGGTCAGGATAAATTAATCAAAATTAGTCTTTGATTGGAAATTTATTGAATGTTTTGAGGAAAAAATTTATTGAATGTTTCGAGGTTCATCCCCGTCTTCAGCAATATATTATTCTCCCAAGATATTGGGTAAGTCACAAAATTCGATACAATAAGATTGGTTCTATAAAATAAAATATTTTACATTTTATAATTTTATTGTATTGAACCAATCATATTATATGATACCCAATTTCTTGGGAGAATTATATATTTCTGAAGAGGGGAACCAAGCTTTCCTCGAAACGTTCAAATAAATTTGCAATCAAAGACTAATTTTGATTAATTTATTCTGACCAATAGGCAAATGAATCACTATAAAGTAATATTATTCTATAGTCAAAGGGAGTTGAATAGCTCTGTTATAATGAAGATTTCTGTAGTGTAATGCTGATAATATATTAATAACTCTAATTTAGGGAGAAGGATAAGCCATACGAATCATGATGACACGGATCAGTTTCCCGAACCGTTGAGGAATATCAAGTTTTCTAATTTATGTTGATTTTTATTTCCCATTTCTAAATAAAGAAATATGGTAGAAGTTAGTCTACATAATAATGGTAGAAGAGAAAAGAAGGTTAAATTGTGCAGAATTGTTAGATTTGAATCTACGGTAAGTGCCTTAAGACTTATTGATGAGAGTTCTTTTGGGTTTCGATCTCATTGAGTATAAAGATTGAGGGATGTAAACATTCAGAGACATATTTTACTGACCCATCTGGTCAATGATGGGCGCCATCCTCAGTGTGATGCCTACAAGAAGCATACAAGTTAAAAGAAGAAAACCTGCCGTAATGATAATCGTCCATCTTGCCCTCTTTGGTAGGTCTTCAGGATCAACTGGTTTCTGAAAAATATGTATCTGATCAGAATGTATTATTTACATAGTTTTAAAAAAAAAAAAAAATTCACAATAAGTTTAAGTATAACTTACATATTATGCGGTAAACCTTACATATCAAGTATTGAGCCCTCATTGTAAGTAGCTAGGGAACAATTTTCACTATCATACCGGAATGCAACTATCCCCATCCCCAAATATATTATTACAGTAAGGCTCGAAATCGGTTTTGTACCAAATATAAGCTCCTCATGCTCAAATACCATGAATAGGATACTGTTGGATTCAGAATTTCACTGGGGGTTAGCGAATTATATTCTCAACCTTTTTTTTTTTTTTTTTTTTAAATAAATAAAGTCTATACAAACATTTTGCTAGGCTTCAGTACTGTAACGGTGGTAAGAATGTAGATTGATACGGGACAAATTGGGCTTTGAAGATTTTGATGCGTACAGCAAGACCCAGATAGTTCCTTTGGAACTATCGGGCCCTGCTTTTTTAAGCCCAAAAACGTACTATTGTGGAGATAACGCAAGGTTTAGAGTTTGCATCCACACAACCTTACATTAATTTTAGTACTGTCATTGAATACATGTCTCATTTCCTCGACTTGAGGCCTCTATGATTGAGAGAGGAGGAGTTTATATTATTTATCGATGGTGTTTTTGATCGCCAAGCCATGTCATCGTCAATTCTTCACCAAATACCAAGATTGAGCCACCAATTTTGAAGGCTTCCTTCTCCTTCAGACGGGCAAAATAGTCCAATCACTCAGAAAATTCAGGCAAATAAGTTATGAAAGAAAAGAAAATTTATTTGCGAATAACTAAAAAATTATGCACTTTTCCTTTGGTTATGCCATTATAAAATATTACTACGTTTCCTACAAAAAGAAAAAAAAAAATCATTCAAATCAGGCAATTTTTAGCAAAGATACAGCTTATTGAACTTTTTAAACAGGTTGCTTCCAAATATTAATGAAGTTTTATATTAATTTTTGTTTCCTTTGTCGATTATATTTATGGATAAAGTAACAATAGATTTCTTTATCTCATGATACGTTGCATGAATTTCTTTCCTTATTAATTTGGAATTTGATTACTTAACAATATGCTGTGCGAATTTTTTGCACGGGCCTACTAGTTATAATTATTCCAATTCATTCTCAAATCCGAAAAGGACATTTCTTTAGAAGCCAATCAAATACAACATTTTATGATTTCTATTTATTTTAAAATTTAATCCAATCACTTTATGAAAGACTTCCTTGATTTTACAGTTTCTCAGCCTTGAGATGTGTGAATTATTTTTATTTGTATGCTTTATCACAGGATATCGTAACAACTCAGTGACTTATTTTCTTTCTCCACTTTATGAAGGTTGTAAAAGTCTAAATGTCGCATTGCCGATATAATAACGTAGCTATTTCCACTACCGAATGATGAGTTTAGGTGATAAGATTTCTATTATTAATATAATAAAAAAATTCTAATTTTTTTATTTAGTTCCTGTTATCACTTCTTGATTCAAATATATAATTTTCAATTTACTTTTGCATTAATTTATTATAAGTATTTTACTTCATGAATTAAAAAAAAGAAAAGAAAAATCATTTTGTATAAGAGTTTTTTGTTAGTGTGTAATTTTTCTGTTTTATATTTTTATCTTAAATGACACTGAGAAATTTAGTGATTTAAAAAGGTGTGTCATACTAATATCAGAATAAGTGACAGTAAAATGATTAAAATTAAAACCGAACTATCACAAACTTGTACAGAAATGCTTATTTGAAATAATTTTTTAAAAAATATTTGTATAACTTAATCTTTGACCGGATTCAACTAATGGATATTTCATAATTAATCTAGATGATAGAGAAGGAACATGTGGTAAATTAAGAAATGTTTATCACCGTTTGAATTTTTTTAATGATACAGGAATTTTATCAGGATTATATTTATTCCTTCCCAGCATTAAAATCTTATTGCTAAAATGCAGTTTTACCTGTTGTTCATTGAGAAAATGAATTTCGTCTTATTATTAGAATATCATGAATCGAATACCTGTATTTTTTGAAAGTTCTGTCTGGAAGTCATGAGATCGATATTTCTTCTTCTTCGTTTCCGTTTTCTTCTTGGGGTTTCTTCATCAACACCTTCCATATCGAGGGTCACATACCTTTCGTCTCCCATGCGCCTTAAAAAAAAAGAAAAGATTTCTTTGAAATCTAGTGTGAAGAATAAATAATTGAAGTTCATTTAAAGTTATGCTAGATACAACTTTTTATAAACTTACATATTGTTACACCTTTATTGTTACCCTTTTTTTGGAGTAAAAAGGGTTTAATAAATTAATGTTCAACAATTAAAAGGCAAGCTAATCTGGTTCTACTAGTGCAGGGAAAAGAAAATGGCTGCTCTGTAGTTTCCCAAGAAGGAAAATCCCAAAGAGGAGAGGGACAAAGGTTTTTGTTTTGACAAACAGTTGTTGTGTGGCTGCAGTGAAGAGAGGATAAGAGAAGTGATCCTGGCTCCAGTGAGAAAAATCCAGTAATAGTATTAACATCTTGAAAGTTGTTGTTTGGCAGAGAGACTAGTTATTTGGAAGTACAAGAGAGAATATCTCCCAGGGAGTTTATGTTGAATAGAAGAAAGTGTCACCATTCTGGAAAATGTGTTTGGCAGAACATAGGAAAATGTTAGAAGACGAATGAATTTAGTGCAACAAAGGAAGAAGCAGTGTATATAGAAAAAAATTAGGTTGCCAATCTATATTTGACTTTATTTTAAAATCAAACAGTGTTTAGTATAGTTAATGTTAGTTTGTCTGAGTTTTTTGATCGGATTGTCACTAACCCACATCTCTGATAAATAAATATATTAATACTTTTATAAGTTTGTTTATTATTAAACAACCTCTTATTTATTTAGGAAGTATCCCAATGGTAAGAAGTGAGCTTCCAAGATTATATTATTATTATTATTTGTAAAATATAAGAGGGATGTTACAGTATATATACTTCTTTTTCAACAATCTCCTACCTTACCATTCCTGGCATAAAGAAAGGAGAGGGATAATGTTCTAGAGTTAAAATCAAACCCATCAATTGAGATAAAATCAAACACCACAGTGGAAAGATCGAGATTAATTCTGTGGGTCCACCATAAAATAAATTTCAGCATCCCAGGCCGGATTCAAATCGGCGTCGCTAGAGGTGATCTAGAATGTTCAAGTTTCTACTTTATACACTTGGCCATCATGTCCTCATGCTTGATATAACTGTTTGTGGAATATTTTTATGTTTCTTCACTCATATGAAAGGGAGTAAGACTCTATACTCCTTATCTCCCAGTCCTATAAAGTATCCTTAGCTCATATAAAATTCTAATTCCATGGAAACTAGGATAAAAAAAATATAAGAATTCTCACCATTATTTTATATATTATTACTGTTCTGATTTAAATAATTCACATTTCGAGGTAGGATTTCCCATCCCTTGATATAATGGTTTATGTATTTATTCTATATAATGTAGTTTCTGTAGGGCATAAAAATTATTGATTCAAATAAGATTAATTAATATAAAAAATACGAATCTCTGATATAAGGAGCATATAGAACTCATTTTAGGAGAAATTTAAGACAGAAAATGTTAAAAAATAAGAAAACTGTTATTGATGTTTTGAAAGATCTTGTCTTACTGACTTGTACATTAGTTCCAATATATTATGCCACTGCCTATGAATATACAGGCAGTTTCGATTTCTAGGACCCTAAAGATTTTTTTGTAGCGGTTGATGCATAGAATACTCTACTGAGTCACATAAAAGAAAAAAATATTCGTTTTGGAAATTTTGCCACATAAATATAATTATAATGAACAAGTGATATGGCAGTCTAGGTGCTACATTTATTTAAAAAAAAACAACTATAATTAAATACAATGAAAGTTAAATTCTGATTAATACAAAATTAATTAATATTATTTATGAAATGTAAGAAAAAAAAAAAGCATATGGGCCTCTCTTACTGGGTATTAAACATGTAAAGGATGAGATGCGATCTGAAAATGAGAGGAGTAAAAGGCTGATTGTGTATGGGTTCCAGAAGTTGGAACAAGTGTTTGAACAATACTGTTTGGTAGGGAGTTTGGGAGAATAGGAGGTTGGAGGGATGAGATTGAGTTTTGCAGAATGCTAGTTATGACTTTAGGCTTGACGATTCAACAGTACAGGATAGGGGTCTATAGTGAAAGATAATAAAGGCAAGATTCAATACTATAAATCGTTTTTACTGGCAAAATTAAGCGATAAGGATTAAAAAACTGGTTGAGTCGAAGAATACTGTACCACCACACAATGGGCCGGGTATAGAGTTTTCTTGGGCTTTGGTTATAACTTAATATATTCCGTGGATGACTCCAAGATTTTAAGTTTATGTACTTGGAATTTGAATTCAAGCCATCCAGTCGACAACAAGAATGATTTTTTTTGTAGCATAAATGACCACTTCTGTTCTGAGATCAATTTATTTAATACAAGTATTCTACGAATCAAATATTTTTTATCGATAGGTGTCCAACTATACAATTTTTATTTATAAAATATCATTAATATTCCCATTCCTTCTCCAATTCAAGTCCTCAGTCCACTCCCTTTCCACAAGATCTCGACCTTTCGACCTTTACATTCCTTCTCACAGATCTATCTCATTCTAAACTCCTTTATTGCTCGCTCTGTTAATTTTTGGAATTCCCTTCCTATCAAAATTCGGCATTCTCTCTCCCTATCTACATTTAAAACCCTCCTATTCCAATTCCTGTCCCAAAAACAATCTGATACCCTCTAACCTTTTACGTAAAATTACATATTATTTATAATGATGTATTTACATATAACTCATCACTTAAATATTTACTATCAGATTTGACTTTCTTTTTTCTTTTTTTCTACAGAAACACAGAGTTTATTGCTAAGAAGAATGTAGTGTATTTTTTTTCTAAAAGTGTATATTTATGTTTTACCATTGTATAGTTTTAGGTGTCTTGGCATGGTTTCAAGTGTTTTGTATATAGTATGTTTAACTAATATTTTATTTATTTATTTCTCTTTATGTTTACTTTTCATGTTTGTTTTTATTTAGGCCAGATATAATATTTTAATTTTGTACTTTTTTGTTATTCTAAAGAGACTTTGTCCCAGAATAAAATTATTCTTCAAAAGTTACATAATTTTTTATGTATTTGAAAACAATTAAATAGTGGAGTATATTTTTGTTGATTACATTCTAACAACTGATGGTTTATTAGTTATATGTTTGTAATTTGTTCAATATAGTGCATTTTTTGTTACTTTGTAAAAAAAAAAAAATGGTCGATAAAATTCCGAATACCTGAATACTCTAAAAATAAAATTAATTTATTAAAAAATAATCATAAGAATACTGTATTTATAAGTTTTGACCTTTATTACCAATAGGGGCTGTGTAGTTTTATAGTCTTGATGGAATCTTATTATTAAAAAGGTTGGTTTTAAAAAATTCTATATATTTTTTAAAATAAATTCTTCAGCTGCTTTAGGATTAATATGCGATGCTTAATTCTGCCCAGTGTATACCATTAGGCAACAAATGTAGGAAAAACTAGCTTTAAATAAAAGTCTTATCTTTTCTTCAAGTATTATCTGATATATTTTTAATTAATTAAGGAAAAGGCATTAAGCTTGTTACTATTGAAATCCAACTTCAAAATTTTAACTTTTTTTTTTTTTATTCAAATATTGAATGAAATTATATGTACATCACACTGAGTGCTATAGATTTATAATAGTTATATAGAAAGTTCCTTGATGAAGAGCAAACTATATATACCAAATGTATACAAAAAAATGCTGTGAATTATTTCTCAATGGTTTATTATTTTCAAACAATTACACATATAAAGTGACATTACCTTTCTAGGGACAAATTAAAAGAAATAAAAAGTTAATTCCAATTATTTGCCAGAACATTTTTTTTCATCATTAGTAATTTGCTAAAAAAATAAATAAAATAGCATTACTTCAGTAACACATTCAAAAATCAAAATCCAAAACTAAGGATTAGCAATAGAACATAAAAAAATATCAAGAGACCATATCTTTGCTCCTAATTGTCCGATTTTAAATTTTTTTTAGTGTGTTTTAGGAAATTTTGCAAACTTTTAAAAAAACATATCAACAAAAAAGTGTAAACTTTTCGAGTTATTCGGAATCTAACTTTACTATCCCTCGTAACTTTTCACTCAGCTTCTTTTCGTTGAAGTATGTTATATAGATAAATTTAAAGGGCATGAAGAAGAAGACTTTAGCAAAGTTTCATTTAAATCGGTACATTCGTTTAGGCGCTACAGTCTATAGCAACGTAGGTTTTTCGGCCGCCATTTTGAAAGTAAAAGGCGGATAGTAATGTCGATGAAGGAGGATTTTCCTCGGGTGACCTATGATTTTAAATCCAAATTTGAAAAAAAATCGGTCCAGTAGTTTCGGAGAAAATACGGCGGACGGACAAAAAATTTTTTATTCGTTTTTCGAATTCTACGTATCCTGAAACGTAAAAATTTTGAGAGGGGATTAAATTTCTGAATTTTTCGTTCGATTACAATGGTTCATTATTAAAAATAATAAACAAAAAAAAAGTCATCGAAAAATTATTAGCAAAGATACATCATATTGTTATTCGGACCTATCGGACCTAGAAAAAAAATTAGTTCTTCGCTCCCATTTGCTTACCGTTTGTCCACTGACGACTATACTCCCGACTGGACGGAATATAATTTAAAATATGAAGACTCATCTCCTTAGTTGTTTATGGCAGGATCTGAAATATCTGGAATTTCCTCATTTGGGTAGCCTCCATTAAGGCCATGGGAGCTTGAAGCCCGACTTCACTAATCATAGTAGGATTAAATTTGAGAATAATCATATTTATTTCATAAAAAAAATCGAAATAGTATGAAAAAATTAAAACATACCTGAAGGAACCCAATAGAACTAGATATGGGGAAATTAATGGGGACAAGTAGCTTAAAACATGGGGAAGCAGAACAGGAGGAGGGTTGGGGAGGGAGGAGGGAGGATAAAAAATCGTTGCTCACTCAGAAGGATTTTCAACAGAATATCATGGCGCGAGTTAAGCGGCTCAGACTTGGCCGTTGGGACTTTTCCCACAGGCTCTCATCCCTCGACTTGTGACAGATGTAGAGGATCTGGTAGTGTTTATTATGGCGCTTCAGGGGTATACAATCTGTTTAAACTTTCGACTTTCTTCAACATAAGTTGAAACGCCGCATTACGTAACTTCGAAAGCGGTGGAATATTAAAATAATATATTTGATGGGAAAAAATCTTCCGTTCGCGTTTATTAACTTCTGGGTGGATCCGATACAATATATAAATACAACCAATAATAATAAGGCTTAGTGAACTAGAAGCTTTGATCGGATACTGTTAACAATAAAAAAAAATCTTGTTTGTCAATATTTTTTTTTCATATTAAAAAACTAATAATGTTCGTTAATCTGTTAAGTGTATTCCTTTGAATTTATATCGTCAAAAGAAAATTTTATGAAAGGGTGTTTGTAAGTTGGTAAGCTGGGTTCTGGTACTTAAAAAGTATAGAGAGAAAGGCAAGTTGAGCAAAGAATCAGGTATACCAACATTGGATTACATGGGAACATCGAAGATCAATCAAATGAAACTGTTCTTTAATCTCTTCAGCATAACGCACTCACAATCCAAGTGGGTAAAAGCAAGTTTGAAGATTACGAGCTGAAAGCTTTTTAGAAGCACATGACCAAGAATCATTACAGAAATGTTTAAAAATAGCAATGGATTTTCGTTTCGGATTGCATTATATTCAACTCGAATTTCAAAGTTTAGGGATGCTCATTTTCTCAAGAACGATGGTGTTTGCCGCTCCTCAAAAAAAAAAAAGTTGCTCTTCTTATAAGCGGTGCAAGCAAAAGTAGAATTAGAAAAATTGTAATATATTTATAATTACATTTAATATTATCTGTATTATCTTTCTAATCTTGCTTCTACCTCGATCCCTGGTAACCTTCCGCAGTGTCTGAAAAGAAGATGGCCTCGAGATCTGTTGTTTTAAATACATTTTTAGAGTGCTACCAGTGGGTTGTTTCTCAACAAGTGGTTTCATTATATTCTATTCTTGTGTTCACATTTACTAAATGTGTAATAATAAATAATGAAAAAAAAAAATATTAATTTGTAGAAGGAAATGGTTAGTGACGAAAAACACGAAAATTTAATAGATTAGGCTGGAGGCCAAACATATAATAATTTGTATTGAATATTTAATAGTTGACCGTTGCATTATAAAGGAAGGAGATGCTCCGGGGTGGCGGTCATAGTGGCATAGGCTAAATTCTAGCTGAACACACCTCCCTGAAGAAGACTTGCAAAGTCTGTTCGAAACGTTGGCTTTTAATAATATAGCCGCTATTTAGCCTATTTATGACCAACACCCTAGATCATTTCCTTCCTTTATAATAATTTGTACTTTAACTTCAATTTTAATATATTTCTACATATTTTAGGCCAGATGTAATATTTTCATTTTGTACTGTTCTGTTGTTCTAAAGGGACTTTGTCCCAGAATAATATTATTTTCTATTCTATTTTCTATTCTATCAGGATAAATGAACGTTGTGTGTTGCGCCCACCAGATTTTTTTAAATATAGAGACGATAAGGTTAGAAAAAAGTCAAGATTTTTTTGGGTGTTTTTTTTTTTTAAGCAGAGAACAGTGTTATATAAAACGTATAAGATAATCAACGGTACACAGGCGGATCTACAGTGGGAGGAGGGCTTTCGGGCTCCCCCCAAAATGGTAAAATGTAACTATGTTTTATGGTAAAAAATATCTCTTAAAGTATTATTTTTCATTTGATTACATTTAATAGGACTTATAGGAGTTATATATATATCTAACGATAACTACTCTAAAAAAATATATATATACTATCTACATATATGAAATGGTGTTTATGTGATTTTTGAAGTCCTATTAAATGTAATCAAATGAAAAATAATATTTTAATATCGTATAATATATATACGTATAATATATATATATTATATTTGAACAGGTAGATAAGTTTAGGTATCTAGGATCTACGATAACTAGAAAAAACGAAATTGAAGAAGAGATTAAGGTTAGACTGAAGGCGGGAAATGCTTGCTATTTTTCTGTGACAAAACTACTTAGTTCGCGCCTCTTGTCCCGAAACTTAAAAATTAGAATCTATAAAACAATTATCTTGCCTACAGTTCTTTATGGGTGTGAAACTTGGCCGCTTACATTAAGGGATGAGCAGCGTCTTAAGGTTTTTGAAAATAAAGTATTGCGTAGAATATTCGGACCGAAGAAGGATGAGTTAACCGGAGAGTTCAGACGGTTACACAACGCCGAATTGCGTGAACTGTATCCGGGTAATATAATTGAGGTAATTTCATCGCGGCGAATCAAATGGGCTTGTAAAGTTGTTGGGCTTAGTAACGAGAGAATTCCTAAAAGGTTAATATTTGCTGTGCCGAATGGTAAGCGTCCGTGAGGTAGACCGAAGCGAAAGTGCCAAGATTGCATTAAAGCCGATCTGAAGGGACTGGGTTTGGACGGCGAACGATGGAGGGAGGTGTGCAATAAGCGATTGGTGGTGTCGGCATCGAACCTTCCGGTTCGCTAAGCCTTTTTATTTATTATTATTATTATAATATATATATATATATATATATATATATATATATGAGAAAAAAACCTTTCGGGCTGAAGCCCCCCCCCAAAACGAAATCCTGGATCCGCTAGTGCAACGGTATGAGCTAGGCGCTGACGGGTCATGACAGCCGTGTTCCCACTCGAGTGACGTAGCTCCATTCTCTTTCGTTTTCTTTAACGCTAATTCTCTTTGCTGATATGCTTCAGAAAAATTAGTAATTTTTAGTGATTTTATATTGTTATAACCTAATCTTGCAATTGCAACCTGCCACCCCGTTCTATTCCATATGTATTTCAAAGACAAATTATTCCAGTAATCGGGAGATCTATTTCTCATTAGTTGAGATAAACTGTTGGCAGAACACAAAGCGGTTTGAACATTGAAAGCGGAGACAGTAGTGAGCAAGATTGTCAGATAAGGAGCCGGTCTGGAGTTTATCTCAAAGCAACTTCAACAGGTCCTTTGTAGCACGGAGTTCCCCCTGGGCTACGGTCGCTAGTTTGCGCCTTGTATATTCAACGGATAGCTCAACTTAGATACAAATGGGCATTAATTAATTATTTAAAAATATTCAATTAAAAAAGAACATATATAAAAAAATATATTTCTTTTAAAAATTCCGGAGAAAATTACAGTGGAGAATAGATGTTTTCCGTTTGATCTTATCTTCTCCTTTCTCCCCATTTTGTGTTCGAAAGGTAAAGATCTTGCTCCATAGCCTAAAGTGAATCCAGTTACTTGTATCATGGGTGACCAGAAAGGGGTTAGATAGCGCAAGTTTGGAGAAAATATTTTATTTTTTTATTATTGAAATTTACAACTGTATTAAATGATGAATACAACAAGTAAATATGAACAAGTAACATGACATGTACAACATGAAGAGAAACTACCCATTGATAGCACTCCAATTATATTTCTATATTAGAAGGTCCCGAGGCCATCTTCTTTTTAGACGCCTCGGAGGGTTATCAGGAATAGAAGAGGAAGCAAGGTTGGAAACAAGAGGGTTCGGATGATTCAGAAATTTATTATGGAAGGATAGGTATCTGGATTGAGCTAAATCGGAAACATATGGTACATTAAGGTCGTTACGGATGATTTTATTTGTGACAGAGTAGGAATCATTGAGGATTTTACGAAGGATTTTGGATTGCAGGAATTTGATGGTTTAGTAGAGCCCCAAAGCTCGATCCTATAAGTCCAAATAGGCCTTATTAAAGTAATATATAAGAGTATTTAGTAAATATTTGGAAGTTTAGATGTTTGTCTAGTAAGTGCTGCAGTAGTCGAAAACGTCGGGCAGTTTCTAGTCGTTTCAGTCCGGTATGGGGTAGAAGAAATATTGTATTTGTTTTTTTCGTTTGATCAAACGTCCAAACCAAGGAACAAGGTGAACAAATAAAATATATTTTTTATGATTTTAGTTTTATCTTATATATTATTTCTAAAAGGTGTTTTTTTGTCGGTACGCCATAACTTGGTAAATTCTTCATCAAATCCAATGATTGACCACTCATTTTGATGATATTATCCTCCTTCATATCCCCCGAAATTTGAGTGCCCCAAACGGAGCCAGTTCGGGCCTGCGTGAATGGCTTCATTTTATCGTAACCCACAATTCCTTTATTTACGAAAATTCTGGTGAATGGGTTGTTTTCAATTTGGAGATGAGCCAACTTCGTTAATTTAATGAGTTACTAAAAACTCATCAAGGCTCATTTGCTTTCCACATGAATCGTAAGATAATTTGATAACAAAATTAAGAAAAAAGGTGGCCGTTGGCCCATATAACCTCGTTAACCCATATGCTACCTCAAACTGAACTCATTTTCCTTTAATTAAACTAATTTAAATAAAAAATAGAAAGGTTTAAAAATATGTCTTGAGCTAATAAATTATCCCTTCCTACCTTCGATGCTCCAAAATCCTTCTCACCTTTAAATTCCGCCAATTCAATCACATCCAGCTCTCCCATAAAAATATAAAAACATGTTTTTGTAATTATCTATGTATATCATAAGTTCCTTTTTAATTATTATTATTTTATATGTGTTGTATCGGTTTTACCGAAATATATATATTGTATAATTGTAATTGTGTGTATTGGTATATTATAGTATTGATATTGTATATGCTGTGTGTTAAGAAAAAAAAATGTATATATATATAAATATGTGATTAAGTATAATTAAGTGCTATGTCAAAAAAAAAAGGATTGATTATTCTGTGTATCAAGCAACCCTATATAGTGGGGCAGCACAGCTTTAAATGAAGTATTTCTCTCTCTTTCTTTAAAAAAAAAATATTGAGAGGGAGGGTTGACTTTTTTTTTCTTGGCCGATTACAAAGGTTGTTTATTGAAAATAGTAATCCAAAAATTAGGTTAGAAGTTGACTTATAATTTATTATTATTTCTATTAGTTTATTTCGTTATTCATTTTTTTTTGCTGTGGGACTCTAAAGCCCACAAGTCTGTTACTGCGTTTTATTCTAAAGGGACTTTGTTCCGGAATAAAAAATAAGGATTACTATTATAATTATTAGGGGAGTCGGGTAGCTCAGTAGTAGTGTACTGAGGTTCCAATGCTAAAGGTCCCAGGTTCGAATCCCGGCTCATGGGAGAAAATTTATTTATCTGTTCATTGGCCGTGGGGCGACCCTGGGTCGGGCTAATTAAATAATTAATTAAAGGGAAAAACCTGACGGTTGAACGTAATCTCGGTCAAATCATCTCCTTGCATAACCGATGACCTAGAAACAGTGCTTTCTCTAAATAGTACTGAACTCAAGACCGTTCATGGGTTGTAGTGGTTTATTATCATTATTAAAAGCCCAAACTCTAGTCTAATTTTACTTAAAAACAACAGCATTGAGGATTCAATAGTTGTACGAGTTCCCATGGAGAATGGATACGAGATTGTACGAGAATTTGTTCTTGACGAGTGGCATTAATGATGATGACAATTCTCTTTGGAGAATAAAATTCAACGGACCGCCATCAATATTTCAACTTTCTTTCTCACTTTTTGGATTTCCCTACGTAAACCATTTTGGGTTTTATGTTGATTCTAATGAAATATGGTGAACTACGGGAAATGAAATTCCGATGGCCTCAAAGGGACTGAGTTAAAAGCACTCTCCTTGAAGAAGCTTTTAGGTTAAGGTCGCAGGCGTCGCAGAAGAACAAAGGCGGCCAATTTAATTACTCTTGATACTTTGCAATTTAGGTACTTCCATTAGGGATGGGGCCCATCGGGTCTTAAATTTATTTACCTTTTATCGATAATTTTGAATATTTTCTGCTCAGTTTGTAGGAATAGTCGTGCTGACATGAAGCGAAAAATACTGTTGGGTTTTTCTGTTTATTTTTATGTCACTATGATACACTTCTTATCTGATGAATTAATCCCTAAGGTGGAGTATAGAGTAAGCAAAGGTGAAGTATAGTGGAGAAAACATAACCAATTATTCTAATGTTCAAAATAAACATTCCAAAAACAATTGCTCATTAGGTAGATAAGTTTTTGTATAAATATAAAATTTAGTTTTTGAATATTAATCCTGTTTGTAATATTTATCCTGTTTGTAATATGTCAACAACTATATCTGTTAATGTTGAAACTAGCGTAGTATTGTATTTCTTATTGCACTGTTAATATGAAAGAAAATATCATTCAAAATCGGCATACTTTGTGGTATTATTTTAAAAAAGGTAAGCATGCTGCAGCAGTTCATAGAAAAATTTGCAGTGTTAATGGGGATGATGCCTTCACCGAACGCACATATCAAAATTGGTTTGCCAAATCTCATTCAGGAAATTTTTTCATCAATGACGCTCAACGGTTTGGTCACTCACATGAAATTGAAACGAGCAATGTTTAGGCCATTGTTGATCAAAACCCCACCCAATCAACGCGAGAGATTGCCGTGGCCCTAAATGTGTCGCAAACGAGCGTAGAAAAACATTTGCACAAGCTCGGCTATGTTTCCAGGCTTAATGTTTGGATCCTTCTCTAACCGAAGTCAACTTGGCAACACGCATTTCTCTTTGTGACGAACTACGGAAACGGCTACAAAACGACCCATTTTTGAAAAGGTTGGTAACAGGAGATGAAAAATGGGTATTTTACGAAAATATAGAAAATCTTGGGGAGCTAATAGTGAGGCTCCTAGAAGAATTTCAAAACCTGGATTGCATCCAAAGAAGATAATTCGTTCTATATGGTGGAATTTCAAGAGTGTTATTTTATATGAGCTATTGCCATCAGGACAAACAATTGATTCAATTCTATACTGCCCACAATTAACAAAATTGGACCAATCAATTAAAAATAAACGCTCAGAACTTGCAAATCGGGTGTTGTGTTCCACCAAGACAACACTAGTCCCCACACCTCATTGGTCACTCGCAATAAATTATTGAGCCACCCTATTCACCAGACCTACCTCCAAGTCACTATCACTTATTCCGGTTTCTGCAGTACTCCATGAATGGAAAGAGATTCCAAAAGGAAGAGGACATAAAAAACGACTTAGATCAGTTTTTAAAAATAAACTCCAGAAATTCTATGATCATGGCATTATGCAGTTAGTGGAAAGATGGGAAAAAGCCATATTAAATAATGGTCAATATATTGTAGATTAAAATAAATTTTATGTCTATAATATATTGAGTTTTATTTCATTCTGAAAAACCGAAAGGACTTATTTGCCAACCCAATATCATATGCTCAAATATGGCGATTTCGGTCTGTCAGTATACAAAATTGGAATTTTGAATAATTATTTTGCTTGAACTCTCAGAATGACGTTTTGATGCCTCACCAAACGATTCTAATAAACATTCTTATTTAGGGAAAAAATAAAACAAGCAAAACTTTTAGAAAAACGTAAAAGTAAGAGAGTGAAAAGCATGTCATTTAATCCTACTAATGAGCCCTGGTAACTTATTCAAGTTAAATATAATTAATTTTTTTTAACCGTTCGCCATTAATTATTCTGTTTTCATTTTTATTGTTCTCTCATTTTAACTAAAGTATGACATCGAACATTTTAGTGAAAAATGAAGGGATAATACAAAATTAACATAAGTGGATTATAGAAAAGGTATTTTTTTTATTATTAATTATTAATGGAGAATTTTAAAGTTAATAATTTTACAATTATCATTATTATCACCGTTGACACATGATGGAGCGTAGGCCATCTACTAATACATTCCATTCCGCTTTTTTTGCTGGAATCATTTTCTGGCTTTCGGCCAAGTCTTGTCGGTCCGGCTCAGGTCATTTTGTACAGATCTTCGTCATGTCTCTCTTGGTATTCCTCTTCCTCTTCTTCTTCTTTCTTGAGGATATTATTCCAGAGCTTCTATTTTAATGGAACTATCTATTTTCCATAAAATACTGAGTTCTGTCCTTTACTTTCTTTCGAGGTGGATTGGAAGCTGTTCAGTGGTACTCCAGAGATCCTCTCAAGCCACCTTATTCTCTTGATTCTTCGCAAGCAGCAGTTGATGAAGGTCTCAGGAATGGCTCAGGTTTCAGCCAGATTAAGTTTTGAAATTCTAATTTCTCATGTATTTTTTTTAAGAAGAGGAAAGAAATAAAATATCATGTGAGGAAGGATGTGAAAACCTCGGGAGGGAGGAGAGTCCCTGTTTGTCCATCTTCAGAGACATTGCTACTCACTGTTATGGCATCACATGTTATTCATAATTGTAACCATTTTTTTCTATATTTACACATATTTGTTTAAAAGTATTTACAATTTATTTTTTATTTAACTTATTAGTGTTTTTCCTTCATTTCCTGGATGTTATTATCATCTGTCTATTTCTATTCTATTTAACAGTTTTTGTTTAACACTTAGTCAGTTTTTCATTAGCACATGCTTGTTATTTAAGTGGACGTTGTCCTAATCCTTTCATTATGAAATAACTCAAAACTATTCCTTAAATAAATTATAAACATTAAATAACATAACAAAATATTCAAGAGACAGGACATAAATGTTAGGTTATTATTGGGAAAATTCCAAACCACACAGCCTTATGTTTCCGAAACGTAGGCAAAGTAAAACCCGTCAACGTTTCGCCAATTCAGACATCATCAGGACAGAAAAGAACAGCTAATCGAACATCACTCCAGGCGTAACGCTGACGGGCTTTTCTTTGTCTGCATTTTGGAGATATAAAGCTGTGCTGTTGGGGATTTTTCCAATAATAACCTAATTCTTATTTTTGTTTTATTGGTCAGTTTCTTGTTCCTCCATATTGAATATAATTGAACAAACATTAGCTTTTTTGATCCTTCTTTTAATATGTTCAGACGAGCTCTATTATTTAGTGGTTACGGTTCCCAAGAAGATGAATGATTCCACCCACTCTACGATGTTTCCCTCGGAACAAGTGGATTCCGACATCGCTCATTCTCTATTAAAATTATGTTATTAATTATTTTATTTAGATATATTTAACTTTTTTATATTATTCCTGGTTGTGCCAAAGAATGGTTTTAAAATTTCCCGCGTTACGGCGAGTGGTGGGGGCAGATCTAAAAGATAACACTTAAGCCTTGTGAGAGCCTGGTTGGCTCGGCCAATTTCATCGGCAGTCACCGAGCAAGCAGCACTCAGCACTAGAAGTCAGGCGAAGGGACCTCTAGGTAACAAAGATGTAAGCTGGCATATAGAAATAGAAAATCATCTTTATTCTGAGACTAGGTCCCTTGAGAATAACAATATTGTTTAAACCAATTGGCAATAAATCTGGCCAGATGACCAATTATAATAAAGAGTAACTACAATCTAAGTAATAAAATGAGTATATACATAGTTTTGGAGGGCATATTAAGGAAAGCTGATGGGTACAACGGTTACAATATTATAATACTGGTACCGGTACACACTAGCGGATCCAGGATTTGATTTTGGAGGGGCTTCAGCCCGAAAGTTTTTTTTCCATAAAAATAACGATAATTACTTTAGAAAAAAAGAAAGAAACTAACTACCTGTATGAAATGGTGTTTAAGTGATTCCTAAAGCCCTTTTAAATGTAATTACACGAACAATAATACTTTAAGAGATACTTTTTAAATATTTTTTTCGATAAAACATGGTTATATTTTACCATTTTGGGGGGGGGGGGCTTCAGCCCAAAAAGCCTCACCCCCGTATATCCGCCCGTGCCGGTAGACATAGACGGTAAGCTTTTTTTGCACAATCATTAACCTACCAATCCCTTAAGATACAGTCCACTGCTTAAAATTAGAATGTTGACTTATTGAAACTCAAGAGTTATTTTGCCATAATTAGAAAAGTTGCCTAAACAATTCCGTTATTTTTGATAACATAATTACTTTAAAGTATATTATATTTGGCCACTAGTCCTGCCTTAAATTTTATATTCTTTTGTACTGCATATTTTTTAAATTAATAGTTTTATTATTATTGTATAGGGAAATATTCCATTTTTTTTTTCAACTAGGTTGCAATTATTGACTTACTAACTGGTAATTGGTATACTAACATTCCAGTTCCGTCGTCCCACTGGCGAACCTTGCGCAAAGCCTTCGACCGAGATTTGTGTCTGAAAATAAAAATCATTAATTTTACAACGCCTTCGTACATCCTTCTGAATATTAATATAAAAATAATCTATTTTCATTTCTATCACTACGCAATATCCATTTCTAGCCTGGTTTCCCTTCTACCGGGTAAAGCATTAATTTGGGCAACGGTCAACAGTTTCAGGTAACTAGTTTTTGATGGTGACATGCAATCAGCCATGCTATTGGGCAAATTGGATTCTAAAGTTGTTTTAATGTAAACTCTTTTGAGTCAGTCTATATTTCTTTTTTATTCTATAAACTACACATACATTTTAAAATATGCTTATTGTTTGTTTTCTCGACCAATCTCCGCTGGCTTTAGTACCAGTGACGCGGTTGGAAGAGTAGCGCAGGGTTCTCCTGGAGTTCCCTCGCCTGATTGTATATAGGTATGCATGTTATTTATTTTTTTTTTTTTCCTTAGTTTTAATTTTCTTATTTTTTAGGTTATTTTATTTTATTGTCTATTGTATATACTTTTGATTATTATTTTGTTCTATTTATTTTATTTTTTTGTACATATGGTGTGAATGTCATCCTACCTCACTATAACCAATGTCGAACAGACAGATTGTTATAATACTCAATAAAGGAATTAAAAAAAAAAAAAAAAATTGTTTGTTTTGAAAAAAAAAAAAAAACCTTCTAAAAGTAATTTTGTTTTTCAGTGATCTTCTGTGGTGTTATCATGGTGAGTACCAATTTATTGTATGCATGTACTATCTGAAGATTCATGTTAATTTTGGTTTTCGTTTAACATAATTTAAGTATAAAATCTGCTATGCTTAGCCACATTTAAAACGCTCATGTTCCAATTTCTGTTCACAAATCAACCAGACGCTGGATAATTATGTATTATGTAACGAGTTTTTAAAAATTTTTTTTGTAGATTTTTTCTTCTTATGAATACGAAAAATGTTTCGTATCACTTATCACAGAGATTTTTTTTTTAGATGTGTTTAATTTTTACTCATGTAGAATTCACTCCTCATTACATATATGTATATATTTATATTTTTTCAATATATAGTTTTGTAAATAGGTTACTATATAATTTTTTTATTATATAGTTTGGAGTATTTTAATAAACCTTTTAAATAAAAGATGTAAGGCATTATTCTTTTGTTTCCTTTTTTTTATATTTATTGCCAACCATTGGAGGCTACGGACGCGGGTTCGCCGATTTCAATGAAACGTTTTTTTGGAGATGCTAGGTCAAAAAATATTAGTTCTCTGTCAGAGGGTCTTCATCAAAGTCCCATAGAAGCCTCGAAAAGATATGTTTTATATAATTTTAAACAAAATATATGTTATTAATTTTTCCTTGACTTTTCACGGATTTTTAAGTTGTTATGTACCAATCGATTTCTTTTTTTGTGCAAAATAAGAAATACATATTTTTTTTTTCTCTCGTTGGTTCAAGACTTCCATTGAGGTCCTGTACTGAAGTCCTATATCCCACAAATAAATACTGCCTATGGTATTAAATGATAAAGTATCTTAATTAACAAAAACTAAAATGCGTTTTCAGTAAAGTGGGTCAAGTAGATTTTTATGGAATTCTTTGTAACTCTTAAAAAAAAAAATTATATTTTGAGTGTAAT
This sequence comes from Nezara viridula, assembly GCA_928085145.1. Taxonomy (NCBI): domain Eukaryota; kingdom Metazoa; phylum Arthropoda; class Insecta; order Hemiptera; family Pentatomidae; genus Nezara; species Nezara viridula. Next base: position 46,562,936 of record OV725083.1, on the reverse strand, counting down.
AATATTTATAAACTTTTTTTCATTTGATATTAGATTTTATTTTTTACTTGGTTTTTGTTGATTAAAATACTTTGTAACTCTTTTAATAATATAGTCAATTTTTTAATATTTTCACAAAAAAAAAAGAAAGAAATCGATTGGTATATAATAATTTATAAATCCGTGCAAAGCAAAGGGAAAAATTAAAACATATATTATGTTCTTAAATTATATAGAATATATATATATTTCTTGGTTCCTAGGACGCATTGGAAAGGGTCTAATATTTTTTTACTTAATATCACCTAAAACATTTTCATTAAAATCGGTGACTCCAGGTCCGTAATCTGCTCTTGTAAGATGTTTTGCTTATATAAAAAAAGCGGGCGGGGTGGCCGAGCGGGCTAATGCGTGTGCACAGCTCTGCGCGTTGCCCGGTAATTCAGATCAAAGATATTAGATCAAACATAAATGAGAGTTCACGTCTCGGTACACGGGAGGGCTTTTAACTCTGTCATTAATCTCCCGACCTCGCGCCTTGTCTAGGAAAAGCCCCGTATAGCCGTATAGCTTAAAAGGCGAGGAGGAGACTACTAAAAAAAAAATAGTTTTGCTTATAAAATTACCCCCACCCATGTCGATCCTAAAAACAATCCAAACAAGGTTCATTTAAGTTAAAATAACATAAGCTTTCGTTAGTCACATCCAAAGCTTCTTCTGCTTAGAGTACTCTATTTAAGCCCTGCGTTTAGGATCTAGATTATAGGTTTTTAAATGAAGATCATGGTATCATATGGATTTTTTGAATTTAAAAAAAACGAATGAATGATAAGATTATACAATAATATGCTGATGTTTTGATTTTTAAAAATCAATTATTAATACAAGAAACACATAAACAATATCGATACTTTTATGCCTATGTATAGGTAACATTTATGCCTGACATGCAATGTTTTTAAACATTGATATTTTTGTCATCAGAAGCTTTGGTCTGCAGAACTTAAGTAGATTATTTCAAAACGTTTGGAGGCTTTTGATCTAAGTTATCCATTATTTAAAAAAGAAATTAAGTATTTCAAGTTCATTTGTAGAGAAACAAACCGGTTATTGTAATACCTGTTTTTTTTCAGTTAACGATTACTGAAAGAAAATAACTTATTGCGGTTTTTTACTATTCACTGTAATATATTGGTTAAAAATAATCCTCAATACACGACCTTCACCTAACGACGAACCACTTTTCTTTCTAGTCTATATAAGGAACGAATCGATTCTTCAAACTTATACCTTTCATTACTTAGGCATGGTTCAATAACGATATTATATTAGAATTATTGTGCTTCTAAACAAATTTGAAGCTATTAAAAGACTTGAAGAAGAAAATACAGCTGGAAGTGTAAAAGACAAGAAGGACAGTTCCGAAAACATAGTCCGAAAACAAATACTCCCTTTTCGAAATCAGAAGGTTAGAGAATGTTAGTTTAGTATGAAAGAGACTGACAGCTACGTTTAAAAACAATTTATTCACCAAATCGCAAGTCATATTTAGATTTGAACGATGACTAAAGAACAAAAACCATAACTAGTAACTATTAGAAAACGGATCTCTGCTTTCACAAATCTAAAACAGACAAACCAAAACTTCTACACGTACTAAAGCACAGGTGGTCAAATGCCACTCTTAGTACTGAGTACCAAGTATTTTACTCAAATACTGACATTTTTTTAATACCAGTGAATTTAATTACTACTTCATTTGATGTCAAACGAATAAATGAAGTAATGATTGAATTACCAAATAGTTTTACCAAACAATTTGAGTAAAATACTTTGTACTAAGTAGTCAGAATAGCATTTGCCCATCTCTGTACTAAAGGGACCAACCAGAAATCTAACTTAGCTGTCTCTCTCTCTCTCTTTTTTTTTTCTTTTTCCCTACCTCTCCTTACAGCCTATACGGGAATTTCCCGGGCCGGAGAGTGAGGGAGGGGAATTTAAAATTCCCTCCGGCACCGAGACGCGGACTCGTACTTTTTTTTTTAATATCATAACTTCCGTTATTTGGTTGCCGGGCAACTCACGGTGCTGTGCGCACGTATTAGACCACCCCTCCCCGACTTAGTCATCTCTTAACAAACAACTTAGACCTAGAGCCAGGGTGAAAAAGCCCTAGTATTGTAAGCAAATTTTCAACCTTAAAGGTTGATAAGTATTACGAAAATACTTGTCTGCCAGCTCAGACAGGTCGATATAAGATTTTAGAGTCAGTTGAACCCATCAAAAAGTTCAAAATTCAGGGACATTTTAAGAAAATGTTCTCTTGGTCGCATTAGGATACAATTTTGTATAATATAATTTCTGAGGTATTTTAATCCATATCTTCAACAAAACTCGTTATCGGTTGGCTGTGACACCATTTTCCCCTTTTCGCACCTCTAACAGGGCATCGCTTTAAGATACAATTTTAAATAGTACGTCATTACAAAAAGGTTGAAATGATGAACATTTTCCTTGCTTACAGTATGCAGGTCCAAATTTTAGTTTTTGAGATATTTAATCCATAGGCGCGATTTGCAGATCAACCAATAAAAGTATTTTTGCATATGGATATCATTCAAAATTGTATTTTACCATCTTCTTTGCAAACAAATATTATTCAAAATTGTACCTTAACGAGACCAAGAGACAATTTTCTTAAAATGCCCCTAAATTTTGAACTTTTTGATGGGTTTAAGTCCTCCTAAATTCTTAAACCTATCCTTAAATCCTGACTCCAGTTCTAACTGTTACTCCATCCAACGAAAGCGCGTCTTGACCGGTTCTTAACTCGTTTAGTACTCAAGACAAATAATCTACCACTTCCAATACTTCTAGAACTCTCCCTTTATTAAATACGTAAAAAAACTTCAAAGAATTATGTCAAATTTTATCAAAGAAAGTCAGACGTCACGGATCAGGCAATAATTTTACCATCAACTTCCGATGATTATAGAACAATTATAAAACTATTAAGAGAGCATAATTTTATTCTCTTTCATCATCAAGTTGAAATTCAACGAATTCTGCGTTTAGAGACTTACAACAGAAAGCTGAATCGTATGTATACAATTATAATTAGTGTTGTCCAAAATCGGTCTTGGTCTAGCACTTTGCAAGACCAAGACTAGAACTGGTAAAAAAAAATCGATTTTTCGAATAAAGATTAAGGTAAAATAGTTACCAATACTTGACAATCTTAGTTACTATATGTAAATAATTGTTATAACCAATATGCTTTTGCATTTAACTACTCTAATGTTTCATTCGGGCTTAGTTGGGTTTCTCTTATCTAAAAAATTACAGTAATATCTCTATAGTAATAAGCTAATAAGAAACTGCAAGACTGTCGCGGGACTCTTGTGCAAGAGCAAGACCATGCAACACTAATTATAATGTAATTGATACATCGGAATGTGTGAATTCGAAAGGAATTTATTTTTCCAAAGTCTATTTCATCTGGAAAAAATTAAAATTGCATATTGTTATATTATGGCAAGATTATTGATTGCCTTTTATTTTGTTGCTTATTTACTCTATGGAAATATTTTTTTTATGGATGACCCCTGGTAATATCATGTTTTTATTTTTCCTTTCTTTCCATTTTCCACAGTGCCTAGAGGTTGTTATGTTCTCTGGAGTATAGGCTTTCAACTGGAAAATACCGCAAGCTATTAAGTCCATCGTCCGAAGCCGTTTAGAGAATGTTTCGGGTTTAAATGAATTTCAGGCAATCTAGTACTTTAGTTCAATAGGTTTGAATTTCAGGAGCCTTTGTTTGCCATTCTATTTACATCGACCTTTCACATCAAAGGGTCTATTGCAACGTCAGAAATCGGATAGCTCTACAAGTCCCATTGTTAGCTTGTGTGTAATTAACATAACCTGGCTATGTTTCCTATATCGTTTGGCATATTTTCTGTTGTTAAAAGATGTTTATGTTCTTGAGATATTGATAACATTTAGTTTTTTTATTTCAATTATTTACATATGAAATATAGAGAGTGTCTCATTTGCTAATAGTCAAACTCTGAGGGATGATTCTATACAAAATTCACAACAAAAAATCATTTGATGTATGGGACGATTCCTAATGGAGGAGTTAAGAACAATTTTGTGTCTTCGTTAATATGAAGGAATTGCTCAAAACTTATTCAATATAATTAAATTCTAAGTACATAATTATTACTAAGTACAAAATTATTGTATACAAAATTTTCTTTGAGAAAACAATGATTAAATTTCCTAATAAAAGGTCAGTGATAAAAGGGATATTCGGGAGGTCTAATACAACCGCTGTTCTGCTGCTTACGAATCGGAATACAGATACATAATTCGGGCTGAAGCCACCCTCCCCCCCCCAAAAACGGGAAAATGTAACCATGTTTTATCGAAAAAAATATTAAAAAATAATCTTTCAAAGTATTATTGTTCGTGTAATTACATTTAAAAGGACTTTAGGAATCACTTAAATATCATTTCATATAGATAGTTAGTTTCTTTCTTTTTTCCAAAGCAATTATCGTTATTTTTATGAAATAGCTAATAATGAAAAAATTAATCCTGGACCCGCTAGAGATGGGTATTGCAACAGCATTAATACTTTAGTAAATTTAATCACTGTTTTCTCAAAGAAAATGTTGTCTACTTTACGATGGTATACTTATAATTCAATTATTTTTAATAATTTTTAAGCAATTCCTTCTTATTCAATAAAAAACGTGGCCACCTTAACGAAGACACAAAATTGGTCTTAACTCATCCATTTGAAATCGCTCCATGCATCAAATGAAGTTTTTGTTGGAAATTTTGTCTAGATTCATCTCCCAGAGTTTGTCCATCAAGAACTGAAGATCAAGAACATCCTGTATAGTCAGGGAAAGTATTGCGATCGTGTAAAATTTCGAATTTGAGTTTTAGACGGTAATATACGTTTTGGAGGATCGCTGTGTCCAAAACACGATTTTTCCCAAAATGATCTGTGTGCGTGAACAGTCGAGCTCAAAAACTAAAAGCCGTACAAAACTAAAATTACATATTCAAAGTATATATATACCGAGAGTGTTATAGAAGCGTTTTCACTAATATCAATTATCAATACGCCGGAAGGGGAACTTTATATTATGGATTTTTCACATTTTTAAAATTTTCTTGAAAATGACACTAGCGTTTGGCACTAATGGCACTAAGCTGAATTTCCGCTTTTTCAAACCACATAAATAGGTTTTATAATTCATTTTTAAACTAGAAATATTATTATTCATTTATTTAATGAAATTTATAACTGCATAACAAATACAATCAGTATTAATGCACACATTAGAAATAATGACATGAACAGACTTGAGAGAGATACTTCCCAGTGGTAGCACTCCCTATTTAATTCTAGGTAAGGAGATCACGAGGCCTTTTTCTTTTCAGACGCCTAGGGGGATTATCAGGAATCGAGGAAGAAGCAAGGCTGGATACAAGTAGATTCGGATGGGACTGGAGTTTATCATGAAAGGATAGGTATTTGGCTCGGGCTAAATCAGCGGCATATGGAACATGAAGGTCTTTATGACTGGTTTTATTTATGACAAAATATGGGACATTAAGGATTTTGGATTATAAGGAATGGATACGATAGGAATTCGATGGTTTGGTGGAGCCTAAGCTAGAAATATAGAAAATAATCTCTACCATTTTATATCTTTGATTCTAATTTGTTGACGGACGTCGAAGCGCATTAGATAGATAGATAGATAGATAGAAAAATAACTTTACTCTGGGACACAGTCCCTTGAGAATAACAAAATAGAACAAAATTAAAAGATTACATCTGGTCAAAATAAAATCAATCGAAAAAAAGAAATAATGTAAAGAAAATATAAGGTAAAAATTCTATATACAAAACAAACTAAACTATATACAAAACAATTAACACTATGACAAGACACTTGAAGCTATTTGCACTGATAGACCAGTATACACTTTTAAGAAAATAATAAAAAATTATAAAATAAAAATATATCAAATTCTCTATTAAAATCAGCTCGAATGGTTAGCAAATGTCTGACTGTTTTTGGGATAGGAATTGGAATAGGAGGGTTTTGAATGTGGATATGGATGGGGGATGTCGAATTTTGATAGGCAGGGAATTTCAGAAATTGACAGAGCGAACAATAAAGGAATTTTGGAATGAGGCAGATCTGTGAGAAGGCATGTAAAGGTTAGAAGGTCGAGATCTTTTGGACAGGGAATGGACTGAGGATTTGAACTGCAGAAGTTTGTAGGCGTAAGAAGGACGATGGTTGTTGATGATTTGGTAGAGGAACGTACCTAGGAAATATTGTCTTCGGAAGGAAGGAAAAAGCCACTTCAACTCAGCGTAGTGGTGAGAAACATGGGAGTATCTTGGTTTATGTTGTTAATAAATAAAAATAAACATTATAGTTTATGTTGTTTAACATACTTAACAACTCATTTAATACTTTAATTAGTATTTTTTTATTCTTCACTAAAAAGTAATCGATTGGTATATAATAACCTAAAAAATAATAAAATAAATTTTGTTCGAAATTATGTAAACATTTTTTTTATCGGTTGGCAAAACCCTTGGACATGGGTCTAATATTTTTCGACCTAGTATTACCAAAAAAAAAATTCATTGAAATCGGTCATCCCACGTCCATAACTTCCCCATTTAAGTCCATCCCTGAAAGGGATTGTTATCGAAGCGTGGATATTAAAATTTCTAAAGTTTACATATTAATAAAAATCTGGTTAGTGAATGATCCATAATTGATGTGGTAATATATACGATGGATGTGGAGCCATCTTAGAGACGTTAAATATAGGATATCGTAAAAGTTAAGAAGTGCCAATAAGTTGATGGCTATCGGTACGACTGGCTTCTCCAAGATAGCCGAAGCTCCCCGCTCAGGGACTTATTTTCCTCGCCTTTTATTTTCCCTCTGCTCTCTCTTTCCAAACGAACCAGTTAAGTGGTTATTGATCCTACTTCTTAGCCCCCTTATTTATTTTCTTCTTTTTTCGACGAGATTTACAACTATATTTACTGTAAAAGTAATCATGGTGTCGCCGTACGATTCAAATTACGTTCAAGTGATGGGAAGATGAACTGCTCATTGGTAGGATTACAATAATTTCTTCATCGCTTGGATGTTTAATTGAACTCTGGGGCTTCTATAGTTACGAAGTTTATAATAAAGGATTTGTATCTACTTAGGACGGAGTTTCGATTTACCGGTATCAAGGTCTTATGCCTTAATAAGAAGCACTGAGAACTTGATAGTGGAGTATTGATCAATAATAGTTACCTTCGAATATTAATTGAATCTTGGAGGAAACAAAACCAACTAAGGTGTGTGCTTTAGAACACACGATAGAAGCAAAAACATCGACAAGGCGAGATTAATGATATAAAATATAAATTATAAATAATAGCTCATTATAAAGAGGATGAATTCCTGAAAATGTCCCTCACTTACAGTATGCAAGTCCGATTTTTGTTTCTGAGATATATTTTTAATCCTCGTTATCATTTGATTTCCGTCACTATTTTTCATTTTCACCTTTCTAACCCGACGTCGCGTTAAGCTACAGTTTTGAATAATAGTCAATTACAGAGAGGATGAAATGCTGAACAATTCCCTCACTTACAGGATGTATGTGCGATTTTTAGTTTCTGAGATATTTTGATCCATATCTTCCATAAAACTCTTTATCATTTGGCTTTCGATACAATGTTTTCTATTTCGCCACTCCAACACCGTGTCGCGTTAAGATACACTTTTGAATAATAGCTCCATTATAAAGAGGATGGAATGTTCAACATTTCCCTCACTTATAGTATGCAGGTATGATTTTTAGTTTTTTAGATGTATTTTAATCCATATGCAAAAACATCATAATTGGTCGACTCCAGCCGACTTTAGCCGAGCGTTGCACATTAGAGATCTGACGACTCAATATGATTTACCCTCCACAAAAAGTGCAAAACGCGCCTTAAGAAGTTTTCACTTAAAAAGGAGCAATAACCCATCTACCTTTGTTAGAGTAAAGCCAAGGTTTACTACGCTCAAGAATACCTTCAAACCACATTTTTTAAAATAATAAAGCACGATAATTTTCTGTCTAAAGGAAATTAAACCAGGTAGCTCCAACAAGTAGGTTAAACAAGCTTCAACAAGTAGCTCCAAAACCAGGTAGATTCAACAGCGTCACAACTTCAAGAGTACCTTTCTCCATTTTTCCAATTAAGCAAATTCAATTCTTAAAGTTCTGCGATATTTAAATCAAAATCTTATAAGAAGGCAAGGAGGTTAAGATGGGCGGAGTATGTAGCTTTAATCAATCCACGAGGACAATCGTCACTACAGCCTCTTACGATAAAAAGGTTTCCCACTTTCCCACCTATGGTCTTGAGCAGGGGTTTCAAAACTTGTTGACCCGAGAGCTACATTGAGACCTTCACTACGCCCTGCATTGAGACTTACACCTGAGTCCCGCGGGGCATGGCTATTGATGACAAATTAATCTTTTTCTGTAACTGATACTTCAGCTGTGAAATGAACTTTCTAAGAGAAAAAAACCATGCAATAAATGTTGTAATCTCGTGTGTGAGTAATTTGCTACATTCTTTATTTTTTTTATAATTTACCATGTAATCAAAGAAACATTTGCGGGCCATATTGGAGGTGCTCGCGGGCCGCAGTTTCGAGACTACTGGTCTAGGCGAACTACGGCTTGTACTTCTATTGAAAAAGTAAATGGAGGAAATGGGCTTTATGATCCCTTTCGCACTTTGGAACAGAGGGGCCCACAGAGGGGTTGTATGGCGCAAGTTGCACCATCAGAATTTTTGGGGGAGATGGACCACATTAAGTTTTCAATTTCAATAGAACATTTTTCTTTTTTTTTGAACTTACATATATTTATCCGCACCTGTCAATTATGATTGACAATCAGCAGATGTGCTGGCGTAGTAATAATAGAACATTTAAACAGGAAATAAAGAAGAAAAGAAAGGCACACTGAGGTTTGCGTGTATATAAAAAAAATGTTTAAGGACGCCGCATTTTTAAAAGAACGGCAGATATGATTTTATCCTAATTACTCAACACATTGCCTTCCGTATATCCAGTTTCAGCATAACCCAAACAGCGCCGCTTGTTTGAAATATCGGTATGCGGTACCTTCATTGTGTGTATGTAATAAATACAACTAAATGCTCTTTGGCTATAGGACACGGAAACAAATTTAAAATAAAGTAGCAAAAAAAACAAAACAAAAAACTTATGAAATATTATCATCAGTGACAGGTCGTTTCAACATTCTCAAAATAAACTAATTAGGAAATAAAGACTAATTTCTCCATCCTCAAATTTATTGCTTCCCCCCTATTTTAAAATAATGTACTCCCTTTTGTCAACGCTCTATTTCAGATGAAATTCTCATTTAAAAGGAAAAGATATTTAAAAATAAAATAATAATGAATTCCTGGCATGGGCAAACGCAGAGAAAGGCAGGGAGGGGGGGGGGAGAGGGAGGGATCTGAAGCTTGCCTCCTCTAAATATTATATATTAAAAATTATAAATATTATAAATTATATTATAAATATATTAAATATTATCCTGTTTAAAGGCCCTCTAGTTGTTATCAACACAAAATGGTGTAGGATTATTGAAATGACTTCTTATTATTCTCCAATTCTTACAAAAAAGTACAGATCCAATCAAAATCTGTATAACGATGTACAGATGGTTGACCATGATATAATATGAAAAGGAGTTGATCGGAGGGTGCGGTCAAATAAATTTGCTTGTTTATTGTAATTGCCTGATGTATTGTGCCTTTAATATTCTCGAGAAACAAACCAATATTATATCTACTATCTTTTGAACTAACATTGATCTCATATAGATACATATTAATTATATCAGAGAGAGGGGCAGTAATGTTTTTTTTGGGGGTAGAGAAGAGGGGCATTCGCCATCGGTCTTGGGAGAATGGGCACTCCTGCTTTGGATAATGTAGAGAGATACTTTTTGATATTTTTAATAAATAACAAAATATCTAGGAATGGCTTCTGTATTTTCAGTAATAGGCTCAGTAAGTTATTCTTAGTAAGTTAGAGAGCTAAAGCCAACTAAAAAAATAGGTCTTGAGTGAGTAAAATAATTGATTAATATAAGTTTTGAAATAGCTGTGTCTTATTGCTTATTAAACTGAAGGGATGTTTACCTGTTTCACAAGATAATCACTTCTTGAGTAAACCGTTATTTTAACAGTCCTGTTTAAGTATGGACTTCAATAATGTTGTGTGTGTCGAATAGACTTGATAATATTTAAATCTTGATAATATTATATTTTATATATGAATAAAGTCATTTCCCTGATGTAAGTCCGTGGTTCAGGCAACTTTTTATCAAATTATTAACATCCGCCTGAAACTTCGTAAATAGCTTCATTTCATGGTAACCTACAAATATATTTTATTTATGAAAATTCCCGGAATTGGGGTTTTTTAATCTGCTGATTGAGAAACTTTGTCTATTTAATTAAGTACTAAAAACTCGCAAGTACCCATTTGCTTTCCGCTTGGATCGTAAGATAATTTGATCATAAAATCGAGAAAAAATATGGCCTTAAAAAATATTGAGCCGTTTGGCGTGACCTACATCCCCTGATTTTCAAATAACGAGGTTATATATCACAAACGGCCCAATATTTTTGTATTCCGCCTTTTTTATCGATTTTGTGATCAAATTATCCTACGATTCAAGTAGAAAGCAAATGGGTATTTACGAGTTTTTAGTACCTAATTAAATAGAAAAAGTTTGCCAATCTCCAAATTGAAACCGCCCCAATCACGAGAATTTTCGTAAATAAAATAGTTGTAGGTTACGATGAAATGAAGCTATTTACGAAGTTTCAGGCGGATGTTAATAATTCGATAAAAAGGAGTCTGTACCACGGAATAACATCAGAGAAACGAGTTTATTCATATATAAAATACTATATTATCAAGATTTAAATATTATCAAGTCTCTCTATTTATCAACTTTATCTATTTAATTAGGTACCAAAAACTCGTATGTAAACACATGCTTTCCACTAGAGTAGTAAGATATTTTGATCACAAAATCGTGCAAAATTTCTGGTCTGCAAAAATATTGGGGCGTTTGTCCTATATAACCTCGTTATTTTGACGTTGGGTGTGTAGGTCATGAAACGGTCCAATAGTTTTGAAGGCCTTCTTTTTTCTCGTCTTTGAGCTCAAAATATCTTACTACCCAAGTAGAAAGCAAATGTTTATATACGCCTCAATACCGAGAATTTTAGTAATAAAATAGTTTTAGGTTACAATGAGATGAAGCTATTTACGAAGTTTCAGGCGGATGTTGATAATTTGAGTATGGGTCTGTACCATGCACTACGTCGATTATAATGTATTAATTAGAATGTATTAAGATAGCTGTCTAATATGAGTTCTCACTGGAGTATGCTATTATTATTAAATTTAAATATTTATGCTATTTAATTAATCTTTTTTTATTTTGTTGGTATGAAATATGTTGTATTTATATGACCTTACATTTTTCTGTCCTAATGATGCTTGAATTTGTAGAAGGTTGACTTGTTAACTATTTACAGGTATGATTAAGGCTTTGTTTGGGAATATTCTTTTAATATTGTTCCTTATTTCTGTTTTCTTTTTCTGAATTTTTGAATCATACACAAGTTGGTTGGTGATTTGATTGTGACGCTTCTACTCCTACAACATGTAGTCATTCTGTAACTAGCGGTCCCATGGACAGCTCACTAAGTTGCTCTCTAGTGCAAGCATTCCACAATTGCAGCGTTACTTAGACTTGCCTTACCTGCAGTGCTTATGATGATGGTGGTGGATGTGGTGGTGCTTGGGTGGCTTGGGGGCCTTCTGGTACTTGTAGTAGCCAGTGTCTGCCTTCATGGCGACCACCTTGCTGTCAACAAGTGCTGCCAGCAGCGACTCCAGCTGCACCCTCTTCCACTCCCCCTGCGGACAGAAATAGTTATCGTCATATTTTATGTTATTATGTACAGGGTGTCCCGTAAGTAGAGGAAAATACTTATAATATTGGTAGCAGCTCTCAAGAACTACAAAAAACTTCATATAAACCATAGGCCAATTTTCAGCAGAAAAAATTTATGTTAGTATTTTTTTTTATGCGAGTCACGTTAAGAAATTAAAATTTGCTCCATAGCAAACTAGACAAAATTCACATTAAATTAAAATATAGTTTGTCATTGTTAAAACTGTTTAAAGAGGACTATTGAGCGAACAAAAAAAAGGTCATAAATTATTATTATTTATTTTTTATCACTCTTCCACTTTCATACAATTGCAGTTTGATTTTTTACCCGTGTCGCCTAAAAGTACCCGTGTTTTCAACAAAAATGGCTACAGATTACTGTAGGTAAGTTTTTATTTATTATTTTTTCGTGTATGTGCGCAGGATGTTCAATGAGTAGAAGGAAATTTGTATAGAAGACTTAAAGTGCTATTAAAAAGTTCATAAGCCAATTTTTAACAAAAAAAGTATGAAATCCAAGTTTTGTGCTTTCTTTTAAGTAAGTTATGTTTTTTGTTTAATATGAAGCTATAACTAGGAAATCCAAGTTTTGATTCAGTTTTTTTTTTGTTTTGTTTAAGTTGAAATTAATTTTAATAATATAAAGTAGGGCTGTGTTATTTCACCATATTTATTTTCTATTTTACACAGGCTATGTTTCAAGCCATCTGTAAGACCCAACTCACAATGAATTTCATACAAAACTATATTTAACATGTTACGATAGTGATGTTAGTCACCTTTTTAAAAATCAACGTTATAGAAAATAATAAACTTGTACTTCTGGCAATTAGAAACTAAATATCGAAACACGCGATGATAATTGAAATTTTGGAAATTATTTGGATCGGTAAAATAGTAAGAAATAAAACAGATTTTATTTCGGCTCCGTCTCATTGTGGTATACAGGGTAACGAAAAGGCAGACGTCGCATCCCGAATAGACCAAATTAATGACAATAATGAAATAAAATCCTTTAATTATGTTCCTCGAGAGGACTGGGTGAGGCAAGCAAAATCCCAGATAATAGCTCAATGGAATGAGACCTGGAGAAGAAACCCCTCCGAACTAGTCCAAATAAAAGCAAACAGTGCTAAATGGTGCACTTGTAACAGGAAATCAAGAAGAGAGGAAATAATTCCGTGCCGCCTCCGAATTGGACACATGTGGTTCTCGTAGAACCGTGAACCACATACTCGTGGATTGTGAATACTATGCAGCCACAAGAAAAAACCTCAACCTCAAACAGTACTCTTCAGGAAATATTAAAAGATACTGAGAAAGATGTAGAAGTTCTGATGAGCTTTTAAAAAAAAATGGGGTTCTGCAATAGAATATAGGAAACTGGAGTGAAGAAAGAACCGCCAATGACCCTATCGGGTAGAGGCAAATTCAGATAATTAATAAAAAATAACCTTAATTGGGTTGGGTCAATACGTTCATTTACAGATCAATTAAAGTAAAATAAAAGATGGAATAAGAATGTTCTATAAATAAAATTGCATATATTAAGGCAAGATCAATGAGAACCCAGTTCCTAGTAAATTTCAATATTATTACTTGATTTATTAATGCTTTTTACGTTTACATCAAAACCCAACCAAAGTTTCTAATATTTAAAAAAATATTAATTATAGTGTTGGCATTTTAAAACAAATTCCATTTTCCTTGGAACTCCAATCTCTTGTAGAGATTTAAAGCTAATTTATGAACTTGTTTGTTAAAAGCTTTTCATAAGTCCATGGATTCCTTTTTTTTTTACATTACAGACAGATAAGAAAAAAAAATATAAGAAATAAAAATAAAAAAAACTGTTGGTATCATATACCAACTTTTATTGCCAAGTTTCTTTTTAATTGTGCACACACCATGACTTGTGGTCAAATGAAATATTTAAACTGACACAGACAACTTGCATATCATCGGTGCATTGCAAGGCGGTATTCTATTTCCACTGTGCTTGCAGTAAATTGAGTGTGTTTACGTATAGAATGTTTTCGTTTATGTTATGCACAGTTGTTTATTTAAAACGTTTGAGTTTATTTTGCCGGCTTTTAAAAACCACACAAGCCTGTTTGATAACTTGTTTGTGATTGTTTAAAAATGAGATATGAATCAGTTTCGGAAGAATAAAGAGTACAAATTAAAATTTGTTTAAATCATCGTTAGTTGAGATTCTATTTTTCGTTTGACGATTCTTTTTTTTAAATCGAAATAATTTATGTTTTTTTTTTATTATCGTTTTGAATCTTTGATTTTTTCCATCCTCTAATCAATAGAAATATCTTGCTCAAACACTGGCTTTAGCACAAAAAAAAAAAAGTTGAAATAATGCCTCTTATCAGTATTAGTATAAAGTCTAAAATTATAAAATAGAACACATAAACAACAAAAAAAACAATAAACATATTTTATTCTTTAAATATTAATATTGTGGCTAAAGCGCTCTCGCTCAATCTCCACTGGCTTTAGCACCAGTGTCGCGGTTGAGAGCGTAGCGCAGGGATCTCTTGTAGTGCTTTTTCTTCTATAGTTGGAGGGAGAAGCCTGGCTTGGGGTTCCCTGCCTGATTGTATATATTGTATATAGGTATGACTGTTTTTATGTTTTTAATTTACTTATATTTAGGTTATTTTATTTTTTATTGTACATAGTTTTTTTTATTATTATTTTACTTTTGTTAATTTTATATTTTCTGTATATATGGTGTCAATGTGTTCATATATCACTGTAATTATTGTCCACGAAAGAGATTATTTATTATATATCTAAATAAATAAAAATAATTATTTTTTATAATTATTACTTGATTTTCAAACCCAATGTGTTTGTGGACGAAGTAGTTAATACAGATGATGAATATACAAGAAAAGATGGTCGTTTCGTAGATAAAAATTCTTTATTAAGATATGTTACAATCTGTCACATCTAAGGGCAATAGTAATAGCGATAAAAGAGTAGCTCATTCACAGTATGTACAATAAATAAAAATAAATTAACTGAAAAATAATAATACTAAAAATAAATGTATATGAACTAAAATAAACTAAACTAAAAAAAAAAAGTAACTAAACTAATCAAAATAACTACCCGAATACACACATGCTTCCTTCAATATCTACAAAATTCATTCACTCAAGATCGAGGCAAGCCTTTCCCCCCACTTTGGAAGAAAAGGCGGAACTCTAGGAGATCCCAGCGCCTCTCACTCAACTGCATTACTGGTATTAAGGACCAGTAGAAGCCGATCAGAAGCGCTGTAACCAGACATACATGGCTTGAGTGGAGAATCTGGCCGTAGCCAGAATTTCAATACAGTATATATATATATATATATATATATATATATATATATATATATATATATATATATGTATATAGTATAGAAGAAAAAGTAAGTAAATGGCAACAATGACATAAAAGGCATAGATATATGGAGGTGGTTGTATATCGTTTCGAAAGAGTTCCACGATTAGTACCTTGGCTCGTTTATCACAGAGGATAGTAATATAAGAGAAGAAACAAAGGCAAGGACGACAGTTGGTAATAGATGCTATTAGATTATAGTCAAAAGACCTCTCGAAAGCGAGATATGTACCAAGAGTTCTCAAATTAAGAGGATATAAGAGTCCTTCAACCACTTGTTATATCTGGAAGCGGGTCCTGGACATTCGCACTCCATGAGAGACTATTGAACATGTCGGGAAAAAAATATCCTTCGCAAATTTTACGGCTTTACCCAAAAAGGAATGCTGATGAGACTTATAAAGAGATGAAGAAGTTATATATTGCAACACATATTGTATCCACCATAAAGCGGGTAAGAATAAGATATTTGGGTCACGTGCTAAGAATCGAACATATCAGACTCCTTAAAATGATGATGGAGGGACGTCCGCGATGGTAGAAGAAAAAAGAGGCACGTAGTCCGGGAGGGGCTGCCAAAGACATTTCGGCTTGGAGAAAGATAGTAGAGGAATTCTGCAAGGACCATTGCGCCATCGGTTGATGATGATGACTTGGTTTTAAATTATCATTGAAAATAAAGTAAGTAGTGATGAATAGTTTATAACAAATATACATTTCTTTGAATAGACGTGTATTTTACAGTAGTTTGGTTAATAAATACGCGTTTTTTTTTAAAGGAAGGAGATGGTCCGGGGTGGCGGTCATAAATAGGCTAAATAGTGGTAAAACTATTTTCATTAAAAGCCAACGTTTCGAACCGACTTTGCACGTCTTCTTCAGGGCTAACGAACGGACATGATACAAAAAGATAGAGAATTGTGGAAGTTACACAATATTTAAACAAAAAATTATAAATAATGTGAATAAGCTTATTAAAATTATAAACAGTAAGTACATTAAAATATGAACAGAGTAAGCTATGTAACAAGATCCTAAACTGAAGTAAATAGATGCTAACGATTGTTGTGTAATATATAGTAAATGCACATGTGAATATACTTTTGTATAAGTATATGTAGATCTGTAGATCTACAGCCGAGATTGAAAGAAAAGTAAAAAGGATATAATATGAAATTATAGACATAAAGGAATGTGAAGAAAGAAAAGAAAAAAATTAAATAAATAAGTGAATAAAATTGGAAGAATAAAATTAGAGACTTAGAGGAGTGTTCAGCTAGGAGTTTCACTTAGCTTCGCGTTTTTTTTTTTCATTTATTTTATTTTTTTTTATAATAAATAAGATATTTTCTGAGAATATGGATTACTTCTATCGATTTCTGAGCCCTCAAAGTTTAAACTAAGTTCATCTTCAGGATTTAGCGGGAATAGTATTAGGATAGTATTATTATAATATAGAATAAAACTTGTCTTATTAAGTTTATGTATAATTTATTCATTACTCCATTTGTACTTGTGTTTAGTATTATTGTTTATCTATGATGTTTCTCTGATTAAGAACTACACCATGTGCTAAAAGGTCAGTTTAGTAAATGGAATCTTGTCCGATTCTCCACCAAATATTTTGAATATGAAGTATATTTCATGGTGAGAATAAATTCGATTCGTTTTTTTGAAAGAATGGATAGTTATCTAATAGGAGAGCACAACCACGTAGACCTTACCATATCTAAGCCAAGATGTAACTTGCGCGTTCAATTTCAGAAATACGGAGGGAGGCTGTTGTGGGTAATGGACTGAAAATAAATTGCAAATGGCCGTTGTGGCGTTTTGAAAATGGTCTGGTATCTAAAGCCTCAATAAGGAGACATGCTATGAATAAAAAGTGGTTTGTGAACAGCGTCAAGGTCCCTTGGGGATATGGCTACATCTCTGGGGGATCCTACTCCCCCATTTATCATCCAATGTGTTCTCTCTCTTTCTACCTCCTTCTCCTCCTCACGCGCTCTCTCTCTCACTCCTCTTTTTTCTTCATTTTTATTTCTTTTTTTTTTTTACATTAGGATATTGATTTTTTTGAACCAATAATAATGGTATCCTCAGACCGAAACCCTAACTTAAAAAATATATTTAAAGGAATGAGACAAACGGATCAATTCCTGGAAGGTTTTTGTTTCATCCCTTCACTGGATTTTCAGATTGAATGTTTCCCCTGGATTTAGATTTTTTCTAAGCGTGTGAAAGATTTTAGATTTTTTTTTTGGATGAAACAGTTGTATTTTGTGAGATATTTTATTTTTTATAAATTATTTTTTTATCAATGGATTCAACATTTTTATTTATTAGAAATCAAACATTAAAATGAGCGGAAAAAAATAGTTTGAAAACACAAGGTAGAAGACAACATTTGGGATTAATGTTGCCAAAAATAGTACTAGTGATGGACACCCCGAAATTCAATTGTTCTAGTAATTGACAGAGGGTCGGTACCAGTAATAGACATACCTCAAAAAAATTCTAAAATCTTCATTTAAATATAAAGATAACGATAAAGATAAGATAACATAAATGTTCAACTTAATCTTAACCAAACTGTTAGTATTAAGGTACGAAACAGACTGATAGGTATTTAACATTTTTTTTTTTTTGGAAACTTTGTTCATGCAGTTGTCAATAGAGGGCATTGTTCTTCAATTTAAAAAACTGGAACTTTTACTTTAAATCAAGCTTTGAGCTATGGGACTCCACCAAACCTTCAAATTCCTCTCTCATCCAATCCTTACATTCCAAAATCCTTCGTAAAATCCTCAATGCTCCTTACTTTGTTACAAATAAAATCATCCATAATGACCTCAATGTTCCTTATGTATCAGATTTGGCCCAATCCAGATATCTCTCCTTCCATAATAAATTTCATAACCATCCCAACCCTCTTGTTTCTAACCTTGCTTCCTATTCAATTCCTGATAAACCTCCGAGTCGTCTGAAAAGAAGATGACCACGTGATCTCCTAATATAGACATATTATTAGAGTGCTACCAATGGGTAGTTTCTCAACATGTGTTTCATGTCTTTATATCCATGTGCGAATTTACCAGATGTATTTTTTGTATACAGTTGTAAATATCATATAAATAAATAAAAAAAAAAAAAAATCAAGCTTATTATTTACATTTAAAGTCCATCGTGTCCATCGCTTGACGCCACAGGCGGATCTACGGGAGAAGCTTTCGGGTTGAAGCCCCCCCCCAAAGCGGTAAAATGTAACCATGTTTTATGGAAAAATACTAAAGAATTATCTCTTAGAATATTATTGTTCGTGTAATTACACTTAATAGAACTTCAAGTATCACTTAATCACCATTTCATATAGGTAGTTAGTTTTTTTTTTTTTTACTAAAGTAATTATCATTATATATATATATATATATATATATATATATATATATATATATATATATATATATATATATATATATATATATATATGTACATATATGAAAAAAAAAATCTTTCGGGCTGAGGCCTGGATTTTAAGCCTGGATCCGTTAGTGCTTGACTCCCTGTCCCTAACTGGTGCGTTTACCCTCTCACTCCACGGTCTTTTTTTTAAAATCTATTGTATAATAATACAATCAGCCGCTGCTGGAGGGCTATAAGCATTAGGGCTAAAAGTTCTCATTCATACAATATATACAAATAATAAAGGAATAAATATAAATATAAGAAGTTAATAAATAATACTGATGAAGAAGGTAAATAAAAAAAAAATAAACAAATAAAATAAAATAAAAACTTCTAAACACAATCATAAATAAAAAATAAATAAAAATAAACAAATAAAATAAAATAAAAACTTCTAAACACAATCATCACTCCACGATCTAGAAGAAGTACTTTCTTACCACAACCAGCGAACCTACAAGTAAAATAGGATTTTTGTGGGGTTGTTTTATTACTTGAAAAAATATGATAGCATATAAATACGCCACCTTCTTCGTACTTTGATAATTCCTTATATCCTGAATATGAACAAAGAACTGATGATCTTTAGCCAGACATCAGAGGAAATTAACTAATTTTCATTATGACGTTGATAGGCTTTAACTAATCTTCGTCGAATTTTTAATTTAAGAGTCGTGGGTTATTTTAGTGCGCCCTTTTAAGCCCTTATCTCTCTTTCTCTCTCTCTCTCAAAAAAAAAAAAAAAAAAAAAAAAAGAAATGTTAAAGACTAACCAGCAAATGCTCATGGAGGCCGAGAATGATGATAATGGACGGCAGAAAACAATAGCTCTCCGATTGGCCAACCCTCGGTGGTTTTCTTCAGCCGCTGCCTTTTACCTATGTTTCTCTTCATTTTCATTTAAGATGGGGGCAAAGCAGAGACTGGATTGAAGTAGGTACATAGTTGCAACATTAATACTAACCTTTCACAAATAAACAAGAAATATGTTGCCAAGAGGAGAGATATGTTCCGACTATCCTTATCTCAGTTTTACAGAAGTTTAAACCTTGTATCTCTGGGCCATCTATACTTGTGATGACCCTGGTTTAGTTATGGTTGTGTCTGGAAAGTTTTGAGTGCTGTTTTGCCCGCTCTTGTTCGGTGTTTACAGAGCTATTTCATTTATGTGATATGATATAATGATAAAATTAATACGAATGGTAAAATGATAATAATTATAATAATAATATACTTTTAATATTTGTTTATTTAGAAATAGTACATTCTGTCACATCAAGGACATTTATCATAGTGTTCAGAGAGTACACTAACACTCTATTTACAATAAGTAAAAATAAATAATACAGAAACTAATAATGATAAAAATAAAATAATAATAAAAATAAAGATAAAAATAATATGCTAAATAATGAAGAGAAGAATAGTTGGGGTGGTCAGTCAAAAAAGAAGGCAAAAATAAATGATAATATTTATTTTTACATATGCCGACGTTTCGACCTGAAGTTCAGGCCATCATCAGGGCTAAGAAAAGAACCAGATAACAAGGTATGAGAAATATAAAAATTACAGTAAAATGAAGTTGTTAGAATAATGACAATAGTAAGAACAAGAGACAAATAATAATAACAGGTACAAAGTGTGGAATGATGAAGTAAACATAGTCAAAAAAGGTGACATAAGTATTGTAAAGGGAATCTTAGAATAAATGTAAAACAGAGAAATATGAAGTTATATAATAAATGGAAATAAATAGTAAAATTAAGATAGAGTGAATAGAATATTTAGATAGAAAATTAAGATGTTGCAAAGTCTATCAATATGTACAGACAAAGTATGAAATAATAAAGAGTTAAAACAGAGAAAAGGAATGAAAGGAAGGAGGAGAGAAACTGAGAAGGTTGAAATAAGAAAGAGAATAAGTAAGAGAAATTATAACAACCTAGAGAAAATATGCTAAATACATTTAAAAATTAATTTCTCCACTCGTACTTTGCTCTTTCTCGATTACCTGTCATAAATACTCTCATCCATTGAGTATGCCGTCGGGATAATAATACTAAGTGATATGGATGAGGCATAGGAGTACCCAGAGGCATCCCTTCCTATCTTGATTTTAATATAGATAGATAGATAGAAAATAAACTTTATTCTGGGACGAGGTTCCTTATGAATAATAGTTATGAACAGCAAAATAAAAACTACATCTGTCCAAAAATTACATTAATTAACATTAAAGAATATATACACTATCTTCAGTAAAAGTATATTAAAACAAATAAAAAATAAAACTATTTTGAAAAAAAAATTATTTAAATGAAAAAAAAACAGCCGAAATCAGGTAAAAAATAAATAACAAAATAATACAAGCATGGGTTGATTTTTAAAATTAAAACTCAAACAATTTCAACAACAATTCATCTCAATCAAAATCTGTTCCACAATATTTATTTCATTGTACAACATCATTTTGGGGTGTGAGAAGGAATTGGTAACGGTGATATTTAAATGAGGACAAGAGAGATGCATGGCGGATATCAGATGGCAAGGAATTCCAGAAGGCAGTGGATCGGGCAATAAAGGAATAGTCAAATTTCTTAGTTCTATGGGAAGAGATATAAAGGTCGGATACACGGGCTCTTTTTTTTCTTTGAACTGTAGGGGACTGTAGATGTAGGAAGGGTCTCGGATGTTGATCGTTTAGAATAGGAAAGATCCAAAGAAATATTGTATAGTTAAGTGAGCAGATCCCTCATCCAGCTACTTTTGAGCCTCCTACGGATACTATAGAACATGTTGAATGTGATCATAATTTGAATCAGTAAGTTTATATGTCCGTGTAAGTTCTTGTGAAATATTTCGTAATGTGGTCGTACGTAATGAAACATTACTTTACGACCTACACATACGAACACACTTCAATTGTTTTCACAATACTCAATATTCAAAATTTTTTTACACTTTCTTTTTAACAACTTGAGGGTTTGAATATGGCTCAATTAGGCTATAGTATCGCGACGGTTGAAATGGATTAGTAACGAACAAGTGTCTAGAAAGTCAGTTCGTGTTGAATTGACTTATAAATGTCGCAGGTTGGACTAAAAGTTAGGTGGTATCGTTATGTTCAGCCAGACTTAGCGAATTGGAATTAGGAGGGAGTTTATGGAGTTATCTATACTGTGGCTGGTGTTTTAAATATTTCTTTTTTCCTTTTATTATATCCATTCTTTGGTCTAAAATGTATGTTTATGCCATTTGCAAGTGTTCAGTAGCGGATTTAGCAAAATTGATATATCTGTTACTGTGATTTTATTATTAGTGAAGCAGTAGATCTCTGGGCTGTTGATTTATTATTTTTAATAATGAAACATTGAAATCGTCCAAAAAAAAATTCAAAAAGTCAACTCCCTCAAATCTGAGGTTTCACGTTTCACGATACGTAGAACTCGAATTTTAAAAAAATGTGTCCGTCTGCCGTCCGAGACTTTTCTCTGAGAGTACTTTACCG
The DNA here is from genome assembly GCA_928085145.1 of Nezara viridula. NCBI lineage: Eukaryota > Metazoa > Arthropoda > Insecta > Hemiptera > Pentatomidae > Nezara > Nezara viridula. The sequence continues at coordinate 46,540,456 of OV725083.1, read as the reverse complement.
ATTTTTTTCAAATTTGGTATCAAAGTCAGAGGTCATCCAAGCATGATCCTCCTAGCTCGACATTACTATCCTTCCAACATAGCGGCCGAAAAACGTTTATTGCTATAGACTGCAGCGCATAAACGAATGTACAAATTGCAATGAAACTTGGCTACAGTCTTTTCTTCGATGCCCTTTAAATTTATCTATATAATGTTTTTTAACGAAAAGAGGTTGGAAAAAAAAGTTGCAATGGTTGGTAAAATTAGATTTCCGAAAAACTCAAGTACACTTATTTGTTGATATTGTTATATTAGTGTTTTAAAAGTTTACGAAACGTCCTAAAAAAAAAAATCATTTAAATCGGACGGTGTGATGCAAAGATATGGTGTTCTGAATATTTTTCATAAGTTCTACTGCAAATCTTATATCCATTGTTTTGGTATTTGATTTCTTCATTCATTCATATCAAATGATGCAGTGTTGTCTATGTTTCTTAGGAAATTATTAATGATGAAAAAAAAATGTATTTAGCTCTATATTTAGGAATCACCTTTTATTTATTTTTACTTGATGTTACATGAAGAGTAATATTACTTTTGATGTTTGAAAATATTAAACTATTTTGTAATAATTTGCGGCATTTTTTTTTTGTATCTACCTCTATTAACTGAGATATCGGATATTGGCAGAGCGAGTGGATTGAATTGATTTTGGGTAGAAGAGTGAAATGTAGTGTATTTTTCATGGATATAATATTTAACTGTTTAGATGTTTAAGTCGTTATGTACAGTGTGATTTAAAATATACGATGGTTCGTTAAAAATATTTCGAAGAACTTTTGATTGTATTTAGTTCATGTGTGTTTGTTTTGCCTGACCCCAAAGTACTACTCCATATGTCCAAGTTGGTCTCAGTATGAACATGAATTATTACGGTCGGCATAAATTGTTACCCCGTTGAAAATGATAAGAAATAATGTATGAGTTATTTTTTAGTTGGATGCGATATATTCATTACACCTAATCTGAATTTTTTTTTAGAAACTTTTATGTTATAATAATTTAGATTTTAATCCGATTTAATATAAAACGTTCAATATTGAATCCCACTTGTGCTAAAATAAGATATATAACCGAGAAAAAAAAATATGTGTATGTTATTAACTATGTATTATTTTATGAATATTGGGGATGTGTATGCGGGTAGGTATGCATATAAGTGAATGTATGAATGGGCATGTGCGTGTGACTGTGTAGGTATGCGTGTCCATTTATTTATTTTTTTTGTAATCAAGTAAATTTAAGTAATTGATTTTTAATTTTATTTTTATTGAATTTCGCATATATTGGGTCTGTATATATATTTAAAATATTTATGACGCAGCAAGTTATTGTATAAATATCTGCATAGCTTTTGATGAGAATCTTAATGCTTGGCTTGTGAGGCCTGGGGACTCTAACCCAGGATTTATATTTTTATTTTTACTGTTCAGTCTTAGTTTCTTTTATGGTGAAGGTAGCACCATGTTAAGGTAAATGAAATTGTGAAAAAGAAAATTTTGTATGTAAAAGAAAAGAAAAAAAAGTATGTATTTTCTGCCAAATAAATAAATAAATATATTTGTCTAAGTTGGTCTCAGTATAGTGTTATAGATTAGTCGCTTGTTGAGAGTTGGTTATATCGTCTTGCCAGTTCTTTGTTTTAATTTCATATGTGTTCACCAAGTACGTTTTTAGTCTAGGTAGAGTCCGAGGTACTGTACACAATATTTTAATCAATATTACATTTCTGTATATATTTATATTTATAAATGATATATAATTTGTTGTAATTGACGTTCCCATACCTCTCCGTTGAAGTCGCCCTCTGTGGCGACCGACTTGTCCATCATGTCTGGGCACATGGCCTATCTGCCGCTCCAGCTGCATTCCTCATACGACCTGTAATGTTAAGTTTTAATTAATTTTTGTTAAGTAGTTTAATTAATTGTGTTAAGTATTTTAATTAATTTTGTTAAGTATATTAATTAATTTTGTTGAGTATTTTAATTAACAATTTTTTTCCATTTTCACATGAAATTTATAACATTGTGGTTTACTTCTTAGTCTGATTTTCATATATTTGAAGTCGTATGACAATTATATATTTAGATACATTATATAAATATTACTATTGTAATGCACAGTGAGTCTCTATTATTATTGGCCAAACTCTGGAAGATTATTGTAGACAAAATTTTCATTTGATGCATGGTCCGATTTCGAATAGAAAAAGAGCCAAGACCAATTTTGTGTCTACCTTAGGATGTTCACGTTTTGTATTGAATAAGAAAAAAATACTCAAAAACTATTCAAGATAATTAAATTCTAAGCACACCATTGTGAAGTAGACAAAATTTTCTATAAGAAAACATGAATATACTAAGGTCAAAGATATAAGGAACTTTTAGGAGGGAATAAATAAACGATGCTTTAACATTACATATACCAAATACAATTAAAAAAAAAAAACTCGTTTTGTTACAGTTTAATATATGTCACATATAAACAAATAATAATATTAAAATAAAAACAAAATAAACACACATTAGCAGATACAGAATGAACCAATATAATTTTGTGGCGGCACAATCTCCATAAAAATAAATCCCCACTCAGCTTTTATATTCGCAATGAAATTTAAAATCATAGCCCCATCATGACTTTTATCGGCTCGATAAATAAAACATCAATTGTTCATCAACCTTAAAATTTCTGAGTCAAAGTAGTTAATACGTTGATTGAAACATAATTAATCTTTGAAGTATTGTAATATTTCAAAGGTGTTTGCCAAATAGTTAAAACTGCATATCATTGTCCAGTGGTTGACCTACTTGTATATTGATTTATCTGTAGATGGTCTAAAGAATTTTATGTCATTCCAGCCAATCTATCTATCTATTGAATCTACGACGTGTCAGGCTGTCTTGACCTGCTTCAGCATCGACTGCCAGTTTTCTTTATCTAGTGCTACTGTCTTTTAGTTACTGTTGTAAAGTATAAATCGGGCATCTGAAGCGACACATTCCTCCCAGTGAAGCCTTGTTCCACCTTGGCGATATTTGCTCCCTAAACGCATTTGTAGGAGTCCCCATCCTCACAACATGTCAAGTCTAGCTGTTATGTCAAACCTTCCTAGTTTGATGTGTTGGACTGTATCAACCTCCTTGTATCTATATATTTCTTTCAGCTCAACGTTTGTTCTTTCCTTTCATACGCTATTCTTAAAATGGTCCGTTAATTATTCTAAGAACGTTTCTTTCAACATGTAGTAACGAAGCTTCTTGAGCTTTAGTGAGGTTCCATGTTTCAAAGGTATAGATCAGTACAAGTAGAATAAGATCTTAAGGTCTTCAATATAAGGTTGCTTCGGAAATATTTCTGGAGCGAAAATAGCATCTATATACTGCTATTACTCTCCTTTTAATTTTCGCATCAATATTATTTATTTCATTCATGTGATCCAAGTTATATGAAATCCTCCACTTTATGAATCACCTACCCTTAGTATGTTTCCTATATGTTTAAACATTGTGGGATTCGCATTAAGGTTTTACTGAAGTTCATCAATAGTCCCATTTCAGTGGCAGCATTCTTCAGGTTAACGGCCAGCTATATATGCACACTTAACAGACCATAATAAAAAAAAAAAAAAAAGAATAAATAAAAGAAAATAATATATTTAAAAATTAAAAATGTATGACCTCTCTGAGATATAAAAAATCTACCATTACACAATCATTTTAGAACTAAGGATTTCCAAAATTCTCAGTATTTATTTTCTACTATATATTATTATATATTATTCTAATATATATTAATATTTTTTTATTGCTAAGTTTAAGTTTAAAAAATATATATCTGGCCGTTGTTGGCCCCGTGGTTTTTGAGTCATATTGAATATTTAATAGTTGACCATTGCATTATAAAGGAAGGAGATGGTCCGGGGTGGCGGTTATAAATAGGCTAAATAGTGGAAAAACTATTTTATTAAAAGGTAACGTTTCGACCCGACATTGCAGGTCTTCTTCAGGGAAGTGTGTTCAGCTTGTTGAGTTCTTCTTGAGTTCTAAGTGAAACTCCTAAGAAGACCTGTCGGGTCGAAATGTTGGCTTTTAATAAAATAGTTTTGCCACTATTTAGCCTATTTATGACCACCACCCCGGATCATCTCCTTCCTTTATAATGCAACGGTCAACTATTGAATATTCAATTAAAAAATATATGTATTTAAAAATGCAATTATAAAAAAAAAGTCTTTTTGGTTTATTCATTTCAAAAGCGTACGTTTGTTATCGACTAAGAATAATAAAAATAAAGCCCACTCGAACACTGAGAATTTCTGTTGCAAGGCACTATCCAAAATACTACTTTAAAAAATCCATTCGTTCGCTCTATGCTGTCCGAGGTTTTTATCCGATATTACTGGACCAATTGTTTTTAGTTTTGGCATGAACGTCACCCTAGGATGATCCTTGGAACTTGACATTATCATTCACCATTATGAAACAAAATGCCGACCGATTTTAAATTTTATTAGCCCCTATATCTCCCATTTATTGAGATAGGATAAAAATATTTAGGATCGTTATACCAAACTATCTAAAAAATAACTTTCTTATCGCTACTAATTAAAGGCGCTGTACTTATCCTGTAAACATTTCGTGCGCTTTGTTTTAAAACCTCGCTTGTTGAGCTTGCACTTTGGAATAACACTTTTTATTTTAAGAATTTGTTTATACTTTTAGGACTATGTTTTGGTTACCTTAAATATTAATTTTATTAGTTGTCACTTAAACGTTTACGTTGTTACTGCTAATGTTTATCTTATTTTCCAAATGGAATATTAAACAAAGGTCAGTGATAAAAGCTCTTTTGACCCGTCATTTCGCGCTATTCCGGGCTGCCTATAAGCAACTGATCAATACAATAGCTTCTTGAAAGAGTTTTTCTTATTTAATTATATTAACTCAAATGGTTTTGACTTTTTGTCCCCTACATTATAAGATAGTTTCAGATCATTTATATTGTTCATTATCTCTTATTCAGATATTTATTATATCATATTTTTTTAACATTGTTTGTTTCAATAAATGGCCGACATACATAATATTCGTTATCTGTTTAAAATTAACGATAAATCAGTCTGTCAGAATTTTCATACACCTTTACTTAAAAGAATTGAATTACTGCATACCAGCGTATCGAAAGTCTACAGAAAAATAAAAATAAAATAACATCTACATATGGAATAACCATATCTCCCAGACTATCCGAAAATGCATAACTGTCATAAACAACTCTTAAGATTCCGTGATTGTATTCCTCTAAAAACCAGACAGCTCCTTGTAACCTCTGTTATATCCCCGCACTTCGGCTACGTCCGTTTGGTGTATGGACGGCTATCTGCCAGGCTAGAAATGAGACTGAAGAAACTAGTGAAGTTTTTTTTCTTCCCTACCTCACCTTTTAGGCTATACGGGATTTTCTCAGGTCGGGGGTGAGGGTGAGGAATTTAAAATCCCCTCCGGCACCGGGACGCGAACTCGTACTTTTTAATCTTCTCAAATCTGTTTATCCAGTTGCCAGGCAACTCGCGGTGCTGTGCACACGCTTTAGCCCATTCGGCCACCCCGCCCCCAGAAACTAGTGAAGTGTTTCATAAGATACATTTTCGGGATCCCCCGGTGGTTCAACGAGTTGAAGTGACTTTATCCTACTTCCCGACGACAATTCCTCCTTGGTGCTTTCCTTCTCCAAGTCTTTAGAACCTAAAACCCTCCCTACATCCTGGAACTCCTTACTCTACGCTCCTCTATCCATTCACTTAATCTCAACCTATAGATTTATATTTTCCCTTCCATAAAACTACTTCCTTCAGCAAATCTTTCATCATTCGTGCTATCTCCTTTTGAAACTCTCTTCCTACCTCCATACGTCAACCCTCGTCCACAAATTCCTTCAAACAACATGTAAAATTACTTGTATCTGTATACTGTTTAATTTCAGTGCAATGCACAATTGCAATGCACAATTACAATAACAATAAGCAGTTAATTATTTGTATTTTTTATTATTTAAAGCCAGACTAAAATTATTTTTTCATTCATTTCCATCCATTCATTCTTTAAACATATGTTCATGCTTCATGCTTTAAACATATGTTTATATATCTGTATATACAGTACATTAATAATAATGGAGGTTGAGGATTAAATGATTTGATGAAATGGTATAAAGCAACTGAGCTCATAATATTTATGAGTCAAGAAAAATCACACGAATTCCAGGAGTTTTATAAAAAGGACGTTTTATAGTCGTTAGAGGTAACGCGTTCAAGAAGTGGATGGAGGAAGATAGAGTGATAATATCAAGAACACAAAAAATGATTTTTTTTGTTTGAATAGAAAGACGTGTTGTAGAAAGAAGGCATGTTGTCGGAAGTTCAAACCTTTGAATCGGAATACCAGCGAAATATAGGTGTTGAGGTGAAACGACGCAAATGAAATTTAATTTTTTTTTTCTTCATCCAACTCTATAAGATGAGGTATATTTATGAATAAACTAAAATAGCATAAAATAACATCGTAGAAATTAAAAAGTATCTGAGGGGCTTATAGATAAATTTGTTAACCTCTTCTTGAGCCTTCCTTTGAGCTGAGTTGTGGGCTTCTTATACTTTAAGCATCCTTCATAGAAGTGCGAAAAATACTGGAAAAAAGAGGTTCTTTATTCGGCACTTCTTAATAAGTGTTGCTTTACGTTGATGGGTAGTTTCAAGATCAAATGATAACATTATAATTGGAATAATGACGTACACTCGCGGTCATAGGAATTTCATCACCCAGTAAAATTATTATTAAATTGTATTTTATTTACCAGATTGCTGTCTGCAAGATCTCCGGATATTCATTTGCCTGTTATAAATATTGTTATCGCGGTCAAATTGTTCGTTTGTTTTTTTTCTCCTTCCAGTTTCTTTCTTTCACTCCATGGTGCCATTTTTATTTATTTATTTTTTTAAATTATGACTATCGTTGATTGTCTACCCTATCCTCATTACTATTTTCCGTGAAAATTAGTAACGAAACAATTTTAATGTTTTTTACGAGTACAGTTTTTTTTATACTGGCCAGAATTATATAGCTTTTATCTCAGTATAAGTTAAAACTGAACTTAGAAACATTGTTAAAGTTTTCTTGTAACTGTAATGAGTAAAGAAAGACATTCAATGGAATCAACGCTATTGGTATAGCAATCAAAAGAAATAATTGATGCAATTGCTACGGCCGCGACTATGTATTTTTTAAAGAAAATAAATTTTAATCTGGGACATTTAGTCCCCTCAGAATAATTACAATGAACAAATAAATAACAATTGTCTGACGATTGTGAATAATTAAATGACAATTAAAAATAAATAAATTTACAAAGTTGTCTAACCTTAATATTAAAATAAAGAAACATGTAAATTTTTTTTTAATATTGAAAATAAAGACACTGTAGTAAACATATGATCTTGAAGTAGACGTACGAATTTAAAGATGATTATATACGGGTGAGTTCACGTATCTGTACAAATAATCAATATGACACATACATAGATATCTGTAAGTTATCGGTATAGTGTAACTGACATCTCTAAAGTACAAAATAATATTATTTTACATATATTCGGAAGATTGATTACTGAGGAGATGAAAAAATAAATTGTGTTTAAATGAGGTCAAGGATGAGGATTTCCGAAAAGAGGTTAGTAGGGAATTCCGAAACGAGGTAGCACGTAGACGTATATTAACAATGGGTACAGGTATATAGAGCAACCCTTTTTTTAAATTCGCGAATTACGACTTCGGAAAACTCCCAACTGGTCCTTTTCGGTTAAAATCGGGACCTTAATTAGTTTTAATTGCTTCTCGTTTTCGACTAACGTTCGCTTCGCTCTCTCAAAAGGGATAAACAATAATAACGAGTCCTTTTCAGTCGTTTTCCTGTTTAGTTCAGCTCACCCATCAGAGTGGAGTAATATTTGTAAAGTGATCACAATAAATTAAATTTTGATCAAAGGAGTATTATAATATATACGAGCAGTGTTGTCCAAATGCGAGACCGAGACGAGTCTTGGTCTTGCAAACTCAGTCTTGGTCATGGTCTTGGTCTTGCGCTTACTTATTAGGTTATTACTATAGAAATATAACTGTAATTTTTTTGGTAAGAGAGACCTAACCGAATGAAAAATTAGAGGAGTTAAATGCAAAAGTATATTGGTAATACTTTACCAATTATTAACACATAGTAACTAAGATTGTCAATTGTTCGTAACTATTTTGCCTTAATTTTTATTTAAAAAATCGATTTTTTTTTTTTATAAGTCCTGGTCTTGGTCTTGCAACAGTAAGGCAGCCTTGTTCTTGGTCTTGCAAAGTGCAAGACCAAGACCGAGTTTGGGCAACACTATATACGATTATTATAATATATACGATAATAGGATTTACGTAATATTGTTTGACATGACGCGTTTTAAAAATTGTTAATATATTAGGTTTCTATTATCTGGATATCATAATTATTTATTTTAAAACAACTGTTGTAGAACTTTCCTTCAGTTTATTCGTATAAAATATCGTTCATTCATCTCTCCTTGCTGCTTCTGCACCCTCCCCCTCCTCATCCAACCAGATAACGTCTTTCTCGCTAGATATTGTGAAATATCTTCCCTAGCTCAAAGCAGACTTTCAGTCAGTGGGTCCGTTGCATTATTTATAAGTCTATGAGACGGTTTTCAGATGTCGCTTCTACGAGGTACTTCCAACTGCCGGCATGTCCCGTTTTCCTTTGTTTCACCTGTTTCTGCTAGTATTCCTATTCAACTCCAGTTGCCAGTCGATTTGAAAGTACTTTTAATGTCCAATGATTTGTATTGAAACCTGTCTGGCTGTATTTTATATGTATTATATAAAATATATACATAAAAAAACTGGTCCGCTCATCACACAACTTTCACATACCGCACTACTTTGAATACAAATTAGTTTCTGGCAATGCCATTATAAACATATGTTTTCCACATTCACAGTTTTACATTTTACTTCTTCTTTCACACAAATACTATGAAATAGTTTTTTAAACAATGTAATTGCCTGTATTCGGTGAATTTTATATACTTTTTTTGTCAAACTTGAACATATTTTATAAATTTAATATTGTTGGGGCCGGGCTATTTCAAAATTAAAACACAAACCCTTCCCCGGTGAGGTTCCACAAAGGTGAGAAAATTCGAGAAAAATTAAATGTTGGGAAAGAAGGAAAAAAAATAAAAAGAGTAAAAATGAGAACTGTAAAACATTAAAGAAAAAAAAAAACAAATGCATGCACAAGAAAATGATATTAAATAAAAATATTCAATATTTCAAAAAATGGAAATTGAAAAATCCCCTTTTAAATGTTTACAATTTATTGAATAAAAAAAGAGATATCAAATATATACTATAGTTAAAACCAAATAAAGAGTGGTATGAAGTTCACTGAAATGAATAAAACACAAAATATAATTCTCAGTGAACATAAACCCAAATTAAAAATTATTAATAAAGCAAAAAGAAATCAATTTCTAAAATGGTGTGTATATGTGTACATGTATATGGTGTGTAAAATGGGCTGGTGTGTATATACAACGCGATAATACATCGCAAAATAAACCCAAATATATAAACAATGTACAATTCTGGGAAAATTATCCCTCAGTTTTCACCAAAAAAAAAATAAACAAACATTCCACCATTGACATATAAAAAGGCCTGAATGGTGAGAAAAAATAATAATTAAAAAAAATAAAGATATGAGTCGAGTCTATGCGGCGTTAACAACATTTCGTCAGGAAATTTCATTTAATTTTCTTTAAAACATGTGATTTCCGTTAAATAATTTTCAGAAATTATTATTTTTTATTTTTTCTTCACTCTTCATTACCTTTTAAGACTTTCTATATTAGAAATTGCTTTTTTATTCTTTCTAAAATTCTCACCTTTTTAACGATATATTATACACATAGCTCCTCACTACGATCCGGAGATTCATTTTATACTTTAATAAACATTTTTCATTTTTTATTCTAGTTTATTCAATTATCAAATTATTTAAAAAGTTGTATTTAACTTTTTTTCACAACCGCTGAAAATTGTGTCCTTTTTCTTAATATAAAGCAAATTAAAGGTACTTAAAGGAAGGAGAAAATTTTAACATTGGGCATTTAAGCTCTGTTAGGTGACATAAATAGGAATAAGACCTCAATGATATTAAAGACACCTTTAATCATATACTGATACACGGAGTTTAATCAAAATCGTTTTCACGACCGCAATACCTTGTATTCATCACTAGTGTCGCCCAAAATCGGTTTTGGTCTTGCATTTTGCAAGACCACGACCAAGGCCACCTAACTGTTGCAAGACCAAGACCCGGACTGGTAAAAAAAATCGATTTTGTAAATAAAAATTAAGGCAAAATAATAACTAATACTTGACAATCCTAGTTAAGATATGTAAATAATTAGTACAACCGTTATAGTTTTGCATTTAACTCTCATTTTTCAATCGGGCTTAGTTAGGTTTTTCCTTTATAAAAAATTACAGTAGTATCTCTATAGTATTAAGCTAATAACTAACTGCAAGACTGTTGCGAGATTCTTGCGCAAGATCAAGACCATCCCCAAGACTGAGTTTGCAAGACCAAGACTCGTCTCGGTCTCACATTTGGGCAACATTATCCACTAACCAATCCTAAAGTTACCTTATCTTATGGAATGGATTTTCCATTTATAACATAATTTGATAATGTCGTCAGGAAAAATAAATACAAAAAAAAAAAGCCTATTTCATTGTGTTATATGTTCCTCTGACGTAAAAGTCATTAATGTTTCTATACAGTAAGTCCTTTGTATCAAACTCACAGTTAAATGAAGCGTTTTTGTTGTGAAAAACTTCATAAAGAGATAATAAAATAAAGAAGCATAGAAGTTACCCATAAGGTTATTGTTGGGGACAGAATACAACATCAGGGGCTGTTTAAGGCTGGGAGGGAAACAATCGTGCCTTGAACCCCCTCCCCACCCCCCCGAGAGTTACAATTTAGCCGTCTCATAAACAAAGACCGTTCCATGGCCGGGGGCTCTCCTGGGTACTCTGCATCTCCCTCGTCATTGTTAGCCAACTTTTCACAACTATCTACCTCTTTGGATATTATACTTATCTCTATGCCCTTTATAGTCTCCCTCGTCTATTATACTCTTATCGCTTGATGTAATAATATAAATGCAGCTTTCAGATTTTGCTGTTAACCACTTAACTGTATTAATTTAATTTAAATCATTTTGATGTTAAACTTTGCACATTTATAGGCGGAATAAAAAATAATAACTAAAGTCCTCTAAGAATAATAATAACGTGGTACAAAACATTGGTCCATTAGTCCGGCTCGACAAAATGCAAAGAGGTTCTTGTCTTTTGAATGTTAATATCAATTGTTATTACAATCAGACTTTTATAATATAGTAAACAAAGTAACACTAGTACATTTTATATGGTTTACATCTATACAATAAAAAAAAAAAAAATAAATGAAATAAAATCAAGTGGGAGTTGTCGATTAATTGTTAGTGAGCAGTTGTAATTACAGAATCAAATAAGTATTGCATAGGTACGGAAGTTTGAAAATGAAGTAGGCGGTGGAATAAGAGTTATTTGAAGGAATTTATGGATGAGGATTGCCGTATGTTGATATAACCAATTGCAGAAGGAGGTAGCACGAATAACGGAAGGATGTAGTATTATGAGAAGGGATAAATAAATCAATAGGTTGAGATATGGTATTAAGAGAGTGGATAGAGGAACGTAGAGTGAGGAGTTCCATGATGTAGAGACGGTTTTTGGTTCTTAGAACCTGAAAACTGACATCCTACCTCACTATAACCAATGTCCAAGAGACAGATTGTTATAATACTAAATAAAGAAATAAAAAAATAAAAAAACCTGAAAAAGGAAAACACCAAGTAAGAATTGTCGTCGTATAAAGATATATATCTATATTTTTTTGTATTTTGTCCGTTCAAGCCCTGAAGAAGACATGCAAAGTCGGGTCGAAACGTTGTCTTTTAATAAAATAGTTTTGCCACTATTTAGTCTATTTATGACCGCCACCCCGGACCAACTCCTTCCTTAATTAACTTAATTAGATACTAAAACGCACAAATACCCATTTACTTTCTCCATAAATCATAAGATAAATTGATCAAAAAATTTAGAACAGAGGTGGGATACAAAAATATTGGGCTGTTTGGCCTTTATAATCTCGTTATTTTGATATATTGGGGCTAGAGGTCACGCCGATCGGCCCAATGTTTTTTAGGCCACCTTATACGAAGTTTACAGATCTCCAAATTGAAAATAATTTGATAAAAAGGTACCACGGACTATTAATTTTCTAATGTGACAGAATGTAATATTTCTAAAAAAAAAAAAAAAAAAAAAAAAAAATTAAAAAAAATGTTTCATAACTTCTATAGCGTTTCAATAGTTGAAAATAAGTCAGCCTTTACTAAGATGGTCTTCTCATAATTTCGTGTTTTGTTTTCAAAATCGATGGGACCTGGATCCAAAAGGCTAGAGTCATTAATTATGTAGAAATGAGTGTACCATCCAACGATGATTTAAAAAAAAAACATCAAGAGGAAGATTTGTGAGCGCTATAGTAGCATGATCATTTTTGTCACAAGATTGAGGATTTCGATGTATAAAATATTTGGTTTCAGCTACACATCGCGGGAAACGTCAAGTGTTTTGCGTGAAGAGTTCAAAGATTTCATATCAAATCACGGTTATTAGAGTGATACCAGTGGATAGTTTCTCAACAAACGTTTTCATATTATTATATATCAGTGTACACATTTGCTTGATGTATTTATAAAAATCACGGGGACGTCAACTGATCACTATGATTGACGCCATTGGGTTTCCTTTAGTGGAATTTTCTTAAGAGTCGCGTCTATAGTAACAAACATGCAACTTTGAAGAGGCAGCCATTTAGATGAATTAATTTTTCATATTTAATGAATTATACTAAATATTCGATTAATAAAAATATAACTAAGATAATATTACATTTTTTTTAAAATTAGCATTAGGAAACTCATATAGGATCACCCATTATTATACACAATATCTAGTTAATATTATGCAGTTGAAAATAATCCTCAAATGATAATCAAGATCACTGTTTTATTTCTGAGAGTGATTAAATGGTGTGGATTAGTGATGAAATTTAAAAAAAATGTGGAGCTTCTAATTTTGTTATTGAGAAAAAATATATAATTATACCTAATTCATAGTGATATTTAAAAACTTTCGTTCTCGCAGTTGTCGAAACAATGAAGTGATGAAAAGTTCTGGTATCCATTTTGTTTCTAAGTTAATCATCTGCATGATTTTTTCTTACCAGAACTAGCGTGTGGTACAAAATTTTCTACAATCGAAAAGTAAACCTTAAACACGGTGTCCTAATACCCGTAGACTCCTAATATCCTCTCTACAGCTGTGTGGTGTATGATGGCCTCTCGGCGGAGCTCCGTGATAGACTGAAAAGATTAATGAATAGATGCGTAAGATTTGTTATTGGTGCCCCGAGATACTCCCATGTCTCTTACCACTACACTGAGTTAGGGTGGCTCTTTCTCTTATTTCGAAGACAATATTTCCTAGGTACGTTCCTTTATCAAATCATCAACAACCATCGTCCTTCTTATGCCTACAACTTTCAACAATTCATGTCCTTAGTCCATTCCCTTTCAACAAGATCTCGACCTTCTGACCTCTACATCCCTTCTCACAGATCTGCCTCGTTCTAAAACTCCTTTATTGCTCGGTCTGTCAATTTCTTTCTTTTTTTTTTTTTAATCTATTTATTGAATAATAATACAATCAGCCACTGCTGGAGGGCTATAAGCATTAGGGCTAAAAGTTCTAATTCATACAATATATACAAATAATAAAGAAATAAATATAAATATAAGAAGTAAATAAATAATACTGATGAAGAAGGTAAATAAAAAGAAAAGAAAAAATAATAATAATAAACAAATAAAATAAAATAAAAACTTCTAAACACAATCATAACTATATACAATATATACATTCGCCCAAGAATCTCCGAACCAGGCCTTTTCCCCCACACGTGGAAGGCAAAGCAAGACTCCGGAAGATCCCAGCGCCACTTTTCCAGCCCGCGTCACTAGCATTAGAAACCAGTGGAGACTGAAAGAGGGCACTAGAGCCACAAACGCTTAGGATATGAGTGGAGAAGCTGGCCATTGCCAGGACTCCAAAGGCATATTTACAAAAGATCTCGAGGCCACTGCCGTTTCAACCTTCGAGGGGGATGGTATGGATGCTCGGAGCTGGATAGGGATTGGGCTAGAGGATTGGGATGATGAATGAGGTTTTGGTGAAAGTTGGAGAATCTGGATGGGATGATGTCATGGACATATGGGATGTTAAGGTCATGGTGTAGGGTCTTGTTCGTGACATAATATGGAGCATTGACTATTGTTCGAAGGACTTTAGACTGGAAGGATTGGATGCGTTTGATATTCGATGATTTAGTTGTCCCCCACAGCTCAAGTCCGTAGGTCCAGATAGGTTTCAGTATGGTCTTGTAGATTAATAATTTGTTTTCTGTTGAGAGATGAGATGTTCTGTTTAGTATTCTATATAGCTGACCAAATCGTCGGTTAAGCTCTTGTCTTTTAAGTCTCGTATGTGGGTTCCAAGTCAGTCTTTTGTCCAGAAGGAAGCCAAGGTATCGGACTGTGTCTAAGTAGGGAAGAGGAATTGAATTAAAAAGGATTGGCGGACAGGATTTGCGTCGAAGAGTGAAAGTTACGTTATGTTTGTATTTTGATTCATTAATTTTGATGCGCCAGTTGTTGCACCACTGCTCAATGAAGGAGAGGTGTCTTTGCAGGTTCCGGGACGCAATTAGAGGATCCAAGTGGGAGGATAGGATGGCAGTATCATCAGCAAATGTTGCTAGGAAGGTATCAGGACTTGAAGGGATGTCAGCGGTGAAAAGGATGTAGAGAACTGGGCCCAAGACACTGCCTTGTGGAACACCAGCGTCAATTTCTGGAATTCCTTCCCTATCAAAATTCGACATTCCCCATCCATATCCATATTCAAAACCCTCCTATTCCAATTCCTATCCAAAAAACAGTCAGATAGTTGATAACCATTCGACACCATACATTTATTTCATGTCATTCATTGTCATATATCAATGATAAATGATAACGTATTTATATATTGATCAGGCACTTTATATTTTCAGATTCGGCTTTCTTTTTTCTCAACAGAAACACAAAGCTTATTTTAATAAAGAATTTGATATATTTTTATTTTTTAATTCTTTATTGTTTTCTTAAAAGTGTATACTGGTCTATCAGTGCAAATAGCTTAAAGTGTCTTGTCATAGTGTTAATTGATTTGTATATAGTTTCGTTTGTTTATACCTTATATTTTCTTTACATTATTTCTTTTTTTCGATTAATTTTATTTTGGCCCGATGTAATCTTTTAATTTTGTTCTATTATGTTATTCTCAAGAGACTGTGTCCCAGAAAAAAAGTTATTTTTTTTTCTACCTATCTATCTAAATCCATTTAGTTTTATTGAAATATTTCCTGGCTTAATGCAGTTTTAGTTCAAACCGAGAAAGTATCCGTAGTACCTCAAACATGCTTTGTTTCATATCGAGGAAATAATTCCATTTTTTTTTGGCTTTGGCAGTAAAGAAGAAACAATTAGATGTCGCTTTGCTTCCGGAAATGTTGCTCTGAAAATTGGATTTTTCCAAGTTACGGAGCATTCTGTCTGTAATCGAATCACCTTTCAATTTTCCATTCCTTTCTGCCCGATATAAACCGTGGTTTATTTGTTGCAAAAATGCTGTTCAATATCCGCTTGTTGATACAAAACGGCTCCTATGTTAAAGATAAAGTATCAGGTACCTATTTAAAGTGTTGAAAAATGCTCTTGACGTTTGTAAAAAATTATTAAGTTTAGTCCGACGCACAATTTAACGTTCGATATTTTTTAAATATTTATTTTTTTCGCTCCGATGTACCGTTTAGAAATTATAAGTGAAAAAATAAAAAAAAAGTATCGAAATTTACATATGTCTTATATATTTACATATATAGTACGTTCTCTATTAATTTAAATAACTTAATTTTTATTTAATCTTGCCCTCTTATTTACCTCCACAGTGTCCGAATTCCTCAGGCAGGTAATGTTCGATATCTAGGACTGATATTCGATAGAATATTCTCGAGACTACGATTGGAATATTCACTCCTTTCAAGCCTTTTTAAATTAAAACTTATAATTAGTAAAAAATCGATTACATACGCTTACTTACTTAAGCCTATTTGGAGCTATGCTTCACTGATATACGGGGCAGCCAAAAAGACTCGCATACGTAAACTCCAGATTTTTCAATCAAACTATAACCGAAGCTATTACGTTGGTAACATTACTTTATATAAAGATTTACAAATAGCATTTTTTTAAAATCCATTTATTGAGAGATATTACAATCTGTCACAATGAAGTGTTCAAGAGGACATTCAAACTCCATTCACAATAAATAAAAATAAATAATACAAAAAAATAATAATACTGTAAGTAAATGTATATAATCTAAAATAAACTAAACTAAACAAAAACGAAACTAATGAAAATGACTACTCAAATACATATATGCCTTACAAATAGTATGCTCACAATTGTTTACTTGATTTCATAAGAAATAGAAAATATACTTCCATAACAACCCTGTTCTTTCAGAAGCCTTATAATAGAATCCAACTGACACAAAGAACGTGTATTTTGACAAGTCAAAGAAACAGACTTCAAAGAATAGCATGTAAATATATTGACTTCCAATATATCTTATCCAATATTTTCCATTTTAGAAATGACATTTGCATTTCAATCTTTATTTCTCAGCATGGCTTGTAGCATTTGCCTTCTTATTTATATAAAGGGTATCTCAGTTCTTACCTCTGGAGGGGTGATTCTAAACAAAATTTCCAACAAAAAAGTTCATTTGATGCATGGACCGATCGTGTCCGGAAAAGTAGCTAAGACCAATTTAGTGTTTTTTGTTTTTTTTAAGGTAGTCGCAGTTTTTATTGAATAAGAAGAAATCGCTCAAAATATATTCAAGATAATTAAATTCTAAGTTCGTTATCGTAAAGTAGACAATTTTTTTTTCAGAAAACTGATTAAATTTATTAAAGTAGATGATATTTTTTACATCGTTTGTATTGTTGAAGTTACAGTACCCATACACGAGTAGCATATCTCTTCAGCGGCTGTATTAGATCTCTTGAAATTTCCTTTTATCATTGACCTTAGTAAATTTAATCACTGTGTTCTAAAAAAAAATCTGTCTATTTTACGATGGCGTTCTTAGAATTTAATTATTTTAAACAGTTTTTGAGCAATTCTTTCTTATTAAATAAAAAACGTGACCACCTTGAGAAAAACACGAAATTGGTCTTAACTCCTTTACCGTTAGGAATAGGCCCATGTATCAAATGAACTCTTTTGTTGGAAATTATTTTTGCAACCATCTCTCAGAGTTTAATCATTATGAACTGAGACACCCTATACATGTATATTTTTTTATCATTCAACTCGACTAAAAATATCACACTGTTAGATAAACTTTATTTTTTAATAAGTCTCAAGTCCATATTAATTGTGTCGAGGTTTGTCACAAAATAAACAGAGATTTTCGGTTATTTTTGAAAACATAATTATGTGGTGAGAAATTCTGTCTCCTCAAAACAACAGTATTCTGGCAGAAATAAATAAATTATTACAAACTTCTTTTTGGCCCGGGAGGGTTTATATTAAATAATAATATTTTTTTTATTTATTGAAGAAAGCTATTCGACTGTACTACATATCATGTGAATTGTGATAAATATTCATGACGCAGTCATTATAAAAATGTTCTATTTGTGCCAAGGTTTGTGTATTGTAATAATAGTTAAGATTCAAGTACCATCAATCACTATAGTTTATTATCTACCATTATTGGTCGTATAATAATATATTTCTGATTTTATTTTAAAATTTTCAGCCCTGATGATGACCTACATGTTTGGGTTGAAACCTTAGTACAAATAAAAAAAAATATAATGACTACGTTCTGAATATTTACCACCCATTTTTTTTATTTATTTAGAAATATAATAATCTGACGAGTGGACAATAATTATAATGATATAAATATTTCTATTTTAAGGTATGTTATTAAGACTGCTAATTATGGTATTGACTTCACCGTAGTATTTCAGATTTCCGAGTCATATTAATAATCTGATTGGCTTGTCAAACTTCGACTCGCTCCAATACGGTAGTTCTGTTATTGAACTTCAGCTAATGATCTGTTACTGATTAATATAGCCAGTTACTTCAACCCATACGCAATTATTTAATGTAAACACATTAAATTACAATATTTAAAATAAATAAATATACATAACAGGTATTTAATAATGCAATATTGGTACCCCTTTCTGTTCTTTATTTTCTTCCTTAAGTCAGGACAAGAGATCTCTCACCCAGATCCTTTTCAGTCATATTATTCATCTATAAGTCTATTGTTGTGTCCATGAAATTTATTATGAACTCGGGAATGAAGATTACGTATGTGTTTGCCGATGATTATTGGATGTTGGTATTTGTTATTTACTTAATAGTGAGCATCTGCTATTACTGCAAACATTTTGGATTTTTTTTCTAACGCCTCGACTTATTTGACTTTCGCCATTAGTCTTCTAGCAGCTACGCAACAGTTCTAGGCTACAACGGTGGTCGTTTGGTTCTCTTATGTAGATACCCAGTGAGCACGTGGATTTTAATCACTCCTCTTCATCAGGATGGTTAGCAGCCTTCTGCAGAAATCTCTATCCTGTTTTTTTTTTTACGGGGTAGGGTTGGCCCTGTGCTTAAACCCCAATCTGGAGGACGTGGAGCTATGTTGTCAGACAGAGGAGTCACTCACCTTTCTGTGAATCTCAGAGTGGGGACATTAACGTCCCCATTCGGGAATCGAACCCACGCCGTAGTGGTCTAAGCAATCGAGTAGGAACTACACTTATTTATTTTCATAATTTGGATTTCAAAATATTGTGGTTTATGTTTTTTTTTTCTTAACCATAAATCTGTGAGGCGTAAATCCGTTTGGATTTAAGTTGGTTGTATAAATATTTAGTTGTTGTATATGTATTTAGTTTTGATGATTTGGAAAAAAGGGTGAAAACAGAAATTTTTGGCGTTTATTTAATGTCATTTTTTTCATTTTGAAATGTGGACTCCAAGTCATCCTTCTTTCGAATGTAAGTCCAAGGTAACGTTCTTTGTCTGTTGCTGATAAAAACTGGTGCACACATACCTCGTCGGTGTGTATGACTTTACGTTCTGTGATTTGATTTAATTTTCCAGAGTTTAAATACAGTAAATGATTTTGTAAATTCATTCAGGGTATTGATATTTTGACTTATGTTATTTTATTTATTATTTTTCTAATTAAACTTAATGTATGTACCGCTGCAATAACATATTATCCCAATCGAAGTGTAGAAAATAGCTGGCGTGAAACGTATGCTGAATATTCTAAAGTAAACATAATAAGGACCAAGTTAGAGCTGGGTCGCTTCGATTATTCATTGGCTAATACAGAAGTGAGCTTATTCGCCATGTTGTTATCCGTTTGGCAACAGGTGCCTTCAAAATGAGGCCATTATACACTTGTGTTGGTCTTTGGCTTCATTTTATCTCTATCAACACATGCTCAAGATAAATCGGAAAATTTAATTATAAAACCATAGAAACCAGTTTTTGTCCAAAACATTTTTGGGAATACAAAACAGAATTTTTTTTTTTTTGTGATACTAGGTTAAAAAATATAAGATCTATGTTCGAGAGTTTTCGCCAATTTTCGCAAAGTTTTCGCTAGGAGCCGAAATTGTTTTTTATAAAAATATAACATAACCAAATATTATTGCTTTTTGCCTTTGCTCTACATGGATTCTTAAGTTATAATAAATAATTCGTTTTAGATCTTTATTGTATTTTATTAAGAAATTTTCCCTTACTTAAAGGCATCGAGTATTACAGCTATTTGAGACACATTCAGACCATATATACAATAACAAAAAGAAAACAATAATTAGAAAGAAAATATTGTAAAAAAAACTGTAATAAAAGTAAAAGAATTAAAACTTGAAACAACATTAAATAAAAACCTAAAACTCGTTTAAACACATCCATACTTATTCTAAGTATTTACAATCAGCCGAGGGAGTTTTTTGTTTCCTTTTTCCTTAAGTGTGGCGGACAAGGCAAGACTCTAAGAGATCCCAGCCAGGTCACCGGGATAATAAGTAAATATATCAGTATAAACAAATTCAAAAATGTAATAAATTACATAACCGAAAGATTCCTACTCAGTGAAGTAGGTAAAATTAATTTTTGCCTTGAAAAACGTTTAATTTCTGGCATACTTTAAAGACTTTAAATACGAATTTGTTTTGAAATATAAAAGTATCAACTTTTGGACTCAATTTTATGGGACAATTTGTTTTAATGTCGTTCATTAAAGCTAAAGCATTTTTAACTCCTCAGGATTTTTCAAAATTCGATCGCACTGCATTCGATGAAAAAACTCTTCCAAACCATATCAATAAAATTTAGATTTTACGCCTTTATATGGAATAAATAACAAAAAAACTCCTAAAAATATTTATATCCAGTTAAATTTTTTTTTTACAAGGGTCTGGTTTTTGTCATTTCGTGTAGTTTGTAGGATCCTAAATATTTGCTAATTTTAGTGAGGATAGGTGATGTTCAAAGCCTTATACTAGACGAAAATTTATTCATTATTATTAAATTTATTTATTATAGTCTCAAAATCCATGCAGAGTAAAAGCAGAATTAGAGACATATTAAAGCAAATCATATTCATACTTAAGCAATATTCCTTATCGTCTGGACAGCGGGATGGCCAAGTTTGAACTCATAAAAATAGATCTTTCGGAAATCGTGTTTTCATTGTCACATTGAAAATGAAACTAATGTCTGTATGTCTACTCGGGAATAAACAGACACTGAACTGCAATAAAAATATAAAATTCATTAAAGCACATTCAAACTTATTCCCAATATTTACAAGGAGTTCCGAGTGTGACCCTTTCCCCCCACGTGTGGAGGACAAGGCAAGACTCTAAGAGATCCCAGCGCTTCTCTCTCAGTCAGGTCACCGGGATAATAAGTAAATAAATCAATATAAACAAATTCAAATACATAAAAAAATACAAAAACCAAAAGACGTTTTCAGTGAAGTAGATAAAGTAATTTTTTTTCATTGAAAACGATTCAGATTCGGTTTCAGCGTAGTTTAGAACTCTTAAATACGAACCTCTTTTGAAATATAAAAATATGGACTTGATTTTATGGGACGAATTTTTTTCATGCTGTTCAATAAATGACCCATAACTCCTCAGGATTTCTTACGAATTCGATGTCACTCCAACTGTGGAAAAACTGAATTATTTCTCTTCCAAACCATAACATTTAGATTTTACCCCTTAATAAAAAAAAACTCTTAAACTTTTATTTTATATCCAGTTCCAATTTTTTTACGAGGGTCTGGTTTGTGCCATTTCGTTTATAGGACTCTAAATCCTTGATAATTTTAGTGTAGATAGGTGATGTTGAATGCTCCAGACACGGCGGAAGTTTATTAGGTATTATTAAATTATTTATTACAACCTAGAAATCCAAGCAGAGTACAAGCAGGACTAGAGCGATATAAAAGCAAGTCCTATTTACATTAAAGCGTTATTTCTTACCTTCTGGGCAGACGACTAAATTTAAACTCATAAAAATAGATAGAAACGAAATATCTGTATCTATGATATATGAATATCTGTATGCCTACTTCAGAATAAACAGACACTGTTAGTAAATAGAAGATTAGCAAGTTATATGTTTATTATAGATGGTAAATATTTTACCAGAGTCTTAGGAGAAGACATGGGGAGGCGCAATCCGGGAGGCCTTTGAAAGAATAATTCTGAGATGGGGAAGGAGAAGAAGAATGGTTGAGGACAGAGATTTCTGGATCAAACTCTACCGAAGGGATCCTCACACTTTTCTTCGGTAGAAGAGGATATTAAATAAATATTTTGCTGAGTATCAACATACATTTTAATCACACATAAACATAACATGTAGAGTAAAATGAGTTTAGTATTTTTATTTTAATGTTCAAATTTCCATCCACACCCGTCATGATAGTGACAATTAGGAGTATTGTTGTCATGTAAGAAAAAGGTATATGGAAGAATAGCTCTCAGCAGCACCTCTTTCCTGGTCTTCGTTTTTTCTTCACTAAATCAGGAAAGGAGATCTCTCATTCAGCTTCTTTTCAGTCGCCTTCTGATGAGAATGTCAGTTGTGACCATGTCGTTTATAAGTCTATTGTCGGGTTTAAGGAGTGCGTGATTAGGTATATAAATTATTAAGGAAGGAGATGGTCCGGGGTTGCGGTCATAAATAGGCTAAATAGTGGTAAAACTATTTTATTGAAAGCCGACGTTTCGACCCGAACGTTCGAACTTTCAGTTCTAAGTGAAACTCCTAGATGAACACACCTCCCTGATGAAGACCTGCAAAGTCGGGTCGAAACGCCGGCTTTCAATAAAATAGTTTTACCACTATTTAGCCTATTTTTGACCGCAACCCCGGACCATCTCCTTCCTTTATAATGCAACGGTCAACTATTAAATATTCCATATAAATTATTGTTTACGTACCAGGAAAGTAATGTTATTAATCTTAAAATTTTGGATTGGAAAGGCAGTAATTTTTTTAATTGAGAAATTCAATAGTAATAGTAAAATGAAATCGAGAAAAATAATAAAAATAAGAATAAATAAATGGAGCATATGAGTACGTATAGTTGATAAATATCTTTAGTTATGAACCAGAAAATTTGAGTCCTCTATATCTTGTATCTTGGGAAAATGACAAGAATATCAAGAGGCACGGCTGTTGGAGCGGTCGTAATTAAAACTCAGTTAAACTCTTAAACAAGATCTAATTCTTCTCTTTAGAGCCATTTCCTTAGACCTTCCTCTTGTTCAACATTTGATTCGTTTAGCTTCTTGGAAATATTCCTTTCTATTTAGTCCTTACATTTTATTGTCAAGAAAGTGGCTAACATTTAGTTGACTGATTCATTCTAGGTCCTATTTTAGATAATATTTGTGATCAATCGGTTGCCAATGACTATATGCACCGATAGATTTGTAAATATTTTAAATTTACATCTTCAGTACTTTTACTTTTTAAAATATACAAAAAATGAACCCCTAACAGAAAATAAATGAAATATCCTTCATTCCTAAAATAAAATAAGGATTAAAGAAATACGATATTTTTCATCTTCTTTAAATACTTCTAAATATTCAAGTTATGTACCATTCGACGGTATCTTTTTAATATATGTTTTAATTTGAGCGCTAAAAAGGGAAGTTTACATTCAATGGGTCACCGGTCTCAATCAAATGTTTGTCGGTGATTCTACATCGAAAAATATTAGACACGTGTCCAGGCGACCGTTCCATTTTCGGTTTTAAAAATAATATTTTAAGGGATAATTTCTAGTTATTTTTATAAATTTGATAGTAGTAATAAAATATATAGCCAAATTATCAACGTGTTGAATGATTTTGAATTAGTTATCTGATTATTTTAAAAATAAAAGATTCAATGAAGAAACAATATTTTTTATATTAATCTTTAGCCGACAAGTCGAGTTAATTAACTGAAAACCTTAATTGAAGAATTGGCATGCAAAAGAGGCTAAATTTTAAAATTATCTGGAAACGAGAGGGTTTACAGTCAGTGGGTCACAGATTTCACCCAAATTATTTCTGTTATACCACAACGAAAAAATATTAGATATATTTTTTATATATTTGTAGATTTATATATATTTATTTATATATTTTTATAATAGACGTATAAATATATTATATAATTTTGTATGTCCCATCATTAGTCCCAATGGGCTCTAGGAGTAGAGAAAAAATAACTAAAAAATCTTACAAATAAAACTTATGTTATTTATTTTTGCAGAATTTTTAGGTTATTAAATACCAGTCAATTTATTTTTTTTGTATAGAATAAGAAAAAAATATTGAATAATACCATATTGGCGCTTTCAGTAATGTAGGTGATGTAAATTTTTGTTATAAAAAAGCAAGTTAGATATGTTTTTGTTGTCCTTTAAATCTCTTAAATACGAACTTTTATAGAAATAGAAAATTCCATAGTTTAGTACTTGATTATTTTTTAGAGGATTTTTTTTTCAACCAAAAACTAAAGCATTCTTAACATCTGAGGATTTTCTCCAAATTCAATGCAAGTAGAACCGTTGGAATGCTGAATTACTACTCTCCCAACCCAAAGCTAGAAATTTAGGAAAACTTCTTAATTATTTTAATTTTATATTTTTAGTTCTAAGGGTGTACAATGCTACGGTAAAGCCAGTTCTAATATATGGCTGTGAGACCTGGACACTACCCAAGAAAAAAGTGTTGAAAGATCTGAGGGGAA
This sequence comes from Nezara viridula, assembly GCA_928085145.1. Lineage (NCBI taxonomy): Eukaryota > Metazoa > Arthropoda > Insecta > Hemiptera > Pentatomidae > Nezara > Nezara viridula. Next base: position 46,515,691 of record OV725083.1, on the reverse strand, counting down.
AATCCTCCGCACGATAACCGGAGCGATCCTGGAACAGAGTACTGACACACGGAGAAGAAAGACCAATAAAGAGCTGCTTACAGAAACTGGTCAATCAATATCCGATGATATGAAGGCACGGAGATTAAGAGGGTGGGGCATGTAGCTCGTAGCAATCCATCTGGAAGCCTCTACATAACAATGAATGCCTAAATAGAAGGAAAAAGACAGGGCAAAACGCAGATGGATAGATAGAATAAACAGAGTTGCGTGCAGATAAATGGAAAGAAATAGCCCAAGACATGCAGAGATGGGGCAGGCTTGTTAAGGCGGAAAAGATCTACATGGGCGGTAATACTAACTGGAAAACAAAAATGTGGTTCTATTTTTTTCATGGAGGTCTTGTTTGTACCATTTCGTGTAGCATATAAAGCCCTATTTTCCTAATAATTTCCATGTGAATAGATGAAGTCCTGAAACAATTTTTGTTGTCGACAAAATTTAGAAGGATCCGGTCGAAGCAGAAACTTTGTTAAAAATATTTTAGTTTTTCGATTTTTTTGTGTGGATATACGTATGAAGAGTGAAAAAAAAATTCGGTTTCTATAAAAAATTCGTATTTAATAGTTTTTGAGGTGCATAAAACGGCCAAGACAGAAACTTCGTTAAAATTTTCATCTTGATTTTCTTTAGGAATATTCGAAAAAAAAAAAAAATCATTCTCATCTTGAGTTCCCTTGTGCAAGTGTTGTAATAAGCGTTCAAACGGAAATTCCTTTCGGATTATGATAAATACTTATTTATGAGAACGGTATTAAGAAATTTGTTTTTTGAGAATATTATCGTCATTTTCTATTTTTGACACCGTCTAGTTATTTTTATACAAATTTTAATGTTGCGATGATGAAAACATTGGTATAAAGCTCTATTTTCCTAATAATTTTTATGTGAATCTATGAAGACGCCCTGAAACAATTTTTGTTGTCGACAAAATTTCGAAATATCCGGTCGAAGCAGAAACTTTGTTAAAATTATTTTAATTTTTCGATTTTTTTGTGTGGATAGAAGTATGAACAAAGAGAGAGAGAAAAAAAAAATCGGTTTCTATAAGAATTAGTATTTAGTAGTTTTTGAGGTGCATAAAACGGCTAAGGCAGTAAATTTGTTAAAATTATAATGTTTCTTCCTAAGCTGAATACGTCACTAATATTAATTCCATAGTTTCAATAAGTGAATCTCAACTATCTCTTGATTATATGTCTAGCTAAAATAAAATTTAATCTTTTTCTTTTTTAAATCAATGGAAACATCAAATTTTTTTACGTTTAAAAATGATCATTTAAAAAAAAATATTCAATAGAGTTTCTTAAGATTTGACGAGGTTATTAATAAATATAAAAGAAAACTTATTCAATTATTTTTTTGTAGATAAAAACTCTTTGCTTATCGAGGATTTCTTTTCTTCTTTTTTTTTTTTTTTTTTAATAAATCGAGGCGTGCGCTTATTGCTTTCTTAATCATAATCTATAAGGCAGAGGGGATGGGTTCTCTGACCAACTTTAGAATTCTTCGGAAAATAAAAAATCATTTTCATCTTGAGTTCCGTTGTGCAAGTGTTGTAATAAGTGTTTAAACCGAAATTTTATTCGTATTATGATAAATACTTATTTATTAGAATTGTATTGAGAATTTTTTTTTTTTTTTTTAGAATATTATCGTCATTTTCTACTTTTAAAATAATATTTTAGGGAACACCGTCTTGTTATTTTTATACACATTTCAATGGTGTGATGATTACAACATTGTTATTAGTAATAAAATATAAAATCAAATTATCGATGTATTTAATAATTTTGAATTAGTTATCGGATTAATTAAAAAGATGAGTAATTAAGTAATTTTTTTTTCATTGTATCTGGATCCGACAAATGGAGGTAAAAAAACTAACTGAAAATTTTAGTTGAGGGGTAGATGTGGTTAAATTTTAAAATTTTCAGGAAATGTATACCCTTGTGTTCAGGAAAGTGAAAGAAGTGAATAATAATAAAGAAAATAAAAAAGTTGAAAAACCATTGCAAAAATAATAAGTTTTATTATTTTAATTATTTAGTATTAGTATTGTATAATTATGTGAAAAATAAATACAATTTCAGTTCTACTTATTGTGTTTAAATATGCATGTGATTAAGATGTTTTATTTTATTTATCATTCAATTTTTATTTTTATATTTATTTGTATTTTCGGGTTTGCGTGAACTCTTTGCTTACTATTTACCTTACTATGTCCTGTACTGTGACAGATAGTAATATTAAGCAATAAATGTTTAAGCAAAAATAAATTAAGTCTCTCTCCTGATTTTCATTTTAACTATATTAATAACTATATAAACAACTATTTTAATATAGGATCGAATACTCCTCCTGAGTTCTAAAAGCTATAATCTACACTCAGGTTGATAAATATAAACAAACTGAATAAAATAAATAATTTAAGCAAACATATATTGTTTTCTGGCAACATCCATTTAAATACTTTTTGTATAATATAAATGTATGTTATATATAATTATAGAGGTGGTTATTATACATTTGATTTTAATGAACTGTTTTTTTCTAAAATGATCATACAAGCGACACAAGAATATTATAGCGATATAAGAATAATTTCATGAAATACTGATTTAGAACCTGATGAAATTCAATTCAAACTTGCAACAAAACAAATGTTATAAAATTGATGTAAATCGATTTAATACATTTTTAAAGGTTAAGGATGGTTAGGATGAAAAGCATCCAAAATTAAAAAAAGAAAGACACCATTTTCCGTATATCTACGCCAAAATTCATTTGTATGAACTTTACAATTAAATTTTCTATAATAATTTCTTTATTAAACAAATTATTATAAATGTATTATACACAAGTAACTTTTGACAAAAGTATTATGAGTTTCTTTTATCCGGTACCTAGACATTTTATTTATTCATCCCATTTATAATTTGTTCAGACATATTTTCACGTTTTTATTATTTTAACAACATGTGCGCCTTCTTTTAGTTAGACCGGTAGACCCGCTACAATGTTCAGTCATGCAACGTATATTTAAAGTTATTGAAGGGGCAAACCGGGTTAATGTAGTTAAGTTTTAATATATGTATATTTATAAATTACCATAATTATTTAATGAATAAAAATATATTTTATTATTCTATTTTATTTATTTCTTGTCCCTTTAGAACAAATTATAATTACAGATTCCATGTCTGTGTGGTCATAAATAAATTATATATTTACAACAAGAGTTAATTAAAAATAAGAATATAGAAGAAGAGAGAAAAAGACAAGAAAATTGTGTATATATATATATATATATATATATATGAAACTACAGCAACCTAAATAAATTGATTTAGTTTTTGGGAGTTCCTAGATAGTTCTCTTAGATATATTTCGTAATCAGTTGGATTGAGAAAGGATGGGTGTTTAAAGAGGTAAGTTTAATTGGGAATATGGTCACTTAATAATTATTCAATAAACTACCAATTAAATAATTATGTTGAAATATAATACTTAAAGGTCGATTGAAGAAATTTTGTATGTATATATATATGTGTGTGTGCGTGTGTGTGTGTGTCTGTGTGTGTGTGTGTGTGTGTGTGTGTGTGTGTGTCTATATGTCTAACTTTAATTCTTATTATTTTCCTACTTTTATTTATTTAATTTTCTTCATTCATATTTTTTTTATTTTCCGATATTGCACATTTTATGGCATTTTATAATTATATTTATGACACATTTTTTCCGAAAATCAATGATTATTTTAATATTAATTAAAAAATATTGAATCTTAGATAGAATGGACTTTAGAATAAATTAAACTTTAAGGCCCGTGTAAACCGTGGGGTTCGGTTTAGAGACAAAAAGTTGTGAATGATTCGGTTTCTTTTGTTTTTTATTGTTATATATCTTGTTGTACGATTGTTTTTCAGATTTTCTCGTTCAATATTCTTTGTAGAAGAAAAAAAATTATATTAAATTGCTTGAACAAAGTTATGGGACTTAAAAAATGAAAAAGGTAAATAAAAAATTTTAGGTAATGATTTTTTTTTTAAATCATGCAAGTAACAATACATTCCTAGAAAAAAATAATCGAATTTAGATATAAACCTATTTCTACACCTTGGTTATTTAAATATTTTTAAAAATAGATAATTTCAATATCGGATTAATTGGGTGTTTTTACAAAGGAATCGACACATCTCTATTTCCGAAGAAATCGACTTGATTTCTTTAAGCGGCTCAAGTGACATCACAATTTTATTTTCGGAAAATATTGTTTCATTCTTTTGAATGATTTGTGTCATTGGACAAAACCCAGTTCTTTGCCCTTATGAAGGAAATGTTATGACAATTTTTCATATTGTGGAAGTTGGCAGACATATGGGAAATGAGTCGGGCCAAACCGAACTCATTAATTTCCGATGTGGTGAGTCGGTTCGATGGACTGAGACATCAACCATTTAGAAATTATATTTTATTTCCTCGTAAGAAGTTACTTTAAATAAGGCTTTAAATATATATTATGCATGTTTATTTAAAATTGTTTAGAACTTATTATTAATAACCATACTATAAAGGCAATTACATTACCTATTACAGTAACTGTTCAATAAAAATTAATCATAACTAGGATTTATTTATCTTATCTGTTATTCGGATTAATTAAGGCTAAACTGGTATTTTTTTTGTCGTGGTTTCTTATAGGGATGATAAAAGAACTCAGGTGCTACACAAATTAACATATCTAAACAAAATATAAAAAAAAACAAAAAATAAATAATCGACCTATTTCTAGTATTATTTTTATGAAAACATTAGATAATATTAGGGTTTGGAATTTAGTTGGTTACTTACTCAATAAGGAAAAATTGTCTTCATAAAAATCTGTGTAAAACTTGTGTACGATCATAATGAATTTTTGTTATGAATTTGTGTCAAAATTAATATTTTTTAACATTTTATTTTAATAAATTATAAGTGAGTTTTTGTGCTTAATTTGTTATTATAAGCCCATATTATAGGAAAAAATAAATCAAAGCTTTTTATATATTTATAGTGGTTATTTTTGCTAAAAACATGGGTTCTTTGGAGTAAGAGTTAAAAATACATATATGTTTTACCTAACTATAATTGAATCTCAACTTATGCCATAAACAATTTAAACATAATTAATACGAACTTGATATCAAGCAAGAAAGTTTTCTTGAAAGTAGGGTAACTGTATTCGATTCAGAGGGTGATAATTTTTTTTAAAAATTTATTTATTGAGTATTACAACAATCTGTTCCTTGGACATTGGTTATAGTGAGGTAGGATAACATGCGCACTATATGTAAAATACATTGAAGTAAAAATAAATAGATGCAAAATAAATGGAAGAAAAAATAAAAATTAGGAATAATCGATGATTTTATGAAAAAACGGACTTAACATACTTTATCCGCCTAAAAGTTGGTTTTAACAATGACAAACTCTACTTTAATTTAAAGAAAAGTTTGCTTAGTTTACTAAGAAGCAATTTTAAATTGTCTGAATAAAATATTTTTACTTTCACTTACCTATATGTGAAGTATATAGCAAAGGAAAGTATTGCGATCGTGTAAATTTTCGAATCTCAGTTTTCAACGGAAATACACGTGTGTGTGTGTGTGTATGTATCTGTGTGTATGTTAACAGTCTAGTTCAAAAACGATATTTGCAAATATCGTACATACTTATTTACTATCCTATACACTATCCTATAGGTCCTATCCTTTACACAGTTTATACAGCTGATATCCCAACCCATCCTAACACTGTTATTACCACGTATGCCGATGATACATGTGTCCTCTCAATTAATAACGACCCAACAATTGCATCCCAAACCCTTCAATCACACATCACAAACCTTGAAGAATGGTTCCAAAACTGGAGGATCAAAATAAATTCCAATAAATCCCATCAAATCACGTTTACCCTTCGTCGTAAACCTATGTCCTCTTGTCCTACAGTATCCTTTAATAATACCCCACTTATCCCTGTTGAACAAATTCGATACCTTGGACTCCACTTAGACAGACGTCTAACTTGGAATCCTCATACCAGACTGAAACGACAAGAAACAGCTCGACGTTTCCGACTACTCCAGCACTTACTAGACAAACGCTCTAAGCTCCCAGTCAATTACAAAAGACTCATATACATGACTACAATAAGACCTATTTGGACTTACGGAATTGAGCTCTGGGGCTCCACTAAGCCATCGAATTCCTCTCGCATCCAATCCTTACAATCCAAAATCCTTCGTAAAATCCTCACAGCTCCTTACTTTGTCACAAACAAAATCATCCATAACGACCTTAATGTTCCTTATGTTTCTGACCTGGCCCAATCCAGATACCTTTCCTTCCATAATAAACTTCAGAATCATCCTAACCCTCTCGTTTCTAACCTTGCTTCCTTTTCGATACCTGACAACCCTCCGAGGCGTCTGAAAAGAAGATGGCCTCGAGATCTCCTTTTGTAAATACATTTTTAGAGTGCTACCAGTGGGTAGTTTCTCACCAAATGATTTCATGTTATTATACTCTATTGTACACATTTACTGAATGTATTTTTACTTGTAATACAGTTGTAAATATCATTAATAAATAAATAAAAAATAAAAACTTATTCAAGTATTTAAATTCTTATTTTGATTATTTGTTTGTTTTTTTTTGTTTAAATATACTTGGCGCGTAATCCCTGTCCACCCAACGGCAGACCAACCCCCATTTTACAAACTATACAACTGTTCATTCAATTGTACTACTCGTTGCTAAAATTCTATAACTGGAATCTACACACATATTCTGTATTTCAGATTGAATAATTTTTATAAAAATAAAATAAACTGAACGAAACCAAAGTTCGAACAAATTTTTAATTTCTTTAAAAATCATTATTATACATCACGGCTTATTGCCAATTTATATTATTATATAATTATAACTATTCTTATTGTCAGTTCGTAACCATGATAAGGGAGACATAGTTCTAGGAATAAGAAGTTTTTATTCTTCGTTATGGCCCATCTTGTATATGCAAAATGAAATATGACATGGTCACTAATACTTTTTTGTACAATAAAGAGATTTTTTTATTTCTAACATTATTATAAAGTTGTTGTTTTATGTAATTTATTTTCATTTATTGTACATAAAGTGTGAATGAACTTCTGCATCACTATTACTATGACAATAATGTAATAATGTACTTCGAAATGATTTGGACAGGACTATAAAGGGCAACGCGAATTCCGGATAAAAAATTGTTGGTTCTGTAAATAAAAACTTCTTTATATCAATGAGTTTACTTATGTAATGTGCGAAAAAAATGTTTTTTTGCAGTGTGTTTATTCTACCTAACCGCCTGGTTTTTGCTCTTGAGGTTTCTTCCGTCCCCTTATGCCATTCATAGTTTTTTGACGCTTTGATAGATCGCTTCCTCTCCCTACCACTCATATCCTTCTTGCTTTTATATCGCAAGGTACTTACAAATTATTATTTCTAAATAATGATTATGTTTATGTTCATTAAGTTTTAATCAACTTTATTTTATTAAAGTTTTTTCTAAGTTTATTTCTTCACCTACATCTCTCAGAAATACTGATAATCAGTATCAACATCAGAAGGTAAATTTTACAAACCATGCTGAGAAACAAAGTCGTTTCCAAAATGGAAAATATTGGATAAGATATATTTGAAGTCAATATATTTACAAGCTTTTCTTTGAAGTCTGTTTCTTTGACTTGTCAAAATACACGTTCTTTGTGTCAGTCAAATTCTGTTCTTCTGAAAGAACAGAGTTGTTATGGAAGTATATTTTATATTTATTATAAAATCAAGTAAACCATTCTGTGCAAATTATTTGTAATTTTTTTCTTAATAGTGTAAATAGTTAGCACTGTTAGGAATCATTGAGAGTTTTTAGTCCTTTCATAATTCTTATTACATTATATGAATTCAGCGTTATCTTATAACTAACCGATTAATACATGAATATAGTGTCTATTTTATTCTAGTTTACCTTTCAAGTATTCGTTGAACAACGATTCCTTTCCTAGTCAAGCTCATTTATTATCTATCAAGGGAGTGAGACTTAAACTCAGTTTAATCGTAAGAAGCTTCCTCTCATCAATAATTTATTTTATTTATTTATTTATTTTTGATCGAGTCTGGCACCCAGGACTGCTTTACAAACTCCGTAAATTCCTACACCCTACATACTTCCTCATTATCCGTTCCTATCTAACTGATAGATCCTTTAAAGTAAATCATAATAATGCCTATTCATCCCTTTTTTCCCAGTCCGCTGGTGTTCCTCAAGGTAGTATCCTAGGTCCTATCCTTTATACAGTTTATACAGCTGATATCCCAACCCATCCTAACACTGTCATTACCACGTATGCCGATGATACATGTGTCCTATCAATTAATAACGACCCAACAATTGCATCCCGAACCCTTCAAGCACACACCACAAACCTTGAAGAATGGTTTCAAAACTGGAGGATCAAAATAAATTCCAATAAATCCCATCAAATCACCTTTACCCTCCGTCGTAAACCTATGTCCTCTTGTCCTACAGTTTCCTTTAACAATACTCCACTTATCCCTGTTGAGCAAATCCGATACCTTGGACTCGACTTAGACAAACGTCTAACTTGGAATCCTCATACCAGACTGAAACGAAAAGAAACAGCTCGACGTTTCCGACTACTCCAGCACTTACTAGACAAACGCTCTAAGCTCCCAGTCAATTATAAAAGACTCATATACATGACTACAATAAGACCTATTTGGACTTACGGAATTGAGCTCTGGGGCTCCACTAAGCCATCGAATTCCTCTCGCATCCAATCCTTACAATCCAAAATCCTTCGTAAAATCCTCACAGCTCCTTACTTTGTTACAAACAAAATCATCCATAACGAACTTAATGTTCCTTATGTTTCTGACCTGGCCCAATCCAGATACCTTTCCTTCCATAACAAACTTCAGAACCATCCTAACCCTCTCGTTTCTAACCTTGCTTCCTTTTCGATCCCTGACAACCCTCTGAGGCGTGTGAAAAGAAGATGTCCTCGAGATCTCCTTTTGTAAATACATTTTTAGAGTGCTACCAGTGGGTAGTTTCTCAACAAGTGATTTCATGCTATTATATTCTTTTGTTCACATTTACTGAATGTATTTTTACTTGTAATACAGTTGTAAATATCATCAATAAATAAAAAAAAAATTTATTACTTTATTTTTCAATTCACACCTGTTGGGAATACTAACAACCAGCGAGTCTGCTGTCGGTAAGAATAATATTAGTAGCATTGATTGGCTTCATGAAGAGGAGTACCCAGCGGTATCCCTTTCTATCGATGTTAGTTTGAATTTTTAAGCTAGATAATCTCTATGATCTAGCTTATTTCGTGCCTTCTAAGCGTGTTATCTTTTGTAGTGTGTCCGTATGTTGTCATTAACTGTTGGCATGTGTAGGTCTTCATGTAAAGTAATATTTGTGACGTAGTATGGAGCTTTGGTTATAGTTCTGAAAGCAGTTTCCGTATGTGGGACGTTTTGGCTATCCCGTAGATCTGTGAAGCGTAGGTCTATATGTGCTTGAAGATGATAAATGTAAGTGCATTATAAGTGCTCGGTCGACAATCTGCGAACGTGGTGAAATACGAGAAATAATGACATGTCAGGTATAGGGAAGGATAATACTCAGCAGCTCCTCTTCTCTGGCTAGTTTCAATTACTTGAGTTGTCTAAGAAAGATCTCTCATCCAACTCCTTTTTAGTCTCCTCCTTATATCCGGGGATATGTCAGCTTTTGCCGTGTCTCTTATTATTTCTTTAATTTTGAACGTATCCAGAGAACTTAACAGTTGTAGTCTTAGGTTTAACAATTTTATGTATTTTTGATTTAAATTTAACAAGTACATAGATTTTTTATTTTATACTATTGCTTTTGTCATGTGTGTTTTATCATCGTCATTCTTACTATGGGTGATGACCTAAGATGACCTGACCGCAGCAGGAGTTGACAATTGAGTTCGCGGTGAGTAAAAGAGGTACTGTGGCCGTCATTACGCTCCTCTGGAAGACTAATGAGCCTCACTTTAATGGTGAGAGACCTCTCCCCGAAGACCTTGGTATCTTCCCTCTTAAGTGCCATCCAATCCTGCCTTAGTTTGCCCTAATTATATGTTATTAGAGTGCCATCACTCCTTAGTTCTTCTCAGTCTACTACGAATAAAATAATTTTTAATTTTATTTTATATTTCAGTATATTTTGGGAATAGAATAAACATATTAGACGGAAGGGGTTGATAGTATTTTAAATAATTGAATTTGTTTTATATATATATATATATATATATATATATATATATATATATATATATATATATATATTTTTTTTTTTTTTTGTGAAATACGATACTCTACCATAATAGAGTACAAAAAGTGAAGTAATCATTCATACCGATTTTACATTGAAAAAACAAATTACAATATAAATAGATAAGCAAAACAAAGATGATTAAAATAAGTTATAATAAATACAGTCATAATTACGTAAAATATTTACCCTAAACCTGAGGAAGTCGTAATCAAACTAGTTTCCCTACTATGAACGGAAAATCTAGATTCGAGTATACACTGACGTTTCGGTCTCAATTGAATTCTATTGGAGGCTTATGTTATGTTCCTGGCCTCGCGTTTCTACGGCGAGTAGGGGGTTCCAGGAACCGCATTTATTTGTATTTATATGTATTTATATCGGTTCCAGAAGGGAACCGATCAACTTAAAATATATTAATGATGTATTTAAATGTTAGCTACCACAGACCCCCTACTGTAGTATCCTAGATTGAACCATATACTCTTTATTGGATTTCCTTTCTAAAGGTATCATGTTTATAAATTTACTATTTGTTTCTATTACTAATTGGTGGCATGCAAGGTAGAATGTAAAAGTACTACGTTGGTTTACTAACTATTATATTTACAAGCTTAAATAAAACCAACAACATCTATATACAAAATAATAACTAAACCTATATACATAATGAATATTTAAGAATCATACTAGAGGAGAATGCTTGATTAGAGTTACATATGTTCTATTGATTTTATTAATTAATGATTGATGGTTGCCAACACAAATTTACATTAGTATAACTAAATGCTTGTTACCACTTGTTAGCTGGTCATTCATAGTGTTTCTTGGTGTTTCTAGCCGTCATATATGGATTCCCTGTCTCTGCTCTCCTTCAGCGTCTAGTCCGTCCATCTGCTCTCTCCGGCTGTCTTCGTCTTCCTCCCTCGACTCCCCCGCTTGAAGTCCCAAGAGCAAGTCCTCTCAGCTCCAAGTTCCCAGAAGAAGTGTCCAGTCCAAATTCTCGATTTCCCACCTTTTTTCATCCCCCTCTCTTTTGGCAGTCTTTTTCCTGATTGGCTGAATATTCTCAGCCTAAGGGATGACCACGCCCTCTCCCCCAGGCCAAGGTAAAGCAGCAGGTACAGACTTAGGTATTTCTGGTGGAAGGTGTGAAAAGGTCTTTTGGGATCCTTTTTAAACACTTAGTTGTCGGTCTTTGTCGGTGGTCCTTAAGGGTTTTTATTACCACTTACAAAAGGTTGTCCTAATGGGTTACCCTCAGTCAGGTACCGCCAGATGTGGCCACTTATTTTTATTTATACATTTAAAATAATTATTCCACCGGCGGTCTTTACAATACATAGCACTTAGTGTGTGTAAATTGATGTGTGAAAGCTCGAGAAATCACCAATCATTTAGCAAAAACAAAAAAAAAAAAAAAAAAACTAAAAAAAAAACAACTCAAATTAACGAACTCACTACACAGTCAAGAATTTAAGATTTACTTTTATTATAAAATAAAATTTTACATTGACATCTGCCTGTAGCGGATTTACTTGTATGTTTGTATGCAGTTGTAAATTTAAATATATAAAATAAAATAAAAAAATAATACATTTGCATTTAAAGAAACTGCTTAAAAATTAGTTTGCAAGATATAAGCTAATCTTACATGACCGAGCTATAAACTTGAAATTGTATTTATAGAATTTTGGAAATATTTTTGTGCACACATCTATGGAGAATTTAGTTGAAAGTACAGAACTAAATCAGTACTTCCTTTTCTTGGACATTATTGAAAACCATTTGCTAACCATAAAATTGTTTAATATTTGTCATAACCTTTCAGTAAGAATAAAGGAAATATCTATCACAGGTCAAAGCGATTGAAATTAAGGCTACTTTTAGAAAAATGATAATTATTGCCACATGGCCGGATGAGCCTGTTTCAGAAAATTCCTGGGTAGGACAACAAATTATAACAATATTAGTTAGAAAAATATAAATAATAATTATAGTCTGTTATCTTGCCGATGGATACAGTTTTTTTCAGCTGAAAATCGGGTTCTCCTTTGTATACTAGTATAATGTTATTTAACTATTACCAAAGTAAGCAAAGAGCTCGAAAAGAGACATTATGAATGGAACAATCAAAACTATTAAGCCGCAAGTCTCATAACATACAATTGAACAGTCAACTTGCCAACGTTTCGCTAAATCAGGTATCATCAGGGTAGAAAGAAACAAGATCTGATATATGCAGACGGAAAGAAAGAGAGAGAAAAAAAATACTGTTAACATTTGATGAAGCCATCCAAAAACACACTGAAGAAAACAGGAGAGGAAGGTTATATAAAACAGCTGATTTGCAGGGGTACCGGGAAAAAAAGTATGCTTACTTGAAATATAATAATACTAAAAATTGTTAATAAAATTAAATAAAAAAAAAGTAATAACAAATTATAAAACAAAACAAAAAACATGCTCCTCAAAACTTAGTGAATACTCGACTATTCCACAAAATACCGTGTTTATTCTCTGTATCCGTGCTAATCAGTTGTTTTGTATAACCTTCCTCTCCTGTTTTTTTCAGTACGTTTTTGGATGGCTTGATGAGTACAGACCCCTTTTTATTGAATTATTAACATCCACCTGAAACTTCGTAAATATTATCATCTCATCGTAACCTACAACTATTTTATTTACGATAACTCTTGGGATTTGGGCGTTTCCAATCTAGAGGGGGAGCCAGACTTTGTCTATTTAACTAGATACTAAAAAGTCGCAAATACTCATTTGTTTTCTACTTGGATTGTAAGATAATTTGATCACAAAATGGAGAAAAAAGGCGACCTTCAAAAACATTGAGCCGTTGGGCGTGAACTACATCTCCAAGTTTTCAAAATAACGAGGTTATATAGGACAAACGGCTCATCATTTTTGTAGGCCACCTTTTTTTTATCGATTTGTGATCAAATTATCTTACGATCCAAGTAGAATGTAAATGGGTATTTACGCATATGAGTTTTTAGTACCTAATTAAATAGAATATGTTTGCCCCCCTCCAGATTGGAAACGCCACAATCCCAAGACTTTTCGATAATAAAATAGTTGTAGGTTACGATGTGATAAAACTATTTACTAAGTCGCAGGCGGATGTTAATAATTCGATAAAAAGGGGTCTGTAACACCAACTAAGATTTCCATAGTAATTGTTTCTTTTCTCTTTCTTTCTTTCTGCATATATGTGACTGTTGTTTTTTTTGCCCTAATGGTGAATTAACAGGCAAAAAGTTGGCAAGTTAATTGGTATGTTAGATACTCATGGCTTTATAATGCGGATTATTTAACTATGTTAGCAATGAATTTATTTGTGTATTAAGTTGATACATTTATCTATGTATCTATATATTTGTATTTAATTTGGTGTGGGGGTTACAAAAAGTGAATTCGGACAGCTGGGCGAGACACGTTGGACATCGATCGAGCGGGCTGCTGTGTACCCACGTCTATAGCTCTCTCCTCGACAGAATTAATTACGGCCAAGATACCTTTCTGGCCAAACTTTAGCGTTACATATTATTCCTTTTTAAGTCCTCTTTTATTCTTTAATAAACTATAATACCATAATTTTATTATAAACATTTGAATTAATCAAGCAATTTAATTATTGCTGTTATAAAATAATCATGCTTATAAAAATCAGAACTACAATCGGGTTTAGTATTTTACACCAAAATTTTATCTGGAGCATTATTTTCTTTTGATATTCTTCTCAATATGAAACATATGGAGCACACTATCTTTCAATAAATTTAAACCATGCTTAAATACTCTAAACCAATCATCTACTTAAAAAATATTTAGATTAATTTGTAGTGAAAAAATATATAACATTTCTAAAATAATATAGAAAGATTTATAATGAAACCCGCAACAATCAAATTATTTTTTTAAAAGAAAGTATACAGACATATGCAGACACATAGATACAACACAGACTTCAGAACTTTATTTTATATTGCATATAGAAAAAAAACTAGATAAATAGTTGTAGCTTCAGACTAGTACCAAAATAAAAAAATATATTTAACTTTTTCAAGTGCGTAATAAATAATATTACTTATCTTTCATAAACAAATTTCTTACTGAAATAGTAACAAAAATTATTATAGAACACATAAATTGAATTTAGTACGTTATAAATATTTCAAAACTAAAAATGTCATAGAAATCTTCTTAACTTTGGTAACAATAAATCAAATATATAAACCATTTTTTTTTTTCAATTCATAAGCTTAGAATAAAGATAAAAAATATGTTACATGCAAAATATTTTTCTCAAAGGTTTTTTTTTTTTTTGTCGGTATGCCAATTCTTTATTAAATCTAATGATTGACCTCTCATTTTGAAGATTTTCTTCTATTTCACGTGTGAAAAATGTCAAATCCAACGAAAAAAAGTTACGAAGGAGTTTAAAAAGTTATACATTGTTTTCTGAATTGTACCCATGGTTATTTGAAAGAATACTAAATTCCCTATACCATCGAATATATGCTACGAATAAAATAATTTTGAATTTTATTCTATATTTCAGTATTTTTTGGTAATAGAATAAACATATTAGAAGGAAGGTATTGATAGTATTTTAAATAAGTAATTAAATTTGTTCTATGTATATACTTTCTTATTTATTTATTTATTTTTTTATGAAATACTACAGACTACTAAAAAAAGTGAAGTAACAATTCATACTGATTTCACATTGAAAAAACAAATAAATGAAACCGTAAAAACATCGAAATCGATTAGAAATTTGTAAATTTGAAGCTATCTCTACCTACGGAAGGGGCGAAATGTGTTCAAATAGTTTTTAAAGGAGAAAAAAGGTGGAGATTTGTATTTGAAACCTCGAAAAACTCTCAAATACGAATTTTCAGAGCAATCGGAAAATAGTCATTTTTTGTACTATATCGAAGAAAGGGCGTGGTGGATTACTGTTTTTCGAAAATCATAAAAAGGTTGATAAATCCTACATGCGTCCAACTGCTCACAAGATTATTAACAGAGATTCAGGGCCATATAAATAAAACGGAATAACACAAACTGGACTCT
This sequence comes from Nezara viridula, assembly GCA_928085145.1. Taxonomy (NCBI): domain Eukaryota; kingdom Metazoa; phylum Arthropoda; class Insecta; order Hemiptera; family Pentatomidae; genus Nezara; species Nezara viridula. The sequence goes on along the minus strand of OV725083.1, from coordinate 46,500,136 downwards.
CAATTTGATTATTATTATTCAAAATAATAAAATCGCACCGTTATTAACAATGCACGCAAGGTTTTGTTTATTGTCATGAATGAAATAATTAATCCGTGGTACAGACACCTTTTTTATCAAATTATTAACATCTGCCTGAAATAGTTTTATCGCATCGTAATCTATAACTAACGAATTGGTACGTTTTCAATCTGAAGATCGGCAAACTTTGTCTATTTAATTAGGTGCCCAAAAACAAGTAAATAACCATTTGCTTTCCACTTGAATCGTAACATGATTTGAGCACAAAATTGATAAAAAAGGCGACCCTCAAAAATATTGGGCCATTTGGCGTGACCTAAACACCCAACATGTCGAAATAACGAGATTATGTATATTATTGTAGGTCATCCTTTTTCTCGATTAAAGTGGAAAGCAAATGGGCATTTATGTGTTTTTAGAAAATTTGATAGATAAAATTTGGCAATCTCCGGATTGAAAACGCACCAATCCCGAGAGTTTTCGTAAATAAAATAATTGTAGGTGAAGATGAGATGAAGCTATTCACGAAATTTCAGGCAGATGTTAATAATTTGATAAGAAGGGGTCGGTACCACCGACTGAATGTGACTTTACTAAGGAAAGGAGAATTATTTAATCTATCTTATAATACTTTGCTCTAACTTATTCATGAATTCAATTGTGCTTTTTTCACTAACAAATATTTTATTCGAATTATTCGCACGGGTTCAATTAGTTTCAGGCGCTGATGACCAAGATATTTTGCGCCTATAACATCAAAACAACCTACCAACCAACTCTAGCGATCCAGGATTTAATTTGGGGGGCTTTTTTTTTTCATAAAAATAATGATAATTTTACTTTGGAAAAAAAGGAACTAAATACCTATATAAAACGGTGTTTAAGTGATTCCTAAAGCCCTTTTAAATGTTATTACACGAACAACGATAATACTTTAAGAGATATCTTTTTCCATAAAATATGGATATATTTTACCATTTGGGGGAGGCTTCAGCCCCAAAGCCCCCCTCTCTCCCCGTTGATCCGCCCGTGCCAGCCAACGAATACCCAATAGACCCGGAACAAGAAGAAACCGAAGGCTTATAGAAACAAAAAAATATTTGCTGAAGCTATGACTTCCATAAAAAAATATACAGATGCACAGACCCTTTTATAATTAGAACATAAAAAATGTTTAAAATTTTAAGTTTTGTTTGTTTTGTCTCTCGTTTGTCATTATGATCCGAAATCGTAGCTGAATGTACGTTTAATATTTTTTTTTTTTTCAAATTTGTGTACCAATTAAACAATTTTTCAATTAGTGTCCAGTTCATCCTATTTATTGTAGGTAGCAACGTCAGAGGATTAGAAATATTTTCAAGAAAAAAAATGAAGATTGAATATATGTTGGATCTGTTTAATATTTTATTTAGTTTAACTTTGGTTTTTACCTTTACTGATTATATTATCAATATGTTTACTGTATACAAGGATTAGTTTGTTGTAAAGAGCAAAGCTACCAGAGTCTGACGCTGTTAACTTCATTCTGTCGAGCCCTTTTGAAAAGGGTCCAAGTAGTTTTAATTTTTTTTTTTTGACAGTCGGGTTGGGGGGCAGAAAATTTGCATTGCTAATTGGAGTGGGGAGGGGGGGGGGAGGCAATTAGTACAAGTGGGCAGGACTTAGTATAAGCAGGGCCTTGGAGCTACTTCTAACCTTTGCCTGGTCCTTTTGGTCATAGATGAATCGTCCGTTTTTGTCGGAGATGAACAAGAGCGGTGTCCTCCATTCGTGGACTAAAGGTCTTTATGACACTGCCTTCTGCATCTTTTTCCCTTCAATTCTTCAGAACTCAAAAATGTTTAAATACAGCTATAGAGAGTTCGTATTTCCTGTTCTAGCGCTTATTAAAAAAATACAGTTGAGCAAGCATCTCCATAAATAAATATATAAATATTTTAGATTGTACTGTACCAATTCGATATTTGCCTATATATATTTTTTTCTTTTGTGCCATCCATATATATATATATATATATATAAATAGTCCGTGGTGGGACTATTTTTAATTTTATCTCTTTATATCGAATTATAAACTACCGACTGAAACTTCGTAAATAGTCTCATCTCATCGTAACCTACAACTATTTTATTTACGAAAACTCTTGGAATTGGGGCATCGCTGTACATGTTTTATCTTCGTTGTACTGACAGTACTAACTTAAAAGGGTTTTTACCTGAAATAATCATTTATTTTCTATATATATATACGAGTCAAGGAACGTCTACCAGAATGATATTGCGTTCTTATATGTTGGAATTTGACCTTATTTACAAACTTTAATTAGCCATCTATTATTTTAAATAATATATTAAAAACAATATAAAATGAATTATCGCAGGTTTATCGAAACATATTTTAGTTTCCGTGTCTTTTTCATATATTTTTAATAGCGTGAATTTCATATTTCGTAAATTTTTTATGTTTTTTTTTTTTGGTATAGAAAACCAGATTCTGTAAGTGTAATTAATGTGATTGTAAATAATTTATTTAATTATTTATTTTGTTGTTGTTTAAATTGCAAAAGCGACGTAAGCCTATGACTCCCTGTCCTACAGTATCCTTTTACAATTCCCCACTTCCAACCCTGTTGAATAAATCCGATACCTATTACTAGACAAACGCTATAAACTTTCTATATATTACAAAAGGCTCATATACACGACTATAATACGATGATATGATACGTCATGAAGAAGTCAGTTGCAAATGTGGTTGTTGTATCGGATTCCCTAAGTACTCTGAAAGCTATGAATAACATGTATCCAGACCATCCAGGGATACACTGCATTCTAAGTCTTATAAAAATGCTTCATGGAGTTGGAACAACGGCACATTTTATCTGGTCGCCTGGCCATATAGGAATTAAAGGAAATGAAATGGCTGATAGAGCAGCAAAGGAAGCTCTTACTCTTCCAGGCCGCGGTAAAGTTTTTTTGACACCATCTGAACTTGCACGACCTCTGAGAGAAACCATATTCCAAGAATGGCAAAGACGGTGGGACAACAGCGCACCTAGCAAATTAAAAACAATAAAGAAAGAGGTGCAACCGTGGACCAGCTCCAGACGCAGCAGTCGTAGAGAAGAGGTCGTCCTCACGCGGCTGAGGATCGGACATACTAGACTGACTCACCTCCACCTCATAACAAAAGATTCTATCCCCGATGTCAAAAGTGTAACCAATCACTAACTATAAAACATATTTTGGAAGAATGCCCTTTTTACACCGCAAGATTAAAAGATTTTGGAATACCCCAGAATATATCAGCATCCCTGGGAAATCAAGAAGAAATCGTTACCAAAGTCATCAAGTTCCTGGATAGTGAAAGACTTAAAAAACACATTTGACAGGCTTTTTTTATTTATTTTTTTATTTATTAATTTTTTTTATCTATTTATTTTTATTATATTTTCTCTTATTATTATTTATTTTTTCACTTGATTTCATTTCATTTTAAATTCATTTGTTTATTAATCTCAATTCATTTATTGATTCTACTGCTATTTTTTAAAGTTTATTTATTTATACATTTTTTATACAACTTATTACCTATAAATGTCAATTATTATCCTTATTTATTTATTTTATTCTATCAATCCATTTCTTTATTTATTTTATTTTATTTTTATTTATTTATTTTTTTTTATTTATTTTTTTTTTGTACCAATCATCCAAATAGTATTAAATGATGTTATTTAGTTGATCGGGCGCTTATGACCTGGATGTTTTGCGCCTAGACATCGAAACAAACAAACAAACGACTATAATAAGGCCAATCTGGACTTACGGAATTGAGCTTTGGGGCTCCACTAAATCATCGAATTCCTTACAAACCAAAATTCGTCGTAAAATCCTCAACGCTCTTTACTTTGTACCAAATAAAATCATTCATAATATTAGCGTACCATATGTCTCCGATTTAGTATAATCCAGATATCTATCATTCCATAACAAACTTCAAAACCATCCGAATCCTCTCGTTTCAAACTTTGCTTCCTCTTCGATACCTGATAACCCTCCAAAGCTTCTGAAAAGAAGATGGCCTCGTGATCTACTTATGTAAATATATTATTAGAATGCTACCAGTGGGTAGTTTCTCAACAAGCGTTTTCATGTGATTATATTATTACCTTGTGCACATTTACTGGATGTATTTTTAATTTACACAGTTGTAAATCTCATGAATAAATAAAAATAAAAAAAATTACAAAAAACTTTCTTTTAATTATCAGACTGGTATTACGAATAAATGCCAGAATGTTAACTTGTAGCGGATAGATGTGATATATTATTAGTTTAGTGTAGTCGTGAGATACGGCTTGGCAGTGATATTAAACTAAGTTGTGACAGCTGTCATGTCTTCTGTTTTTGTTGAACGCTTGAAAGTGAAATGGTGGAACTACCCTAATTTAATTAATAATTTTTCAAGTTTTTATATTTATTTTATTTATTTTGTTTTACAAGCTGTCTAATAATTTATATTTCTGCTTTAAATAATTTTTGTTTTTCAATGGCGAACCCACTCTATCTAAATAATCGATTTAAAGTTACTAACTTAGAGAGAAAAAAATTCCTTAATTTATTTTAAAATTATGTTTGTAATCCAAATCCTTTTTTTTCGAATTATTAACACCTTTCAGAAAATTCCTGAACGAGTTAATCTTATCGTAACGTATAACTTTTTCATCTACGAAATTTCTCGAAAATGGAGTATTTTAAATCTGGAAATAACTTGACCCCATAAGCGTGAGAAAATGTATAAAGCCTATAACAATTTTGAGCTGTAAGGTGTGAACTCCATCCCCTAATATATCAAAATTATGAGGTTATACAGAACCTCCGAATACCATTTTGTGATCAAATGATCTTACGATTGAAGTGAATGGAAAATAGGTATTCATGAGATTTTAGTAATTATTTAATTAATTTAATGAGAAAATGTCCCATTTCTGAGAATTCTCGAGATAAAAAAAAAATTACTTTATAGCGATTTATATTTACGTTGATAAGTTTAGAGAAACATGTTTCTCATAAAAGCTATAGTAAATTATGAGAAGCAGTTGATCGGGGGGTCCGGGGTCAAATAAATACTAAATTTTAAAAAATAGTAATTTTAATTATTACGCCGACGTTTCGGCGAAACTTGCAGGTCTTCATAAGGGCTACAAAAGATAGAAAATATAAAAAGGTACATGGTGAAAATAAAATTAATACATGGTGAAAATTGTATAAATGGTGGGTCGAAATAATTAAAAATACTGTTTTTTAAAATTTAGTATTTATTTGACAGCATCTTTAGATCAACTCCTCCTCATATTATATCACGCTCAATACGGGTACTATACGGTCAATCTACATCATTAAAATAAATTATGTGTGTTTTAATTTAAGAATACACTGCGTCACCTATAAAAATAGATAATTAATTAAAAACAAAAAATTATGCTTGTTTTTGGCGAATTTTCAAAATTTTACCCATTTTAAAAGCTCGAAGTTCACTTCCTGTTGCGTTTGGAAAAAAAAAATTGATGTACAAAAGTGCTAGATAATTTTTAATTGTTTAAGATTGAATACAACCATTTTTTCACTATGTCGCTCTAAAAAAAAAAAAAAGATATTTAGCTTAAACCAAAAAAAGTTCGAAATTTCAGTGGTTTTTGGACTACTGCAGCGAATCCCAAGGTTTAAAAGGGGGAAAACTTGAATTAATTATATTCACTACATACCTAACAATATAAAAAATAAATATGAATTACCCGACGTTTTGCAAGCTAAACACTTTTTTTTTGTCCTAATTTGACTGTGCCAATAGTTTCTGTGATAATATGAATGTGAATATAGGTGTGTAATGTAAGATTGGGGAACCATATAAATATTTAATCTATTAGTTAATTAAAAAGAAATTAAAGAAAATTATAATTATAATAAGTAAAGTAAATTACATCCATACTCGCATACGAAATTTACATTCAACCTGAGAAATCCTGCGCCACGCTTGTCTCTAATTGAATGTCTGCGGTATAGAATCCCAGATGAACCTTGAATAGGGTAGGGGCATTACAATTGTAGAGATGTTCAGAATGTCAGTGGATTAATTAATATTTATTTTGATAAATAAATAAATTAAATTACATGAATAATTAAAGAAGAGCCTTAGTTAGTAATTAAATCGACCTATACAAAATATGTAAGGTTTAAAAGTTGTTTTTGAGCATATACTATTAATTAGTGGCCAATTAAATTCTTTTCAAGGAAAATGTTTTTTTTTTAATTGAAGGGTTTATAACTGGTGATTCGATACATCACTCTTTCCAGGAATTTATTACTTTTCAGACGCAGACCTATTATATATATATATAATATTTCATTAGAAAAATTTTATTGAAGTATTGAAGGCTCAAATGTGTGATTAATTAAATTATGTTATATCTTAATTTAAAAACTTGTGGTTTCTGTCTTCTACTAGAATTCATTTGTGTCGTCTATATTCACCAATGAGTTCATGGAGAAAAATTTATAAAAGCAAACATTCGTTCTTCCACAGATGTTTTTGTTACTTTGGGAAAGTCCGAATTGGTAAATGTAAACATTCAGCAATGAATTTCTACAAATACTTTCCTCTTCTCAAATAATGGAAATGGAGAATTATGAAAAAATCCATATTGACGGTTTATTGGTTTATTGGCGTCAGTAAAAATTTCGAGAAAAAGTTTTAATTTTAGGTCCATTTAAGCAATATTTTTTTATTATAGAAATTTACAACTGTATTAAATGACAAATACAACAAGCAACATGAAGAGAAACAACCCATAGGTAGCACTCCAATTATATTTCTATATTAGAAGGTCCCGAGGCCATCTTCTTTTCAGACGCCTCGGAGGGTTATAAGGAATAGAAGAGGAAGCAAGGCTGGAAACAAGAGGGTTCGGATGGTTTACAGGTTTATTATGAAATGACAGGTATCTGGATTGAGCTAAATCGGAAACATATGGTACATTAATTAAGGTCATGAGGAATGATTTTATTTATGACAAACTTGGGAGCATTGAGAATTTTACTAAGGATTTTGGATTGAAGTTATTGGATACGAAAGGAATTCGATGGTTTAGTACAGGCCCAACATCGATCCCGTAAGTCCAAATAGGCCTTATTATAGAAACATATATGAGTCTTTTGTAAATAGTTGGAAGCTAAGAGCGTTTGTCTAGTAAGTGCTGCAGTAGACGGAAACGTCGGTCGGTAGGAGAGGAAGTCATAGGTTTACAACGAAGAGTAAAGGTAATTTGATGGGATTTATTTTAATCCTCCGGTTTTGTCACCTCTTTTCAAGAGTTGTGATGTGTGATTGAAGGGTTTGGGATGCAATAGATCGTTATTAACTGATAGGATACACGTGTCATCAGCGTTTAAGCAATATTAAAAAAAATAAATAAAAAATAGAACGACTATATTGATTACTTTTATTACGAGGGAACTAGATCATGAAGCATTGTACTCTGAACTAAATTATCTTGAGTGAAAATATAAACCAGTCCTTAAGTGGTAGTTTAACTGAATTATAGCTTTTGTTAAGATAATTGATAATTTTAAATTATAACTTTTATGTTTACATTTACTTTAAGTACAGAAAGGTTTTGATGAGTTCTAAAACATGAGCTATAAGTCAAGCAATCGCCGGACAAATTTCTTCATAGCCGAAGCATTCATTGATGATATGACTGATGGCCTACTCCAATCACCAACCACACATCACTTCATGTCATTTCCAGTCATCTATTAAACACCAAGCTTTCAATTCCAAATCAATATGTCCATCATTCTTAGACTCGTTTGGGGAATGTAGTTGGGGGATGTCAGGTTATTAGAAACTTTCATAAATAAAGCTGCGATACAATATTTTTATGCATGATAATAATATTATAAATCAGCTATATTTAAGAATAATAGTGGAGAGTTTAAATGTTTAAGAATATCAAATATTCCCCGAAATAATTGATTTTAATCATATTGGTTAATTATTTTCAATAATCAACCATTGTGATCGACCTAAAAATTCAAAAACTTAACCCCTCCTCAAAATTTGAGGTTTCACGTTTCAGGATGCCTAGAATTCGAAAAACTAATAAAAAATTTTTTGTCTGTCCGAAACTACCGGACCGATTTTTTTATTTCATATTCGGATATAAAATCAGAGGTCACCCGAGGATGATCCTGCTTCATCGGTATTACTATCCGCCCTTTACTTTCAAAATAGCGGCCGGAAAACCTCCGTTGCTATAGTCTGTAGTTCCTAAACGAATATACCGATTTCAATGAAACTTCGCTAAAGTCATTTTCTCGACGCCCTTTAAATTTATCAATACAACATACTTCAACGAAAAGAAGCTGGAAAAAAGTTACGAGGGATGGTAAAATTAAATTCCGAATAACTCAAAAAGCGTACAATTTTTTGTTGATATGGTTATTTAAAAGTTCACGGAATTTCCTAAAAAACAAAAAAATAATCGTTAAAATCGGACAATTAGGAGCAAAGATATGGTCTCTAGTTTTTTCTTTGTATGCTCTACTCCATATGTTATATCCTGTTTGGTTTTTAAATTTTGAATGTGTCATAAACCAACGACTTCCTGTCCTACAGTTTCCTTTAACAATACTCCACTTATCCCTGTTAAGCAAATCCGATACCTAGGACTCCTCCTGGACAAACGACTAACTTGGAATTTTCATACTGAATAGACTGAAACGACAAGAAAGCGCTCGACGTTTCTGATTACTTCAGCACTTACTAGACAAACGCTCTAAACTTCCGATTAATTACAAAAGACTCATATACTTGACTATAACAAGACCTATTTGGACTTAAGGAGTTGAGCTATGGGGCTCCACTAAACCATCGAATTCCTCTCGCATCCAATCCTTACAATACAAAATCCTTCGTAAAATCCTCAATGCTCCTTACTTTGTCACTAATAAAATTATCCACAAAGATCTTAATGTTCCTTATGTTTCAGATCTGGCCCAATCCAGATACCTATCCTTCCATAATAAACTTCAGAATCATCCCAACCCTCTCGTTTCTAACCTTGCTTCCTCTTCAATTCCTGATAATCCTCCGAGGCGTCTGAAAAGAAGATGGCCCCGTGATCTCCTAATGTAGTCATATCATTAGAGTGCTACCATTGGGTAGTTACTCAGCAAGTGTATTCATGTCATTATATCAATTATGTCCAAATTTACTTGATGTATTTATGTAATACAGTTGTAAATGTCATAAAGAAATAAAATAAAAAAATTTGCATGTGTTACTGAAGTAATGCTATTTTTTTTTACATATTACTAATGATTAAAAAAAAAAGTTTCGTCCAATAATCGGAATCACCTTTTATTTATTTTTATTTGTAACTAGGAAGGTAATGTTACTTTAGAGGTATAATTGTTTGGAAATAATAAACTATTGTGAAATAATTTGCAGCGTTTTTTTTTTTCGAAGCATATTTATTGAGATATATTACAATCTGTCACAATTAAGGACATTTATAATAGTGTTGAGAGAGCATATTCGCACCCTATTTACAATAATTAATACAGAAAAATAATACTAAAAGTAATTATAATATTATATAGTAATATTAAATATTAATTAGTTTATATAGTATATATACTAAAACAAACTAAACTAAACTAATCAAAATAACTACCCAAATACACAAATGCTTCTTTAAAATATCTAAAAAATTCGATTCAATAATTAAGAAAAAATATAGCCTTTAATATAGCCGGTTTTGGCACGAATTAAACTTCAACATGAAAAGCTTATAAATTATTTGTTTACAATTATTTATGAGATGCAAGTATCATTAAATTCCTTGTAAAAATGGCTGGTTGTAGAAATAAACTTCTTTGCATTTCATAAAGTATTTAGGGTTTTTTTTTCAAGAAAAATAATTGTATTATCGGATTCGTTCAGTGTGTTTATATCGATACTTATTGGGTTTAAAAAAAAAAACTCTGTTTCGATTCACTTTAAAAATTAGCGACTCATATAAAAGATATTTACAATTCAATAGATATTTTTATTTCTTGATAATGCTATTTTTTTTTTTTTTTAACAAGAAATTATTGTTTATAACGTTTGCTTCCTCACTACCGAAGGTTCGGGAATCATTGGATTCATGCGAGAGGTTAAAAAAAAAGTTGGTGTGCAGAATCAAAAATTTCCACTCTCGTTTTATGTTCCACACATCAAGGGATTAATATCAAGGGATTAATTAATTAAGGGATTACTACTTCAATTATTCGTTGGTCATCAACTGAAGTAGTAATTCAATTCTTTGTTATTCAAAAGAAGTAAAATACTGATAAGTGGCATTCGCCCATTTCTTGTGAGAAACCCGTGTTAGCATTTATACTAATAGAGACAAATGCTTTGTTCAATAGCAAGACAAATGCTTATTGAATTCACGCAGCAGCGTTACGAGATAAATCAAATATTTAATACTAATATTTTTGGATATTGGTATAAGTCTTTTAGTTTCATTGTAATATATTCATGTCCACGTCATATTTATGTTCGTCATACTGGTTTAGAATGTCTGTTAAGTTTGTTGTGTGTGTGCAATCTATTTCTAAACCATATGTGACAAAGTTTCTGGATTTTAAAGGACTAATTAGTTGTGTTGTCGTTTCGTTGTTTAATTAACGTCCAGACATACTGGTGAGAGTGGATAATTATGTTTTTCGCATATTCGAAAAAATAAATGTACACAGCTTATATTTTTCGTGTTTGGCAAATCTGAACGGACATTAATAAACTCATTTTTCGTCCTAAAAAGAAAAAAACAATCAGGGAAATTACTATCATTTTCATTTTAAGGTTTGAATATTTTTCTGGGGTCTGTGGGGAATGGACTGTGGTTTGGCGGTGGGCGGAAATGGAATAAAAAGTTCTTTTGTAATGTAAATTTGATTGACTCAATAGTTCTGAAGCCTTGTTCCTCGTTTCGTTTTTATTCTTCTTTATTTCTCTATGAAATACTAGGATAATATTATTCATATTTAGAAAACAAAAAATACATAATTATCAATAAATGTTTATAATAGTTTTGTATAAAATGTTCGTAAGCATATGGTTTGTGTTTATAATTCTTAATTGTGTTATATAAGGTTATTTATGAGTAATGGGTACCTTGGCTTTCTCTTAGACCGACGACTTATCTGGAACCCTCATAATAGACTTACAAGAAAGGATCTTAACCGATAATACGGCCAACTATACTGACTACTAAACAGAAAATCTAAACTTTCCTTTGGAAACAAGTTTCTGATCTACAATACAACACTGAAAGCTACGGACTAGAACTGTGGGGAACAGCAAAATTTTCTAACATCAAGCGCATCCAATCCTTCCAGTCAAAAGTCCTCCGAACAATAGTCTATGTTCCTTTCTATGTAACCGACAAAAACCTACATCATGACATCAAAATCCCATTTGTCCTAGACCTTATCCCAGAAAAATTAAGCGGATTCCACCAGAAGCTCACATATCATCCAAATCCTCTTGCACAATCCCTATCAAGCACCACCCATCCCTATAACCCACCAAGAAGGTTGAAACGACAGTGGCCTCGCGACCTTTTGTAGATTGTATATATTAAAGTTCTGGCGGGGTTCTCCTGGAGTTCCCTTGCCTGATTGTATATAGGTGTGCATGTGTTTTTGGCTTAGTTTTAATTATCTTTTTTTTAGGTTATTTAATTTTATTTATTGTATATACATTTGATTATTATGTATTGTTATTTTGCTTCTATTTATTTTATATTTTTTGTAAATATAGTTTGAATGTTATCCTACCTCACTATAACTAATGTCCATGTGACAGATCGTTGTAATAAAAAAAAAGGGTAACAGGTGAAAAAAAACATTAAAAAAATAATTATGTTTTTTTAAAGGAAATCAAAATAATATTAATATGTGCTTCATGATTAAAAAACATTTGTGAAGTTATGTGTTGACCACTGATAGCTGATAGTTATCACAATTTTTGTGGTTGTCGACAAAATTTTCGTACAATGCATTTTAATTTTTTGATTGCTATATATAAATGGTCGTAAGGTTATTGGCGGGACGAAAAAGTAACATTAAGTATTTTATTTTTAAAATATCTTTACTAAAGACATAGGTCGGCTTAGAGAAATATTATATTTGACAAATAGCTACAGTTTGGCAACGGATAAGACCAACCGACGCATCCATGTAAGGTGAAGATTTTTAGATACAAAGTTTTTTTTCATACAAGGTTATTCCTCCACCCCCATCTGTCAGGAGTAATAACAATCAGTAAGTCTGCTGGAGGAAAGAATATTGGTAATAGCATTGATAGGAGCGAGGGAGAGGAATGTCCATAGGAACCCCTTCCTATCTAGATTTTATTATACTGTTTTAGCGAGAAGACCCCTCATCCATCTTCTTTTGAGGAGTCGCGGTGGTTGAGCGTATTAAGACTCCTGCAAAAATTTTATATCAAATGTTCAAATCCCCTTCGCGTCAAAAATAACACAAAAAATAATTTAAAAAATAAATAAAATGATTAATAAGTACAGGCCTTACTCGACTACTTAGACCGCTACTGCGCGGATTCGATTCCCACATGGACACGGTAACGTCCCCACCCTGAGATTCATAGGATGGTAAGCGAACCCTGTGTCTTACACCATAGTTCCTGGTCCTCCATGTTGGGGATTATAGGACTAATAAAACCCTTACTCATCGAAAAACTGAGAGGAAGATTGAAGCAAAAGGTAGCCAACCATCCTCCAGGAAAGTTCCGGATGAAGAGGGAGTGAAATGTGATCGTGTCCGGTTATTAAACCGCGTACTCCCTGGATATCCCGAAGATGAGAGGACGAAACGATCACTACTGTCGTCTATAATCCCCAAGCTGCTGAAGAACACTCATGACTTAAAAGTCGAAATCAATAGGCGTAACAAAAAAAAAAAAAAAAAAAGAACAACAACATTGTTTAGAGCCTCATTATCGTGTTTTCGGGCACGTTAATTGTAGTCATATTTTGTATGAGTGTGTTAGTATGTCCGAACAAGTTATCGTAAAATATTTTGTAATGCGCCCGTATGTGTTCCTTAAGCTTTGGTATCTGAAGGTCTTTATGTAAAGTAATGTTTGTGACTTATCATAGGGCTTTAATAATAGTTCTGAAAAATATTGATTGAACAGTTTGCAGTTTTCGTATATGGGTCGTATTCGGTAAATCCATGTGGACTTAAGTAGATAAATGTATGCCTTCAGTTTCTGTTTAAATTTAATTTTTAGATAAACCTCTTACTTGGAATCCTCATACTATACTGAAACAACGAGAAACTTCTCGACGTTTTCGACTGCTCCAACACTTACTAGACAAACGCTCTAAACTTTCAATTAATTACAAAAGACTCATCCACTTAACCATGATAAGACCTGTACGGCCATACGGAGTTGAGCTTTGGAGCTCCACCGAACCATCGAATTTCTATCCAATCCTTACAATCCAAAATCTTCCGTGAAATCCTTAATGCTCCATACTTTGTCACAAATAAAACCATTCAGAAAGACCTTAATGTAGCATATGTCGCTGATTTAGCCCTAGCCAGACATCTACCCTTTCATGATCAACTCCAGTTCCATTCGAATCCCCTTGTTCCACCCTTGCTTCTTCCTCGATCCCTGATAATTCTCCTAGGCGACTGAAAAGAAGATGGCCTCGTGATCTTCTTAGAATTATTTAGGGAGTGCTGCCACTGGGCAGTATCTCTTCAAGCCTGTTCATGTCATTATTTATAATTTGTGCATATTTACTAGTTGTATTTGTATACAGTTGTAAATTTCATTAAATAAAAAAAATATATATAATTTTGAGCGTCTTGAAAGAAGCAAGTATAAAAATAAAGGTCTGAAGTTTAAGGTTTTTCTTTTTTTTTTTTTTGTTCATATGTCGGCCTCATACAATACTTCTGTTTTTACCTTAAAAAAAAATATTTTGTAGCTGTCGAAAAATATATATATATTTTTAAAACCGGTTTATCTTGAAAACGGCTCATTTTAGGGCTTTGAAACGCAGATTTTAAACATTTTTTGAGGCGTGGCAATTTGTGCCAGAAGGTTGAAGAAGTGTAACTAACTGGGATGGAAGACATTAACATTTATAGTGGGGAGACTTTTTGGATGTCATGGAGGTGGTAGGGAGGGGGGGGGAGGGAAATGTGGGCGATTTAATATTTCATGCTTATACCAGCCGCGTCTCTGGCTCAACATTCAGGTCACGAATGGCCCAACATTACAAGATCAGTTCTCAGTTTATTAATCCTTGCGTTGCGCAATTACTTAAACTCTAAATTTATAACTGTAAGTTTCTAAAAGTTGTGAAGTTAAATTAAAATTATGATTCTATAAAAAAAGTCATTCATCCTATTCACCAAACATGGACCAACCATGTTGTGAAACATGTATTGGAAATTCCCATAACTTAAAGGACAAGGCTATAGAACGTGTTACAGACCCCTTTTTATCAAATTATTAACATCCGCCTGAAACTTGGTAAATAGTTACATATCATCGTAACTTACAACTATTTTATTCACGAAATTTCTCGTAATTAGGGGTTTTCAATCTCGAGATCGGCAAAATTTGTCTATTTAATTAGGTACTAAAAATTCGTAAATAAACATTTGCTTTTCACTTGAGTAGTAAGATGATTTGAGCAAAAAAAAAACGAAAAAACAGAGGCATTAAAAAATACTGGACCTGCGTCGCCAACATGTCTAAATAACGAGGTTATATAGGACAAACGACCCAATATTTTTGTAGACCAGTAATTCTTCTCGATTTTGTGATCAAAATATCTTACTACTCAAGTGGAAAGCAAATGTTTATATACGAGTTTTTACTACCTGATTGAAGTATAGATAAAGTTGATAAATATATAGACTTGATAATATTTAAATCTTGATAATATAATATTTTATGAGAAGGAGTTAGTCGAGGGTGCGGTCAAATAAATAATAAATTAAAATATATTAATTATTTTAATTTTTGCCGACGTTTCGACCCACTTTGCAGGTCGTCTTCAGGACGTAGGATGTAGCACTGCGGGAGGCAGTTGAAACACTCAGTGCCTCAACTTCAACTGCCTCCCGCAGTGCCACAGTCGTAAATACCCATTTGCTTTCTACTTTGATCGTAGGATAATTTTATCACAAAATCGATAAAAAAAGGCTGTCTGTTTTGAAGGCCACCTTTTTTTTAGATTTTGTGATCAAATTGTCTTACGATCCCAGCGGAAAGCAAATGGGTATTTACGAGTTTTTATTATTATGGGTATTTAATTAGATACTAAAAAGTCGTAAATGCTCATTTGCTTTCCACTTGAATCGTAGGATAACTTGATCACAAAATCTAGAAAAAAGTGGTCTAGAAAAATATCGGCCCGAACAATATTTTTGTAGGCCATTTTTTTCTTGATTTTATAATCAAGTCATCTTACGATTTAAGTAGAAAGATAATGACTATTTAAGAGTTTTTAGTTTCTAATTAAGTAGACAAAGTCTTCTCATCTCCAGATTGAACTTGCCCCAATTCTGAGAATTTTTGTAACTAAAATAGTTGTAATTTACGATGAGATGAAGCTATTTACGAAGTTTCAGCCGGATGTTAATAATTTTAGTTAATAATTTCAAGATGTGTCTCTAAGAGAATAAATCCTTTATTCACGGTTTTTATTGAAGAAGTTTATAAAAGATTATTTATTGACTGCAAGTGTAATATATTATGGACTTTCATCAGGTGACATGAAAAAGTTAGCTTTCCATCGTAGATAAATAATACTTATTATTGAATAATAATTATAATCCTAGTTACAACAAATATTGTCCAAGGTACAATATAGGGTGGGCTCAAGGTACAATTATTGTAATTTTACCTTGGGTCATTTATTATTTCTAAAAATTATTATTTTAGAAGTTATGGAAAATTGAAAAAAAATGACCCAAAGTACACATATTTCCACTAAAAAAAAAAAGAGTATTGAATAAAGTGCATATTCTAAATTAAAAGGTGATGGATCATGTTACGTAATACATAGTTATACAGAGTTAATTTTGGGAAGAGAAAGTGGAATATAAGGATTTTAAATGTGGATAAGGAAAGAGCATATGTTGGGTTGGCAGAGGAAGGGAATTCCAGAATGTGGTGGAGCAGGCAACAAAAGAGTGTTGTAATAAGGCAGATCTCTGGAAAGAAGTATAAAGGTCAGAAAGTCGAGATCTTGTGGTAAGGGAGTGGATAGAGGAGGTAAATTGGAGATGATTAATTTTATACAATCCACCTCCAACTCACATACAATCACCGTCCGGACCGGCGTTGGTTGTTGATTATTTGGTGAAGGAATGTACCTATTGTATATGTTGCTTGTCAGTAAAAATATGTTAACATACTGATATTTATTTACCTTTATTTTTTTTTAGTTTACTTATGTTTATACTTTATATTAATTCTAAGATTACATAACTCTAATTTAATTATTTATTGCCATTTTACGCCAGATAAACACTTAAATTATTCATTATTATTATTTCTAGGGCACTAAATGTCCCTGAATAAAATTTACATTTCTTCTTCTTTCTACCATAGCTAGAAATTATATACAATAAATAGATTTAACTAAATCTAAAACTAAAACTAAACTAAAACTTTACATAACGACTTACGACAACCAACTATAGACCAACACATACGTACTCTCTACTCTCGTTTTCATCTTAAACTATACGGAAAAACAAATAGACTTAAAATCGACATGACCACGACTGATATTCCCTTCAGGAGGAGACTAGAAAGGAGCTGGATGAGAGATCTCCTCACCTAAATCAAGTAAGTAAATCATGAACAGGAAGAGATGCTGCTGGGTACTATCCTTCCTCACTCCTATATTGCCAATCCTCATCATCACAACACATCTGTTGATTGTCAATACCATGACAGGTCTGGATACCTACTTAAAGAGAGAGAGAAAAAAAAACCAACTGAATATATTAAAGATTAAGCCTTCCTATATTTATCATTTAAACTGGGATTGGTTTGGTCTGTTAAGCAGTCAATTGACAAAACGAGCCCGTGGTGTTCGAATGAATTAGTGCGTTTCTCGCATTAACATTTTCGAGTCTCGTTGCATTGGTTCGAATGCGGTCTGGCTGGGTGGACATTTATTTCGTGTTGGATCCATGAAATGAATCTGGACTTTCATACCCTGGTTAAAATAGGTTTAGTTCTTCCCTCGCTTTCTGCCCCGAAAGCTAGAAATGGATGAGTAGGGAGTAAACGGAAAAAAAGAAAAAAGAAAGATCCGCTGAATTATCTTTCTTACCAGAAGGGTTAAAACCCAGTTTATTTTTTTTAATCATAAAGGAAAATCAAAACTATGAACAAATATTTTTAGAAAATATTTTATCCCAGTGACAAGTGGCAAGACTCGAAGCTCCCTTGGCTGACTGTAAATATTGTAAATGTGATGTGTACGAATGTGTTTTTATGAATTTTTTATTTTATTTATTGTTATATGAGTGCTCTCGCTCAAACTCCACTGGCTTTAGCACCAGTTACGCGGTTAAGAGAGTAGCGCAGGGATCTCTTAGAGTCCTGCTTTTGCTTCTATAGTTGGAGGGAGGGTCCGGGCTTGGGGTTCCCTGCCTGATTGTATATAGGTATGACTGTGTTTTTATGTTTTTAATTTACTTATCTTTAGGTTATTTTATTTTTTTACTGTACATAGTTTTTTATTATTATTTTGCTTTTGTTAATTTTATATTCTATGTATATATGATGTGAATGTATTCATATATCACTATAATTATTGTCCACGAGACAGATTATTATATGTCTAAATAAATAAATAAATAAAATTGTTATATGAAGTTGCATTTTTTGTTTTTATTAGTTTCTTTTCTTTTGTTATGATTTCTCTTTTGTTTTTGTTACTGCTTTGTGTGTGTTATGAATAAGTCTGGCATAGTTTTCATACTTAATGCCCTTAAGTGTAGCAAGATGTATTATTTAAAATAAAATAATTACTCACAGAAATGATCTTTAGAAGTAATCTTTGGATATTTTTTTATATTTTTAATTTTGTTTCAAGTCAAAGCAAAACCCAT
Organism: Nezara viridula; assembly: GCA_928085145.1. Taxonomy (NCBI): domain Eukaryota; kingdom Metazoa; phylum Arthropoda; class Insecta; order Hemiptera; family Pentatomidae; genus Nezara; species Nezara viridula. Next base: position 46,481,878 of record OV725083.1, on the reverse strand, counting down.
ACATTCTCTTGTTTCCGTTTCCTTCCGTCTTCCATATTCAACATGATATATATGTTGATATTAGTTTACTGTCAACAATATAAATGTGGGTACAATATTCAGCGCCAGCAATCACTCATTAATAAATGATTTTCATGATAACTGCTCCAGCAGTTTCAATAGAAATTCAATTTTTGATGGGTTTTTATGTAACAATAATTGATACCACCATCGACCATTATTTTTAAACTTTATTATTATTATTTATAAACTTTATGTTATTATTAGTTAATTATTATCTCCACAACGAATTATTACGTTAAGGAAAATATGTTTTTTTTTTTTTAAATATCGATCAGAAAGAGCATTTTTATTAGCTAGATACACGAGTAAATCGAATTCGCGTCTTAACAATGGACCAGAGATTGAGTTATGATTGTGAAGGAAAAAATGTTACTGAATATCAACGGGGCCATTTGCATGGAATTATCCTACGTCTGTTTACTGAAGATCTTTTTTTTATCTTTCTAATATCCAAACGCTTCCTACCTTTTCATTCTTTTTTATCACTTTAATAATCCTTCCATTTTTTAATCTTCTTCATTCGCTATTGAGAGGTCTCTAGTTTCATTACTATTTTTTTTAGATATATGTAATGCCTTTGATTCTCTGTGCGAGTCACTGTTTTTTTTTTTTTAAATATCCTTTCTGTTCTCGAAGCGAATCTAAACGTTTTCATTTTTTTCTCTTCATCAGAGTATTCACGGAAATAAAAATCAAAGGTCACATGAAAGAAGTATTTTCCTCTTCAAAAGATATCGCATTTTCCTGTATGTTTTTCCTTGTTTCTTGCCGAGGATCGCAAACACCTGAACTTCAAATGAAATGATCATTTTGTTTCTTTAACAAAGTTTGGTGAAAAATGATTAAAAACAACTTAATTAAAGAATAATACATTTATCATCTCCGAAACCAAAAAAAATTCACCTCAATTAATAAAATTGAGAAAAACGTATTAAAAAAAGTTCTGCTTATATTTTTAATGTGAGTTGTTATATCCGTTCAGAAGTTGTAACGAAACCCACGACTCATTAATTATAAAGATTCTCCTTAGATTCTGAAATCTGAGACAAGCGTTCATTATAAGCTCGACAATTTTAGCAATGTTTTGTATTTAGGAAGGATACAGGTAAAATTAATGGTGGTACTCTTATAAAGAAAATTAATTTAAAGAATTTTTTCAAGTTTTAAATGGTCAAAATTCGTGTATTGCAATAATTCTTTTTATTAGTATATCAACATTAGTTATTACCTTAAGCTTCGGCCACAAATATTTATTTCCCGCCATTAAATTTAAGTTTTTACTTATAAGTGTCATGAGTTAATGATAAGAATAACTATAATACAAATACAATCTTTATATGACCGAGTTCTAAGGAAATATATGAATAAAAGATAAAAATTAAAATACTTATTTTGTGTTTCATTGGTTTTGTAGAGCATTTAATTTGCTTTCAAATAAGTAACAGCTGTTTCCAAGAAGTGGTATAATTTACAAGATATTCGGAGGGGAAAAAAATAGGATTTTGAAATAGATTTTTTTAACCACTTAAGGAAATAATTTTTTCTCAAGTTTTCAACCTTCTCGTACATATCGTACGTAAGAGAACATTTTTTTTCTTTGGCAATTCAGATCTTGTGTACCCTAACACGATTACATTGAACCATAAGTCAGTGAATGAAATGAATCTTTGTTTTATATGTAGCGATTTCAATCATTAAAAATTATATTCTACTATAGCTAAAATATCTGAAATTTTATGATAATGTTTATTAATTAAAAATCTTGGAGTGCTACCAATGGGAAGTTTCTCTTCATGTTGTACATGTCATGTCACTTGTTTCATATTTACTTGTTGTATTTATCATTTAATACAGTTATAAATTTCAATAATAAAAATTAAAAATAGAAATAACTAAAGTTAAATAATGATTATGAAGATTTTGTAAGGAGGAATAAAAAAAAAAAAAAAAAAAGATTTTGCACGATCTACAGACGATTATGGTTTTATATATATATATATATATATATATATATATATATATATATATATATATATATATATATATATTTTAGATAAATAATTTTAAAATGACGGATATGCGCGTTTCAAAACTAAAATAAATTTATAACATCCTTTGTGCTACATAATGTTTTTCTAAACGATATTTAATTATTGTTAGTAATTTTTTTTTTTATGTGACTAAATAATTTACGATGTCTTTAGTTCTTTATATGCAGGCCAAGATGTCTTTTATGGGTATCATCAAGAATTCCTGAATTTGTAAGAATGAGTTCTGACGTATTTTTCCAAGCTTATATTTCATAAAAGTTATTTATTTCTTCTGTTATTTGAGGCATGTTTGTTTAATAGTATAAATAAATAATACCATTTTTTATTTTTTTCTACGTTATTAAAAAGTCAATGTGTTTTTCAATTAAATAAAATTTCATTTTTACATTAATAGTTGATTAAAAGTAAAATATCATAGAACTCTGTACAGATGAAAAATACATATACTAGTGATTGTTTTTTGTTTTTTTCAGTTTTCAATTCTTCACACTTTTGTGATGTTACCAGATTTACTTAATTTATTTAATGTGATTAATAATATTTTTAATCATAAACTATATTTTTATTGATTTTTTTTTTTATCTGCGACGTTATATATTTATTATTTATTTTCTTATTAAGAAACATCAAATAAAAAAATGTATTTTGTAGTTTAACTTTTAATGATTGAAAGATGAAATTGACTTTTAAAATGGCTTAAAAGTTGAGTTAAAGTTTAATCGTGTTTCTGAAACAATATCCCCATGGCTTAAACCTTTCAATTTAGTCAAGTCGTCACAGTTGGAATTACTCGACAAACAATGAAGTTTATAGAATCAAATAGATAAACTTTTATACTAAAATATAATGAACTAACAAAAATATATTATTAAGCCCTTAATCGAGATTTATTTTCTTTTATAGTGATTTCTTTCTTGTGTATGTTTATAATTTATTTATGATAACTTAAGTTTTAATAGGCTGCTTTACGAGTACTTACTTACTTAATACGATGATATTCGAGTACTCTTTTTATTGAATTTAGGGCTTATGAAGTGATGCGTACAGTGCAGTGATTGTCTGATGAAACGCATCTAGCCAAATTCTTTTATTTAAAAATCTTTTTAAAAGTTTATTTTTTTTATTTATTAAATTTTATAACTGTTTAAAAAATACATATAGTAAATATGAGGTATGATATAATGCCATGAGAAACACTTGTGGATAAACAACCCATTGATTACTCTATTTTTAAAAGTTATAGTTTACTGGAAAGATGCTCAAATTTTATTCAATAATAAATAGTTAATCATGAAATAAACTTTATTTCGTATTTTTTTTTTACTGTCATTAATTTTTAAAATCTTCAATATTCGTACAGTCATAAATGAATTATGCAGTCAATCAAAAGTGCTCTAATGAAAATTGTTTTATGTATTTGAAAAATCATTGTGATAAATAATATTTAAATAAACGTCATAATAAGATTATTGATCATGGTTTTTCACATTAAAGTTTTAAAAACCGTTCTGAATTTTGTAAACATATTTCAAATGTTAAAAACCTCCTGCCTGTTTAAGAAATAATAAAAGCGTTAAAGAAATATTGAAGAAGAAGTATGACAATTTAAAATGATTGATGAAAGTTCTAAACACCTTAACAAAATTATTTCATGAATATGGAATATGAAAAATTGCTGAAGGTTGCTGTCAATATTTGGAAGTGGTTTGTCTTTTGAAATATCGCACTACTTTATTCGGCGTAGTGTTATCAGATGCATCAGGATCGATATACATATATAAAACACAGTATTAGTTTATTTATTTTTTAAAAATTAATCAAAATTGTATTAGTTATTCTTCGTATTATTGTTTTGTTCATATAAATAGTTTTTTATGCGAAATATTTTTAGGAAAGATTGTTTGATTGTTGTTAGATATTTCAAATAATGAATTATTTTGTCGGAAATCGGCCGGGTGAAATAAATGAAAAATAGAAAAACAAACATACATTCTCTATTCACAACAATAAAAGAAACGAATGAAATTCTGAAAAAAAATTTCAGCTGAATTTTCTTTAAAAAATTAACAAATTATTACTTTTTTAAAGGGAATGGTATGGCGTATTTTCATTTTCACTTACCAACATATGAAATATATTCTAGGATAGGTATATGGATGTTACAGCAACTTTTTCACTGAAATGGTCTTAACGGAACCTACAACTATTTTATTCACGAAGACTCATGGAATTGGGGCCTTTTCATTCTGGAGAGAGGCAAACTTTGTCTATTTAATTAGGTACAAAAAAACTCGTAAATACCCCTTTGCTTTCTGCTTGGATCGTAAGATAATTTGGTCACGAAATCGATAAAAATGTGGCCTTAAAAAATATTGAGCCGTTTGGCGTCACCTACACCTGCGAATTTTCAAAATAATGTTATATTGGACAAACGGCCCAATATTTTTTAAGGCCACATTTTTTATCGATTTTGTGATTAAATTATCTTACGATCCAGAGTAGAAAGCAAATTTACGAGTTTTTAGTAGCTAATTAAATAGAAGAAGTTTTCCCCCTTCCAGATTAAAAACATCCCAATTCCAAGAGTTTTTGTAAATAAAATAGTTGTAGGTTAGGATGAGATAAAACTATTTACGAAGTTTCAGGAGGATGTTAATAATTAAATAAAAAGTTACGAAAATTTCCTAGGCAAAAGTTTTCGTACAGAATTTATTTTTTTATTGACTTGAAATTTCATATTTACCAATTTTTTTTGAGGTGCTATAAACGAACATCAACTTTTTTTCTTATTAAAAAAAATTGAGTCTAGATACCATAAAGGTTTTTAATAAATATTTTATGTGGCATATATCTATATGTATGGTCACAATCTGGATCAACTAACGTAGCAATGTGGCAGTAAACAAATTTTTTTTAGTGAGAATCAAAATTTGTATTCGTTTTTCGCACCTCAAAGAACCGTTTAATACTAATTTTTATAGTAACCAAAAATTTCTTTTTCTTTTCACTTTCGCTTCCCTATCTATGAAAATGCGTATTCATAATCTTAGTAGGATGGCAAGTGAAAATTGTATGATGCGCGAACCAGATTTAAAAAATATTGTATTCGACACCAATGGCTACATAACTCCGATATATTTAGTTTTTATTAAGTTTTTTTCTTTTCTTTAAAATTTATAGCGCGAAATAAATTTCAGGTAAATGGTTCATAAACAAATTAAACTGCATAGACCGAATGGGCTGTTGAGGACAGCAATAACCACAAGACACTATTATTGCTGATAGTTTTTAATAGAATAATAATAATAAAACTATCCTATTTACCTTTATCGCATATTGAAAACGGAATTATGATGATCTAGTTTATTTCAAGTGCTGCAGTGTCCTCCTTTGCCAGCTTTAAACGTTGAAATACATGGCGGAGAATTGGGCCACTGCCCACTTAATGCGGGCAACTTAGATCTATACTTGTCCTGTTTTTTATTTATTTAGTTTTTTTGGTTATTTATGCAATGAAACATAATTAATTTAATATCGCTGGTCAGTCACTATAGCTAATTATATTTTATGGAATGTGTTATATATTTATTTGTCCATAAGAGGCATTTCAGCTAATTTAAATAGGAAATTTGAATATGATTATAGGCGACTTTTTGAAATATTATAGAAAAACAACCCGTATGACATGGATCTAAATTCATAGGTGTCTTATTTGATAAATCTAAATTTAAATTTGCAGATAAGGAATTGAGCTTTGAGGCTTCAAAGAATCATCGAATTCTTCTTGTATCCATTCGATACAATCCTAATTCCTCCTTAGGATTCTTGATGCTCCTTAATATTTCACAAATAAAATTATCCACAAAGATTTTTATTTATTTTTATTATTATTTACAACTGTACAATTAGTATATATTCAACAAATGGGACACAGAGAAATACATGACAAGGCTTTTAGAGAATCTGCCCATTGGTAGCACTGTAATAAAGTTTCTAAACTAGGAGATCACGAAGCCATCTTCTTTTCAGACGCCTCGGTGGGTTATCAGGAATAGAAGAGGAAGCAAGGTTGGAAACGAGAGGATTAGGATGGTTCTGAAGTTTATTATGGAAGGATAGGTGTCTGGATTGGGCCAAATTGGAAACAAATGTAACATTAAGGTATTTATGGATTATTTTATTTGTTACAAAGTAAGGAGCATCAAGGATTTTGGATTGTAAAGATGGGATACGATAGGAATTCGATGGTTTGGTGGAGCCCCAAAGCTCAATTCCGTAAGTCCAAATAGGTCCTATCATGATCATTTATATGAGTTTTTTTGTAATTAATTGAAAGGTTAGAGGGTTTGTCTAGTAAGTGCTGAAGTAGTGGAAAACGTCGAGCGGTTTCTTGTCGTTTCAGTAGGGTATGAGGATTCCAAGATAGACGTTTGTCCGCGTGGAGTCCTTGGTATCCACTAAGATAAAATTATTTGTTGCAGATTTTGAAATAGATATTCTTTTTTTAATTTCAAATTCCTTTGTCACCCTTATGTTCTAGATCATGACATTTCGTCCAAAGCAATTCCTGACAACGCTCCGAGATTTATGAAAAGAAGATGGCTTCTTCTAAACTAATCTAATCATTGAAGAGCTAATAATTGATAATTTTTTTACAAGCTCTTATCAAGTTTTATATTTATATTGCAGAATTATTTGAGGAGTGAGATGTTGTATATTTGTCGTGGATGTACGATTGTACTATTGAAATCTTTAAGTCTTTTGCTTAGTGTCATTTGTATATTGTTAATGTGTGTTGCTTTTGTTAAATCCCCAAGTTCTGTTCCGTATATCCAAGTTGGTCTCTGTATAGTTTTTTAAATTAATTGCTACTTTAGTAAGTTAAGTGAGGATATATAGTATAGAATATATTAAATTTGGTTATATCGTCTTGTAAATTCTTAACTTTTTTAATTTCGTATCTATGTTCCAAGTCTTTAGTCTATGTAGGACCCGAAGTACATATAGTCTATGGTACAGACCCCTATTTATCGAATTCTTAACATCCGCCTGAAACTTGGTAAATAGTATCATCTCATCGTGACCTACAACTATTTTATTTACAACTCTGGGGC